>CM062614.1:26562905-27162905 GCA_025617555.3 Puccinia polysora | reverse complement strand
AATTGAGTTTGAATTCCTCAAGTCCACAGCTGAATTATTTGTAATTGCTCAAGATAGCCTGGTGGTACAGAGAGACCAGGCAAGGGAAAGAAGAACAAGTAGGGCTGGAACCAGTGGAACAAATCAAAGGTCAAGGCAATGGGGTCTGCATTGGCAACAAGTGACACGCAGAGATTTGGATTGGAAACAGAGGCAGGGGGCTGTTTTGTGATGTACACCTTGCACCAAGCGGTTGTAGCTCAAAGTTTAGAGAAACCCGCATGCAATGGGTCAATGTGGGTTTTATTCCCACCAAATGTGTTACCCTTTTCCTGGTCATAACAGATTATGAGCCCAGCACTTCAGCTGTAGCATCCTGATCAAATTTCATGTTGAATTACATGCCTTATATCATTCTAAAATAAAACAAAAAGATAGAAATATTATGGAATTAGGGGTGTGCCAAATGGGTGCTTGGTGTTTGGTGGAGTGTTGTGATGTACAACTTGAACCAAGTGGTTTTAGCTCAATGGTTAGAGAAACCCACATGCAATGGGTCAATGTGGGTTTGATTCACACTGACTTTGTTACCCTTTTCCCATTCATAACAGGCTTTCAGTAGTTTTGGGGTTACTTTTTTTTTAAAAAAAACTTGCATGGTACCAGTGGCAAGTTGAAGATATGGTATTGCAAGCTTTTCTGGGCACACTCCCAAGTCCCACTTGGCACCGTTCCCAGCGGGCTTGGATGGGTGCCCAGTGGGCTTCATTTGGGCTTCAGGTTGCGCTGTGGATCTTGGCACACAGGCAAGTTCCGCTTGGCCAAAGCCAAGCTGTTGGTGCCCCCCCTTACTTTCTCCCTCCCCAATGGCCTCCCTCCTCCCCCCTTCCCCCCTCTTCCCTGGAATGGCAGGACAACCTTCTGCCTGGGAAAGCAAAAAATCCAAGTCATCAGGGACTCCAAATCCAACCAATTGAGGGTTTTAAGGGGAGATGCAGGGCAAGGCAGGGTAGGGGGATCAACGGGATCAGGATCAAAAGACTTGCAAATCAAGAAAATGGTGATTTTCAGAAGATCAAAATATCAGGATCCAAGATGGGGGTTATTTTTCTTGAGGGGGGGGGGATCTGGAGACTTGATGAAAATTAAGAGGGGTTGGTGAGAGAGTGTTGATGAGGGTAATTGGTTGATTGTTGAGGGGGGGATGTGATTAGAGGGAAAAAAATCTGGCAGGCATGGCCAATTGGCTTGGGGATTGGCCAAGCCAAATTTGGCCCAACCCACTCAAACTTGGCTATGTGCCAAGTTTTGCTTGAATATGTGCCAAGTTGCGCTTGGATATGTGCCATGGGGGCTTTAGGGGGTACCACAGGGGCTTTAGGGGGTTTCCAGCGCGCTTTAGCAAAAAAGCGGCAAGTTTGGGTGGGTTCCCAAACAAGCTTGATCTACCATAATCAAAATTGCAATTTGGGGGGAGAAGCAACCAGAGGAGAAGGCAACAGAGTTTCATGGAAAAATAGGGGGACATTTGGAGCCTACGGGGGAGGAATTGGAGTAGTGGCCACTTGAACAAAGACTGGAGTTGGGTCTGGACTATGTTGTACTTGGCTGAGTCAAATTTTTGGGTTGTGGAACCTACCCCTGGTGCAGGTGGCATAACCCCAATTGGTGGAGGTAGAAAAGTCCACACAATGGGGAGGGGGCAAGATCGAATCCATGGCTTTTCAAATGGAAAAATGGATTCCGCACAGTTGGGCTCCGCCATCCAATCCTCTGTTTTGAAGGTTTCAATTTCATCCACAACAAAGTTGGCCATGATGTCAGAATAGCAGGTCTTGCAACGGGGGCCAGAGGTTGATTGGAGACAAGGCAGAGGAAAATACCACAATGATTCAGGAGTTGGGAACACAAAGGAGCACCTGAAGTGTCCTAGGAGGAAGCCATTGCAAGCTGGAAAACCAGAGGTGTGGGTACAAGCCCTCTGCATTTTTTTCAAGTACTTGGAGGAGGCCATTGAGAGGGAGGAATAGGGGCTGGTTCTCTAAGTATTTTAAGAGTTGGAGCGGTGAACAGTTTTGTTTGCGTGAAGCAGATGGGTGTGGCAATCTTGGGGAAATAACACAAGATGTGGGGGGATGTGGTGGTTATTTATAAGCACAAACACAAGTAGGCTCAGAAGAAAAATTTGACCAGAAGGCTCAGAAGTGGGCTGGTGCAGAATCCACAGAAAAATAGGATCTAAAAGCTAATTCTGGATTATTTCCTACTCTGGCAGTGTGAGTTGAGGGATCAGAAGTGGGTGGGTGCAGGATCTAAAGCACAAAAGCAAAGCTGAGAAAGGGATTTTCTTTTGCAGACAATAGACATGGCCAACAACAAACCCTTCTGGAATTGTAGGTTTTGGAGCAAGTGATTGGAGCTATCGGTTATGAATCCAAAAAGCCAACTATGGAGTATGCATGGGTATTGCAGGAGGATATGTAATAAAGAGGAAAACTGAACACTAATGTTTAAAACAGAGAATGCGGGTTGACAGGGATCTGTAAGGAAGATCAATGGGTATCTTTTGTTACGCTGTATGCAGGGTCAAAAGTTACCTGCTAAAGGAGATCAAAGGGGATCTTCTGTTAGCAAATGCATCAGGGAAAATTCATTGGTAGGTTCATTGGAGATTGCAGAGGTATAAATGTAACTAATTTATGCATAAAGATCAACTAAGAAGATTATGGCTACTGCTGATCCTGGTAATTGCAAAACACATGGGAAAGGCAGTGCAGAGGGAGTCATTTTTTTCTTCTTTCTTAGGGGATGTTTTTGGTGTTTTACATAAAAGGGAGTATTATTTTTGTTGTGGATTGAGGGATAATGATATTTCCTGGAGTCTTATTGAGGAAAGGGAAGAATTTTTGTATACTTTGTAATGTTCTTGGAGTTTTTCTATTTTTTTTATGAGAGTTATTTGGAGTTTTAAGGGGATGAATAGTCCAGTGCAGAGCTTGCTGCAGAGTCTTTATTGTTTATTAAAATTATTTTGATTGTTTATCCATCAAAGAAGAATTCCACAGGGCATGCAGTTGTTACACCAACAAAAAAGAAGGAATCCCAGAGTTTTTTCAATTTGTTGCGGGTTGTGGTTATCTTCTCTGCCAAGGTGGCTTTTCTGAGATAATCAGGTTGAAGGGGGTATTGTCATAACCACTGTCATAACCGTAGTTCTGAAACTCCTTCAACTAAACCAATCCAATCTCTTCATCAAAATCACCCTCATATCAAAACCAACTTCACTACTCCTGTACCTTCCACCAGATAGTACTACCTCTGCATCTCTTGCAGTCTCCATCCTCTTCCACCAGCTTCACCCTCTCCCCGTATGGTATAAGCTCTATGTCCATGTACACCTCACCTGTCATGTGATTCAGCCAACCTTCTCAGGACCTCTCACTCTCTCCATGGCTTGGTACAACCTTCATCACTCCTCAACCCAATTGGTATATGAGTTAGTACATACTACACTTAGTATATACATAGTACATACTCTCCACTGTCTGTTCAGCCCATACTCCCAGGACTCCAGATCAGTACATGTCAAACCTTCCTGGATAGGCCCATCACCCAATTAGTCAACTGCAGCCTCCAGCCCAATCAGTCAACATGTAATACCATGGGAACTCCAACCTGCAACACCAGCAACTCATCCCTCAAGGCCTCCTTCTCAGCTCTCACATATACTGGCCTCTCCTTCCCTCCTGGACTAATTCCCCCCAAGGAATTAGTATACTACTTCTTACTGGTTAGTCCCTCTGCCAGTAGGTGTCATCTCAGCACAAGACAACCTTCACCTAGCCTGCTTAACTCATATCACATTGCCCCTTCCTGGTGTTACTCTTATAGGATTCAACAACTCTCTCTTCAACAACCCCCTGGACTGTTCTTCTCATCCTTCCCCTTCTCATCACTTGTACTCCTCCTTTCATCTCCTTCATTGAAATCCAATCAAACATCCTTGAGTTCTATGAGTAGTAGTGCCTGTGCCTTCAGCCCCTTGCATGCCAGGGGCAGTCGTGACATTATACTAATTCCTTCCCCTTAATTACTGCCCACTCTCTACCTCTCAAATCATCACCCTCAACCAACTCCATCCCATTCCATCTTTGACCTTGGATAATACTGCCCACGCATGTTGTGGACCAGTGTGTGATTGAGCTGTACAGTGTGCAGCCTTTCACGTTTCCAAAGGAGTGCTATACAAGTTGTGGCTACCCCTGCGGAAGCTATCCATTCCCCTCATCAACCGCGCATCTTCCAAATCCCTCAATTTTCCTCTTCAACATCTTCAACCCTCCGTTTCAACACTTCCTCAAGAGATTTTTCAATGCTTCTTTGACTATTCCTAGGCGCCTCAACAAAAATTCAAAGCAATTATGGTGCCCTGGGTTGACCTTTGACTTTGACGCTTCGACCTTTGACTTTGACGCTTTGACCTTCGACTTCAAAGCTTCGATTTTGACGCCTTTGACGCGCCTTCAAAATCTCTTGGACGCCTCTTCGGCGCCATTTCAAAGCAAATACGACGCCCTTCGGCGCCCCACGGCGCCCCTACAACGCCCTTTCAGCGCCCCCTTCCTTCAAAATTTCTGGGAACTTTCTTCATTGGAAATTGGCCGTTCTTCCTCAAATCTTCTCTGGGTACTTTTTTTTTTGGGAAATTTCTCTTCTCTGGCGTATTTGGACACCATGCCAGCCCAACGTGCACAACCTTCATTCATTTCAAGTCCACCCCTCACCAGAGCAGCAAGAGGCAGAGGTTCTGTCATCAACATCTCCAATTGGGACCAGACAACTCCTCAAGCTTGTAGACGTGGGAGGACCCCTTCAAACCTTCCAATGCCAGCATGCTCCACTTCCATGGACACTGGTATCCTTCCTCCAGCTCCTCCTAGGGCTTGTCTTTCTCCTGCTCCACCTGCAGTTAGTCATATCACTAATTGTGTAATTGGTCAATATCCCCAAGCAGGCTTTGGATTAGATTCTCCATCTTATGATCCCAGCATCATTCCTATTCCGGAAGGAGAGGACAAGGAAGGAAGTGAGGACTCGGACTTTGATTAAAGGATCCTAAATAATCTTAATTAACAAACTATGGAACCTCAAGAAGCATTGTCACCTCCAGCTTCTACTTCAATCCCTGGACCTCCAACACAACCTCAACCTCCAACATCTTCTGTGGATCCCAATCTATTAGCCCTTCTCCAGACCATGACTTCTGCTTTGGCAACACTCTCTCAACCCCCATCAACCAATACTTCTCACTCTGGCACCTTCAAGTCTCCTTCCATGAATGCTCCGGATACGTTTGAAGGCAACAATCCTAGCAAACTCCAACCATTCCTCCAATCTTGTGAACTCATTTTTGAAAATGATGAAGGAACCTTTAGCGTGGACCGGAAGAAGGTACTTTTTGCAGCTTCCTACCTCTCTGGAAGTGCCAATTGATGGATCCAACCCTATCTGGCTCACCTTTGCAACCAAGAGCCCTCTTTCCTCCTCAAATCATGGTCCCAATACACAGAGCAACTTCACACCCTCTTTGGAGACAGACTAGAAGTGTTCAAGGCTGAAAAGGAACTGGTGAACTTGAAGATGAAGGACTCTGGCTATGCCTCAACCCACATCACTGAATTTCAATCACTTATGACCAAAGTCTCTGGGTGGGGTGATAGAGCCTTGTACTTCCATTTTTGACAAAGCCTCCCTTCATTCCTTCTGGACCAACTAGTAGGGTACAATGGCTCTCAAGAAACTCTCCAGGACCTTATGGATATAGTTTTGGACTATGATACAAGGTATCATGAAAGGGTAAAAGAAAAATCCTCTTCTCTCATTAATTCTCAACCCCACAGTTCTTCTCAATCTCAATCTACCTCTAATCAACCTTACAGGGTAGCGGTGAGGGTAGGGAGCATGACCAGTCCCCAGAAAAGTCAACTTCAACTACCACATTTACCAGACCCTCTTTGGACCTAGGTCCAGATGGAAAAATCAAGGCAGATGAAAGGGAAAGAAGAGAGAGGGAAGGCTTATGCTTATATTGTGGTGGTAAACACAAGACAGAAGACTGTAGAAAGAAACCTGTCAACTCATCTTCTTCTCCTAATCCAGCACCTTCCAGTGCTTACCCAAGGCCAAACCAAGATTAGGCTCACCCTTTTCTTCCTCTTTTTCAAGGCTTATCTCTATTGTTTGTTTGATTCAGGTGCAAATCAATCTGTAATGGTCAATTCACTGGTTCAAAAGTATCTATACCTTGCAGCCCCCTCCTTCTGGGCAAACATATTTCATCTTTCCAATCTCAGCTCATCAAATCTATTTCCAAATGGTTTTACTTACTTCCTTTCCTAGCTTTGAATGGGAACCCCTTTCAAGTCAATGCACCATCCCCTGAAACCTTCACCCTTGGAATTGACTCTCCTCATCACTGGAATCCAGAGGCAAAATTGGAAGATGGGGCTGATCACCTCAAGACACCAACTAACCACTGAACTTCCCTCCAATCCTGTTGAAATCAACCTGGCTACACTGCCTACAGCTGTCCTTCCCTTCAACTCTGCCTTTGGCGCTGCAGCCCAATGCATTCCCCCTCACTTCAGAACCTTTTGCAATTCCCCAACACACCTTCCAATTACCTTTGAGTTCAACACTCTTTCCACTTGCTCGGATATTCATTGATCCTTTATTTTCTCACAGGAGGAAGATATACTGGATTCATCCTTGCGTAAAATGCAACTGGTTACTTCTTCTGATGTTTCTCTTTGTTACTGATGAGGTTCCTGAAGAATCAGAAACCGTGTTGAAGAAAGTTACTGCTGATTTCCATCCATTCCAAGATTCTCTTCTCCCAGGTTAAAGCAGACTAAATCTCTTCACACCGCGCTTACAACCACCATGTTGGACTGGAAGGGCTCATACCTCCAGTTGGGCTTGTCTGTTCACTACCTCACAATGAAAATTCAACCCTACAAGCCTACATAGCAGAGAATGTAGAGAAAGGTTTCATCCAGCCCCAGCACTTCAAGCACTGGAGCACCTGTACTTTCTTCTTTCAAGAAGAAGGATAGTGGTTTACAATTATGTGTTGATTTTTGCAAACCTGACGCTGTTATCAAGGAGAACCTTCACCCATTTCCTCCAATGACTTTCACTGACTGTCTTTCCAGGTTCTACCATCCTCACCCAAACTGATCTCAGGGTGCTTACCCCTTAAGCATCACAGGCCTTTGATTTATTAACTGATCTTTCTTCTCTAAAGTCTTTGGAAGTTCTTCATTGAATTAACCCGGCCTCCTGTCACGTTGGGACAACGTGTTTCCAGACGGGGGAACGCATACTCTGAACAGAATCCTGATGAAATTGAAACTTCTAAACCTTTTTACCTCTCATTGATAATTCTTGAAGCTCAACTGAGTGAATTGACCATAAATCAACAAGCTGACAAGTTACTCCAGGATATTATTCATAGATTGAAGAAAGGGAATGAAGTGAATAACAATTCTATAGATTCCTACAGTTGCTTACTCCTGTTCATGGTTAAAGTGGGTATACCCAACATGCTGACTAACTAAAGCTAGAAATACTTCTTCAATCAACCAAACTCCTTTGATCAAGATCAAAACAGCCTATGGATAAGTATAGGAACTATGCTGACCTTAATAGAAACTGAATTCCAAAAGGCATCCATCCTGGGAATTAAGTATGACTATCTGCAATGAAAATCACTACTGACAGACTTTCCAAGATAGCTCTTTGAGCGTTGGTTGGGAACCTTTTCTTATTTTGGAAAAATTAGACCCTCATGCTTCAAATCCAAAACCCTGATCAATTCATCCATCCATCCATCCATCCACCCACCCATTCAACCATCCTCAATCTCACCAACTACCTTCTGGGAACCAACATCCAACTTCATCACTTCTGGATTTCCCTGCTTCTCCATCAATTCATTTCCATCCATCATTTTAAACCCAACTCATCCTATAATCCTTTTTCCCAATCCACTTTCCAATCAATCATTTCCTAAATCAAATCAAAATCAAAAGAACAGAAAATATAAATAATAACTAAAATATTTTCCTTCCTATCCTTCACCTTCCAAATAGTCTTTTCCATCCTAAATATAATATCAGAAAATACTTCCAAATCAAAATATACTTCATTCCACCTATCTATTCCTTTTCCATCCCTTATATTTCTTCTTCCTTCAAATAATCAATCCTCAAATCCATCAACATCAAATCACCATTGTCCTCAATCATCCATCCCAAACATTCCTGGAAACCTTCCAACCTCACTTCTGGATATTCATCACCATCAGAACTTCAAACCAATCTTTAATACACCAGAACCCTCCAATAAGCTTTCATCTCAAATACTTCCAACCTCTTCAACCATCCTCCAGAACCTCCTCTTTTCATTCTCTCTTCTCTTCATCTATGTTTT
This sequence comes from Puccinia polysora, assembly GCA_025617555.3. Classification (NCBI taxonomy): domain Eukaryota; kingdom Fungi; phylum Basidiomycota; class Pucciniomycetes; order Pucciniales; family Pucciniaceae; genus Puccinia; species Puccinia polysora. Next base: position 27,154,433 of record CM062614.1, on the reverse strand, counting down.
TCATTCCCTTCATTTTCATCCAATCTCTCAAGGAGCACTCTCATCATCAACCCAGTCCAAGGAAGAATCCCCCTCAGTCCCTTTTAAATACCCTCCGATCCTCTCCAACCCCCAAAGTCAAACCAGTAGAACTTTGAAGTCAAACCAGTCAAAATTTGAAGTCAAACCAGTCAAACCAGTCAAACTTCAAAGTCAAAGCAGTCAAACTTTGAAGTCAAACAAGTCAAACTTCAAAGTCAAACCAGTTGAACTTTGAAGTTGAACCAGTCAAACTTTGAAGTCAAACCAGTTGAACTTTGAAGTCAAACATTGAACTTTGAGCCTCAAACCAGTCAAAATTGCGGAACGTAGAAACTTGAACTAGTCAACTTGCCTAACTTCTCAAACTTCTCAAACTTCAAATCTCCAACTTCAAACTTCAACCTTTCAAACTCCCATTCTAACCTCAGACTTTGAGTCCCAGACACTGTGCAATAATTCACATGCTTCAAGCTATTTAACCTTGCTTCCAAGCCTGCCAGCTTCCAACCAGCAAGTACAGCAGCCCTCAATCCTCACCCCCAGCACATCCTTCTTTGGGCATCAGGAGCTGCCCCTTCCCTTTCAGGGGGGGTACTGTCATAACCGTAGTTCTGACACTCCTTCAACTAAACCAATCCAATCTCTTCATCAAACTCACCCTCATATCAAACCCAACTTCACTACTCCTGTACCTTTCACCAGATATTACTACCTCTGCATCTCTTGCAGTCTCCATCCTCTTCCACCAGCTTCACCCTCTCCCTGTATGGTATAAGCTCTATGTCCATGTACACCTCACCTGTCATGTGATTCAGCCAACCTTCTCAGGACCTCTCACTCTCTCCATGGCTTGGTACAGCCTTCATCACTCCTCAACCCAATTGGTATATGAGTTAGTACATACTACACTTAGTATATACATAGTACATACTCTCCACTGTCTGTTCAGCCCATACTCCCAGGACTCCAGATCAGTACATGTCAAACCTTCCTGGATAGGCCCATCACCCAATTAGTCAACTGCAGCCTCCAGCCCAATCAGTCAACATGTAATACCATGGGAACTCCAACCTGCAACACCAGCAACTCATCCCTCAAGGCCTCCTTCTCAGCTCTCACATATACTGGCCTCTCCTTCCCTCCTGGACTAATTCCCCCCAAGGAATTAGTATACTACTTCTTACTGGTTAGTCCCTCTGCCAGTAGGTGTCATCTCAGCACAAGACAACCTTCACCTAGCCTGCTTAACTCATATCACATTGCCCCTTCCTGGTGTTACTCTTATAGGATTCAACAACTCTCTCTTCAACAACCCCCTGGACTGTTCTTCTCATCCTTCCCCTTCTCATCACTTGTACTCCTCCTTTCATCTCCTTCATTGAAATCCAATCAAACATCCTTGAGTTCTATGAGTAGTAGTGCCTGTGCCTTCAGCCCCTTGCACGCCAGGGGCAGTCGTGACAGGTATTTTAACTTGAGGATTATACAAATTTAAAGTAACAGGAAAGGGTTGTTGTAGGTAGGTATTAGTGGTAGCACATAATCTCTTTCCACAGTGGCCTGGAGTTCTCGCAGTTGGGATAACTCCTGTATTTTCTCAAGACCGAAATTCTGTCCAACTACATTTACAATCTCCCTCAGCACCGGATTCTTTCTCAATTCCCTCAGTCATCCTCACCTCAACCTTACCAACCACCCAAAGAAAGAAAAGAAAACTCACCTAGCATAAAACTGACCATCCTCTCAAGACCAATTGACCAAACAAACAAGGAACAAGCCATCCTCAAACAAAAAATAGATTAGCAAGGCATTTATAAGCCATCAAACCATCAGAATAAAAGACCAAAGGGGATTTCTTGATGGCCAAGCATACAACCCTCAGATCAAAAATCATTGGCAACAAGAAAGGCATGATCAAGCAATATAACCAACAGACCACCACCACCAGAGCTATCATAGAATTTGAAAATAAGATAGATAGATTACCAGCCAACACCCCAAGACAGGGAGTTGAACACACAACTGGGTAGAAGAAAGACAAGAAAGGAACACCCACTGTCACATAGTCTACAGGACTGATACCAAAAAGACCCAGACCACTATCAAGGACTTCCCAGAGCAAATTCTGAATCAGTTTTCATTCTCTTTCCTTGTGCCTTTACCTGAAGACATACACCCAGTAAATAATTTGTGTTTCAATGCAACCCTGAAATTTATTCATTTTCATTTATTGGTACTATCTTGTTGAATTAGAATAGTTTCTGGTTTTAGAAAAAGAGTAATAAAGAAAAAAATTCAGGATTAAGGGCCCTGTATTTAAACAACCATTGCTTATTAATCTCAAGTTTAATACCTTCTATATCATCACTTTTTATGACCTTTTTCTACGCAGACATATAGTAAGCTATATTTGTGGTTATTGATTTGTAAGTAAAGACAGCCATCACAAGGAGATTGGAAAAAACCATGAGATAATGGGAATGAGTTTAAATCTTCATTCCACAGATTTGGAGATTGATTCATTCTTTAGATGGCCTGTTTGAGTTGCCATACGTTTTTGGTTCCTTCAGAAAAGTCATCTGGTTGTTCATAATTATATTTCTCTGTCTTTTGGTTCTTTTATAAATTCCACAACTAAATCCATTTGATGGATTTCCCATTTATTCCTAGCAGCTATTGAAATTAGTAATTGTAATGAGAATGGCTTTCCTGTAGGAGAGGAAGTTTTGTGGTTGTCTAATACCTCAATTTGGGAGCATCCTTTTGCTGCATCATAAGATTTTCTTTTGTAAATTTTTCATTAGTATCACCTTTTGTTTTACATAGCCATTTTCCTGTAATTTATTTCTTATGAATTGTTCAATCTACTGTTTCAAGAATAAATGCATTTTCATGGAATTAATTTACTTTTTGAAAGCTTTGAAACAGTTGAGGGCATCATCTCTGCAAGCAGAATCATGGAACAAAGTTGGACCACAATTTTGGACAATGAGGGCAATTAAAGTTTTTAGGGCACAGAAGTCAGTGAACGATTGGATAAGATTTTTATAATTAATGCAGCCTATATTTTGTAGGTTTTAAGCTATTTTTTATCCATTGGGACAGGTGTTGGTATTAGGTATGTTCTCAGATTTATTGGATGAATTTGGAGGATTTTTTGGAAAGTTAGAATTAGGTGTGTTGTCAGGTGTATTGAGTGGAACCAGCGGTGGTCCTAGTTTTAGTATGAGAAACTGTGGTGTTTTAGGATGTATATCAAGAAAAAAGAAGTATGAGGGGGATAATCCAATGGATTGGTTGGAAAAATTTGAATTAAAACTTCTTGTTGAATTTTGGGGCTGATTTCTTAAAATAGAAATTGTCTTTCTTCAAAGGTCAAATTACAGAATATTTTTGTTGTATTTGTTCAGGTACATAAACAAGAAAGTTTTTGTTTTCTTCTTTGAATCCCAGAAATAAACCTTTGAGAGATGCATGACTAAAAATGTTGTATCTGAGTGGTTTTTAACTAATAAGTGGTTTTTACATCTAAAATATCATATTTGGTATACTGAGGGTTCATATTTGAACCAGAATGAGAATAGAGTAATTTTTTTGACAGGAGAGGAATTTCAGAATTTTCTATTAGTTTTTAGATATAGGTATGTATGGCATTCAACCAGAAATTAGGAGGTGTGCTGCTGTGGATGATTAATGCTTGTTCCCTCTCAACAATGTTTTGATTACTCCTTTTGTTGTAATTGCAAGGCCCAAGGGCTTGAAGAAGAATTTCTTTGAAAAAGGATTGATTTAATCTTATAATGCTAAGAGGAGCAGATCAGTATGACTCAGAGGAAGGGGAACCTTGGGTTAAAGTATGTCAAATAACTGATGATTGATTTCAGTTGAAAGAGGCAGGATTTAAGTAGTAAATACATGCCATAATCCAACCAGATCAAAATGTGGTTTCAAAAAATAAAATGAATAATAAATAATGAATGCGGACATAGCCAGAGAGAACCCATATTGTCATTGTCACTTCCATAGGACAAAAGACAGGAGGAAATCACAGACAGCCAAGGTGTTAATTCATACTGATCCAGCACATTATACAAGCATAATAGTTAAGAAGAGCTATGAAATGAAAGGAGGTTATTAGTGATAAGAAGAACTAAAGATGAACAGTGATCAGGGCTTGTGGCTACAAGATTTGATCATAGAAGGATAATAAGACTACTCAGACTAGCCTTCTGTCAGAAATATTCATAACTTAACCTAGAAATAAACAACCAAGGACAAAAACTGATTAGAGAAGCAAGAGGAGACGTATACCATAATGCTGCTAATTTTATGAAGTTATTGCAATGATTGAATGATAAAAATAGCAAGTGTGATTGATTGTAAGAAATGATGGACTTAAGTGAGAGAAGAAATCAACAGAACTCCAACAACTTTCAGCTAAACAATTTTGTTCTGGTGTATATGGGACAGTTACTTGAGTTTCCATACCAAGGTTATTAAGATAACTAATGACCTTGCATGGTTGAATTTTGTTCCTTGATCTATTTATAATTTGATCAGCTGGTACTCAGTTTGGTGCTCCAATTTGGCTGTTAATAGTTTAATTTCTTCTAAAAAATTGTTTTTGGATTTGGAAACAAATGGAAAACCTTTTCTCTAGCAAGTAAAATTGTTGGTGAAGAGTGCATGGTAGGAAATAATAAATTCTGTGTAGATGATTTGAATTAAGTCTAGGTGTAAATTTTTTAATGGCCATTTACTAATTCTTCTCTCTAAATTTTTTGGGATTCTATTATTTTTGGCTAATTTAAAATTGTTGCAGTAAAAAGGCTTGATGGGTGTTTATTTGAGTGCTAAAATAGAATTCATCCAATTTTGAAAGTCTGTATTGAGATGAGCAAATTTATTGTGAATTATTTCAGCGTTGCAACCAAGATTAGATTGAAAGGCATTGATATTTCTCACCTTGGGTGATATGCTGAATTCCATAAATTTTTACTAAAATTTCCTGGAAGAATAGTATTATCTTGGTATTCCATTTCTACTTTTGTTTCAAATTCAAAAATTTTGATGTTGTCTTGAAGAATTATGCATCAAGCAATTAGATTCTTGGATATTTGAGGTATTTAGAGGAAATTTTGGAGACTATTTTATGGTCATTTTGACAACCAATGGTGACTTGTAAAACATCCTGAAAGGGTAAAAAAACAACTTATTCTTCAAGGTTGAGTTTGAGACCTATATTGTTCCTACAAAGAGTTTACTTCTTAAAATATTTATGTTATTAAACATGTTCTGGTTTTCTCCTGTATTGAAGTGATATCATCTTCTTTTTCTCCAGTTTGGACATAATGACAGATAGGATTTCCAGGGATTGGGCATTCTGGTATTGTGGCTTAATTATCTTGAACTGTATGCTTAGTTTTTACTGATTCAGGTAGGTACCCTTGCCATAATCCTTGGATAATTTTATTTTCAATAAAGGCAATCTGAATTGATTTTTTTTGGCATGGCATTGAGTTGGAGGATGTGGTTCAAAGCATTTGTCCTTAGTACAATTTGAGTGGTTTCTGACATGGGTGGTATTATGGGTTTAATTGATTATGTAGGAGGTACTTGACAGGAAGAGAGCACATTTGTGGGTTTCAAGGGGTTCTTTGAATACCCTATTGTATGCAAGGGGGCAAAAAATCTAAAATTCAATTTTTTTGCTTCTATTAAATCTAGGGTGTATGGATTCAAGTAGGTTTTAGACTGATCCATGTTAATTATCTATTTTTCCACTGGCTTGTTGGAGTTCAGATTTTATCATTTCAAATTTGTAAAGATGTTCTCTTATGGAAATGGTAGGTCCTTGCTTTAAAAACTTTCATTCATTTTTAAGCTCATGTGTATTTCTACTAAGTTTTTTGATAAGATTGCAACAAATAGATTAGAACTGAAAACCAACAGACTGCAAACAATAGTTAGAAAGTTGAACAGCTTGAACAAAGATGAGAGAGAAGAAAAGAAAGTTGAAGAGACAAACAGCTCAGACGTGGTTTTGAAGAGTAGATGAGAAAAGAACCCTGGGCGGTGTGCAGGAGATAGAGGAGAGAAACGTAGAAGAGCAGCTGTAGGTGTAATACTAGATGGTCAGATGTGGCAAGCTGAGGTGGTCTTGAGGATCATATTCTTACCAGGCACAGACTCAAAGACAAGTAGTTGGTCCAATGATGAGTTGGTGGAGGTTGGATTGGATTGAGGAGGATAGAAGGTCGCGGGAGGGAGAATAGGATGGTTATGGTTTGAGAGGAAAGAAAAAAATGAGGAAAGTAGATTGAAAAGAAAGAAAGAAAAAGAAAGAATATAGAAAAGGTAGAAGAATATAAAAAAAGGTATTGACAAGAAGGACAAGGAGAGAGATGGTCAAGCCGAGGAGAAGAAGAGAAGGAGCCCGAGCCCCTGAGAGAGGCCAGGTTCTGAGTTAAGAGGGGTGAGGAGGTCACCCAAGTGTCACAGGAGAGATCACCGGGGGACCCGTCTTAGCTGGCCTGACCTTTGAAGACAGGACCACAATATTCTAGTATTGGGCAATACTTAACACCCCACATTGCTGGTGAGGAGATGATCCAAAAGATTAGTTGTTTGAGGGGGCAAAGATTTTCTTCTGAAGGAGTTCCAAGGAACTAATTGAGGAGGCTTTTGTGAGAGAGTCAGCAACCATTAGTTGACTTTGAATCAGATTCAGAGTAAATTTTCCGTTTTTAAAATCTTTGCGCAAACCTTTTGTCTTGATATCTATATGTCTGGACTTGGAGTGATACCCAAACCTTTTAATCTTGTTGTCCAAGCCCTTATTGTCAATGTGTAATATAGGCTTAGGTTCATGTGTTTGGTATATTTTGCCAATAAGGTGCTTGATCCATTTAAGTTTGAGGTAGCAATCCAGTAGAGCATTTAATTCAGATTCAGTAGAGGAGTAAGTAATGTTTCTTTTTCAAGTGGAGTTCCAGATGATTGGGCTTCCGTGATGAAGAACAATATATCCTGTTTGCAACTTGCAGAAGGTTGGGTCATCCCCCCAGGTGGCATCACTTAAGCTTGAGAGAGGTTCCTGGTTGGGATTGTAACTGATGACAAGTTTGAAGTGCTTAGTCGTTTTGAGATATTTCCACACCTTCCTGACTTCCCTCCAGTGAATCATCCCTGGCTTGGCGTTGAACCTAGCCAGGCTGGACACAGAGAAAGAAATTTCCAGACGTGTATATTGGGCTAGGTGATTAAGGAGTCCAGTGGCTGATCAATAATTGATGTTTAATTGTTGGAATTCCTCGTGATCAGCATTGGATGTGGGCTCAAGGTTCAAATTTTGAGTGAGTGGAGAGTGTACGTCCTTGCAGGATGTAAGGCCTAGTTCTTCCAAGCCACGGGCAATGTGATTGGGTTGAATCAGGAGAATTTTGTTTTCCTCAAGCTCCATAATCAATCCAAGGATGGTGTTGGGAGGATGACACAATGAGTTCTTGAATTGTTTGAGAAAGTTGCGTTCAAAAACTTGAGAATTCCCCACGTGGATTAAGTCATCAACGTGGAAATAAATCATTTCTTTTTTCGTAGAATTGAGATATAGGCAGGGATTGCTAGTTGATTATTGATAGCCTTGAGATTTGATCCAAGAAGTCAAGGTTTCATACCAATTTTTGGGGGATTGTTTCAATCCGTAAAGAGATTTCTTGAGCTTTAGATATGGAGACTTTCTATTAGACCCTTCTGGAGTTTTTATGATAACCATTTCTTCAAGAGGAGCGTGTAAGAATGCACCTTTAACGTCAAACTAAGTCAATTTCATTTTTTGTTTTAGAACATACGTGAGGGCAACTCAGAGTGATCCTAGTTTGCCAGTCGGAGCACAAGTTTCATTGTAATTGATCCCTAGAACTTGATTAAATCCCTGGACGCAAAGTAGAGCTTTGTATTTGACCGGATCGCCGTGAAAGGTTTTGTTTTACTTTGAAGACCCAGGTTGTATTCAGGATGTTGTCCGGAGTACCATGGTATTCTTCCCAAACATCCTGGAGTTCTATGGAGTTCAATTCATTGTCAGCCGCCTTCTTCCATTTTGGCCATTCAGAGCACTTCTTAGCAGCCTTGTATGAAGGGGGTTTGTAGTAATGATGGAAGCCATATCTTTGAGGCTTTTTTGTTTCGCGCTTGGGTCTTTGAGAGGTAGATGGAATAGAGAACTCTGGAACTTGAGAAGGCATGAAAGTAGGATCAGGGGAAGATGATGCTGCGGACGTCGCGTCTTCTTGATCCAATCCAGATTCAGAAGAATCGTCCTGAGATTCTTGTAAGGTGTATTGCTTTTCAGCTGAAGAGAAGTTGGATTCTCTGAATTCTGTGTTTGTTTGACTGAATAGATTGGTCCCAGGTGGTTCAAAGAATGGGAAGTCTTAATGAGAATTCTTAAGAAACTGTACGTGTTTGGTTTCAACAAGGCCACCCGAGGAGTTGAGAATGAGATAGGAGTGAAACACAGGATCAAACCCAATCAGGACTCCTTCCAGTCCTTTCTTGTCAAACTTTCTTGCCTTTTGTAGGCAATTTGCAAGGTAGATGACCAAGGATCCTACAGGTTTCAAGTAGTTAGCGGGTAATTTCTTGTTGAACATCAGCTCCCAAGGGGATCGGTCATTACCTTCCCTAGAGACTTGGTTGAGCATGAAGTAGCAGCTTCTGACCACAATGTGCCAGTAGTTCTTGCTTAAGTTGGATGATGAGAAAGTCGCACGTGCCGACTCAATAATTTTTTGGTTGGCTTGTTTGGCCCATCCATTGTGCTGAGAGTGGTAGGGTTCAGACGTCAAGAGTTTGATATGCTTGATTTTGGCAAAGCTCTTCAGGGTGTTGTTTGTGAATTCTGTGCCCTTATCAGAAAAGATCTCCGTTGGATAATAGTTGAGCCGTTTATGTTCTGTCTCAAGGATGCTGATGATGACATCCGGGGTTTCTTCTTTGGTGATGAGGGGAAAGGCCGAGAGGTAGCCTGTGCAGTTATCCACAAGCGTTAAGATATATCTGTGGCCAGCTTTCGATTGCGGAGTGATTGGACCTATTAAGTCTAGATGAATTCTGTTGAGAGGCTTTGACGACAGTGTGGAAGTAGCTGAGAATGGAGCTCTTTTGATCTTGCTCTTCATGGAACCATTGCACTGGAAGTTACTTAATTCGTCTTTAGAATATTGGTCTTTGAGAATGGTTTTGAGTGTTGAGATTGAGGCGTGTCCGTACATCTTATGGATGTCAGAGAGCCATTGAACTTGAATCGGGAGAGACAAAAAGAGATGGTTTGTGAGATTGACCGATAGGTTGTTTCCAGCAATCTTGGGTTTCTCAATAACAAATAGGCTGTCGCGGATCAGTCCTTTAATTACCGTCTGGCCAGCTTGAATGATTCTGAATTGATCTTGTTCTTCGGAGAGATTGCATCCCTTTTTTGCCAAAAGGACGGGACTAATAACATTGACTACAATGTTGGGTACGTACATGCATTCTTCAAGAGTGATGACGGAATCCTTCCATTCCAGTCAAACAGTTCCTGTTCCTTGTATCTTGAGATTGGCTTCTAGCTTTCCAGTTTTAATCTCATCTGCCTCATCTTGAAAATTAATTGAGATGAAATATTTTGGGTCGTTGAATATGTGAATGTTGGCACCCAAATCCAAGAGGAGATTAGGTGTGTTATCAGCATTGATCCAAAGTGTCAGTAGCGCGTGATAGTTGATGGTAGGGGTTTTCTTGATTTGGCTTTTCCATTCATTCTGTTGTTCTATCCACCAGGCTGGAGCAATTTGGGGATGAAGTTGGAAACAGGAGGATTTGGGATGGGGAGCATTAGGGTCATGGAAACCTTCCTTGCACCAAATGTAAGTCTTTTTCTCTCCTTGGTCTGTTTTGTTTCTAGTGGTCACTAAGGTGAAGTTGGAGGTGGTCTTGCCCGTTTTGAGTTGTGCCTTGCGCTCATTATTGTATTGGGTTAGATGGTTGAACACTGTCTCTACTGTCACTGATTTTTCACCGTGCATAATCTGTTGCTTTAGGTTCTCTAGAGTTGGTGGAAACTTGAAGAGTATGAGGTACGCCAAGATGTCCTTTGGTAGCTCTATTCCGACGTCCGCCATGCGAGTGAGTGCTTTTTGAATATCAGTTATGAATCCTTCAATGGCGTGTTTGTTAAAGGGAGCATGGAGAAATTGATTGAATATTTGGGCTCTGTTGGCCGTCTCGGATGAAGCAAACCTTTGTGTGATCTTGCCCCAGAGTAGCTTAGACAACGTAATGTTTGCGGCGTTGAAAAAGTTGGCGTGAGTCGTGCTATCAACTTTAGATAGGATAATTTCCCTTATTTCTTGATCTTGTTTTATAGGTAATTGACCCAAATTTCTGGTTATGGCGTCCTTGATGTCTTTGAGATCAAACAACATCATCATTTTGTCTCTCCAGATGGAGTAGTTGTTGTTTTTGAGAGGAGGGATAGCATCCACAGAGGCCTTGAGCGCAACCTGATAGAAATAGTCATTTTCTCCCGTTGGTTTGTTCATTCTTGGTAAGATGGAGTTGTCCTTTGGCTTTTAAACGTGATAAGATTGCGACAAATAGATTAGAACTGAAAACCAACAGACTGCAAACAAGAGTTAGAAATTTGAACAGCTTGAACAAAGATGAGAGAGAAGAAAAGAAAGGTGAAGGGACAAACAGCTCAGACGTGGCTTTGAAGAGTAGATGAGAAAAGAACCCTGGGCGGTGTTCAGGAGATAGAGGAGAGAAACGTAGAAGAGCAGCTGTAGGTGTAATACTAGATGGTCAGATGTGGCAAGCTGAGGTGGTCTTGAGGATGATATTCTTACCAGGCACAGACTCAAAGACAAGTAGTTGGTCCAATGATGAGTTGGTGGAGGTTGGATTGGATGAAGGAATATAGAAGGTTGCAGGAGAGAGAATAGGATGGTGATGGTTTGAGAGGAAAGAACCAGATGAGGAAAGTAGATTGAAAAGAAAGAAAGAAAAAGAAAGAATATAGAAAAGGTAGAAGAATATAAAAAAAGGTATTGACGAGAAGGACAAGGAGAGAGATTGTCAAGCCAAGGAGAAGAAGAGAAGGAGCCCAAGCCCCTGAGAGAAGCCAGGTTCTGAGTTAAGAGGGGTGAGGAGGTCACCCGAGTGTTGCAGGAGAGATCACCAGGGGACCCGTCTTAGCTGGCGCAACCTTTGAAGACAGGACTGCAATATTCTAGTATTGGGAAATACTTAACAGTTTTCCAGATGACCAATGTATTTTCACACAAATCAAATTCTGTGGCAGATAGGGTTTTTGAGTTAAGATGTGTAATATTGTAGGAGTATAATTGACTGAAGAGCCAAGAGCTGAGGAGATTTTTGATTGCATTGTGATACAAGGTTCAGAGTATTTCTGATTGAGATGTGTCTGAGGTTAATTATTTTTCAATTCAATGGATCTTGGAGATATTATAACTTCTTGTGACTAAGAAAAATGGTTGTTGTCTGTAAGTTTATTAGAGATGTTTATCTTCTATAATAACTTAATTATTTATTGATTGGCTTGTAGTCTTTGTTTTGTGTATTCAGGGTCAGGGTCAGAGGATTCAATTATGTTTTAACAATGGAATGGCTGGGTGGTGAAGGCTGGTTGATTGGATGGGCTGGTAAACACAATTGGTTACAGGGAAGTGGTTGGAGAAGGACTAAAAACAGGTGAACAGTTGACTGGGGAAATGTTTTATAGGATTGTATTCTCTTGCTACCATGTTTAGTCCGTGATGAAGCTGATGGAAAAATAAGGAGGTGGAAATCTAAGCACTGAAAAAAGATTGGACCACTTCTAAGAAAAATACACTTATAATAGTAGGTTCCCCCAAAGAAATATTTAAAAGCAATGAATTTCAATAAGATGGATGCATAATCATTGACTAAAGCCTGATGTAAAAATGAGAAGGCAGAAATATTAGAACCCTAATAAGATTGGAGAACTTCTAAGAAAAAGACAACTATCTATAATATGACAAAATTTTGAAGAACTTGTAAACTATAAATTAGTGTTGTTCATATAAGATACTAATGTAAAAATTACTTGCAATAGTACTTTCCCCCAAAGCAATAATTAAAAGCAATAGGGGAAACTAAAATATTACGTGAATTGGTGCTTTTAAATAGAAAGGGGCAAAAAACAGAATAAACAATAGAAAAAAAAAATTAACAGGTTGCAATAGCACACTCTGGTAGAAATAAGTTTAATGCTTGTGTGACATCATTTCAATGCTAGGGTCTGGGTCATGATTAGTTGGTATGATGTCAGTGGGTAGCTGATAAGATGAGTCAGAGAATTTTAGTAATTAAGAGTAATTAATGGAGAATTAGATTTAATACAGTTGAGAGTTTCCTGAAGTATTGGAATTGGGACTTGAATTCAAACAATATATGATCCTGCAGTTGGCACCTGTCCAATTTCAAGCAGATATTTCTTGGGGGCTGAGAATAGAAAAATTGATTTTCATGGTCAATAGTAACATTAATAGATCTGCTTTTTCATGCCTATCCAAAAAATACCTACCTTGGTAATACCACTCCACAGAATTCAGGCTCTGGTGGACAGTTGTTACAAAAGAAACCCTAATTCTTGGAGATGGTCAGGCGCACCAACCGGTGCAAATCAATAGACAATGCATGCCCAAAATACCTCAGCAACATACAAATATTGTTGATTTAAGATAACAATAGGTGTTCCAGAGGGTTATGAAAAAGGGATGGAGGGAAAATCATAATAGGGGGTATCAAAGTTAACCAAACCCGCCATTTTTTAATGGCGGTTTTCAACCCAAATCCGCCATTTCAAACCCGCCATTAAAAATCAAAAAAACCCACTTATTTCAGATCAGACGTGTCAAAGTTAACCTGAAATAAGTGGGTTTTTTCAAATAAAGTATTTAAATGCTTCCACCACCTGTCCGCGTCATACACCCCTGTCTTCCCACCTCCTTCTACCTCCGACCTCATTGGAAAATTTTTTACCCCCACCCTCATCATAAAATTGATTGACCACTCTCATCACTTTATTGCTCTCATCACTTGATCACTCTCATCCACTTCATCGCTCTCAAAACTTCATCAATCTCATCAATTAACCGCTCTCATCACTTGATCACTCTCATCCACTTTGTTGCTCTCAAAACTTCACCACTCTCATCAATTTATCGCTCTCATCACTTGCGTAGCCCAAACTCTTTCAAATGGCCCCTCAGCGAACCTCCCCCCACAAGTCCAACACACCCAAGAGAACATTGCCAAGGAACTCCACAACAAACAATCCTCCCCCATCAGCTTCCAAGGGCTCAAGTCAGCTCAAGAGAGCTGATCACATCATCCTGGTAAACTGGCTGAAAATTCCCTCCAACTTTGATTCCTGCTTTGGATCCGACAACAAAACACGTGTTGGCCAACCTCAATCCTCTAAGGTCAATGGTTATCTCCTGATGGCCAATGAACTCAAGAACAAAACAAAAGGTAGGCTGGATCTGTCATCCAAACAGATGAGGGAGCGGTTCAAAAACTATTGAGCCAAGTACAAAAAGGCCCACTCCATGTCTATCTCCACTGGCTTTGGTATCACCGACTTGGACAAAGCCAAAGGAATCAACTCGGTGGTTGATAAGTTGGACTCCATTTGTCCTTTTTATATTCAAATGGATGAAATCTTTGGAAAGAAGGCCAACATCACCCCCCTAGCTGCTTTCAATGCCCAAAAATCCAATTCTGTTGATGGCGAGGACTTGGCTGGGGATGCTCAGCCTACCAACGGGGACCTTGACGAAACCTTGGCCTTGGAGTGGCCCCCATCTGATCACAAGGATGATATTCAAACAAAATTGGCTCCAATCACTTCTACTTTGGTATTGATTGATCAGTCAATCCCAACCTTGGACCCCTCACTTCCTTCTTTTGATTGCTCTCTTCCTGGGGCAGAACAACTGGAGAACTTGCCCAATGAGGAGGATGTTATTCCTGGATCACCGTTGCCATCAACATCTGCTCAAGTAAGGAACTAAATTGTTTTCGATTCTGTCTGGTTTCTCCTGACTGATTTACATTGTAAAAAAACAGGCTCATCCATTTTTGATTGGCCAAAAACTCAAGCCAATGGGGCCTCCCACATTGCCTTCAAATACTAGTGAGGACTTTCAGACTCAAACCTCCTCTGCCAAGGGTAAGCAAAAGGCCTCCAATTCCATCAATGTCAACCCCAAAAGTCATCAAAAGAGGAGAAACACTTCCAGTTTTTCGGGCTTTGAAGAAATCATGGAGAAGCGAGATTCATGTAAGTTGATTAATTCAATATCCTTGTTTTCAAAATCATGCTCATTGCCATTCCCCTCCAAAAAACAGTGAAATCACAAATTGAATCAGATAAACTTCAGTTTGAAAAGCAAAAGTGGGATTGCCAACTGGCCATGGATGGTCAAAAGCAGCAAGCCGAGACTTTGGCTAATCAAAAAAAATTGGATGCTGAGTGGAGGTTGAAACAAGCTGAGCTAGAGTTTCAAAAAGAGGAAAAGGAGAAGGATTGGCAGCAAGTGCAACTGGAAAAGGAGAGGGAACAACGGGCAAATGAAAAAAAGGATAAGGTATCAGTAGCTTTGGCTTGCATTGGCAGTGGTAGATTGGTAGAAGAAATACAGCAGATTACTCAAATGCTGGGCTTGTAAATATATTTGCATGGATGAAAGAAAAACAAATTATTTTTTACTACAACAATGTTTGAGAGCATTCTTAACCCCACCAATATACAAATCTTTTTTGTTTTTATTGATATTTTTTTCTCTGGAGTAACTTTGGCCGTTTTTCATGTCCCTACAAGTGCTCTGAGTTTTTTTATTAATTTGGAGTGACATGGCCATTCTGGTATGGTTTGCTGTGTCCACAGCTGGAAAGGTACAGTGCTTGTACTTGTTAGCCGCCCAAACCATTTTGACTATACCTTTTTGCTTGAAATCAAGCTCGCAACTAAAGCACTTTGGCCCAGTTGTTTGAGCCTGATGTGGGCAAGGAGACAATTGTTTGCTCAAGGCAGTGCCACTGTGGGTTAAATCAAACCAGACCCTGTCACACAATGGTCTTGAACATCATACTTTCCTGCAAAGGGATCACAGTTATACTCAAACCCAAGGTTGCAAATGAAACAATTTGGCCCGACTGACCAAGTGCCAATCCCCTCACATTGACGACCATTGAAAAGGCCCAATGGATTATGCCGTCGTACAGGCCGCAATCTCATTGATATACAGACACTGGCCCACTATGTTGACCATTTCCAGCGCTGAAATACTTTGGGGTCAAACATACCCCACAACAATGACCTCCTATAAAGTCAAATTGTTAGCTTAGTCTGATCATGCTTCACAATGCGAGCGAGGGGGGATGGCCGTGGGAGATGGCAGCAGGCTTGCTGCGAGCGAGGGGGGAACCGCCCCCCACCGGGCTCGCTGCGAGCAAGGGGGAACCGCCCCCCACAGATGCAAGCATGGCTGACGGAGATGGCCGTGGGCTCGCTTTGAGCAAGGGGGAACCGCCCCCCACAGATGCAAGCAAGGGGGGATGGCCATGGGAAATGGCGGCGGGCTTGCTGCGAGCAAGGGGGAACGGTCCCCCACAGATGCAAGCATGGCCAACGGAGATGGCCGCGGGCTTGCTGCGAGCGAGGGGGAACCGCCCCCCACAGGTGCGAGCGAGGGGGGATGGCCGTGGGAGATGGCCACGGGCTTGCTGCAAGCAAGGGGGGAACCGCCCCCCACCTGCTAGCTCTGACCGAGGGGGGGGAGGCCGTGGGCAATGTGGGCAGCCTCCCATTTGCATGTGGCGGCTCGTTCATCACCCCCCCCCCCCATTGGCTAGCTGCAAGCAAGGGGGGAAGTTCTCAGGCCAGGGGGTGAAGCCCCCCAGCAAGGGTGGGATTTCATCACCCCCCCACCACCCAGCGACCAAGGGGGGGACGGTCAGCTGTCAGCAGCAATGGCAATGGCTGCCACAATGTCCAAGCTGTTGCCCCGCCCCATTTTACCCGCTCTCAAAGCTGCAGCTGTATCCTGAATCATGACATTTCAGGATAAAATGGCAGTTGCGCTTGAGTGATGCTCACAACGGGCTCAAAAACAGAGTCAATGATGAATGCTTCCACAGGCTGGTGGACCCCATTGACATTAATATAAAAGGCTGAATCTACTTGCCTTGCCTCTTTGCAACATTCTTCCCTTCCCCTCAAGCATTTAAATTTTGAAATGAAGGATCCATCCACTACTCCCTTGACAAAAGTTAATAATCCCATTCTTCACTCTTTCTGTGTTTCCCTAAAAGGTGCTTTGGTTTTTCAACCAAAGCATGCCAGAGATTGAATGCCTTGCATGAATGCGTCCATTAAGGAAACCATGCAAAGTGCTTTCTAATCGATGATGGTATTTGATTGATTGGGCTGTGGCCGCGCCATGCCTGAAACATCAATCCTTTTGTTTATTTGCCCCTTGGTTTTCATAATGTCACCATCTCATTCCAATAAAATACCCCCAACATTGGCAATCAATCGCTTGATTGATGAGAGGAGGAATTGGAGGAGGGGAGGGGCTCACCTTGATGGATAGAGAAATGGATCCAGGGGGGGACTAAAGGTTGAATGATCAAAGGATCAGCAACTGGTGAGGGGAAGGAAGAGGAAGAGGGTGGAGGGGGCTTACCAGGATTAGGAGGAGGGGATTCAGTGAGTGAGGTGAGATGAGGTGGTGGTGGTGAGTAAGGTGGTGGTGATGAGTGAGGTGGTTTGGTGAGGAGGAGGCAGGGTTTGACCGGTGAGTGAGTGGGGTGAGGTTGAAGGGGTTGAGTGGTGAGGGGGAGGGGGGTGGCATTTGGTGAGTGGCAGGGTTTGAGGTGGAGGTGTTTTTGGATTCAATTCCACTAAAAAAAAAATAAATAAAAAACTCAGCCTATGAATCTTGGGTGAACAACCAAAACCAAAAAAATACGGTGAAGGGAATTTTTACCGATTTCAAAATCAAAAATTACTCATCAAAGCAAGCAAGGGTGAGAGGAAGAATCCGCTCTCTCATAGAAGAAGATGAGGGACCAGATGAGACAGGGATGACTTGAGGAAGATCAGGAATATCATCTTGGAATATTTTGTCCCATTCATCTTTGATGTTGGCCAAAAGTTTGTGAAGGATTACACAAGTGATAATCCAGTTGATGAGGAACCTCATATCTTTGGAACATTGGAGCTGGTTTTGCATCTCCCATAAGCTGGGCCATCTTCCTTTCAGAATTCCTATGGCATGCTCAATCCGAACTTGTGATTGGGCAAGATGATAGTTAAAATTGGTTCTTCCTTGATCATTGGACAAAACATTCCGGTATGCTGGAACTACATATTTCCAACTAGCATAAGCCGAATTGGCCAGAAGGTATTGATCTTGGTCAAAGTAGATCTCTGGTTGTTGGGAAATCCGCATCCAATTGAAAACATATGAATCATGACAAGAACCTGGAAGGCCAGCATTGAGGGAGATGAACTTCTTGTTGTTATTGCAAACAAGTTGTAGTGCCACGGAGTATCTAAACAAAGAGATGGAACATATTTGGTCAGTGTGTGATCCAAAGTTTTATCATAGCAATTGGAAAAGAAATGAATCAATTGCCTTTTTTTACAATCAAAATAGTGGTTGCCATCTAAGTTGGGTTTTTGAATCAAGGGGATGGTGGTTCCATCAACAAAACCAATGCAACCAGGAAAGCCTTCTGTCTCCATTACTTGAGATATCTCCTTGAGTTCTTCTTTGGTTGGCCATGAAAGGACCGAGAGACAGAAAGATAGGATAGAAATCATGACTCTTTTGGTGTATAATTCAATGCTTCTGTAACTGACTGAGAATAGATTTTCCAATTGATGGATTGCTGCTCCATTTCCATTTGACCCCAATCTACAAAGAGCAATGGGAAGTTGGATGGCTGGATTGATTTGAAGATTGTGAGAATTGTTCTGGAAGATGTGGTGGTCTTCAATCATTGCCAAAAGTTTCATGAAAGAAGGCAACAAAGTTCGGAACAGTTGCTGGAAGCTTAAGTCAGGGATGAGATGAAGCTTTTGCCTTTCATACATAGGGTTATGGAGAGTGTGTATCCTTGGAACCATGTATTGCTTTGCCAACAGAGAATTCAAAGCTAACCAAGTTGATTCCAAATTGGAGTCTGAATCAGAGTCTGAATGGGAGTCAAACAGTAGCAAAAGTTCAGTCAGCTTTTTTGCGTTTTCAACTTGCTGGCGGATGTTTGATTGGACATGTTGAGAAAGGTGGTGAGTGATGTGGGGTGATGAGATTATGATGGGATTTGTGTGAACATGGGTATGTGAAGGTATGTGAAAAATGATAGAGATGTGTGTGATGCGATGGAGATGGGACCGGTATTGATTTGCTGATGTGGATGGGTGTTTTTGATGTGATGGATGGTGGATGGATGATGATGCATAAATTGCGGGTTTAATGGCGTGTTTGATGATTGAAATCCGCCATTTTCATGAAACACGCCATTTTGAAATAGACCAGTTAGGGGGTATGTGTATTTCAGAAACCCGCCATTTTTAATGGCGGGTTTTGTCAAAAAAATGGCGGGTTTCTAATGGCGGGTTTGCTAACTTTGATACGCCCTAATATTTCCATCCCAGTTTTTACAATTTAATGAGCCCAGTATGAAAACATGTGTAATGAAAAAAGAAATACACATATTCAGATGGATTAATTTGAAATCATTTTGATGCATGCTTGATAGTACGGTCTATAACAACTGGCCTGGCACAAAAATATCATTGAACAATTTGAGAGATTGAATATTTTGCTCAAATAGCTCAAGGATGAAAAAAACACCTGGGCTAGATTCAAAACTTTTGAATTACTGAATACACACCTTTTGAATTACTAAATCCACACATTCCTTTGGAGGATAAAGGAAATGGTGTGAATGTAGCTCTTTTCCTACTAAATCCACACCTTTCAAAAAAAAAAATGAAAAAAGGCATGGATGAAGCAATTTTTTAGCCAGATCCTGAACTTTGGGCAGGTTTTCCCACCCCAGGAGAGCATTTGACCCTGAAGAAGTGGTTCCAATCCCAAAAAAAGGAATGAACATAGTCAATTGAGGTTTGGCATGCCATCTTAAGTGTTTAAGAATCCCTGGAAGGAGAAAACATGCCTTTTGAAGATATTTTGTGTTTTTGGCACTGATTTTGAAATTTTGGGCACCTTCCTGGGGTGGGAAAAAATGCCTTGTGAGGATGTGTTGGGCGGGTGGCATACCTTTCAAGGTTAGAAAACTGCCTATCATTAGAAAAAATGCCTTTTGAGGATGTTTTAGTGTCACACACTCACCCCATGTACTTAAAAATTGAAAGAATTACTTGAATGTGGAATAAAAAAGGGAGACCAATGGTACAATTAATATTGACTTTAAAAGTCTATGTTTGAATTTTGGGCTTGATTCTCAAACAAAAGTGGAAGTTTTTAAAGCAATTCATTCAATAAGAAAACTAAGGCAAGCTTGATGCAATAAATTTGTACTCTGCTAGAATAAAGAGTCTAACATATTAAATGACTGAGGAAATATTGACAGGGAAGGGCTTTGTGACTTTCAAGGTAATCTAAACCCTGGTGGAGAGAACAAGATGTAACCTGGGGAATTTCTACTATATTTAAGTTAAATGAGGGATTAATCAAAGTATGGAAAAGTATGATGGTAAAGAAGTGACATAATCTAGTTAAAAACTGGATTTCATGGATAAGTGGGATTATGTAAAACACAGTTTTTAAGGGATTAAGTGCAGCAGATAGAATCATGTGAGTGAACTGATCATTTTGGCATTGATTTTGAAGTAAAAGGTAAGGATATGACCCTGGGGATGGTTGGTTAATTTAGATAAGTAATAGGTAATTTAAGGGAACAGGCAAGTTTTGAATTGATGTTTTGAGGTGAAAAAGATTTGATGAATAAAAATCAGGTTTGAAGTGCATGGCCAATTGAGATTGATCATGCACAAGATTTGAAGATGAAGTGAAATTTTTACTGGCTCTAGTGTCAGATGGATGGCTAAATTTTATTGGCCCTAGTCTCTTCTGAATTGCAAGATTTGAGGTACATTTTCTAGTGCTGACTGAATAGCCAGCAGAGGATGTTCCAGTAGCCTCACACCAAAACTTGCAAGGGGAGTGAACTAAGTAGTTAGAGTGCTTTCAATTATCATTCTCTTAGATTGAATTAGATAGTGAGGATAGGCAGCATTTCAAATTTGTTTCAAAAAAAGCCTTGAGTTTGGAGTGTGAGATTTGAGCTTCTGGCAAAAGCTTCTGGGGGTTTCACACCCTCCTGGGCTGGAAAAACCTGCCTTTCTATGTTTTTTAGGCTTTTTGGACACCTTTTGAAGTTTCAAATCACAGCCTGGGGTGTGAAAAGGTGTCTTTTGAGGAAATGTGGGGCTGGGAGAGTCCTGTAAAAGAAAATCCAGGACTTGGGGGGCTTAAATAAGGCCTCCAGACTCTGGGTGGGCTCTTGCTGGGGTTGAATCTTTAACAGAATGTGAATATGGAAATAAATTCAATTAATTAGAGATTAATGATTTAAATCAAGATTTTTTTTGAAAAACAAATTCAAGTAATAAATTAGATTTGAAAAAAACTACATGCAATATAAGAAAAATAAGAAAAATGTTAAAAAGTCAATTTCTTCACAAAAAGGGAAGATTTCCAGTGGGATGTAGATAAAACTTACCCAAAATACAAAAATTCAAATATACCTATATTTTGAGAAGAATAAAAAAATAATCTAATTTCTGTGGAATAAATCAATAAATTAAATAAATAATTTTAAGAAAAAATAAATTTTAAAAATGATTTTATTTGAACAAAATGGGAAATTTCCATGGAAATATGAATATCATTTGATAAAAAATGAAGAAATTTACATATACATCCTTTGGATAGTGAATTTGAATCTGAGAAAATTCCTCTTCAAAAAAAAACCCAAATGAATTTCAAATATAATAAAAATGAAAAAATTGAAATGAGCTTATTTGGATGAAATTTAACATTTCTGATATTTTTTAAATACCTTTGTTCCAAAAATCAAAAAAAAAAAATATGAAAAAATCTTGAAATGATTGTTTTATCAGATAAGTTAAAATATGTGTAAATACTGAAAATAAAATTTATGGAGAAAAAAAACATCAGGAGTTGCATATTTATTAATAGAATGTGATATCTCTTATGGAAGGTAAATAACTTTGTTCCAATAATAAAACACAATGAAAAAATTCTTTGGATAGCTTTTTTAGGAGATAAATTTGAATATTAGGTCTGAATTCAAAAATAAGTTCATAAATTAGAAGAATATTAGAAAAAAATATCCAAAATGATTTTTTTTAATAAAATTGAATATTTTTTCTGGAATGTAAATACATTTGAAAAAGAAAAGAAAAGAACCAAAAATTCACTATGAAAATCTCTAAAATTTGAATGCCTGTTATAAAATGTGTATGGATAACACTTGTCTATGTTGCTTTATGTGTGAAACAAAGGTATATAAATTCCATCAGAAATATTAAATTTTATACAAAAAGGGATTTCTTGAATTTTTTATCATTTTTTTTAATTGATGAAGGTTTTGTTTAAATATTTTAACTTAATTTAATTAATCTCATAAAAAACAATTTTAGAATTTTTATTTTTTGTCACAAAGATAGTTAATCTCAATCATAAATATCAAATTTGATTAAAAGAAATTAATTTTGGAATTCTGTATCGTTTATTTTTTGATCAAGGATTTTTTTGTTGAATTATTTTTACAGATTTTAATTCTTCTCATTAAATAAGTATTTTCAGCATTTTATTATTTTTTTCTATTTCTGGTAAAAAGTTCTTTATAACCCATAAAAAGATAAAATTTGTTTAAAAAAGCCACTTTTTGGAACCATGTTTTACTATTGTTGCACTAGATTACTTTTCTTTGAAGTCAGTCCTTAAATCTAAATTCCCCTCCAATAATATGTGTATGTAGCCTTTATTTTTATTTTCATTTGTGTTTTTTTGATTAAAATTATGATTGTGTTCTGCAAGTATATTCCATTTTAAAATAAATTAATCTTCAATTTAATTTTATATTATTAATATAAATGATGTTTTTTTATTTCTTTTTCACAACTTTGACAGAAGATTTGGAATCCTCTCCCTAAAAAACCATATTATGTATTTTTTTTATGTTTTTTCAATTGGTACAATTGCATTCAAATCCCACAGAAAATATTTGATTTTTTCAAAATAATTCAATTTTCTCATTTTTTCTGTTATTTTTCTTATATTAGGGTGTATCAGAGTTAGAAAACCTGCCATTAGAAACCCGCCAGTTTTTTTGGCCAAACCAGCCATTTATAATGGTGGGTTTCTGTAATACACATACCCCCTAATTGGTGTATTTCAAAATGGCGGGTTCAAAAAAAATGGTGGGTTTCAAACATGAAATCTGCCATTTATTCATCTTCACCCAAATCATGCAAAAAGTCCATCCACCTCTCCACCTTATCACGTCCTCAACTCTCCCAACATCTCAGCCTTGGCAGTCAATTAAATTAAATTTGGTAGTGCTTCCAATATCATTGGCTTGATATTCTAACTCTCTGGAATTTTGCTCAAAACTTTGGCCAATGTTAAAAATCAATCCAAATCTCAATCCAATCAACTAACGGCTTGTCAGATTGGCTTCTGGAATTTGTTCAAGCATACCATTAGTCATCCATGGTTCAAGTTTCTTTCTCTATGTTCATGATGCCCCCCGCTCCCATAAGGTACCCTTATTTATGTTTGTTGTTCCCTTTTTTCTTCTTCTTTTTTTGTCCCTTTCACTAACCTCCAAAATACTGCACGAGATTCTTCTTTCTGGGGAAACCTCAATATCTCCCTACCCAATCAATCTACTTGCAACCACTACTTCCTACCACAGAAACTTACTCCCCACCTGTCACCGGTCCAATACCACTCAACAATGGCTTCAATCCATCCTCAAGTGAGCATGTTGGTAACCTGGTTCTATCATCAGCTAACAACAGTCAACATCTGAAAAACAACCTCAAAGATCCACCACCACCTTTGATAGCAATTGGTAGGAGGATGACAACTGAGCCCCCTGAATCAAGCCTCTCTCCCTCTCCTCAGAACCCAAAACCAAGGATGATGATCTATTGACGTCAAGTGGATTGTCCAAGTACTAATTACTTCTTGACTCAAACCAATTACTGGTAGAGGGGTAGAGGGGGGGGGGGGGGAAAGGCAAGCTGACAACTTTGGGGAGAGGGTGATTCAGATTTGAAAGAGGGAGAGGGAAAGGATAGATGTGGCGGGAAACCCAAGTTGTCAGAGGTGCAGGGGCTGGGACTGCGGTGACGGGGACAGCTGGTCAGATCAACCAGGATGGAGGCCGCCGCATTGGGAGATGGTCTGGAGGGAGCAGGAGCGTCAGGGGTCAGTTCAGGCGGGGGGGATGTTGTAGGGATGAGACCGGTTCCATCGGAAGGAGGGGATGAGGCAGGGGGTGAAACAGGGGATACAGCACCGGGGGAGGAAGGGACAATGGGGAGAGAGGAAACATTGGGGATGGTAGGAGCAGGGGGGGAGTGGGGAAGGGGGGGAGGAAGGAGGCCAGGGGAGTTCAGTGACAATGGGAGCAAGATTCATACTGGTATCTTGAACGGGTGAATCATATGGGAAGAGAGTGTTGTTGAAAAGACAGTCCCTAGAATTAATGACCCTCCTGTCAAACAGATCCAGAAGTACGTATCCGTTCCCACGACTGAGATAGGATAGTAGAATTGATGGGCAAGGTTTTGGTGAGAGCTTTTTTAGATTGTGTTTGGGTACTTTGTACCAGGTGAGGCATCCAAACGGGTGAAGATAGGTGGGAGGTACATTGTTCTGGTGCAGAATGGAGTTGGGGGAGGTGAAACCCTGGGGGGTTTTTCAGGGAAAGGAGTTGAAGGCGAAGAGTGAGTGCCAGAGGGCGTCAGCCCAGTAGCTTTTGGGAAGATTGGAGGATAGGAGGGCGGATTGAATGAGATTTAAGATGGTCCTGTTGGATTGCTTGGCTACACCGTTCAGCTGTGGGGAGTGTGGGGGTCCTGGCTTGTGAGCAGTGCCTTTGAGCAATAGAAAACCCTTCATCTTCTTGTTGACGTATTCGCCTCCATTGTTGGTTTGTAGACAGCTGATGGAGCACTTAAACTGATTTTCAAAAAAGGATAAAAAAGATTTCACGCATTTGAAAGCATTGGATTTTTGTTTGAGACAATAGGCAAAGAGTGCTTTGGAGCAGTCGTCTATGAATGTAATAATATATTTGAAACCTTCTTGTGAAGCAGTTTCAAAGCTGCATAAGTCTGAGTGAATGATTTGGCCTGGTGAATTCAACCAATAGCTGAGAAAAGAATGAAAGGGTGTCCGCAAAATGTTTGATTGAATGCATGTTGCGCATTGCTGTATCTCATACTCGTTGTTGAGGCTAGGTTTGATATTGTGAGACTTCAAGAGCTTGCGGAGTGATTTCATGTTGAGATGTGAGAATCTGAAGTGGTAGCCAAAAAGGGTGTCGTCAGACAGAATCTTGACGCTCAAGAAAACCAACTCTTCTTGGCTTACCTTCTTCAAAGGAATATAGTATAAGTTATATTTTCTATAGCCGGCAGTGACCGGTGGAACATTGATTGAGAGACTGGAGTTTTTGTACATTTTGCATCCGTCGTAGGTGAAGATTACAGTGAGTCCTGCGTCACACAGACTTGAGATGGAGAGAAGAGGTTTGTGTAGGTTTGGGACGACCAACGCGCCAATATTCCTGAAAGATAGGTCAAGTTTTCCTTCCATGCTGGATGAAATTTTCAAGCCATCTGCCAGTCGGACTGAGGTGAGGAAGGGGGATTTGTTTCTAAGCTGTCCTTGAAATGGGGTCATCAAGAACGTACATCCAGAATCAAGGTTGAAATCTGCATTGGTGGTTGGTTTCAGCTTTGTCAAATTGCAAGCGGCGTATCCGGCATGAATGACTACTTTGGATTTGGAGAAGTCATCTTCCTTGTCAAGTTTGTTTTTTGCCACAGCATTAGCTTTGTTTTGATTAGGTCTGTTCCAATGTTGCTTGTTTTTTTTTGATTGTTTGAGAGCCTCGTGTACCTCTGGACATCTGGAAAATGTGTGTCCCTCAATCTTGCAGTTGGTGCAGTAGTAGACTCGCAATGGATTTGACTTGTCCCATTGTTGTCTATTGGAAAATTTGATATTGGGTTGGGATTTGGTTGAGTTTGCCACGAGTGGGTCTTCTTTGTTTCTGGTTTGTTGACGCAGATGTTCCTGCTTGAGTGCGTTTATAAGCTTTGAGGATGGTATCAACTCTTCATTCATCATGCTTGATACGCACGGGAGCCAGTCGTCTGGAAGTGAAAGCAGGATTGCAGTTTATTGGAGGTCATCTGCCGTGAGAGGATTTTCAGGAGTAATGAGGGATGATAATTTTTCTCCATAGGAGACTATTTCTGAAAGATGTGCGGTCATGTCTTTGTCGTTCAGCTTGGTGAGAAGAAGCTTTCATATCCAATACATTTGACCACCCAATGAGCTGTCCTGGTGTGCTTTGCGGAGAGAGTTCCACATTCCGATGGCGCTTTCTTTGTGCTTTCTTATGAATTGGAAATTTGATGTATTGATAGATCTTGAGATGACCAAACACACTGCCAGATTGTCTTTAGACCATGTGTCTTGATTTGGCTTTTGTGAGTTGCCAGTAAGAAGGTATGCAACTCCGGACGCTCTGAAGTGGATGCAAAGTATCATTGCCCAGTCCAAGTAGTTTGAATCAGATCCTGGAGAGTTGAGCGGGATAATAGTGGGTTTTTTTAACACCGGATGCGATTAATTTTCATCCATAGTTGAACAACGTAACAACACCTAGAGTTCCGGATCATTCTGGGTTAGTTCAATAGACAATTTGGTTGCGTCTCTGGGCTCATAACCTGTTGGGCTGAGGGTACGCAGAGTGGTTATCAAACTAGAAGGATGATATTTCATAAGCAGGAAGAAATGACAACAGCTGTTTTAGGAAAAGGAAAATTGAATCAAACAGAACATGACTTACCTGAGGGTACGCAGAGTGGAGATCAAAGTAGAAGGATGAGAGAAGAGAGGCCTTCTGCTTTGTCCCGGCTCTGCCCTCAGGTATACAAGACTGAATGAAGTGTCACACACTTTTTGACACTGAGAAAGATATATTGAATATTGAATTCTGAGAGTGAGATGAGTGCGCGCAGGCATAGCATGACAAAGAGTAATGAGAGAATTATGAGACTGAAAACAGACAGAGTAGGAATACAAAGAGAGAGAAAGATAAGAAGAAGTGACATGGAGAAATGGAGGTAAGTGTTTACTCCAACAGACCAAACCTATCCTATAGCCATCCGACTCAATTTTTTACTATAAAAACAGCTTTAACCCCCAAATAAACCTCAGAATTGGATTTTAAATCCAAAATAACTTATAGTCACTCAGCCAAAGTACAAGCCTAACTTTCATGGATTAGAAGATACATCCAAAGAAACCTTCAACTGTGGCAAACTCATACCCATCCAGGTGTCACATCTCTGTGGAAGACATAAGGCATACCTTGAAAACATTCAAGTGAATACCAGTGGAAGCTTACCCTGAACATCAGGACCATACACCAGCCCTATCATCTCAGTAAGAATACAGCAATACAGGTCCAGGAGGCAGTGCAATCAGTCCAGATCCAGTCACTTCATCAGCATACAGCAATACAGATCCAGGAGGCAGTGCAACCAGTCCAGATCCAGTCACCTCATCCAGAATACAGAAATAAAGATGCAAGAGGCAGTGAAACAAGTCCACATCCAGTCACCTCAGCCAGAATAAATAAATACAGATACAGGAGGCCATGAAATCAGTCAGATCCTGTCTCCTGAGCCAGAATACAGAAATGCAGATACAGGAGGAAGTGCAGCATGACAGATCTGGTCACCTGAACCAAACAAGCATGCAAATACACATACAAGAGGCTTTGCAGAAGTATAAAGGAGCAATATAGGCAGGAAGAATTCCAACAAGTCTCAAGAAGAACCAAAGCAAACATGCAGCAAATACACAAACAAGAAGCTGTGCAGAAGTAATACAGGAACAATATACATACAGGAGGCTGTGCAGAAGGGTAAAGGAGCAATATATATTCAGGATGAAGTGGGACCAGTTTTAACAGAACCAAAAAAAACCACCAGCATTGCACAGCAATACATGTAGGTAGAATCAAGTAGCACTGAAAAAACTACCAGTACAGCACAGCAATATATCTTATCTGCACTACACAGCACTTTATACAAGGCTGTGCATGCATGAAACCCCTGTAAAAGATTTTTCTGACAAGCAGAAATGCCTCATGTAAATGTACAAGCTTTTTCCAACCAGAAGAAATGCCTCATTTAACTGTATCTCACTGTTCCTCACCAGAACAGGGAGAACCCTCAGGGGAAGCCTTGAGCACCCCTGGGGTAAGTATTTGTCTATTTAAGGTGGGCCTCTCTGCCCTACCCTGGTTGTATCAAGATATCATCTGGCTCATGCCACCTGGCCCATCCCATCTCATGCCATCTGGCTCATGCCATCTGGCCACCTATCAACCATCAACCACCCATCAGGCACTCTTGAACCATCTATCTGTGGTACCTAACCAGATAAATAGTATCAGTAAACCAGTTTTAAAGGAAAAAATAAATCAGAAACCAAGTTATTACCCAGCTTTAGCAAATTAAACCACCCAAAAGGTGCTTAATTAAGGTTTCTTCTGTGACCTAAATAATCAGTACCAGATTAAAGAAAAACCACCCATTAATCAATCAATAACCCTTACAAAGAAAGAGAGCACAACCAAAAGCAACCACCAAACTTTTCCTCTGCCCAGCCCCCTGGGGGTAAACCTATCCTTGGGTCCTCTCCTGAACCATCCCTTTTATAAACCCTTGAACCCTTTAATATTGGGATATTGGTTAAGATCAAATATATCCAATCAAAAAATAACAATTAACCCAATAGATCTGGTCCGTCCTTCAACAAAACCTAACAATAAAAATTAATCACTAATCTAGGTCTGATCTGAGGCCTATTTTAATTCTCAAAGAAACAAGACAATAATTTAAATAAATTATTGTGCAGACTTACTATAGTACTAGAAGGGCAGCCAATTCAAAACCACTCTTATTATATACTAATATTAGAAGTAATACTAAATTCCCCTTCTAGGATTTCCAGAATGCTATTTAATAATTTATTTATATAATCCCACAGGAGTCTCTACACCGTGCTCTAGAACAAATTTCCCCTGATTCAACAAGACAGTGTTGTCAATGGAACTTTTCTAAAAAAATACAAGAAAACTGTAAAATTCTCTTAAATAATGGTGTTGAAGGGTGGCAAAGCTTTATGTCTCTGTGGGATAATCATGGGGCCTCAAAACCCAAGGAGGAGGAAGAGGTCAATGATGCGGAACTTAGATTAAGTGCCAAATCACTGCCTCTACTTTTCATCTTCCTAGTTTTGGGTTGCTTACATTCTTAAATGTATAAAGTGTTTTTTGGCAGACCTTGAGGATGTACTTGAGTGTATTAATCATAATATCTTCCTTATCAAAGAGCTTTTTGTAATGGCTTGGACTTGCAAAAATCCGGATATTGGAAACAAAACAACATCTTGGGTTGAAGGGGCCCATGCTACTCCCAAACAATTACTTGCAAATTTGTTGGGAAACATGTTGGATGTTTTGCAAAAACTTGAGTGCACAGTTTCCAATCAAATCAAATTTGTTCAGGCTGCACTTTACAACTCTCAAATAAAGATTGAAATATTTCTTCCTACTGAACTATTACCATTGGGATACAAGGTGTCTTTACAGGAAATCAAGCTGTTTGTGGATCAATTAGAGAGGTTGAAGCAGAACCTTGATGGGGAAGTGTGCACCAAGTCATACTGAATTACTATGTGTTTGCCCTGTTCCCACCAAATAGGTGACCTACTAGCATCAAGAGGATCCATTTTGCCTGAGGATTTTCATCCTCAATGGAGGTTGGATTATGAACCTTGCATTTCTAGTTCTGTGAGTTGGTTTAAGTTGGATTGTTGAATTGTTCAAATTACTTTGTGAATAATGATTTTTGATTAAGACTTTTTGGTTAATTCTTTTTGAATGATGATTCCTGCTTGACTAATATTTGATCCTTTTGATTTTTGAAATTTTGAAAAGGATGAAATGCTCATAAATTCTCAGTTACATGAGAAGCTCAATGCAATGATCTTGGCTCATCCTGAAAAATATTATTGCAGGCTTTTGAAGTAATTTATGAACAAGATGGAAAATTATTGATCAAATCCAAGACTTAGACCTGAATTTATGCAATAAAGCAGAGGCCATCCAAACTTGACAGATACCCAGCAAGATCCTTCTCAATTTGAATAAGTTGAAAAGAAAATTAAGCAGGAAAAGAGAATTGGAAGGGCACCAAGGAACAAAAGACAAAAGATTATAAGTCTTTTCTTTTTTGAAAGGTTCATTTTTTTGGTTTATTGAACTGGTTGAGAAATGTTCATAGTCCAAGTCAGGCTCTTCATCTGAATTTGATAGTTCAGTGGAAGAGACTGAAATTGCATTGGGTTTGGTGCCATTGGAATCATATTCCTTTTTGAAGGATTAAGCAGACGCAATGGAGGATTCAAAAAGAAGCTCATTTTTGGTGGGTGGTGATTCCTTTAATGAGATTAGAGTTTTGGCTGACTAATTTTTGATTTTAGGAAGTGAATTATCTCAATCAAATACCTGAGAACTTACATAAGTTCTTGGGTAGGGTTTGGGACCCACTTGGTGATGGAAATTGTGGTTTTAGAGTAATTGCTAAATAACTTGGGTATGATGTGGATGGATGGTTTAAAGTTTGGAAAGAAATGCTTGAAAAATTGAGGAAAAATAAGGGTTGCTACTCTAAGATCCTTGGTGGCAGTAAAGATGTTTAAAAGATTGAAAAAGGACTTGATGTTAATGACATCAATTAAAAGATTACCTCTTCAAAATGGCTTTCAAAGCTTGAAATGAGTCAAATAATAGCTGATACTTATGGAAGATCAATATGTTTCATTTCATTGGATTCATGCTGTACTTTTGCTCCTATGAAAATGGGTGTGAAAGAAAAATCAGATCCTATGTTAATTTGCTTTGTTAACAATAACAATTGGGTCAAGCTTTTATTTAAGGGAGATTTGATTCCAATCCCGCCCATAGTTTCCAAACCAAGTTCCATGAACTCTAAATAAGCAGCTTGTTGGGTTGATCACCTCAAAGATCAACTTGAGTTGAATTCTAACTTATGGATTAATTTAATCATTTGGGTTTGGTCTAACATGCTGATATTGTAAATCTATTGATATGAAGGTTTATCACATTTGGAACATCATCATGTTGAGTGTTTTGTGTTAAAATCAGTATGATGAGTTTTTTGAATGATATTTTAATGGTAATTCAGTTCAACTTGTGTTGAGCCAATCCCATCACAAGCTTAACTTGTGTTAAGCTTGTGATGGGATCAACTTAACCTTAAGACAAGTTGAACTTGTGGTTTTTCTTTTCTTCTCTTTTTTTTTTGGTCTTTTTACTTTAGGGCTGGTCAAAAGACTTCTTGTATTTCTTGGCTGGTCAAAAGACTTGTATTTTTGTGGCCCTTTTACTTTAGGGCTGTTCAAAAGACTTCTTGCATTTTTGGCCCTTTTACTTTAGGGCTAGTCAAGTTTAACTTGAATTATTTCCTTGAATTTTTTTTGGTTGGTTGTTTTCAGTGTTTTTTGTTTTTTATTTTTATTTAAATATTTTTACTGATTTTATTTTATTTCTTATTTTTCTGGTTTTTTTTAACCCAAAAATCTGTCAAGCAGAGATCCCTCAAGGTAAAGTTAGAGACCAACTGCAGAAACAAAATTTACCTAGGAATCTAACACCTGTGCACCTTGCCTCAAAGCATCCCTTGACTCCGCGAATCAAAACCAGTGTGGTAGGCCAAACCTGCCTGATAGCCATCAAACTCAATTATTTAGCAGAAGTATTACTTCAATCATAAAAAAAAACTCATAAATGGATTTGACACCCAAAATAACTCATAGTCACTCAGCCAAAGCGCCTCTCTATCTATCATGGTTTAGAATATAAAGCCCAGAAAACCTCCAACTGTGGAAAACTCATACCCAACCAGGTGTCACATCTCTGCGGAAGGCACAAAGACATACCTTGGAAACCCTCAAGTACATACCAGTAACAGCTTACCCTCAACACCAGGACCATACACCAACCCTTTCACCTCATTCAGAATACAGAAATACAGATACAGGAGGCAGTGCAGCTATTTCCAATCCTGTCATCTCACCAAACAATCAGGAAAATGTACATACAGAAGGCTGTGCAGAAGTATACAGGAACAGTGCAAGAAGGAGGAACTGAAATAATTCTCAACCAGAACCAAACATATAAGCAAATATACATACAGGAGGCTGTGCAGAATCATAAAGGAACAGTATAGGCAGGAGAAAGTGGAACCAGTCTCAACCAGCACCAAACAAACCACCAGTACAAGTACCACAGGGCTACCCAGCAAAATATGTAGGCAGCCAGAACCATGCAGCACCAAACAAACCACCTTTACCAACCACAAGACTACACAGCAACATATGCAGGCAGTCAGGGCCATACAGTACCAAACTAACCATCAGCACACAAGAGGACCAAACAAACTACCAGTAAAAGTCCACTCTACCACTTCACAGCAATACATGCAGGAAGAAGAGTGAGTACGGTAAAATGTTAAGTGAGTCTGGAAACCTGGACCAGGCTTTTATTTCAATGGCAACAGAAAGGATGTGTGAGAATAACATTGGTTTTGAAAATAAAAGTTAATGATGAAAGAATGCAAAGAAAGAAACCAGTGACCAACAAAAATGCTTTATTCTACAGACCAGATTGTGGCATCTATAGAGACTTAGTAGAATACTTGCAATTGAACACTTAGATAGAAATCACTTCTGGCAGGTTGGTTGGTTCTTGAGTTTGCTATGCTGTTTGTTTGGATGGTGTCTGAAGCTTAGTTGGAAGAGAACAGGAGGCTTGCCCCACTAGGGGGGAAGGCTCTTATTGAGCGTGCGGGAGTGAGAAAAACATGGGAATGACATGTGACATCTTCAGCATCTGATCCTGAGAGTTTGAGTAGTGCGCGCATCAGCTAAGACTTATAATCTCAACACGCCGGCTCAACTCAGAGTCAGAAACTAATAAAGTTGACCAACCTGGCAACAGAGGATGTGGAAGCCGCTTTGGTGAGGGTGTCTTCCAGCGTGTCTTTCAAGGAGAATAGTTTGAGCTGAATAGTTTTACTTTCAAAGTTATTTTGGAGTCTTTTGAGCTTTATGTTGATGTGCTTTGCATGTGAATTTTACCCAAATTTCTTAATTTTGTCATCTAAGCCTTTGTTATCAATTAGATGCATGGGGAGGTCAAATTTGATTCTCCAAATTTCATTCACTAAGCAGCTTATCCATTGTCCCTTGGGGTGACTAGCCAATAAAGAGTTGCACTCGGATTCTGTGGAAGAGTGGGCAATTGAACATTGATGCTGGCTTGTCCAGTAGATTGGGCTTCCTTTGAAGAAGATAATGATGCCTGTTTGCAATATTCTGGTGCAGGGGTTGTCCCCCTAGGTGGCGTTGCTGTAGGCTACAAGATGATTTGTCCCCAACTTAGAGCTGATTTTCAGTTTGAAGTCAATTGTCTTCAGGAGGTATCTCCAGACATGAGTCACCTCCTTCCAGTGGCTGATTCTGGGTCTTTTGTTATATCTGTCTAGACTTGAAACTGCATAGCAGATGTTGGGCCTAGCTAGATTTGCTATAAAGTTGAGTCAACAAATTGAAGAGCAATATCTGACTTTCAGGGATTTGAATTGGTTGACCTCCTTGTCAGTGGCTGGTGCTAAGTGGATGCCGCTGGTGCAAGGGTTGTTGACAGGTTTTGAATTGCTGAGATTGAGACCCTCTAGCTCTTTCTTTATGCGAAGAGGAAGCAAGAGATGAATTTAGTCCACACCTTTTTCTACCTTCATGCCAAGAAAAGTGTTGATCTTGTGGGCGGATGAGTCCTTGAAATTTTCACGGAAGAAAATCTTGAAGGAGGTAATGTCCCCAACCACAACTAGATCGTCTACGTGAAAGAAGAGAGCTGTTAAGCCATCCTTGTGGAGATAAAGGCAGGGATCACATTTGCTTTTGCAATATCCTTGGCTTTTGATCCAACTGACAAGTGTTCTTTACCAATTGAGCAGAGCTTGTTTGATTCCGTACAGAGAATTCTTCAGTTTCAGATATTTAGACGTTTGTTTTGATCCGGTGGTTGTTTTGATGTAAACATTTTCATTCAGAGGGGCGTGGAGAAAGGCGCCTTTCACATTGAATTGAAGGATAGGTAAGTTTTGGTCAATGAAGTAAGTGAGAAGGGCTCTGAGAGACGCGATTTTGCAAGTCAGAGCAAAAGTGTCAAAATAATTGATTCTGTATGGCTGGTTGAATCCCTGGAGGCATACTCTAGCTTTGAGGGTTTTCTCGCCGGTGTGCAGGTCCTCTTTGCATTGAAAAGTCCAAGTGGTGTCTAAGGGATTGACAACTTTGGATTCATTGGCATCCTCCCAGACGCCTAGGTCCTCTGCGGTGTTTAGCTCCTTATTCACCAGTCCTATGCATGAGGGAAATTTCAAGGCCTCATGTATGTATGCTCCTGGCTATATTGGTGTGATAGAAACCGTACCGGTTGGGAGGTTTGATTTGGCTGTGGTTGCAAAGGCGGGGTCTCAGGTGGGTGTCTATTTTTTGAAGGGATTCAGGGCTGTTGCTGTCCTTTAAGATTCTTGGTTTGTTTCCTTCTGAAACTTGGCTGGCCATGTTTGTGGAAAGATTGATGATTGACGCTTCATATTCAACGGGAGAAGAGTCTGTGTGCCAAGGATCAGTTGAGACAACGTTGGGAGTATTGGAACTCATGTCATCAGAGATCTCAGTTATGGTGTTTGCGGGCTGATTTTTGAGGAATGAGACGTGTTTAGTTTCAATTGTCTTACCCAATTTAGACAAAATTTTGAATGATAGTAGTCTGGGATTGAATCCTATTAGCAGGACGTTTTTGCCTTTCTTGCTGAGCTTGGAGGAAATTTTGGTCTGATTCAAGAGGTACACAACAGGGCTGCCAAGTGATTTGAGGTAGTTAGCAGGGATCGCAGTTTTGTGCAGAAGCTTGTAGGGAGACATTTCCCCCTTTTTGGCAGGAATCTGATTGAGAGCCAGACAGCAGCCTTGAATGACAATATGCCACTGGTTATTCAGAATGGAAGTGCTGCTAAAGATTGTTCACATTGATTCTATGATGGTGCAATTGGCTTTTTCAGCCTTTCCATTATGTTGGGGGTGATATGGCTCACTGACTATGTGGTTGATTTATTTGTATTTAAAGAAATTGGAGAGTTTTTTGTTGACAAATTTGCCTCCTCCCTCACTGACCACTTCAATTGGATATTGATGTTGATTCTTTGCATTTTTTTCAATAGCAAAGATTATTGCTTTGTTGGCAAGGTCCTTGATGGTTAAAGGGAACAAAGCTATATAACCAGACTTGTTGTCCACCATAGTGAGAGAGTAGCAATTTCCTTTCTTGCTGATGGGGTCAAGGGGACCAATGAGGTCTAATTGAAGCGTTTCAAAAACTTCTTGAGCAGGGTTCTGCTCTTCTTTAAAGCTGGAGTGGCTGATTTTGTTGACTTTTCATGCGGAGCACTCAAATGATGACCTTAGTTCTGAGTTGATTCACCTTCCCAAGTATTGTTCCATTTGGTCAAGTCCAGCATGGCCAAGAGTTTGATGTAGATTATTGAGATTGATGGATGATAGATGGCAGACCAGATGGGGAGTTTGAGCCATGGTGATGATGAGAAGGAGACTTCTTGTGTGCTGAATTCTTTCCTTTCTTGGGAGGATGATCAGGTCTTAGTTTGGGGAATTCAACCCAGCAAGAGGAGGGGGAGTGATCAGTCACAGTGGCATTGTGTCTCCTGTTCTTGCATTTAGACACACGTTGGTCTGATCAACCTTGGTTTTTGTGGTGGTAGAGGGCCAAGTTGGTTTCAGATTGATCCTGCTCCTTGGACTGGATTTTGTTTTTGTGCTGTATCAAGTGGTTCAGGACCATTGAGACGGTTAGTTTGATACCTGAGTGCATTATTTTAGACCTTATGGCTTTCATTGATTCAGGTAACTTGAAGAGAATCAATTAACTGAGGATGTCACTTGGAATATTGATTCCAACTTTGTCCAATTTGCTAAGATGAAGTTTCACACTTGTCACAAAGGTATCAATGTTGTTCAGATCAAAGGAGAGGTATAGGAAGTTGAAGAACATCTTTGCCCTGTTGGCGGCTTGGTTAGATGCGAAGTGGTTCTTGGTGGCTATCCAGATGAGTTTGGAGGAGTCCTTGTTATTGGGGTTGATGATGTTGGTGTGAGTGGTTGGGTCCAGTTTGGACATCAGATAGCCAGTCATCTTTTTGTCATCAGGTATGTCCTCAAGAGGGTTAGGAGAGTTGAAGAGATGAAGGATGCCACACATCTTGAATATTTTTTCCATCTTCTTCTTCCAGATAGAATAGTTGGACTCCGTTAGCAGAGGGGTTGATTCCATGAGTGATTTCAGCACAAGTGCTTTGAATTTTGATTCAATTCCTGGTCCAGGAATTTCAGAGGTTTGTGATTGTATGGTTGAGTTTGAAGGATCTATTCTGGCTTTTAACTGTGTAAAATGTTAAGTGGGTCTGGAAACCTGGACCAGGCTTTTATTTCAATGGCAACAGAAAGGATGTGTGAGAATAACATTGGTTTTGACAAGAACAGTTAATGATGAAAGAATGCAAAGAAAGAAACCAGTGACCAAAAACAAAGCTTTATTCTACAGACCAGATTGTGGCCTCTATAGAGACTTATTAGAATACTTGCAATTGAACACTTAGCTAGAAATCACATCCAGCAGGTTGGTTGGTTCTTGAGTTGGCTATGCTGGTTGTTTGGATGGTGTTTGGAGCTGATTTGGAAGAGAACAGGAGGCTCCCCCACTAGGGGGGAAGGCTCTTATTGAGCGTGCAGGAGTTAGTGTGAAATGGGAATGACATGTGACATCTTCAGCATCTGATCCTGAGAGTTCCAGTAGTGCGCACATCAGTTAAGACTTATAATCTCAAAAAGTACCAAATAAGCAACCAGCACCAGACCAACCTTATCAGAACCTCACAGCAATTCATGCAAGGCTGTGCAGGCATGAAAACCCTGTTTAATCTTTTCCCAACCAGAAGAATTGCCTCAGTTTCATGCAGTGTCTTTTGTCCAACCAGGAGAATTGACTCAGTTTCATGCAGTGTCTTTTTCCAACCAGCTAAAATTTCTCATTTACCTGTATTCCACTGTAACAGGGGAAGCCCCAGGGAACCCCCAGGGGCAGCCCTGAGCATCCCCTGAGGACCAGATTTTCTATATAAGGAGGGCCTCTCTGCCCTATCCAGGTTGTATCAGCATGCCAACCAGCTCTCCCCATCAACCCATCAGTGGTCATCTGTGGTGCCTACCCAGATAAATATTATCAGCGAACCAGTTATAAAAGGAAACAATAAATCAGAAAACAAGTTATTACTAATATTTAAACAAATTAAACCAGCCTATCAGGTGCCAGAATAAGGGTTCTTCTGTGACCTAAATATTTGGCCCCAAATTAAAGAAGGAACACCCATCAATCAACAAATACCCTTATAAAGAAAGAGGGCACAACAAAAGCATCTAAAAACCTTTCCTCTACCCATCCCCTGTGGGTAACCCATCCTTGGGTCCTCTCCTAATCAGCCCTTTAATAAACCCTTGAACCCTTTAAAGTTGGGATATTGAACAAGATCACATATATCTTTTCAATCATTGACCAATACCCCTAACACATCTGGCCCACTCTCTAACAAATCCTACCAAACCACAGCTAATAATTAATCATAGGTTTGATCTGAGGCCTATATTAAGTCTAAAAAAAAGCCACCAATAAAAAAATATTGGAAGGCTCACTATAGTTTAGAAGGACAGGCAATTAAAAACCACCTCAGTTTACCAATACTCTAAAGGATTAAAATTAAAACTGGATTCCCCTTCAAAGACTGCCAGCAAGCTATTTGCTAAATTTAACCTAATCCCTTTAGGAGTCTCACACTGGTTGTGGCAGTAGAAACCCCTCATTTGTGGACTCCCATACAGATCTCCCTACCCCAGATCAATACTGTCTCTTCCCTTGTCATCTCCCCTCCTCTACAACCCATCAACCACCCTCCTCTGCCAAACCTCAAGACCTGGCATCAACCCCTCATTTTCAATCACAACCACCAGGACAAGCTAGGACTAATCTCAATGAAGGTAGGACTGGGATTTTGCTTCAACTTCCCTATGTTGTCTCCATCCTCAACTGTCTCTTCTCTATTCCTCTTTCTATTTTCTTTCTTCTACTTATTCCTATATCTATATCTCTATACCAAAGTGAACTACCTTGACTGACCCTCTGGTATTTCTTACAGACTGATTGGTTAGTTTTGCACATACTCCTGCCTTTGACCCTTGACTGAACCCACTAGCCAACTGTCTGCTGCAGGTACATGATTCATGTCACAGTCATGATCCATTGGTACTTGCCATTTGTAGTTATGCTTACTTAACCATTTTATTTATCATATACTACTACAAGGGTTAAAATAATTATTGAAATAGAGAGTTTTTAAAAAAATCAAAATCAAAATTTTTTGATCTTTTGGTTGATTTCTGTTTTTTTTTTTTTTGTTTTTTTTTTTTTTGTATTTTTATTCAGTTTATTTGATTTTATTGTTTTTTTTTTTTTGGCCCACAAGACTTTTAGTTGTGTGGAAAGGCTACACAACTACATTTGAGCCATGTAGAGCCACACACTGCTTGAATGTGGTCAGGCTGGCCGTGTGGCATGGCAACACAACTACATTCAAGCCGTGTGGACTACAGCCCCACCACATTCAAGTCTTGTGGGGCTCTGCACGGCTCAAATGTAGTTGTGTAGACATGCCACATGGCTCAAATGCTTTGTGTAGACGGCTCATTGGAGTTGTGAATTTATCATCACCCCCCACCTTTTTTTTTTTTTGATGGACACAAAAAAAAATTAATTTTTTTTCCTTTCCTGAGGTGTCCCAAATTGATCACCAAATCACACCCCAACTTACACATTGTCCTTAGTCTGCATCTCAATTTTGAAGATATTAAGAAAAGGAGTAAAAAAATCAATTGAAAAAAAAGGATAACCATTTCTAGATCCTGAGATTGATTGAAGATTTGAAAAAAAAACTTGATCCATCCAAAAGAGTCCTAGCAGCAGCAGAGATAAAACACAGAGGGCATCCAAGGAACTCACATATGTGACATAAAGTAGATTTTTACAACAAAAATGCAGCAAATGACCCAAGTGGTGCACAATTGGGAGGACTTACTTCTGCAATAAGTTGCCTCCAAAAAAATGAAACTTCCTCACTTGATCAGCAGAGAACCTTCTGGCCAACTGAGTTCCATCAAGCTCCTCCAAAACATAAGATCCACCTCTGACTTTGCAAAACACTAGATAAGGACCATTCCAGCGGTTGGAGAAAACCTTTCCCCACTGGGTTTCCAAGGATCAATTATAAGCTAAAACTAGATCACCAGGACTTAAAGGATCCCTGATTTGATTTTAGTGCTTATTTTCCCAATACTGGACCAATTTTTCTGTTGATAACATCAGCTTCTGATCAGTTTCATCACAAAAATCTTTGCTTTGCTCCAGTTGCTTGGATCTGGCAACTAATATGTCAGTGGTTGAAGACACCTTCCCCCATGAGATACCCAAGAAAGATTCCACTTCCAGATCCAAAGGAATAACTGCTTTTTGACCAAAAATGATTTCATAGGGTGATTAGCCAGTGGTATTTTTAGTTGGGATTCTATCAGAGAAGAGAACAAGAGGAAGAAATCTGCAACAATGCTTCCCACTTTCTATGGCCATTTCAACAAGTGCAGCCTTCAAAGGAGCATGGCCTCATTCCACCATGCCCTGGCCTTCAGGATAAAAAGGAGTAGTAAATCTATGTTTTCCAGGAAGATATTTGATCATTTCAGTAAGCTTACCACCAAATTCAGAGCCAACATCAGTAGAGTAAGATCAAGACAAACCATAACACATCATCCAACTCTCATAAAAGAAAGCTGAAACTGATTCAGAACTAACATTCTTAAGAAATTTGGCTTCAACCCATCCAGAAAAATCATCCCTAGCCACAATGAGGTTCTTAGAACCAACTGCCTTAATATTAACCACATCCATAGAAATCCTTCCATAAACATTGGACTCCCCAGTACAATAACAAAAATCAGCCAGACGCCTAAGATCAGGTTTTTGGAAAAATTCACAAATCTTGCACCATTGAGAGAGGGATTTCTTCAGAAATTGCCACCAGAATTGTTCTGATAATTGTCAATAAATTTTTTTCCCCAAAATGGCCAAGACCACCATGGTGAATTTCAAGGATTGATTCTTGTTTAGAAGGAATGGTAACAACAATGAGAGCACAAGTATTTCCTCTTTCCATAAGCCTAGAGCCTTGTAAAAAAAATGAGAGGAATTTCTTTTAAGAGATCAAAATTTTTTAGCAGATAGATCAGGAGGTTTTTGAAGAGTTGAAAGTTAATGCTCTAACTTATGCCAGAACCCTTCCTGAAAGCCAGAATAATATTGAGAGGAGAAGGAGAAGACAGGATGGATTAAAGGTTTTTCTTCATCAAAATCCATTCCAACATCAGATTCTTCATCTCCAAGAGGACTTCAAGATAAACAATCAGGTATGGTGAAAGATTGTCCAGGCCTCTGAACAATATCAAAAGAGAAAAGCTGAATAAAGGCCACCAAATGAGTCATTGCAGCATTTGGGAGGCTGTGATCATTGATCATTTCAATGAAGGATTAATTGTTGACTTTTAATTTGAAATTTTGAACCCAGAGGATGGTTTGGAGCTTCTTAAACATTTGATCTACGCTGCAAAGTTCCAGATTGGTTTACAGTATCTGGATTCTACATCTGAAAATTACAAGGATTCATAGATAGAAGGACATTCCCAACCATTTTCATATTCCTGAGTAAGAACAGCCCCAACAGATTGATAACTAGAATTGACAGCCAGCTTGATCTTCCCAGCTCCAATTCCATAAGAGATCTTTTTCAAAACTATGTCTTTCCCAAAAATCATTCTGAGCAACTGAAACAAATTTTTTCAATCTTGGGGCCAAATCCATTCAGCTTCTTTCCTGGCTAGATCACGCAAGGGAGCACAGATTTTGGATAAAGATGCAATAAAGATTTGAAAATATTTTACAACACCTAGAAAGCCTCCAACTTCAGTGGGATTGATTGGAGTGGGCCAAGAGATGATCTTGTGGACTTTGGCTGGTGCCATCCTTCTTCCTTCCTTGCAGACCACATGACCAAAGAAATTCCAGAGCAGGTACACAAGCAGCCAATTTGGATCCAGAGACAGTAAGGCCAGATTTCTCAATTCAAAACAGGATCCTTTCCAAAGTAGTAGCATAATCCCAAATGAATCAAAAAAATTCCTGAATTCCAAGGTAAGAGCTCATTATCATAGTCAGAAACTGGACCTTTAATTCTGCCATTTTCAATAAAGATACCAGCATGATTGGGGATTTTCCTGGAGGATTCACATCATCTGAGCCTGATAGACTCCAACAAAATTGGTGGCACCTTGAGGCAATCAAGTAAGTTGGAATTGGTCAAGCGGAGTATTGAAATTAGTGAGAGGGCAAGAGATAAAATTTAAAGATTGTTTGTCATAGCCACCCATATTGTCCCCTAGACCATAGCAAGCTCTCCCAGATAAAGATTCAACAAATTCTTCAGTGGCCGGAGGAATACCAGATTCTTTAATAGTGACTTTATTGAGAGGTTGAAGATCGTGAACTATTCTAAGTTTACCATTAATCTTGAGGACGCAGAAGACATGGCTGGAATAACTGGAAGTTGATTGTTCATACAGACCAGTAAAAAATTGTTTTCAGACCAACTTGATAAATTTGTCAACTTTAGAAGCAGGGATTGGAATCTTCTCCTTTTGCCAAGGATGATATTCAACTACAGGGATGATACAAGGGAGACCGTGGGATTATTTCAAGAGAGCTCTCTCTTCTTCACAGAAGGCAATAGATTTTTCCCTCAGAGATAATAAATTTTTGATAAAATTAAACTCATCAGGAAGAAGCCATCCATCTGGACCAAAGTTGACCACCTTCAGAAGTTCTTCAGTGAGAAAACCACAGGGCACAAAGGGACCAGTATGAGATTGAGATAAACCACAGTAATGATCAAGAGATAAGGGAGGGCCCATAAGAGGTCGATTGGGGTTGAGGGGCACAGGCTGGTTGAATGGTTGTACCTTTTTTGCAACTTTTTTATACTTAGTATCAAAAGAGAGAAGTTCTTGTTTCCTCCAAGCGTTGACCAGCAAAACCTTACTACAAAAACTGAGACCAAGTTCCAACATTTTCCATGTCCAATGTTACACAAAATTCTGAAAGGGTGCCTTTTTCATAAAAGGAGAAACAGGAGATAACACTTTTCTCACATTTGTGGCACAAGTTAGGGTTTTGAAAAGAATGGTAGGAGATGGCACTGGCAGTTCACAATTGGGAGGACTTACTTTTACCCCAAAGTGCTTCCACTGAAGCCCAATTTCCTCCACATCAAAGCCACCAAGAATAGAATAAACATCAGGATCTAGTTGATACTCATTGTGGAGATTAAAAACACAACTGAGAGAGGATTGATCAGAATTAAGATTACAAGGAAAAGAAGACAAAACAGACCCAGAGAGAGAAGAAATATTTTTGGAATTTTCCATTTTGACATGTTTGTGCTTTTTAGTGCTTTCCTGATCAGAAGAAAATGTTGAGAAAAAGGAAAAATAAGCCTCAGGGATGAGATTTGATCCTTGAGTTGAAGTCCAAGGCTGAGAAGAACTACAAATATCATTAGGATAAACTATTCTGATAAAAAATGAGAGGAATTGGAATTATCCTTCTACTTTCCCTTTGAAACCAATTTAGGAGTATAACCAGGGAAATCTCTTTCCCAAAAATCATAATCCAAAGATTATAGAGGGACTTCAGTTTTTCTACCATCAGAATCAGGTGGGAGAATTATCTCCCCAAATTGATCAGAAAACATCAGGATAGCACAAAAATGCATTAAGAATGGACAACCCAAGATCATAGCACCTTCAAAATGAGTGATCCAAAAGTGACAAGTTCCAAAGATGTTTTTACCAATTCAAACTGGAACATCTTCAGCAATACCAACCAATTCACAAGACTGATTTCCTATCCCATAAACCGCAGAATTGAAGCTTGCCCTGGGACTGAGGCTGAGTTTGCAGTCCATAGCATCTGAAATTAATTTGAGCTGAAAACCAGAATTGACAAGGAGAGAAGCAGTTTTAACTGAATCACCAAGATAACAAGGAAGAAAAAAAATAGGAAAGGAGTAAATTTTGTAATCTGAGGAGGGACCTGTTCCACCAGAGTCCTCCATCAAAGTGCCAGAGGAGACATTTAATTTTTCAGGACCAATCTCCACACTTCAAAAAGAGACCCATTTTTTCATTCCTTCAGCAACAGATGGAGAAATTGACAGTAGTTCAGCCACAGATAGATCAGGAATTTTTGGATCTGCAATTTTATTTAATACCCCTTTGACAGCATTGGGGTGGTCCTTTGAAATTTCCCTGTTGAACCAAACTTTGGGCTGAGTGGAGGGAGAAGGTTCAGGTGATGCAGGGACCAAGATAGGATCAGAATGTTGAGGAAATTTAACAAGTGAAGGAGGATCAAAGTTTTCTTGAAACCTTTCAATTAGTGGTTCATCTTCCACCTCCATGTCTTACACATCAAAGGAAGGAGGATCAGGTGAAGATCAACATTTAACTGTTTTTCAGAGGATTGAAGTTGGTAAGGAAGGAAATTTATGAGGTTTAGGCTCTTCATGATTTTTCCTATCTGGATCATATTGATAAGCCCCAGAAAGATTTGAGGAGGAGACAGCTGCAGGGTGCCAAGGTTAAAGGGTGCCACAAGAAGTTTGGAAGTACATAGAAGCCAAAGCTGCTTTCATAGGATGTCCTGGCTGATAAGAGGCCACCAAATGACAGATAGGGGGAGAAGAGTAAAAAGGGATCAAAGCACCATTAGGAAGAAATAAATTTTTACCCTTCTGCTCCACCAAATTTTCCTCTTTACCCTTCTGGAGCTTGAGACATTGAACAGTTCCATGACCTTCCCTATGAAAGTAGTAGAAGAACAGAGTGGATTTAGGAACAGAGTTAGAAGGTTTGGAAGTAGCAACAGACAAGATCTTTTGATCAATTTTGTTCTCAAAGGCTTGAAGTATTTTTTTTATCTTTTCTATAGTAGCAGTTTCCTTGTTGGACTGGGGATTTGGTTTGGGCCTGCAATCAACCTCCATCTTATTCATAATTTTGTTTGTTCTTTGAAAGAAGGAGCAAGGACTTGTTCAGTGGCTCTAAGTTTTTCAAAATTTAAAGCAGTTTGAACTTTCAGGACTTTATTCACAGTACCCATAAGGACAAGGAAAACAGGGAGTTTGAATAAGTTATCCCTGGTGGTTATCATTGATCCAGATTTGACCAATTCATCCCTAATCCTTTCCTGCACTGCTAGCAAAAAAGATTGGAAAAATTGCACTCAAACTTTGTCAACCGTATCAATGTGATTGTTTTGGATAAGGTAATTTTGGATTGGGTCCCATTACTTCCTAAAAGACTGAAAGTCAGAAGCTGAAGAGACACCACCATTTGAGATCCACTGAGAGACAAGAGAATCCAAGTCCTGAAAAGTAAAGCAAGCTACATCTATTTTTCCACAATATGCCAACATTTCTTCCTTTAGAAGTGCCCATTTATGGGATTCAAATCCATCAAAATACTCAATTACTTCCATGAATTCATAAGAAGAGATA
Source organism: Puccinia polysora (assembly GCA_025617555.3). NCBI lineage: Eukaryota > Fungi > Basidiomycota > Pucciniomycetes > Pucciniales > Pucciniaceae > Puccinia > Puccinia polysora. The sequence goes on along the minus strand of CM062614.1, from coordinate 27,110,059 downwards.
AAAAATTGTAACTGGTAGGCCATATTGTGTTCACTGGCCCCATCCACTTCAGCAGCCATTGTGTAAGAGTCCAGGAATTGTTCCACAATCATCCCATTGAACCCTAGGTTCTTGTTCTGCGGTTTGATCTTGACCATCTTAGCCCAAAAATAGGTGGTGGGAGTACCAGTAGATGCCATTTTGAATAACAGGATTTCCTAGAGGATTCAAAGAGCAGGATTCCAAAGTGGCTCACAAGTGTGGAAATGGTAGGGTTTCACAAGAGACAACAAGAATCATGCCCAGATGGTGCACAATTGGGAGAAATTACTTCTGGGATAAGCTGCCTCCACAGATCAGGTTTAAGAAAAGAAAAAAAGAAAACAGAAAAGAGAAAAAAAGGATTTGATTTTGAACTTGATTCCAAAAATTTGGGACGGTAAATCCAAAGGTTTCTGGTTCAATCCTTGCCCTTGGTAAAAAATGTAAGACTCCAAAAGGTGCTGGCCGTAGGCAGTTCTGTGAAGGGGAAAGCTGCTTTTAGGATTCCCTCCTTACTTTTACAAAAATATTCAAATGTAACTGGAATCAAGGTCCACAACCTTGTGAATGAAGAATAAAAGGGGAGGGATTAGTTTGATAGTAATTTGAAGCAAGGGAAAAACACTCTCTGAGGCAAGATGGTGCGGGAAAATACTTGAAAATAATAAGTGAGAGTTTGTTCAGAGTTCAATAGAACAAGGCAGTTGCAAGTAATAATCCCCACAAGCTAATAACTCTGTTTTTCAGAAGAAGATTGCAAAAGATCAACTCAATACCAACCAACCTCTAGGTTGTAAATGAACCTTCCCAACTCTCCACAATCAAGAGCTTGAAGGTTACAAGATAACTGTGGGTGACCATAAAAAACAAGTCAATTGGTATTATGATGCTCTAGAAGCAAGGCAACAACAAATTTGATAAAGAACAACCCAACACTTCTCAAGTCACCCAAGAGTACCATGGCAAAATGCAACTTTGAGGAAATAAAGGGAGGTTTAAAACTCCAGGTTTTAAGCTTAATAAAACCTCTTGGTCAAAAGTAACTGATTCCAGAAATAAAATCAAAGAATGATCAAGACCAGTATGGTCAAAACAAATTGAGGAGTGTTATACCACACTCAATAATTCAACCAAATGAATTCTTCTTCAACAAGAAAGGCTATTGGTTGGTCATAATGGATAAGGCAACAGAGGGGCGGATGAGGTATTTGAGTATGGAGTCTCAAGGATCAATGGGAAATCATGGATATACCCTGGATAAAATGCTCAGATAAAGGGGGGACAGGTGTACTGCTCATGGATTTATTGATTGACTCAGATGATGATGATATATGATGGATAAATGAGGAAAAACGCAGGGAGAGCCCCTCCTTTTATTGGAAAGAGGACCTGTAGGCTATTTAAAAATGGATGAAACACATGAGAGCAGGAAAAATATTTTTTTTCTTTTCTTTTTTTTCTCAGAGAAAAAAAAATGATGAACAAAAAAATCTGAGAGGAGATGAATGTGATACAAAAAAAGAAAAAGAGACAGAAGACAAGGAAAAAAATTCTGAGGAGGGTGATGAGCCGCGACAGAGGAGTTCGAGCAGATGTGATTGTGGGCGGAGAAACAAGAGGTGGTGGCCTTGCGTGTATGAAAGAAAGCTGAAAGGCTTGCAACAGCGGGTGAAGATTGAGTTGCAAGTCATTTCCAAGCAACTGTGGATGTGAGCAATGGCAATGAAGGTTTGTGGGTGGGTGAGGTGATGAGCGCAGGATGATGGGATAATTGTGATTGAGATTGCGCTGTCAGACAACCGCTGGCAAAGGTTCACAGCAATTGGGCAGAGATGAGACCTTGGAAAGATTGATGGACAAAGGCCATGAGATTGTTTGATAGGGATATCAAAGCACAAAAGTTGGGGGGCTGATTTTTCTGGGTTTTCAGTTAATTCTGGATGGGAATTGCATGGAAGTCTGCAGTGATCAATAGGAGGAGGTGATCCAGATGAGATGGGGATGGGTGGTGAGGACCATCAGCAAACCAGCCAACAGGTGATGACAGCAAGGGATTGAGGCCAGCAATGAAGGATGAGAGGTAATGAGATTGATTGGATGGGGACATTGGAGGTTATGATGATGACTGTTGGCGCCTGCTTGGCCAATAAAAGCAGGTTCCATTCACAAGGGGGGAGAATTGAACACAATGCCTGGGGATTTGAACACCCCAAGCGGGGCCCTTCCTAGACCTCTAGGACAGGGAGAAGTCAAAAATTGGAGAAAGGGAAGGTTGCCATACCAACAATAAAAATTTTTTTCTTTTCTTTTTCTTTTTTTTTGATGCACATAAAAAAAAAATAATTTTTTTTTCCCTTTCCTGGGGTTTCCAAAATTTATTGCCACAACAATATATGAAGAAAGAAGCAGTCAAGTCCTTCCCTGAAGAGTATTATTTTTTGAACCTTAGGTCTGACAAGGCCTCTCAAATATTGGGCCAAATGTTTTGAAAATTAGCAAAACTTGCATTTGATTCCAACTGTGAAGCTATGATGGACAAAAATATCCCTTCCTGATCCTCATTGGCATTGTTATCTGGCCTCACTCCTTTTGAATGCTCCCCTCACATCACCTTCACCTCAGACTCCTTCTACAACTCTCCCCATATTGACAAAGGTTATTTCTCCTGCTATTCCTTTTTACTGGTGGTCCCAACCATAAAATCATATGTACAAATTATCAACAACAAGGATGAATATCAAGTATCCAACGGACAATATGTGTTCCCTGACTTGGGTTTTGGGATTGATTTCAAACAGAAAGGTGTTGTCAAAATGGTTTGGGTGGCAAGTAAGTACAAGCACTGTACCTTTCCTGCCATGGAGTTTGCCACTCTAACCAAAATGGCCATGTCTATGCAAATGAAGAAAACCACTCAAAACACTAGCAAGGGACTTGGCCGATTGCAAAATATACCTTAGAAAAAAAATATAAATAAAAATAAAAATGAAAAGGCTTTGTTCATTGGTGTTTTTTAAAATACTCTCAAACATTTTTTCAATCAAAATAATTTTTTTGTTTTTATTTTTGAAATTTTTATCAAAGTAAATATATTTACAACTCAAGCAATTGATTGATTTCCTTTATTTTATCCACATTTCTACTGCTAACAATACATTCAATGGCTACCAATAACCTATTTTTTTTTCTGTGGCTAGCCTTTACCTCTCCTTTTTGAGTTGGTCTTGCTCTGGATCCTTCTCCTTTGCTTCTTTTTGAAACTCCAGCTCACCCTTTTTGATTTGCCAATCAGCATCCAACTTGTGTTGATGAGTCAAACTCTCATCTTTCCACTTTTTACAATCCATAGCCAGTTTGCAATCCCACTTCTCCTTTTCAAATTGAAGTTTTTCAGCTTCAATGTGTGATACACTGTTTTTTGGAGGGGAATAGGAATGAGCTTGATTTTAAAATGAGGAGAATCAATCAATGGAATTACTTGAATCTTGATTCTCCATGATATTCTCAAAGCCAGAAAAGTTTTAATTTTTTCTTACCTTTTGACAGCTATTAGGGTTGAGGTTGATGGAATTGGAGGCCTTTTTCTTTCCCTTTTCAGAAGAGGTTTGTTTGGGAATGTTGTCACTCTCATTTGAAGGAATTGTACAAGGACACATTAGCTTGAGTTTTTGGCCAATCAGGAACGGATGAGGCTGTTTCTTTACAATCTAATCACTCAGGATTAACCAGACAGAAGAGAAAAGAACTTGGGTCTTTACTTGAGCAGATGCTGATGGTAGTGGCAATACAGGAATAACTTGCTCCTCATTGGCAAAGTTGTGAATTTCTTCTACCCCAGGAAGAGAGCAATCAAAAGAAGAAAGTGAGGGCTCCAAGGAAGGGTTTTTCAATGCTGATGTAGACATTATTGGAGATGGTTGGGTTGGAATATCCTCCTCCACATTGGATTGGGGCCACTAATAGGTTTTGTATGGATCATCATTGCTAGTCTGAGGATCCACAGCCAAGTCCTCATCTTCAACATATGCAGATTCTTGGGCGTCAAAATCAGGTAATGGAGTGATGTTGGCCTTCTTTCCAAATATTTCATCCATATGAACATAAAAAGGACCAATGGTGTCCAAATTATCAACATCTGAGGTGATTCCTTTGGCTTTATCAGAGTTGTTGATGCCAAAGCCAGTGGAGATTGACATGTAGTGGGCTTCTTTTTACTTAGCTTGATAGTTCTTGAATTGCTCCCGCATCTGTTTGGATGGAATATCCAGCCTACCTTTGATTTTATTCTTGAGTTCATTGGCCATCAGGAGATAACCATTAACCTTAGATGATGGAGGTTGTAAAACTTGTGTTTCATTGTTGGATCCAAAGCAAGCATCATGATTGGATGGAATTTTGAGCCTGTTTACAAGGATGATGTGATCAGCTCCCTTGAGCCGACTTGAGCTTTTCAAATTTGATGGAAGGATTGTTGGATGTTGAGTTCCTGGGTGATGTTTCCTTTGGTTGAGTGGACTAAAAATATTCAAGCAAATTGTAAATTTTGCTTCAGTAATGATGATAAATGATGGAAAGGTTTTATGAATCTGTGGGCAAAGTATGGGGCCTCTAAAGCCAAGGGTGAGGCATAAGTCAATGGTGTGGAAATCAGAGTAAGCCAAGTTATTGCTTCTTCTGTTCATCTCTTCTGGGAATGCTGATGTTGAAACTTTAATAAAGTTTTTTGTGAAAGACAGTGAGGAGGTGCTCCAGTATATGGAAAAGAAAATTTTCCCTATCAAAGAGACATTTGTAACAGTTTTGACTTTTTTCAACCCTGACTTTGGAAATAAAAAAACATCTTGGGTAGAGGAGGCCCATGCTAATTTCAAAAAATTACCTGTAGAATCTTTGGAGAACATTTTGGATGTGTGGAAAAACCTGAAATAAACAATTGTAATCCAAATCAAATCAGTGCATTCTTAACTTAGAAAATCTCAAATTAATTTAGGAACTGTTCTTCCAAAAGAACCTTTCCCTTTGGTTGACAAATTGTCCATTGAGACAATTAAACTCATTGGGTAACAATTAATCAATTTAAAGCGCTACAATTATGGTAATTTGTGCTCAAAGTCTTATTCAAAAACAACAGTCTTGCTTTTATCCCACATTTTAGGTGAAATACCAGCATCAAGAGGATATGTTGTGCCTGAGGATGTTCATCCTCAGTGGAGCTTAGATTATGACCCTTCCAGTGAAGTAAGTGGTCTTTTTGGGTTTTTTGAAGGGTACCAATTATAGGATTGACAGCAATTCCAGGATTGAAAGAAATCATAGGATTGACAGCAATTATAGGATTTTCAGATTAATTATTGCTTTTATTTTTGAAAGATTGAAACCAATCCAGTGCTTGAAGAATCCAAATTTTTCAAAAAGTTGAATTCCATGCTTATGGGACAACCTCAAAGAGTTAGATTGATTATTTTAAATTCTGTGTTCAATTATACATAAACTTTTATTTCCAAGGCAAGGTTTGATCCAAAGTTCTTATGTTCCAGCAATGGTTGACCAAAATTCAAAGCTAATTTTTGTGAACTTTCAAGATTTAAAAATGTCAAAAAAATTAAGAGTGAAAAAAGGGTTAAAAGGGAAACCAAAATAAAAATGATAGGAAGTCTTTTATTATGAGTGTTCTTATTATGGCTTAATGAAATGATGGGAAAATGATTTCTGTAGTACAAGGAAGGCTCTTCATCTGAATTCCATGATTCAGAGGAAGAGATTGAAAGTGAATTAGGCTCCCTTCATTTGAAAGTGTACTCCTTTTCCAGGGAAGAAGAATTAATGTAGGATTCAAAAAGAAGTTCATCTTGGTGAGTATCAATTTCTTCAATGAGATTAAAATTTTGACTATGTAATTTTTTATTTTAGAACTAAAATTGAATTACCTCAATCAAATACATGAGAACTTACATAATTTCTTTAGGGAGTTTTGGAATCATGTATATAATGAGAATTGTGGATTTAGAGTGATTGAAAAATTTACTTGGGTACAATGATCATGGATGGTTTAAAGTAAAAAAGAAAGTGATTGAAACCTTGAGAAAAAAGAAGGCTGAGGGGCCATTTAGAAAGAGTAAGAGGGATGAAGTGAGGGAGCAATGAAGTGATGAAACAATAAAGCAATGAGAGTTAGGATGTGATGAAGGTGGGATGAAGTGATGAAGGGGTGAATTGATGAAGCAATTTGAGAGGATTGATGTGATGAAAGCAATAAAATGATGAGAGTGATGAAGCAAGGTGGGAGTGATCAAGTGATGAGGGGATGAGAGTGATGAAGCAGTGATAATTTGGACTTAGCTGCTTCCTTGGAGACTTCAGCAGGGATTCTTTCAGATTTTCAGGCCTGGGAGACTGGAATTTTAAGCTCAGGGTTAAGGTCTCAGAGCCAACAGAGAGGAGGCAGAGGAATTTCTGATAGACCAATGGGTTGTCTCTGGAAGGATAGGATTTTCAAGCTTCAGGGTCAAACAGGGTGAGTATCATTTTCCTAAATTCATTGTTAAATTTGATAAGAATGATCTTTCAATGGAAGAAGGAGAAAATGGAGTTTAGGAGGTGGTTAAAAGGGGAAACAGGGTCAAGGTGTAAGAAAATAAACTCAAGGGATGTTGTTTTGTACACCCCTAATGCAAATATCCCCAGTTTCCAATCTATCTTTTCTGCAAGTCTGGTTACTAGGCTCTTATTTTCCCAGGAATCCCATACATGTGTCCCCATAGGAGATCCATGGGAAGATGACAGCCCTTGCTATATCTAAACCATTTCTCTCATCAGTTCCCCTCCTGGAGGAGCCAAAACTACAAATTTGGTGGATATTGGAGGAAAGCCTTGCTTTCATGTTGTTGATGAGGCCGGTTTATGTGAGCTTTGAATCCAGAGTGAAGCCTAACCACCAGGCTTTGTGAACTGGGTTGAGAATTTTATTTTCAAACGCAACTAGATGAGGTGCCTCAGGGTTTTGGGTTATCCCAATTAATTGGGCTTTATCTGTCTCAAAAATGGCTTCATGTTGGTGGCCCCAATCCAGAAATTGCCTGCCTTCAAATTCTATGGCAGGGGTGGCCTCCAAGGCCAACACAGCTGCCACCAGGTGGACTATTTCATCAAAATTTAACATGAATATTATTTTATCTGGGACCAAATTGGAGGGGATCAGCAGGATATAATTGTAAATGATATATAAAATCACCCAAAGGGGGGATTCTTGTGGTAATCAAATGGGGACCCTAAATCTGGGGAATATGAAATTTTCAATCCAAATGTTAGTAGCCTGTTTATCCAAAAAGTAGTACATCATCAGCACTTGGTAAGTTTGGCATCTCAAGTACTTCAAGGTCTGAATTGGCTGTGAGGTCTATACCAATGGGTAAGCTGACTTGAAATCCAGGAACAATGCAACCACTGTCTTACCTTTGGACCATTTTTTCCTGACCCACCTTTCCAAGATAAAGAGTGCATCCTTTGTGCCCAATCCTTTCCTGCCCCCTAGGTGACCCTCCACCAGTACTAGGGCTTATCAGATTTAGAAAACCTGCCATTAGAAACCTGCTGTTCTTTTTGGGCAAAACTGGCCATGAAAAATGGCGGGCTTCTGAAATACACATACCCCCTAACTGGTGTATTTCAAAATGGCAGCTTTCAAACACCAAATTTTCCATTTACACATCTTCATCAATTAAAATTTAAAACAAAAAAAAAACCTCCATCATTATTATTCTCATCCTCATCCTCATAAGACAAAAAGATTCAGATCAAAGCCAAGTTCATCCACCAAATTGTCTCACTCCCTTTCAGCCTCCCTCAATACTCTTCAAGCCCAAAAAGGACCCTAACCAACCTAAGGGGGAGGTTTATGGCTGGCCAGAGACTTTTTCTGACTTTGAAACAAGTCCCAAACATTGGAAGCAAGAAAAATGATGGATGATTTTATGCTGCTCAATCCTCTTCCTCAGTCATCTTCATGAAGTACACTACCACGTCCCACCAAGTTAGACTCATGTCAGCCTCCTGGATGCCAAGACCCTTGCTATCCTTTAGCTACCAGAGGTGATAGAATAAATAATAAATATATTATTTAATAAATGCAGAAAAAATCCGTAAAATATTTGGATTAAGCTTATTGCAAGGTTAAGTGGTTTGGTTATGGTTTATTGTTTTAAATCAATATGAATAAATTTATTATTAAATATTTTTATAGAGGGGCCACAATTATATTGGGGATCTTTAACACCTCTCTTCAGGGATTTCAGTATGAAAACACATAGTCCTGGTTACTTTGGGCTCTATAGTTTTAAGGATATTTTACCCAAAGATAATATGTATATAAAATACATGGTGGAGTGGCAGGGCCTTGTAACCAAGCTGCCACGACAGAGAAAGGATAATAAAACTCACTGGTATATTATTGAATCCTTTAAGAATCTTTTTGAGACGTGCACTGATGGGTTAAACCTGTATACTGGGTTTATAAGGTTGTTCAGCAGTTTTAATTGATAAAAAATAGGTTGAGGACGGATATTATTGATCAGACTTAGCCATAAATCACTTACTTATCTCTTATAAGTACTTCATTACCTTGGCACGGTGTCTGGATATAAATATATCTGGGTCTCTTCCCATCAATATCCTCAAAAGAGCTCTTTATTTATAGCTTTTGGAGTCCCAATACTATCCTTCTGAGGGGTACCGGGGCTCAAAGGGACGGACACTAGGGCTAGCAGGGTAACCAGTGGTAGCCTGTCACATTTTCTTGGTGCTATAGCACGGGTAGCATCTAATTCCTCAGGGTATGGGAATTATTCTACTTTATAATAGATATTAGGACGTGTGAATAACACTAATCTGTCCCATTTATATATTATTTAATTAATTATCCTTATTAAATTTTCCCAGTAACTTAATAATTATTTAAATAGAAATTTCTACAGACATGCTGATTTCAGGTGAGTTCTCATTATGTATTAAATAACTGGAGTAAAGTAATGATATTGATTTTACTCCTTATTTTCGATTTCCAGTTGATTTACTAAAATAATTAATTAAAAATATAAGTCATGGGAATTCATGTAGTGTTTTTACATCATTAGTTTTTTAGTATGTCAAAAAGATATTGATGTCTAGAAATTCTCATAAAAGTATATTAAAGTATTTTAATATATTTTTAGAAGTTGTCATTGTCTTATTTTCGACATTCTTGGTACTTTGAATTATATTCAATAAAAAATACGTATAAGGGTCATTTAAGTATTTTTATATAATATTATGTAATTTGAGACCATCTACTATCCACAGGAACATTTATTAAATATGTAGAATGTTCCCGTGTGGGTTGTAGCATGCTTACGCGGTACCTAAGCCTCTCAGGCCGCCTTTCACTCTGTCAACCCGTAGTCCTGCGGCTGCGTACTTGTCAGAGGCCCGGGGATGCGTACACGACCTTGACGGAGTGACAGGGCTGTATCTCAGCCGCGCGCGGGTGCATTGGCTGCCGCCGCTGCGTGCGGGAATTGTGACAAAACACATTTCTGTCCATAACTCCTAAAATATACACAACACCTCAATTCTGACTGAATTTTAGGTGTGAAACCTATACGTGACAATACGTGTGAAATATTTAATTGACCAAAAGCTCAATAGTGGAGCCGTAGTATTTTGGTCTTTCTTTCCTTAATAATTTAAAAATATAAGGAGTTGGATTTCAAGGGTGGGGTCAGTGAGTGAACCTACCTAATTTTGGGTGGAGAATTTATTTCTGTAATAATATCCATGGTTTTCCTACTCCTTCTCAGGTTAATTATATTATTATTATTTCTATGTTATATTGTTACTTTTGCAGCTTGCTTTGCAATAGTAGCAAGCTGACAGCTCATTTAACCCTTGTTTTAGGATTTATTTATTCCAATTTCTTTTAATTTCTCCTTCCTTGTCTTCTTCAGTCTTCAAAAAATACTTAACCCCACTCTCTCCCATTTTCTGGCTTTAAAATAAACCCAGCATGTCCAGGTTATATTTCAGTCTGACTGAATGTGGATTTCAAAACTTTCTTCTCTAAAACATATGAGAGAGCTCAAGCCCAATCATAATGTGATTGATGATCTTTCCAGTAACCATGGACTTGATCCCCTTGTCAATCTGAGTGTGAAATCCAATTGCCTAAAAAAGGTTGATTTTTAACATACCCATTGGTTTTTCTTCTCCAAAACTCCCACCTGATGTATAGAGATCTTTTTCTAATCTGATTATTGGTTTTTCTCTATCCCCCTCCCCTTCTTTTTATGGATTTCCAACAGGAACAGTTTTGAAATCTTGAATTTGGATCAAAATAAAATCTGTGAAGTGACTGGTTTGGACCATTTAAAGTTGGTCTGCCTTTTGAACTTAGGTTAGAAAATCCTTGGATACCCTTCTCAAAAGGAAACAATGATTCACATGTAGCTAGCCGGTTCATACATATCCACCTCCAGACTGTAAACAGCTTCATTCACCAATAATTGTTGAACCAATTCCAAAATGAAGAGTCTTGAAAGTCAACAAAAACTAACTTGAAATCTTGAATGTTTCTAAGCTGTTAAATCTAAGGAGGCTATTTATTTTCAAGAGAAATCTGATTGAGATCATGGGTGCAAACCAATTGAGGAAACTAGATAATTTGAGCATTTGAAATCAACAAGGTGGTGAACTGAGCCTACCTTTGAAAAAAGTTTGGGACGTGAAGACAATTTACTTGGGTGAAAATCATAGAAGAAGCCTTCAAAAGTTGTTTTTTTTACAAATTGCTCTACCATGAACTGGCAATTTGTCAATTCCAGAACCTTCTGGCCAATTTTGTGACTTTGATCCCTAACATTCAAAGGCTCAATCCAAACTCCAACTTTATCAAGGACCTCAGTCCTTTGATGAACCTAAAATATTTAGAGAGATTGACAGTGTTGGGGTTGAGGATCAAGTTGGTTTATTGAGGATTACTAGCTGTCTTGGAAAGTTTTCCAGAATCAGAACTATTGGATTTCTGAAAAAATCCATTGTGTGGATTTTTCTACCTGCCACTCCTGTTGAATTCCACCCCATTAACTTCAATTGTTACTGTGAGATATTTTTAGTTTGGATTGAGTTTGATTGCTGCTGCACCTCATCTAAATTGGTATCAGATTGTAATCAAGGATGAGGAGGAGAACAAATGGATATTGATCTCAAAATTATTTACCAAACAAGTTTTACCAGAAACCAATGACCTTCCAATCCTTGATCTCAAATGCCTGTTGTTGCTAAACCCCATATATACTGCCTTTCTCATTTCCTTCACAATAAGAACCTCTTTCAATTGTGATTCTGTTTTTTTTTTGGAATTACCTATTCATCATGACTATATAATACACCATCCAATATACTGCGCATACCCCCCTTTGTTAGTTTTTTTTTATTTGATGTAAGATTTAGTATGGAGAAGAAAAATTCATATTTATCCTTATATATATATATATATCTTTATTTTCTTTTATCTTTTGTTTTCATTATCACTTTCTCCTCATATTAGGGCCTAATAATAGTTGTTGTTTCTTTAATTTTTGTTTTTCTTGTGTCCTCACTGGTTGATAGTCTATTTTTCCCTCTCCCATGTATTACCATCACGCAGCTCTCCTTACATCTCTCTCATCATCTCCTTTGACCTTCTCTCACTCTCTGATGAGATCAATACAGATGCAAGGATTTTTTATGTTGTTTACATACATATGCATCAGAGACCAATCTTCTGTGAACCGTGGGGGTTTTAATTGTATTTTCATCTCTCCACATTAGTGTATATAGAGTTTTTTTATTATAATCTCACTTTATAAACGTAACGCAAAGCAATTACTTTATAATCAACAAGCTTGATCTGATTTGATTAATTGATTTTATATCAATTGATCCAGATGAGGGTGATATCATAAACTATACAATTCTGTGACCATAATAGACTCAATGGCTAATGAAAGCAGCCCTTCTTGAAGCAGGTCTATGAACAGGTATGGTGATGAGCAGGTTGTTTTAAACTAGCACAAGAACTGGCCAGGAGAGTTCAAGAATCTCAATAGCAATGAAATGGTTCAAATTCATACAACAATCCTGTCATCCCATCCAATTAAGAAGCCCTGGTGATGACCAAATGGATGGCTAGGATTGAAAGGGTTGTGGATATAAGCTATCTTTTGGATCAGACCGGCATGTAAGTAATTAATTCTGGAATTCCACCTCTCCAACAATCTGTAGTGATAGTTTTCTAGCTAAGAGCTTTGCATCTTACTCACAATCACCACATGTGATTGTGGGTAAAACCAATCATCTTTCCCTCAGCCAATTGGTTTCTTTGCTCATTGTATGCAAGCTGGGGAAAGGTGAGGATCTGTGAGAAGAAGAAAATCTCATCTAGTGTCAAGCTGGAGGGAACCTTTGACTTGATCTAATTTTCCCAATATTTTTTCTTCCAACATCAAATGGATCATTATATCCTTGACTTCATCAGCCAAAATTTTCAATATCAGTAAGGGTGCAAGGCCAACTTTAGATTACCAAAAGATCCCCCAAGAGGAAAAACTAGCCACCCATGCAATTTGAGAAACTTGGATCCTGTTTTAAAATCAAATAATTCACAAGAACCATTGAGTTTGTAGCAAAATCAAGACATCTTATATATAGATAGAAATAATGGGATTGTTGAGTATTTTCAATTGATTTTCCATAAAAGTGATAGATTCAATGAGCATTCAGGATTGAAGCACAATCAAATTGGGCAAGAAAGTTTGATGAAATGAGTTGAGAGATGCATCAAGGATTTTAATTACTGCTCAATTGGAAGTGAGGCCTAAGTTGGGGTAGGGACTGATGATGGTTTTGGGGAATTCAGGTAACCATCATCAACTGTAAGGAGGGGATAATCAGTATAAGAAAGATTTCAATTTCAAACAAGAGCTATGGGGGTGGATGATGATGGGAGAGGAGATGATATTAAGTTGTGAAGGGATGATCAAACATACCTGGGAGATCTTTGACTTGATATTTGTTAGGATTCTTTTATGGCTTGGTTGGATATTGGGCTTGGAGATTGTGAAGAAACAGTGTAGTAGGTTGTGGTGCCCTGTTTGAGTCTTGACTTTTTATACTATATTAAAAAAAGACTCACTTATTTTTTGGGTAAATCTGACAACCCTTTTCTGAAATGAGTGGCTTTTTCATTTTTCATGGCGGTTTTGAAATGATGGATTTGGGTTGAAACCGGCCATTTGAAAAAATGGTGGATTTGCTAACTCTTATACACCCTAATAGCTAAAAACCCTTCCAATGGTGTTCAGTAGAGCTATTGAGCAATATGCCTCCAGGTAGGTTCATTCTTTCTTTCCAGCATTCCAAATTATTACCATCATTTCTTGTTTCCATGGGTCTTGGAAGACTCCCTTTTTGATAATTTTTGAAATAAAATCATAGCTTAATTGACCAAAACCCAAGGAGGAACTCAAAAATGATAACATGACACAAAAGAGAACAATGAGAACAAGACATCTTAGTAGGTGATATTGATAAAAGAGAAATATCCCGACTGAGTCTCACCAGGCAGGAATGGAAGGAGTGACATTGTGGTTATTGCAATTTGATTATTGCAAGGTGATTCAAAGTAGATGCTTAAAAGAAGAGTTTTGGGTAGGAGTGGTGAAAGTTAAGTGTTTGAGTGAAATAAGAGTTTTTTTTGAGATGAGCAAAGGAAGTTTGGCAAAGTGGAAAGAGTTGATTAGGAGCAGTGGCTTGATGGAGGTTTGAGTGAGTGAGTGGCTGTATTTAGGATTGCTTGCAGTTGTCTTAAGGTATTAGTTCACTCATGAGGGTGAGGGCATTGAGATTGCATGCTTGAGGAATCCCAGCAATCTCATCACCCCTCCATGCCTGGTGAGACTTCAGTTGAAATGACACAAAAAAACAGAAAAAAGGAAGAAAATAACATCAGAAAACAAAAATGCAGACACAACAGGTGAAGATAGGACACGAAAACAAATAATTTGAAAATATTTCATTCTTTGCCAGCGCATCATTTGACTAGGATACTGAGACTTTGAATGGAAGAGGACTTGGTTGGTGCGTCTGCCAGCATGCATTGAGAGCATTTGAGTCCTATACTTATGTTAGCTCTTCACACATTCCTTTGGTCTTGAGGTCAAGGTGATGAGTCTTTGAGTTGGACCCAAATTTGCAAATCTTGTCCTCAAGGCTGCTATTATTGATATTCAAGGGAATATTTCTCAGATCAAGCAAAAAGATTTCCTTGATTAAGGCTTTCATCCAGGTGGCTCCATGGAAAAGGTCCACCAGTGCATTCAGTTCAGCATCTGTAGAGGACCAAGATATGTTTCTTTGTTTGAAACTGTGCCAGGAGACCAGACTTCCAGAGACAAGGCATAGGTAGCCGGATTGGGATTTGCGTGTGTTTGTATTTTTGGCCCAGGATGCATCAGAAAACAATTTTAACAGGGCCCTTGATGGGTTGAAATGGAGCTTGAGTTTTTGAGTCTTAGTTTTTTTGAGATAACACCATGTTCTATTCAATTCATTCCAGTGGGTAAGTCTGGATTTTTAAAAAAATCTTTCTAGACTTGATAAAGCAAAACTAAAATCTGGCCAGTTTTAGCAGGCTATATGGCTGAGGAGACCTATGGTGGAGTGTTAATTCATGTTCAGTTGTTTGAAACCCTTGTGGTCATTTTTGCTGGCTGTTTTAAATGGCAGGCCAGGAGTTAATGGAGAGGAGGTTTTCTTTGCTTTCAAAATTCCCAATTCTTCCGGTCCTGTGTTTATGTGATTGGGCTGGCTCAGGTGGATAGTGTTCCCTTCAAGCTTGATTTTTATACCAAGAATGGTTTGGGGAATCTGAGATGTAGATCCAGGAAATTTTTCAAGGAATTTATTTTCAAACCTGGCTCCATCACCTACCACAATCAGGTTTCAACATGGAAGAATAGCCTTGAGGATCCATCTTGCAAGATGTATAGACATGGGTTTCAGTTTGATTTTTTAAAGCTGATTGTCTTGAAACATGCAGTTAGGGCCTTGTAACAGTTTTTTGGAGATTTCTTCAAGCCGTAAAGAAATTTGTTAATTTTGAGGAATTTGGTGGCACAATTGTACCCTTTTGGATTTCCGAGGATGATTTCATCATCAATAGGAGCATGGAGGAATTTTCTCTTCACGTCAAATTGCAAAATAGGCAGTTTTTTCTTTAGAGAATAGAGAAGCAAGAGTTTGAGAGTTGAGTGTTTTCTGTTTGGAGCAAAGGTGTTTGATTAATCAAGGCCCTTTATCTGATTGAACCCTTGAACACAGTGTCTGTCTTTGAATTTGATTGGCTTTCCATGGTAGTTTTTCTTTATTCTGTACACCCAGGTTGTGTTCAAGCAATTTGAAGGGGGCGGTCCGGAATACTTGTCCCACACGCCTAAGACTTCAATTGTTGAGAGCTCAGAATTCATTGCGGAAATCCATTTACCACATTTGTCACAAGAAATAGCTTTTTTGTATGTTTTTTGCTTGTAATGATGATAGAAAACTTATATTTGAGGACATTTGATTTTTGAGCCATCTTGTAGGTTTCTTGTAGTAGGAGGGTCAGCTTGAAGTTTTGAGGGTTCAAAGCTTCTGGAGTTATTCTCAGGGGCCACTTTTTTAGATTCCTCTTCATCTGATTCTGAGGGTGAGTTAACCCCTGGCCCAGAAAGCAAAAAATTAAATTCATTATCACGTGAGTACCTGTAGTCTCTCCACCCAGGAACTTTGTGAGGCAGCTTTGTTGGGATTTCCTTTGTAGTTGTGTCCTTGTTCATTATTGGTAAAGAGGCTTGATATTCATCCTCTTCCACTGGATACAAGGGTAAGTTTTGGCTTGAGTGTTTCATATTGAGAAAGCAGAGGTGTTTTGTTGAAATTTGGGTTCCCTCTTTTGTCATTATTCAATAAGAAAGAAGAAGAGGGTTAAAGAATACATAAATTCCTTCCCTGCCCTTTTGAATGAACTTCAACAAGTTCCTCCTCTTTTTAAGGATATACACGCATGGGTTCCCTAGTGGTTGAACAAAAGATGCGGGGAGTGAGTAGCCATGCACCTGTTTCCAGGGGGTCTCTTCATTCTCTCCTTGAGGTATTGGATTTGACATAAGGCAGATAACTTTTATGATTTTGTCCCATGTGCTGGTTGGTATCTTCCTGTCCTTAATAATTGATTTGGTTTATTTGACTATTTTTCCATTCACTTTTTCTGGTTGAATGCTGTGCTGAGGATGATATGGTTCAGAAAAAATTTGTGGTATGTGTTTTTCCTGGAATTATGAAGTAATCTTATTGTCAGTGAACTTGGTCCCACCATCTGAGCAGACCTCAGAGGGGTATTAATCACTTTTATTAAATTCTTTTTTGATGAGGCTGATAAGAGAGTCTTCCATTTTGTCATTTGATGTCAATGGGAAAGCTCCTAAGTATCCAGAAGCATTGTTGACCAGATTTATGAAATACTTGTGACCTTGTTTAGATCGGGGACTGAGTTGTAAAATAAAGTGGAGGTGGATTTGGTAAAAGATTTTATTTTCTGGGTTTGAGAGTTGTTTGAAGCTTGATTTAGTTATTTTTCTCCAAAATCAGTTGATACATTTGAAGCTCAATTGTGTATCCTTGGGTAGATGCTGAATAAAGGGTTCAAGTCACAAGTGAGAGTTGTGGCCAAACTTTTGGTGGATGTTCATCAGTTCCCCTTTGACAGAGGTAAACAGGCATGTTTGTTGCGTTTGATTCATCATATTATGGTCAAACTCCAGTGTGGAGATGGTGTAGAGGTTCTCTTGAATTTTCTTTTTGTCCATGCCATTTGGCTTGCTCATATCTCCACCACTCTGGAACAATTATGGGGTGCAGATGCCAGCACCTGTTAGCTGAGTGAGATTTATCCTGTTTGACATTATGGTATCCATCAGTGCAGCTCTTCCAATCACCTTCCCAACTCTTAGCATGAGATTTTTTCAAGGTTGATATGAGAGAGACTTTGGTCTTGAAGGTGGAAGTTGGATCCAACAAACTTTGAGCTTTAGATATTTTATTGAGTTGATTGAAAACAAATTTGATGGTCAGGTCTTTATTGTTGTGCATTATCTGCTGCTTGAAATCCTTCATACTATCCAGGAATTTGAATAATAAGAGATAGGCAAGGATGTTGTTTGAGAGATTGATAAAAACTTCTGAAAACTTCTTTGAGCAAACTCTGGCCTTTGTTGTGAATTTTTCAATTTGATCACCATTAAAGCAAATTTAGAGAAAGTTGTTAAAGACCCTGGCACAATTTGGGGCTTGGGAGAATGCATATTTTTTATGATAGCCTTCCAGAGAAGTTTGTCTGAGTTCTTGTTTGAGGGGGTTAAAAAATTGCCATGCATGGTAGATTCAAGTTTTGAGATGATGAGAATTTTTAGTTTGTTGTTAACATCAGCCTCTAGTTGAATAGAGTTTTTTGCATTAATGATATGCAAGCAGCCTGTGACATCCAGGATAGCATCCATTTTGTCCTTCCATATACCATAATTCTCCTTTTCAAAGATTGGTATAGTTTACAAGGCCATCTAGAGCATAGCTTTTCTAAAGTGGTCCATTTTAAATTGAGGGGCAAGTGTGGACCTCCTTGGTTTTGGCTAATTAGATTGAATTCAAGAGAGCAGTGTTTGGATTTTAGCCGCAAAATAAAATCAAAGCTGAATTTACCATAAACCAAGGAGGAAGACATGACTGATAACATGACACAAAAGAGAACAATGAGAACAAGACATCTTAGTAGGTGAGATTGATAAAAGAGCAATATCTGGAATGATTCTTGCCTGGCAGGCATGGAAAGAGTGATGTTGTAGTTATTGCAATTTGAGGATTGCAACGTGATTTGATGTAGATTTTTTAAAGAAGAGGTATGGGTAGAAGTGGTGCAATTTGAGTGTTTGAGTGAAGTAAAAGTTGAGTTGTGGATGAGTAAAGCAAGTTTGCAAAAGTTGAAATAGTTGAGAAGATTTAGTGAGTTGAGTAGGAGCAGCGGCTCAATGGAGGTTTGAGTGAGTGATTGGCTGTATTTGGGATTGGTTGCAGTCTTATTAAGGGATGATTCCGTGCATGAGGGTGAGAGCATTGAGAGTGCACGCGTGAGGAATCCCAGAAATCCAAAAAATTTAATTGAACAGTGGGGCCATCAAAGCCCCTGAGTCTGTTATGGCTCATTTCAGAGTTTTTTTCATAATCCAATCAATACTGCAAGCTTTCTTTGACCAGAATTTATTCAATATAGAGTTTAATTTGGCTTTTTTAGCCAGAGGGTAGGAGAAAAAATGTGTTTTTTGGGGGCTCTTGATGTCAGATGGATCAAAATTTGCAATTGGGGCTAATGTGCCCTCAAAGAGGAGCTCAGCCTGCCTATTCTTAATTTGGGTCAACATACTATCAGATTGGAAAAATGGAAGGATTTCACCTCCTGCCTGTTTCTTGGTAAAGTTCCATACACAAAAAGGTTTGTCACTGGATGGGGATTCCAACAACCTCAGCTGCTCTTAGTTATTAAAAGCAAGCACAAACAATAAGAAATACTCATTCCAGGCCTTGTAGAACTCCTTAACTTCCTCTTTTTTTGCTAGAATTAAACATTGCCAAGCACAGTAACAAATTTTCACCACTGGCCCAAGGATGTTGGGACACCACCAGCTCTTCCTTGGATCTGGATGGCACTTTAACATCCAACCTAGCCCCTGCTAGGATTCAATTATTTTTTTTGCTAAAGACTACACTTAAAAATTGACAGGCTGAAGGGGGAAGTCCCTGAATCCTCAAATGGATGCTTGAGTCTTCTCAGCTTTGCTTGGTGACAATTTATCCCAATTTGGTTTGCTGCACCACAGGAATGGAGGATTCTTGCCAATACCTAATTTCAGGAAAAGTATTTGATGGTTCAAGCCATAATTTTTGATTGATACTTCACAGTCCACAATTAACCTTGATACTAAGAGGTTTGCCCAAAAATGGTCAATGATAAATCCATTTCATTATCTGGGGTAGAAGGTGGGAGTGTTTTTGAGCGAAGAAAAGCAGAAAATCTGTGATAATAGCAAATTTAAGAATTTGGTTGCTTTGGGTTATTTTTTCAGGCAGCCACTGGGGTTCCAATAAGGGTGATGAAAGTTAGAATCAAGTCAAACAAGTGTAGGGGAAGAATGGTCATTGTGCAAATATAGCCAGTCAGCTAAGAGTGGGACCAAGGAGAAGGAGGGAGTCATCTTATAGACATTCACAATCTGGAAGGAAGTACCAGGTAGATCAAATACAACAGCAACAAGGCATTGAGAGCCTCCTGGGAATGGGTATACCAACAACTTTGTGATTGATTTCTATACATAGATGGAGGCTTTACAATTCTGATTCCAGTTTTTGGGCAAGTTTATAAAGGCCTTAAATACCATCCAGGCTGGATGGGTGGGGGGAGAGAGGTCATTGGGGTTGATCCAGGGGTCTTTCAGAGTTAATACATTGGAACAGAAGCCATTTTTTAAGCTACTTAGAGTCATGGCCTTGGAGACATGGCAGTTAAGCTGAATAATGGGGAAACAAGGAGTAAATTTGTCTGGTTCCAGGAAAGGCACAAAGGGAGGGGGGTGAGAATGGATGCAGGAGAAGGAAATAAGGAGGGGTGGGCAGAATGAGAGAGAGCTCCCTTGGGTTTTATTATCATGATTGAGGGAGAGGGTGTTTTTCAAACCACCCTTTCTTGAAAAGGCAGATTATATTGAAAGGGGTTTTGGGAATATCTGACACTCCCAGAATCTTTGCCTTCAGGTGCTCAGTAAACTGCAGTCATTTTTGGACATTAACTGGGCCATCTGTGCACTCATTTTTTGAGTGCTTACCTCTGCATTTGGCATACTTTGGGGATTTGCAGCACCACTTCCCAAAATGGCCCATACGTAGACAACAGAAACACTACGGGGGATTGGGCTTGAACTTCTATGTGTGATGGAACTTGTAGTTGTTGAAGATGACAGAATTTTGTATCCTGAGAGCCAAATCTTTTTTCAAAAAAGGATATAAATTGTGCCTGCTTTCTTCTCTGAGGGTGAGTTTGATCCCATCCACCTGACATGCAACACCTCCAACACCTGAAACTGGTTTTCCAAATCCAGAAGAGTAATATTTGTCTTGCTAGTAACATTGAAGGACTTTGTTATTCCAAAGACCATGACTGAGAATGTGCTGGGTGAGGCCTCCAGGTCCAGATGGACTCCATTTTACCCAAACTTTTTGTTGTCCATCAGCCATTTTTGATGCACACGGTTTTTGGCATAGAAGGAGAAATTTCCCAAGGCCATAAAATTTACTCCCCTGATAGTTGAGTTTGTTTTCCACCTTGGCCTCCATTGCGGCAGGGGACTTCTTTTCCTTCTGGAACAAAGCTTCCAGGGGTATATCTTTCATGGAGGTGCCACAGATGTTGAAATGGATAGTAACTTGTTTGGGTCCCAGGCCATTGAGTACCAAGCAAGGTGGAGGGGGGATTTGGGGTGGGGGGGGTTGAGTATTTTGGTTTGGGCCCACAACAGAGGCACACAATAAGTCAGAAGGGGGAGGGGGGAAGTGTTTTCAAGGCAGTGAGTTTTGCAGTTTGTCAAATCATTGATTCCAGTCTTGTGTTCATGCCTTTCATCATTTCTAGGGCAGAACCCCAACCCATACCCAACCCCCAAAACCAATTCAAATTCCCAAACTGCAGGTATACCCGCTGGTTGGGTATCTGATTTTGATTTCCCAACCCAATACAGACAGGTATTGGGTATATAACCAAGGCCCAACCACCAATAGGCTTATTTCATTCTAATTTCTAGCCATCATCTGCATATTATCATCCAGATGATTGGTCAGCAGTCTATAGTCAATATCCCCCTCTTCCACCCAAATTCCCCCTGTCTCAACTGTCTCCAGCCTCTCCCCTGCACATAACCCTTTTGCTGTTGCCCTCCCCTACCTTGCCATCCTTCCCTCAAGCCATCCTTTATTTGTATATCATCAACTCCCTTCCCATTACCCTCCCACCCCACAATTTATCCTGGTACCCTCAAACATCAAATATTGATTTTCATGGTTCAACAGTGACTCATCCCCCCTCTAATCTTCCATATGTGTCTGCATGGCAAATTTTAGGTATGTGTTCCTTATCTACCATCCAACCCCAGCCCCTTAATTTGTCCGTGTATGCCCTTTGACTTATTTAACTATTTTTGGTGTTTATCCCTGTTTGATATAGTGTTTTCATGACTTTTAGCCTCATTTGGAAAACACCCCACTTCCAGAGGATTATATAATTGCCCCAAATCCCCCCCCCAAAAAAATACCTCAAACCACCTGGCTCCAACCCCCCCTGATTCCTGAAATGACTGGATATGAATTAATTGGCAAAGCACCAAAATAGCATCACCTTCAACTCTGATTTCAACAATAATGGTGCAATTGGATCTTCTAAAACAGAACCACATCCTTGCCACAAAAAAATAAAGACACTTTTCCCTCTTTCAACTGATATTGGAAACTGCACAAGCACCAAAGTGAGTAAGGGATTAGTTTCAAGTGATGGAAAATTTTACAAAAGTTAGCTATGGTCTTAATTTGTCAAAGAACAAAACAAAAACCAAGTCATGTTTATTTTACCCATACCCAATAGACACTCATGTGGAACAATCCTACTTTGCAACAAGTACAAGAGCACAAAATTGACGGGAAAGAATCTTATGCAAATCCACAAGATCTTTAATCCTCAAAAGGTCTCTGATAACCAAGCCAAGATCAATTGCTTTTTCAAAGGCACAAGCATGGATAACACTGTAAGTAATTCAATCCAATTTGTTTTTCTTCTCCAAGTGTTAGTTTATTTCATTTTTTGCTCATTTTCATTTTTATTTTTATTTTTATTTTTTTCAAGATGAAACTCAACCAAATTCTGTTACAAAACTTCATTGCTTATGCCAAGCTACCTTTTTCAATTTTGGAGCCAGTATCCTTTGTAAATCTACTCACTCTAATCAATTCCCGCGCACTGCCAATGATACCAAAACTCAAGGAAATCTAAAATGAAGTATATGATCTATATGAATCCCATGTTCAACATCTCAATGATTTTCTGTGGGTATATTGGCAATTGCTTTTACCATTGATGCTTGCAAATTACCCAACTATATGGAATTTTTGGGCATTACTTCCCACGTTATTGAAACAAATTGGAAATTGACCAACGTGGCTATTGGAATGCCAAAAATATGTGGTAAGTCTTCCTGTTTTATCTATTATAATTTTTTTATGTCTTATAAAAATTCTTCTCATTTATTCTGATGTTTTGTCCATTTTTTTAGGATTGCACACTGATGAAAATCTTGCAGAAATTTTCTGTTTTTCCCTGAAAAATATGGGTCTTCTTGCCAAACTCTTGGTCATCACAGCTGAAAATGCTTCAAAAAATCTTACAATGGCCAAGCAAATTTACAAGCTCAACAATATGAAGTTCAACTACAAGCATGACCTCTTAGGCTGCATGGCAGATACAATCAACATTGCTTCCAAAGATGGCCTCAAGTTTTTTGGATCCAGGTACAACCTAGGCTTCAATAGCTCCCTTGAGTTTGACACCAATCCACTATCCATCTCAAACCTTGTTGATCCGCCAGATGAGGCCAGCGTTAGTCTTTTCAATGTAATTCAAAGGATTCATGGAATTTCCACCTGGGTTTGGTCCTCGCCTCAGCATTGGGAAAAGTTTCAAATGTGTATGAAGATCTGCAATATGGCCAATATTTCAATTAAATTGGCTATTATGTTGATACTATATTTCAAGAAACATTGGAATTCAACCTTCCTGATGTTGAAAAGAGCTCATGAGCTCAAGAATGCCTGCTATCTTGCTTGTGAGCAACCAGACATCATCAAATACAAGATCAACAGTGTTTAATGGGAAAAAGTTGAACAGATGATCAACTTTCTTGAGCCACTCAACAAGGCTACAAAACTGCTCTTCTCCAGCCAGTAACCCACTCTAAGCTATGCCCTAACTATTTTCATTGTTCTGGTAGGTGATATGGTGTAAATAAAATCACAGCAAAACTCTTCTCAGCTTTTCCAAGTGGCAAATGATATGATCAACAAACTGAAGAAGTACTTATGCCACTCTTTGGAAAAGTTAGCTCCATCATGTGCAATGATACTTGACCCCCAAATCAAAATCTATTGCTTTTCAAAACATCACACAATGATCCTTGAGCATCCAAAAATCAACATAAATCTAACCAACATCCTTCCCATCTTTAGGACTGAAGCACTGAAGTTCCAATCCATCCAGACTTTGATTGAATCTCAAAAAAAAATCTGTAATCAATAAAAAAAACAAGGTTCAAAGTCAACAGGAGAGTAAAGTCTTTCAACCTTCTCGGAGCAAAGGAGACATTGAGTCTGAGGTTCTCCAATACCTATCTGAGGTTGAAGAGCCTCAAGAAGCTGGTGTGCTTCTTTATTGAGGTTCTCAGGCGTCAATGTACCCTAACCTTTTGGGGATGGCACAGCACTTTCTGGCCATTCCTGCCACAAGTGCCTCATAAGAACAGATTTTCTCAAAATCCAAGGCTTTTTTTGGGCCTCAAATTGCTTCATTAGACTGTGATTCTATCAGGAAGCTATTATGTTGAACATATTGGTTTCACAGCTTTAGAAAACTTTCATGTTGATGCTGATTTCATTTGTATTTTTTTATTATTTCTTATATCATTTTTTTTGTTTTTTGAGTTTATTGCAACTGATACTAATACAAATTGAGTATGTTAATGGAATTAAACACACAAAATTTGTGAATTTTCAACACATTGGGCAATAGCTCCCCCTGGCTCTATTTTTCCAAATACCCAACATACCCGGTGTATCAGATATTGAGAACAACTCCCAACCCAAGTTTTACTCAACCCATACCCAATGCCTTTTTGCAAGCCTGATTCCCAACCCAGTTGGGTTGGAACTTGGGTATTACCCAAAATTGAGTTTTTGGGGTCCAGCCCTAATCATTTCCCTCATAAGCTTGAAGGAGTGGTCAGACTTGGCCCAGAGGCCCAGGACAATCCTAATAAACTTAGAATCTAGGCTAACAGTGCTCTCCTTGTTTATGCTTGTTTGGTCATGCAGGAGCTTGCTAAGCAAGTCATGTAGGCCTGAGGGCGGTAGTATGCAGTTGAGGGGATCAGAGAGGGCCCAGCACCTGTTGCCTGGGTCATAATTATCCATCTCCATTTACAGAGACAGATAATTAGGACAAGGGTACCAGGACCAAGATTGGAGGTAGAGGGGGGGGGCTTCACGGGTAGGAGGGGTGGGGGGGTTGGATTTTCAGAATACAGTGCAAGAATGAGTTTACACTGGGGTGGTATGGAGTGTGAAGCTGAATCAACCACCAAAATCACATACCAAGATTTTTTTACTTGCTTATCTGTTGAAATTCTTGAACAATTGTCCATGTCATTATTTTTTCTTTTTAATCCATTTCCCAAATTTCCCACTTGATTTAAAATTACTTATTATTTGAAAAATATCACATCTTTTCATGTTAATTTCTTTTTTTTAAGCCGTTCCCTAAATTTGTGAGCAAAAGACTAGTATTATGTAAGTACATATGTATGGTAGACTCGCTTGGTTGTGAAAACCACCCGTCTGCATGTTCCCCTCCACGGGGATCGGGTGCCCGTAGTGCTTTACCCCAAGCGGTGACCGTCAGTGTTCTCTTGCAGAGCGAGAGTGGGCCAGCGGCCGAGTCCTGCTACACTACCCCTCACGACTGCAGACTGGTCAGTGCATACTTATTAGTTTCATTAACGTCATCGTCTTTGAAAGTCCTCTGACTTATTTTCCTGCTCTTCTGCACTTGACACACTGGATCGACCGAACTTTTCGAAATCTAGGGAAAAATTCTATACCGACCTCCAACAGCTCACAGACCATTTCAAGGATTTGAAAATTGAACCATTTGTCTCAAATCAACTCGATTGAAAGATGTCTTCTCTCAATGAACTCTCACTTTTAGCCCAGCGGTATCACTTAAAGGTAATCGAAACCTTTGACTTCTGCATCTTTCATCAATCATCTAAAGATCTTCGTGAATTGGTTCGACATTTTATCATAATTTTCTTTCTCCCTATTTCATCTCTTTTTCCTGCTTTGTTCTTCCTGCCTTCCCTTCAACGTTTCGTTTTTTGGTTCATTTTACTCAGCGCAACCGTTCAAACTCACCATCCAGTTCATCATCATCATCATCATCATCATCATCCACTTCGGGATACGGTAGCATTTTGAGTGACGAAGATAGTAAAAAACAGGAAGACAAAACAATCAATGATGACCAACGTCAATCCGAGAATCTTGGGCTTAATTCCACAGATCCAAAGCATTCAGGAAAATCATCGGGCCATCAAGAATCCAAATTGGATATTAGCAACAAAGGGATGAAACTACTGTTGAAAATGGGATGGGTGGAAGGAAACGGACTTGGTCTTACCCAAAATGGTAAAGTTTCCTGAAATGATCTCTAGGATGAGCCAAGCCAAGAATTGCGATTCTTGATCACAATTTCCTTATAGGTAGACGAGAGCCAATCCCAACACCAGCTCAAACCCCTCTTCTGGGACTGGGAAAAGCCACTCAAGACGCATACATGCTTTCGAACGCGATCGCCAAGCCCAAAGAACTTGAGAGCATCGTGATCGCGCGAGAAACGGAAGAGGCAAAAGTCAAAAGGCAGGAGAAAGTGAAAGAAATTCAAACCAGGGTTGTAGAGCGTGAAGATAGATTGAAAACCTTCCACTGCCAAATTTGTGATAAAGGGTCAGTCCAATCAACTAACTCATGACTTTGTCCTAATTCTTAAGATCTTTCTTTTTTGTCGATTTCATTTGTGTTGGCGGTCGATCGCTCGTAAGATATACGACGATCACCCAGTTCGAGGAACATGAAAGGTCTTATGCTCATCACCATGCAAGACGTGCATTAGAGGCCAAAGAAGCGCGTAAGACGACCGGACCATCAACCGAAGCCAGACTAGAAAAAGAGCGGAGAAGGGAAGCCAAAGAGTTAGAGCGCATGGCACGTGCTGCCGGCATGAATCTTGATGCAAAATCCCCCTCGATAGCTAAGCCTGAAACTTTGAAGACTGGGACGGAAGGATTGAAAAAGCCGGTTTCTGGATGGACCAAGCTTCCGCTACCATGCTCATCCACACCAGCCCATTACGGCACCAGCAATCAGGCTGAGATCATCAAATCAAACGATTGCAGTCGGTCCCAACTGCCAAATCAACATTTAACCTGCTCAAACCACAACACCCCGAAAACTGATTCCAACGCCGGTATGAATAAATCCAAAGCTCCTGGATTCAAATTGTCTGGATTTGCCCCGATTTCTCTTTCCTCTTCCGCCTCGTCCTCAGTGACATCGTCTGGGTTTAAGCCCATCGGTCGTCCAAACACCCATGCCCCTGGAGATCCAAATCAGCTATCTACTCCACTTGCCAAGCTTCCCCCTACTTTTGTGCCAAGCTCTTCGGTTGAAACTGGCTTTAGTGCATCTTTGAATCCGGATTTGGGGAAAAGTAGAACTTCTACGAATCCTGATCAAGCTGTTACCACTACCGAGCCGCCCCAACCTCCTTCCAAGTTTGCACAAATTGCAGCTAGATTGGCTGCTCGCAAAGCGGCTGCCGCTTCCCAAGGTGCCCCTTCAACTTCGAGCGCTGATGCGAAACCTGCTTCAAATTCTCATTATGATTCAGAAATTGAAAAAATGTTAAATCTTTAATCATTGTTCCAATAAATCCAAATATCTCCCTTCAAGCATTTTTTTTCCGAGTTGGCCAGCAACAAATAAGTTTGTTTTGAAACCTCTGGTAGGGGCCCATGTGACAATACTTCATGCCCACGTGGCTTATTTTTGAAAGATTTGCTTCCCCTATACTCGTCCACGCGTAGCGTGCAATTCTGCTTGACGGCCATCTGCTTCATTTTCTTAATCCGTAACAATTAAAGCAAGAAAAGATGAAAAATGACAAAACACTACTGTGTTTTCCGAGTTTCACATATTTACATCGCTAATTTTGCACTGATGATGGCGGCGATGCCTGCCTCTGGCCATCGCAGGTGTATGGCTGGTGATTACGACCATGTTAAATACCTGCGGTAAGAACCGCGAGTTTTTTTTTGCTTGCTCTGTGCTAAATAAAATTCCCCACTTCAACAATCTCAGATATTTTACGGGGATGAAACTTGACGTCGACTTGCTGCATCAGAACGCAGGACTTATTTGTGAAGAAGCCACTCGTCTTGATCCTCTTCTCGCAGTGCGACTTTCGGATTGTTCATTTTGCTACCTTACTAGCTTATTTTCTCAGATCATCAGAATGTTTTAAATTGACCGCGATAGAATGAAAACTGGATGCCAAGTGATCCAGAAGTTGAGAAGAAGAAATGAATTGCATGAAACAGATGGACCTGATGGCACTTGGGGAAGCAACCTGGACTGAGTTTGTGGATTCACTCCGTTAGACTTTGTCAAACCGTCACCAATCATTATCATCTTCCTCATCCTCCGCAACTTGATCATCTTGACGTGCAAATGAAAATTTGATGGTACGATGAGATGACAGCCGATCAGTAGAGCTGATGAGAATACATAGATAGTTTTTATCGACTTACAGCTACCGTCAGCATTGTCAGCATCTTGCGGGACATCATCAGGACTGTCTTCGACGCCGTTTCTAATGTCTCCATGCAGGCCTTCTCTATAATTGCGTTCACGTTCTCCTACAGAATCACCAAAATTTCTTCATCAGTATCGGCCAATCTCAGATGCTAGAACGGTTTGGGTTTTTCCAACCTCGTCTGATTCCCGCAGCGTAAGCTTCGTTCTCGCGTTCGCGTTCACGTCGTTGTTGTTCTCTCCGTTCCTGATTCATGAACGCGCCCATAGCTGTTGAAAGTTTTGTATCCAGAAGCCCATGAAGTCAACTTGAAATCTGCCAATACTTTCCCGGAGTGGGGGGAAGGACAAACCGAATCCACCAAGCGCACTGATGCCGGCGGTCACGATGCTTGACCCAGCTGGCTTAGAGTTTTGGACCGCACGATTACTTGGGTTCACAATTCCTTTGGTGTTCAGTTGTGTAAGATTCCCTGGTGGTACGTTGGCCTCATGACTGGCATTTGGCAGGACAGCTGAATGCGCAGCTGCAGAACCCGAGTGGAAATAAGAAAATGAGTACTATTTGAATCTCTCGCATGAGCATTTGTTTTTTGAAGTGGGTCTGTGCAGACCTGCCATATAACCTGTGTGGCCATTGGTTTGATGGCCAACCAAATCAGGACCTCTGTAAGGTGCCGACTGTTGTGAACAGGCTCCAGCATTTCCAGGTAATAACTGATTAGAGGCTGGCGATGCTGGGTGGATCCATTGAGAAAGCGGCGGTTGAGCGAGGGTGTTGACAAAAAACCAAGTTTGATATCGCTGATCCCACTGTTTAACCCTGAATAATTTTGATACGGTTCGACAGAACCAAAGATGCCGATGCGAAGATGTCAAGGTTCTGTTTTTCCGCCAAAAAGATAAAACTACCTGAATTCTGTTTGCAGAGCTCATACGAACCATCCTGGTGGTAAGGTCGAGTCAGGCAGAGGTCCTGATGATGGCAAATTCGTCTGGTGGCTCCAAGGACCGCCCGCCGGGATTGCCGAGGTTCCAGATGCCGAACTCCATGGCCCGATGTTAGCTGCATGATCGCTGGATTGGACCGGTGGTACTGAATGGCTGATATAGCTTTGTTGGGCGTACATAATGTTAATCTTGATAGTTCAAGTGGGAATTATTCGCCAGCGAATAATAATCAAAATAAAATACAAAGACCAAAGCAAAAGAAGATGGCAAATGAAACGATTTAATCAGGCACAGTTACGACGAATTTTTGATCGAAAAACTTGAGTGAGCGAGGGATCCTTGAGACCTGAAGGTGAGGCGTATATAACCGACTTTTATCGCCATCTGTGGCAAGAATAGATACCCAAGGACTAACAAGGATCACACAGGCCATGAGACCTTGGCGATGACAATGGCTAACGGGACTCAGCCTGGCTCGCGTGAATTTTGCTCTGATTGTCAGACAGTCCCTTGATTGGCTACTTAGATCGTCACTGCTAGCTGGTTCCTTGCGCCATGTGGTCTGAGTCTCTCATTGTCTCACTCTTGATGTTTGGCAACACTTGGGAACCAAAACCTCGAGCGCCTATAAGCTTCGCCATCAACTTGCCTACCTGTTTCCTTCTTCCTATTTGCTTGCGGGGACAAGGAATCGCCAAGGGACAGAAAAATACGACGAAGAGACGGTTTCTGGTTCTGTTTTCAGCGTAACAGATCATGGGACCTCAAGCTTTGGATGACTAAAACAATCTTGAATTCTGATACGCCAAAAAACAGCCCGCTTTTTGTGACGCGTACGTACACCCAAAATCTTTGGTTGTGCTGTAAAGTGCATGTGGCACCCATCAAAAGCAAACCTGGCATCTAACCAAGTCCAAATTGGCCAGGGCCAAATATAGTCAGTGGCCTGTCAAGTTGGTTTGGGTACTAATCAAAGCTGGTTGCATCAAATCCAACAACCAACAGGACATTGGCCATAAAAAAAAGAGAGAAAAATGGTGCTGAAAAATCAAACACTGATTGGGAAACATAACAGTGGAAAAAAAAGGATCAAGAAAAATCAAATTTTGAAGAGGAGAAACTAGAAAACACTTAAAAAGATTCTATTGTCTGTCAAGCCCACTTGATGGCAACCAATGTTATTATGTTTTTTTATAAAGCATGCATGGCACCTATCAAAGCTGCCTTAGCCCCTAGCCAAGTGATTTAAACATCATCTCAAGTGCAAGTTGGTACACAGTTAAATCCACTTGGTGCTTCATCAAGTGTGCATGGGTTCCAATCAAATCTGGTTGCAAATACCACGGAACCTATTATTTCAAGAAAGGTTCACACTAAAAATTCTTAAAAAAAATGTATTTATTCCTCATTTTTCCATTTCAAGCCATGCCCAGGAGCTCAAAGAATATGTTTATTACTTTGGCCATCCAAAACAAACCCTCCAGCCTCCTAGAAAAAAAATAGAAATCAAAAATATTAGATCAATTGGGAAAAAAAAACCAAAAAAAAAACAGGAGAATATAAGTTTTTTTTTTGAGAAAAAAAAGAAAAACTTACAGTTTTAGAAAAATGACCTGTGGTGATGAAAAGAGGTTCAATGGAGGAGTGCAAGATGTTTGGTTGGCAATCAACTTTGATTGGTATCAAGAGGAGCCTGGCCAAGCGCCAAGTTCTGACCCCTGCACGCCCAACCCAATCCAGTGCTTTGAGTGCCAATTCAAGTCCCATATGGCACACATCAATTCAAACTTGGAAAGGCACCCAAAAAATACATTTTCATTTTCAAGGTTAGTTTTGAGGGTGGGGTGTGACCAGCTTTGATTTGGTACAAGTCAAACTTGGTTGGGTGGCAGGATTCAACCCCCACACATCCTATGCAATCAATCAGCCTGGACACCCATCCAAGCCTCACTTGACAGAAGTGAATTAAAACTTGGGTTGCCCATTTACTTTTTGAATTTGATTTCAAACCCAAGTTTTATGCTTAAATTCTATAATTGAAAGGAAATGATTTGCCCCCAGAATAAAGACAGCACAATTGATGTACAAAAGGAAAAAGCTCCATTTCCTACTGGGTGATGATAAATTCACAACCCCCAGTCCTGTGGAAGTTTTCTAGGGCCCTACACAACCCATCTGACGGGTGGGGGCCCATACACAACTCCAAAGGGTTTTTCCAAATACAACTATTTAGAGCCATGTAAGGGGGTATACGGCCCCTGGGGGTTGCGTGTGTTTGGAACTGCCCTATGAATAAAGAAAAATAAACATTTTGAAATTTGAAAAAAATCAAAAAAATGTGCCCAAAAAGAAAAATAAAAAAAAAGGAAAAAGATAAATACAATACATCTCTCAAATACAATTCAATACAATGTGATTTTTGAATAAGATAAAATTAAATACAAAAATCAATATGATCTTTGAAGACAGAGGGGGGGGGCGGCATGTCCGCCGGTTACACCCCCCCATGGGAGGATGAGACTGGACCTAGGTGAGTCCTTGGTCCCACCAATTTTTATTTGTTTATTTTAGTTTTCTTTCTTTTATTTATATATTCATTTTTTTTTGGCCCACAAAGGTTGGTAGGCGTGTGGCATGCTACATGACTACATTTGAGCCATGTACAACCCCACAAGCCTCAAATGTAGTCATGTGTGGTGCCACACAACTACAAACCGTTGTGTGGGGGCTACACAACTCAATAAGAGTCGTGTAGGGTGCCACATGGCCCATTTGAGTTTTGTACACAACTCAAATGGGTTGTGAATTTAAAATTACCCTTTCCTACTGAATTAAGCTTCCACAAACTATTTTTCACTTCTTTTGAATCATTCATCAAACTTTTGGAGATGGCTGAAAAAAATGATGAATTTTTCAAAAGTGCAACTAATGTGCAAGTAAAATTAGGGAAAGTTTCACACTCCCATATCCTGCAACGAATTGGAAGGGTTCACATTAACCAAATGGTTGCACAACCAGTCCCTTTGTAGTTTTTTTGGTGTCACATACCACCATGTGACAGTACCCCCAGTTTTAAGGGCACTTTGTCCCAAAGCGTGTATGGCTGGTAGAACAAACCTATGTTCCACTCACACATCTCACCCACATACTAAGAATAGGAAAGGATTTGTGAAGAAACAGTGAAAATCAGAAAGACCAATGCTACAAGAAATCCAAAAGTTAGCAAGGATATACTTTGAATTTCAAACTAAAGCTTGAATTCAAGTGCAAGTTTCAAGGGAAGATGTTTAAATAAGGATACTGAGGCAAAGATTAATTTAAAAAATTTGTCTCAGAAAACTGCTACATATTATGAAATTAAATAAAAGGGGGAAAAAATTAACAGGCAAGGTCTTTGCCTTTTCAGGTAATCAAAATTTTAGTGCAGATGACAAGACACAGCCTCATGATTTCTTCTGTAGCAAGGGAAGGTAAGGATTCAGCGAAGGTATGGAAATGAAAGACTGAATGAAATGATATCAAGGTACAAGCAGGTAGTGAAAAAATGTGAGTGAAAAAAAATTAAATGCAGGAGAAATAATAATGAATTAAATGAAGGAAAAAAAATTAGAATGATTCCTGGGAATGAGAAGAAGTGTGATGAATTTCAGAAAGTAGTTGTATTTTTGACTTTTCATGATGTGAATAGAAGTTTTAAAATGACCAGAAATGGATTGGGGGTGGTGATGAGGCTTGTGAAAGATCCATAGCTAACCAGAGATAGAAGTGCAAGTTTGTGAGCCCAATGGGAGGATGAATTGGCACTAGTTGTAGATGGTGCTGAAAATTTAAAGCACAATTGAAACTGATGAATGGGTTACCAGGGAGAGAAGGTCCTCTTGAAAGTAAAGATTATAAGCAGATTGCATACAATTATAACATTCTTTAAATTTCAAACTTATGGAAATGAAAAACTGAATGAAATGATATCAAGGTACAAGCAGGTGGTGAAAACATGTGAGTGAAAATAAAATTGAATGCAGGAGAAATAATAATGAATTAAATAAAGGAAAAAAATTAGAATTATTCCTGGGAATGAGAAGAAGTGTGATGAATTTCAGAAAGTAGTCGTATTTTTGACTTTTCATGATGTGAATAGAAGCTCAAAATGACCAGAAATGGATTGGAGGTGGTGATGAGGCTTGTGAAAGATCCATAGCTAACCAGAGATGGAAGTGCAAGTTTGTGAGCCCAATGGGAGGATGAATTGGAACTAGTTGTAGATGGTGCTGAAAATTTAAAGCACAATTGCAAGTGATGACTGGGTTACCAGAGAGAGAAGGTCCTCTTGAAAGTAAAGATTATAAGCAGATTGCATACAATTATAACATGCTTTTAATTTCACCCATGGGGAATGAGGTATAATATACTGGGGAGAGGTTGTTTGTAAAATTAATGGTAAAAAATAATAAAGAGCTTGGGGGGTGAAATTCACCCAGTATAAAACTTGCCAGATCTTGAAAGATCCCAATAAGATTTTCTCATCACTCAAAAATTTCAAGTCCTGACTCTATTGCTAATGCTTTGATCCTTATACCCTTAATTAAAAATAATACACATTACTCAATGTCTCAAACTAGTTTTTGGTTCAAAAATTTTATTTTAAGGGGAGATAAATGTATAAAAAGCTTTCAACTCCATGGTAACTTTGGAAAATGCATGCAATTCCAAATCCACATAGTGGCTTGAAATTTTACCCTATTGGAACCAATAAGGAGAGAGCTTTCCAAGCCAGAGGCATTTTCCCGTGTTGTTTGAATTTATTGCAATATTCCTTGAGTTAAACATTAACCAACACCTGCTCCTGAGATTGAATTCCTAGGAGAGCATACTCCATAAATGTGATAATTGTAAATATATGGAAAAAAAAAGAAATGAATAATAAAGGAATCTTCTAGCATTATCAAGATTCCAAAGTTAAATTACGTCCATGCCTCCACCTCTGCATCCATAATTTGGACCAATAGTCAAACAAATTGTAAGAATCATTTCTGAAGGGTTTCTAGGTGGGGTTTCAGTGATTCCAAGGGTGAAACAACTTTGGGTGACAAGGCAGAAGGAAATGAAGAAGGAGGAAACAGAAGGGAACAAGATCAAGGATAATGAAATGAAACTGATGAAATTGAGGAGAGAAAGGGAGTGGGAACAGAAAGGTAAGGATTTGAGGGGACTGGATTCAAAGACCAAGGGAACAAGAACCAGAAAATTGCAAAGGTTGTGGCACCAAGAAAACTTGTGCAAGGATTCTGACTGGAAATGTTGGTGAAGGGTCTTTGAAACATGCTCAAAGGAAAAGGCTGAATGAGGTGGAGATGGGAAGAGGAAGATGGAGAGTGAAGTCAAGGCAAGCTCAAACAGCAAGCTTGAAGGAAATCTTCAAAGATGGATTTATTATGCAAGTAAAGACAATGAAAATGATTTCAAAATGAATAGATAAAGAAGATATTTGAGAATTTTCATAAAATAATAAAAGAACTTAATGAGATTTGTTACAAAATTGAAGGGAAAATAAACAAAATACAACATATTAATTTGTTTTGTAATTATTATTTTATTATTTTATATATTTTATTATAATTATTTTATTATCAAAAAATAAAAAAATTAAATTAAAAAAAGCAAAAAAATTAAAAAAGAAGTAAGAAAAAAAAAGGGGGCTGAGAGATTGTAAACCATGGAAAAAATATTGAATGAGACTGGATTTCATTTAAAAAGGTTGTCAAGGATATTTTGAATGGAAGTCTCAAACCAAATCAGGTGAATTTTGAAGATTTTCTGCTAGTTAACATGATGCGCAATCATTTTTGAATTGTTAAACATTCCAATTGAAATTTTTTTGTAACTTTACTTTTTGTAAGCTTGAGTAAAGAACACAACTACTTTGCACTAAAAGTTATCTTGAATATTCTTGGGTTTGGAGGGAGATGAGTCTTGCCCATGTAAAGGGCTTTAGTTGAATCTAGGAGATAATGATGAAAGAACAGTCAACTTGATTGCAATTTTGGAGGTAAGTATAGCTCAACTTTTTTACAATAAATAAAAAATTCAATCTTGAAAGGACCAAGTTTCTTTTTGGATATTTTGAAAGTAGGTAATTTTGTGCAAATATTGCAGGTGTCAAGCCATACTGAATCTACCACTGCAAAGGTTGGTGAAAAAGTTCAAATTCATTTGCATTTCTACTTGGAGTGTTGATTTTCAGCTTTGAGGTGGTTTTGGAGTTGCAGTGCAAGGGATTGAATGAGTTTGGGTAGTTGGTAGCAGGTTGAGAAGATGCTACATAAATGGAATCAAAATTGGGGTTTTTCTGATAAAAATTTTGGACTGGAAACTGTTTGGTGGAAGAATCATTCAATTTGATTTAGGAAAATTTGGCTAATGGGAGCCACATTGACCAATTTTCCTGTTGTTAGAAAAAATAAATTTTTAAAAAATAGCTCAAGGATACAAATTTCTTGGTTGGTTTGACTTTTCAATTTGGGTTTTTGAGATTTTGATAAGTTTCAAGTTATTTTCAAGTTTTTTCATCAAGGGTTCCATAATCTACATATAAAAAAAGGTTCCAAAATCACTGAAAATGTTGTTAGGAAGAGCATGCTTCAAAAAGACATGTTCTATGAAGATATTAGCCATTTCTTCCAAAGAGGAAGTCACTGTACTACAAAGAAAAAAGGCCATATTTGAGAAGCAATCTGCCATCACTAGGATAACATAATATCCATTGGAAATGGGTGATTGAGAAATAAAATACATGTGCAGGGAATGCCAAGGACTAGGCAGGATTGGAAGAAGCTGGAGAAGCTAATACTTGGAGTGATTTGAGGAATTTTTCCAATGAAAATGATAGCACATGCTAACATATTCTTTTACTTCATTGGTCATACCAGGCAAACAGAAGTCTTTTGAAATAAAACAGTAGGTTTTATCCTAGCCATAATGAACAGTAAGCAAAGATTCATTCTGATATTAAAAGATTTCTAACTGAATACTGGGATTATTGAGTAGTACTATGTGGTCTTTGTAAAAAAATAACCATTTTCATAAATTGATTAATC
Organism: Puccinia polysora; assembly: GCA_025617555.3. Classification (NCBI taxonomy): domain Eukaryota; kingdom Fungi; phylum Basidiomycota; class Pucciniomycetes; order Pucciniales; family Pucciniaceae; genus Puccinia; species Puccinia polysora. The sequence goes on along the minus strand of CM062614.1, from coordinate 27,074,162 downwards.
CAATTACAAGGTGAATTTATTTCAAATTTCAAAAGAAAAATTTTATTTTTATTGGGACTTGCAAAGATTGGAGGCTTTGTATTAAAGTTTGGTGATGATTTAAATGAGTTGGGCCAACTGGTTTGAGAAGAATTTTCAAGCATGTTCAGGGTTTTTATTGGAAAAGTTTCTCCCCCCCCTTGGATAAATGTTTTAACAATGTGATGAAACATCAGGAACTACCAAATTTCTCCAAGGGAGGTACATGATTTTAAAATTGAATTTGGAGAGGTACTATGCCCATTATGCCTGTCTATGTATAAGAACCTTTTTGCTCATATAATAATTGAGAGAATTATGGTCAGTTGAGAAATCAAAAGGTTCTTCAAGACTTAAAAGGTATGAAAAACATTTCTTCAAGAAGTGTATAATTGAAAGAAGCTCTTTATCAAGAATTATTTAATTCATTTGGCTGAATGCAACTTCATACATTCAAAAGCTACAGGATGAAAAAGTTTAGAGGAAATAGAAAATTTAGAAATGAAACCTTCAATAGAATAGTCACTTGCATCTGTTTTGAAAATATTGCAAGCTAGCTGGTTAAAGTGGGCAAGAATAAGTGTTTTGGTAAATGATTTTCTCCCAGCTTCAAGATCCAATGAAGACTAATTGGTAAAAATGAATGGAAAGTATTTTTGAAGTAGATTGGTTACATTAAAAATGGTATTGGAATGATTATGGATGAAAGCCCAATGAAAATTACTGAAACCAAGGAAATAATGGAAAGTTTAGAGCAAATGTGGGACAGGTAAGTCCACAATTCTTTGGAAAGTGGCTGGATTTGTAGAAATAACTTCCTTTAGAAGTACTACACCAAGTAATTGGGAGGTGCTTGCATAAAAATTCCACTTAGAAACTTTATGGAAGAAATGTTTTTGCCAATTTTTTTCCAAAGCTTTTAAAACTTCTTTGGAAAAAAATTGGAAGGTTTCCAAGTAGAACAGTATATCATCAAGATAAAAAACAAATCAATTCCCTAACAATCCAAGAAAATTTCATTGAAAGATTTTTGAAAAGTTGAAGGAGCACTACAGGGTTCAAAGGGAATAACATTATACTAAAAAATGCAAAATCTCATTTGAATAGCTGTAAAGTACTCATGGGCTTTGGATATGCAAATAAGATTATAAGCACCTCAAATGTCTTAATTTTAAAAATGATTATTGCCATGGAAGAGGGTTAGGAGATGCAAAATAGAAAGTAATGGATAGGCATTCTTTTGTTTTACCTTATTAAGATTCCTATAATCAAAACAGAAAAAAATGCTACCATATTTATTTTCAACAAAAATTCCTGCAGAGCCAGTGTTGGACTTTCTTGGTCAAAGAAATTCTCTCAATGTATTTTAAGAAATATACTCCTGAAGAAAGGTCAATTCCTGCTTTCAGAGAGAGTAAATGGGACCTGGAGCCACAGAAAGACCATTAATTTTGATTTGAAAATCATAAGGATGGCATGGAGGAAGTTTGTTGGATCTAAAATCTGAGAATATATAAGAATATTCATGATAAATGGAAATTAAGGAATCTCAAATGATTTCTAAATCTTCAATCTTGACATCATCTTTGAGCACTTGGTTTGAGGTACTGGAATCATGCAAAAGGATCAGGGAGCTCAAAATTGACCTTTAATTAGGCCCCTTCTTCTTTTCAAAGAAGCATGAAAGAGGTAATTTGGAAAGTTAAGCAATAACTCCAAAATCAGAAGAGTTAATTTGTTGCTGAAGGTCAGGATATCACAAATATCAAAGTGGAAAATTCTCATCCAAATCAATCACATCTTGAGGTAGGATTTTTAACTCCTAGTTGATGGAAGGAAGAGAATTTTGGGGATGCAAGGTTAAAATTTTCATTAATCCTCCTTGTCAATTCACCTCAGGATTCCAATTTCTAGAAGGTTGTGGTCCAGGATGATGTTTTCCCTCCCAGGGATATCCAGGAAAAATAAATAATATTCAAATCTGGGGAGATTTGACAGAAAACAAATTTATTTTGCCTTATGAGTAAACCAATGATACAGTTTATTTGTGTTGGAATTTTAGTCTGATCTTTGTGTTGCCGAAATCTTGAGTGAAACCATACGGTTTTCAGCTTTAAATTCCATTATCAATCTCTGCTGAAAAGTGTTAAATTCTTGTAATTTATCTAAACTATAACACAGAGTTATAGTTCTAGTGACTTCTTTATCTTTATCTATGTGGCCCATTTACTCCAATCCTGTCTGAAGTGGTTCTCCAAGTAGTGCAGACTCAAATAGCTCAGTATTGAATATATTCCATGAATTGTTATTCTTACCTGTCAACCACTTTTCATCCCTCTTGTACTTAGTCTACTTAAGTCTGAAGCTTGTAAAGGGAAATCAATCATCTGTTCTCCCTTAACATGAAATGGGGTGCCCCTCTTATTCACTCCTTAGATCCTCTCCTCTTAGAGTTATAAGACCTCCTTCAATCCTTTCCCTTTTGTATCTACCAGAGGATCCAACCCAAAATCTTAAAATTTCAACTACTTACTGAACAGATGTGAAAATTTTCTACCTCAAAATGCTTAAGATTTTTTGAAAGAGAAAACTCTAGACCTATGAAAGAAGAATTATCATTCAAGTCCAGGGTATTTTTGGAATGGAGGGATAAATATTGAAATAGGATTATTAATTTTCTTTTAGGTTTGGAGATTTACTTGGTATTTTTAGATAATTTAAATTTCTCTTTGGGAGTATCAAGGGAACTACAAGCTATCTTTTTTGGAAACTTAGCCCCTTCAGGCACTAAAGATTTAGAAAAATTGGTAAAATTGTATTTTTATCTGCAATAAATGCTCAAAAAATCCTTCTCCCTTCTTTCCCTTTCCTCATTACAAAGTAAACTGGTTTCTTCATCCAGAAAAATTGGCATTTTTAGGGCTTTTCCCTTGTTGGAGCTGGAGTTCACAGTTGAAGTTGTTTTTTACACCTTTGGATTCTTTACTTCATTTTTTTCAGATTTTTGGTTCTTGAAGTTGACACCAGTGGTCCATGATTGCTTCTTTGAAAATTTTTCTTGGTTTGAAAGCCATTATAAATCTCAATTACTTGGTTGATTAGCTGCTGAAGCATCATTATCTTGTGTCCATAAAAATATAGCTGCTTGGGAAGGCATGCAGGAAAACACTTGAAAAAATGAAATAGTAATGCTTCCTTGTTCCATTGCATGCAAGAATGCAGAGTTCTGAAGTTTGAAATATAAATAGAAGCCCTACTAGTGTCCTTCACTACCAATTTATTTTTGTTATACACCACATTTTGCACTTTGTTGGGATTACCAACAAGGGTGAATATTTGATTATTGTAGGGTTAACAATTGTGAATGATGCAGCTTAGAATTTGAGTATTGAGTGATTCTATATACAAGGTTCCAACCATTTTGCCACCAAACCTTGCAAGGAATAGGCATAAAGGAATTTTTTATGGTCAGTTCAGAATTAATTTGGGTCTTTGGAAAATATAATTTTATAGGATTGAAATTAAGAATTAAAATTATGGCAATGCTCCCCTATGAAGTGATCCAACTTTTTGAAGCTGATATTTTTCAAAATAAAGCTTGTGCTTCCAAACCTCCATGAATTATGGTTTAAATATTTGACTAAATTGGTCAGGAGCGTCTGGGCTTTGTGCTTGGAATTACAATCTCTGTGAGCCATAGATACACCCTGTTTGGAGAAGCAGTGGTGGAATATGGCAAATCATGGAATTCATTCAGAGAATCCAAAAATGCTTCTAGAGGATTCCCAACAGCCAAAGGTCTTTTTGAGGGTCCACCAGATTGATAAAAAGAAGAATTAACTGAATTGAGAATTTTTCAATCTTGAGAGTCACTTGTTCTCCCTACCAAATGAATACAATCATTATGAGGGGAAAGGGAAGCATTCTCAGTAAAGAAAATGCATGAAGTTGACAATAAAATGTATCTGTGAGGATTTTCAAAGGCTCTTTAGAATATTATTTTGATTTGGTTAACTTACTGTCAACTGTTGGCCCAACATAAAGATAAAATTACAACATTGAGGCTTAGGCAGCACAAATGATAAAGACCAATTCCAAAAAAAAACCTAAGCTAGGAAGGCTATAATTAAAATTTAGAACTAAAGGTCAAATTCAATTGCAAGGTGGAAGGGAAGATTTTGGGATCAAGAAACTGAGGCAAAGATTTATGTAAAGAATTTGACTCAGAAAGATGCAAGAACATATTAAATTTCCTAACTGAGGAAAAAGTTCACAGTCAAGGTCTTCATCTTTCAAGGTAATATAAAATTTATTGCATATGACTAGATAAAACCCAATGATGTATTTGCTAGTTAGGAAAGGAAAGGATGAAGAAAATGTAAGAAATGAAAGACTAAATCAAATAAAAAAAAATAAAGGAACAAGCAGTTGATGACAACATGTGAGTTCAAATACAATGAAATGCAGGCGAAAAAATAATGAAATTAATGAAGGGGAAAAAGCAGACTGAGTCCTGGGAATGAGAAGAATTTTGATTAATTTCAGAAAATATTTGGATTTTCAACTATTCAAGATGTGAATGGAAGTTTTTAAAATACCAGAAATGCTTGTGAGGTGGTGAATAGATTGGTACAAGATTTCAGGGATTTAGCCTCTATTGCTACACAGGGCTGTGGTTAAAGCTGCAAAAAAACAAGACAATAGCAATTTTAAAATCAGATAATAAATTATTACAACAGTAAAACTGTTAAAAGGCAATACAACTCAAATAATAACAGAGTATTATGAGTAAAATGCCACAAATTTATCACTATAAAGAGATAAGGGACCTGGCTTCAACCAAATAAAGCCTAAAGGAGCTTTTTTTACAAAGTAAAATCACACCCCTTAAAGTAAAAATAAATTTTAAAACTCCAAAATGACTTTCCACACAAACTTGGAGCTGAGGAGTTTATTATTTGATGATTTTTATACTAAAGCTTAGGGCCCCAGTCAATTTTATTCTTGAGATTAAGTTGAGTTAACTCTTGCTGTATGATTGATCAATAATCAATAATAAATAACTGAGGAAGGGGCTATAGGGCAAAGGACCCCCTCTTTAAAGGTAACAGGAGCCCTCAAGGGAATCAAGGAAACATCAGGGGAGTACCAGGCTATCCCTAGTTTTGTCCTCAAGGGCTCAAAACACCATGAAATCATAGCTAATGATTAATAAAGACCTAGTACTCATTGGGTTGGATTTTTAAGGTAAATTTTTCATTTAAATACTCAAAAGGTTAGTTAATTGGTCCTAGGACTTAGAAATCAGTCAAATGGACGGTATAGAATTCTTAGAACCCCTCAAAATCATTTTATACCTTCATTTACATATAGCTTGATCATGTATTTACCTCTTAATTTCAAGTACCTTGGCATATATTATAATTATAGAGTAGGTAGGCCCTTGGAAAGATTTCTAAAGTTTTAAAAATTAAAAATTAGCTCTGAGCCCTCAGATTGGACTCACTCAAGGATCTGTGGATTTTATTAAAGTATAATTACATCCCAAAGAGGGATAATATTAAAATATGTAATTTATCTATACAGAGTAGAGAGTACGGATTAACATAATTACCATAAATAAAAACTGGACTCTGGGCCCTCTGTGTGCACGCAATCAAGGCGCAGAGCATTATATTAAAGTATTAATAAATCCCAAAGGGGAATAAGATTAAATATTTAATTATTATATACAAAGTAGAGAGTATGGATTAATATAATTACTATAACTCCTCCCTAAATAGATGGAAAACTTTGAAAAATCCTATATCAATAGTTAGGACACATCTGAGTCCTTACAACTTAATATAAATTTATATTAGAGCCCCTTCTTGTAAATGTGTATTATCAAGGTTTTAATTCCATAATCAATACTCATAAAAGCATACTTAAAAGTTATTATAAAATATTATCAAAATTCAACATATAATTTTAAAACTAGTCAAAATTTCTAATTATTGTCTCTATGGTGGGCTGACCCAGTAACCTTGGTATAAGATAATGGAGGAGGAGCCCAGTTCTTAGCCACTATACCAAAAAGACTTATGAGTTGTTCAGACATTTGGACAACTGTATTTGCCCTGTGGCTGACACAAGATCAATAGCTATTTGAAGATGGAAGTTCAAGGGTTTGGGCTCAATTGCCGGTTGAATTTGAACTATTCAGATGGTACTGAAAAGTGAAAGAAAAAACAAAATTCATGACTGAGTTGCTGGAGATATAAGGTCCCCTTGAAAGATTTGATTGTAACATGCTCCTAGTGTCATGCTTATGGAATGAGTTGGATTATGCTGAGGAGAGGGGACATCTCAAGTTGATGGTAAAAAATAACCCAAGGGCTTGAAGTTTGACAGTTCCCTCTGAAAATGGAGCCATATTCAGACAAACTCCTGAAATCAATAAGGAGATTCAAAGACTTGGTAGTATTTTTTTACAGGGGAAAAACCCAGAAAATTTTCACAGAACAAGCTACTTGCAAATTCTTACTGATTTAGAATTTAATACACAACAGGGGTATCCAGTGTGCTGTTGCACTCCTGCATCCTGAAACAAATAGTAAGGGCACAAATTAAGCAAAAGTTTATGAAAATGGCCGGAAAAACAGTCCGTTTGTAGTTTTTATGCCATCACATAAAAATGTGCAACAAATTTATTAATTCTCACATAACTCAAGCTTATGGATTAGGATTGCAAGGATTAAAATGGAGGAAATTACATATATGAAGATGGGGATTAGAAGAGTATGGCAAGAGTAAAGATCTGAGAATGATTGTTTGCTGAATCAAGGGAAGTTTAAGTTTAGATGAGTCCCTCAGGATTGGCTATGGCTTCCTTGCTCTGAAATGAAACCCACTGGATAGGGAATAAAATTTAAGAAGTATTATACTAATTTCTTGAGGGGAATTATTTTAAGAGAGGGAGAGAGGCCATTGTGTGTGAGGATTGAGGAGGAGGACTTTAGGAGGGGTCAAATTAGACAGGAGGAGGGATTTACCAGGGCGATTTCCTGCAGGTCCAGTGGGATTGGGGCTGTATTGGATACCCAGGAGTAGTGGGATTGCCCATGATCACTGATGTTTAGGGATTGGAAGTTTTGGGAAGGTTGGATGATCCAAATGTACCTTTAAATGGCAGGAGGGAGTGAGATAGTACTTAACCATATAGAGATAGGGGGCCAGGGAGAAGAGAGTTAAGGATGCAGGTATGCAGAGCAAATGAACATAAATTGAGGCCAGGGGTATTCAGGAGGTGGATGTTGAGATTGAAAGGCCTTCAGGAATTAAATGGAGCTGATGCTGGAGTGTCAACCTGGGTATGGAAGTATTCAAGAATGAATCTTGGAATCATCAATGAACTACTGCCATCAAACTTGCAGTTTATATGTGTAAGTGGGGCCAAAATAATAAAAGAGAAGCAATTCATTTCTTAGAAAATCTTTTATCAATTGATTTTGGAACATTCCACTAATATGCCCAAAGGTTTTTCACTTCTACATTAGAGCTTTTACGCTCAGCCTTTTGCTGGAAAACTAAAAAAAATCAGAAGGAGATATATCAGTTCATGGAAAATGAATGATTACCGGTTTTTATTATATTTGTGATGGTACCACCATCCCCTTGATTAAAAATCCAAAAATTGATGAAAACCATTATTTTGAATTGAAAAAAAGAAAATCCCTCCTTGAATTCACAGGTTTATTATATAAGACAATGATCAACCATAACTTCTATTTTGAATTATATAATTTTTTGCTTTTAAAACATTTTTTGATAAAATAAAAATAAATTCCCATCATGTGGCTCTTGCAGGCTCACATCTTCCTTTTTTTTGAATTAGTTGTCAAATTTTCAAGAAACTCAGACTCCCTTTTTTTAAAAAAACTACCCCCTTCAAAAACCAGCTTATTTCATAATAAAAAAGGGTGTTCCAGGGTACTAGGATTTTCCTCCTGATGATAAAAATAAAACCAATTTCAAATATCATCTGTCCCAATGAAGGCTGTAAATCACTGATGCTATTGAATAAATGAAAGAAAAATGGTCCAGCTTAATAAGAATGCATAAAAAGCTCCAAGATTCTGAAGAAATAAAGGTAATTATCAAATGGATCATCTGTTGTTTTATTTCTCATAGTTTATTGGAAAGAATGAAAGATGAATGGAATGATTTATTTCAATTTAAACTTTCTGATCCTCTTTAAGCCATTCTGTTCTCATCTCATAATTAATTTTTAACTATTGAGGAGATAATTATATGTCTCTCTTTTGCTTAATTCTATTCATGATTTTTATTCTGATGCTTGGTTGAAAAATGGAGAAACAATTCCCAAGTTTTACATCCAGTCCTTTTATTTTGGGGAACCCTCCAAGTGATTTATTCCCAATCCAAGTCACCATTGAAACATCTCCAGTTAATCCTCTTTACCACACCCTAAAATAAACCACAACCTTAAATGCTCACATCAACCCAAAACTGTTACCAACACCTGAACAGAAACAGATCCTCCTCATTTCCCATCAAACTCAACTGCATCACCCCACCACAACCCTAGCACATGCTAAACATCACCAATCCCATATATTTCAAACTCTTAACTTATTCCACCAAAACGTTCAACCCCCCCTCTCATCCAAAAACACTTTATCCAACAATTTAATCCTCAATTATATCAACCCTTTTGTCTGCACCATCAGGTTTAAATATTGACTCCACCTCCACTTTACAATTTTATCCCTCACCAGATTAAGATATCTCCATCTATGTACTCAATGATATTTATATATATCATTTTATTAAATTTTATTATTTTTGGTACAAAGGTATTTATATGCCACTGAATACATGTCACTTTTTGCCAGGAAATTCATTTTTTATAATTTATCTGATTTTTCTTACATTGAAGGAAGTTCTTTCCAAATGTGAGGTCAGATTTGAATTCATTGCACAAAATGATCTTCAAATAATTCTTGCATATTACATTTACTCTATTGGTGTCCATACTTAAATTATCCACAAAATTTTACCCCAAAAAAACCCCATGGGGGGTCTGGAGGCCTTGATTTAGCCCCCTAGGTCCTCAATTGAAGTTCAAATGACTTTAGGGGCCCAAACCACCCACAAACTGTGGGTTCTTGCACTCTAGGAAATCCTTTAAACTTTAAAATGGCTTCATGCCTTCCAGGGTTGGGAAAGAATGCCAATTGGTGTGATTTGAGTAAAACAAATTACTATAATGACACCAATGATGCATTTGGAAAAAACTTAAAAAAAAATTTCCAAAATCACACCATCACACCAATTTTGAAAAATTTGTATGATTTCAGCCCAGTCCAAGAGAAAAATACAAGAATCAGTATTAGAAAGGGGAAAAAAAAGTAAGAAATAAAATAAAATAAAAAGGGAATTATTTTTTGGCCAATGTTAAATTTGCAACCTTTCAACCCCCATTCACTACCTAAAAGGGGTTGCATGGCACAATTTGCAACCTGATTAGGGTTGCAAACAGCCACTGGCAACCCTTTTCAGTTGTGAGTGGCCGCTTGCAGACGGCTGCTCACAACCTGGCCTGGTTGCAAACAGTGGCTCACAACCTGGCCTGGTTGCAAATGGTGTCTTACGACCTGGCCTGGTTGCAAATGGCGGCTCAGAACCTTAATTGGCATTGTGAAAGGCCACTTGCAAACCCAAAAGGTCGCAAACGGCCGTTCACTACCCATTCACAAAAAAAAAAATTAATAAACAAAATAAAAAAAAAATAAAAGACAAATGAAAATGAATAAAAATGGCTGGCCAATAAAATTAAATACAAATAAAAATAAGGCCAGCCTAAAAAAATTAATAATAGATAAAAATAGATAAAAATAAACAAATATGGATAAAAATAAATAAATATGAATAAAAAGAAATAAAAATAGATAAAAAGAAATAAAAAATAAATAAATATGAATAAAAATAAATAAAAAAAACAAAAGTAAATTAGGGCGAATCAAAGTTAGCAAACCCGCCATTAAAAACCCGCCTTTTTTTGACCAAACCTGCCATATTTAATTGCGGGTTTCCCCTAACTGGTGTATTTAAAAATGGCGGTTTTCATGAAAATGGCGGATTTCAAAAATCAAACCCGCCATTAAACCCGCCATTTATGCATCATCACCCATCCACCATCCATCAAATCTAAAACACCCATCCACATCAGCAAATTCATACCAGTCGCATCTCCATTGAATCACACACATCTCATCTCCATTGCTTCTAATCTAAATCAATTTTCACATATCAATCTTCACACAAATACCATCATCTCATCACCTCACATCACATCAACATCTTTCTCAACATGTCCAATCAAACATCCCACCAGAAAGTTGAAAATTCAAAAAAGCTGACTGAACTTTTGCTACTTTTTGACTCCCATTAAGACTCTGATTCAGACTCCAATTTGGAATAAACTTGGTTGGCCTTAAATTCTCTGTTGGAAAAGCAATACATGGTTCTAGGAATACACACCCTCCACAACCCTATGTATGAAATGCAAAAGCTTCATCTCATCCCCAACTTAAGCTTCCAGAAACTATTCCAAACTCTATTGCCTTCATTCATAAAACTTTTGGAGATGATTGAAGACCACCAAATCTTCCAGAAAAATTCTTGGAATCCTCAATGGGATCCAGCCATCCAACTTTCTGTTGCTCTTTGTAGATTTGGATCAAATGGAAATGGAGCAGCAATCCATCAATTGGGAAATCTATTCTCAGTCAGTTATGGAAGTATTGACTTATACCCCAAAAGAGTCATGATTGCTATCCTATCTTTCCATTGCTCAGTCCTTCCTTGGCCAACCAAAGAAGAAAGCAAGGAGATATCTTAAGTAATGGAGACCAAAGGCTTTCCTGGTTGCATTGGGTTTGTTGATGAAACCACCATCCCCTTGAGTCAAAAACACAAGCTACATGGCAAACACTATTTTGATCACAAAAAAAGGCAACTTATTCATTTCTTTTCCAATGACTTTGATAACACCTTTGATCACACCACTGACCAAATATGTTTCATTTTTTTTAGATAATCCGTGGCCCTACAACTTGTTTGTGATAACAAAAAGAAGTTCATATCCCTTCATGCTTGACTTCCAGGTTCTTGTCATGATTCATATGTGTTCAACCGGATGCGGATTTCCCAACAACCAGAGAACTAATTTGACCACAATCAATACCTTCTGGCCAATTCAGCTTATGCTAGTGGCAAATATGTGGTTCCAGCATACCGGAACATTTGATCTAAAAATCAAGGGAAAACCAATTTCAACTATCATCTGGCCCAATCACGGGTTTGGATTGAGCATGCCATAGGAGTCCTGAAAGGAAGATGGGCCAGCTTAAGGGAAATGCAAAACCAGCTTCAAAACCCCAAAGACATGAAGATCCTCATCAACTGGATTATCACTTGTGTAATCCTTCACAAGCTTTTGGCCAACATCAAAGATGAATGGAACAAAATATTTGAAGATGATATTCCTGACCCACCTCAAGTTGTCCCTGTCTCACCTTGTCCCTCATCTTCTTCTATGAGAGAGCAGATTCTTTTTCTCACCCTTGCTTGCTTTGATGAGTAATGTTTGATTTTTAAATAGGTGAAAAATAACTTCATAGTAAGTTTTTTTTTTGGTTGTTCACCCAAGTTTCCAGGCTGAGTTGTTTTTTTTTTTTTTTTTTTTTTTTTTTTTTTTTTTTTTTTTTATTTATTTATTTATTTATTTATTTATTTTTATTTATTTATTTTTTTTTATTTATTTATTTTTATTTATTTATTTATTTTTTTTTTCTTAGTGGACTTTGACAAAATCAAAAAACACCTCCACCTCATACCCCACCATTTGCCAGCCCATCCACCTCTCCCCTCCACCTCACCACTCCAACACTTCCACCTCACCCCACTCACACACCGGTCACCTTCCTTCCTCCTCCTTATCAAACCACCGCCTTCATCTCAGCAACCTGACCAACCTCACCACCCTCATCAACCTCACCAAGCTCCCCAAAACATCTGTGAGTCCCCTTCCCTCTTTCTTTCCACTCACTATTGCTTACCTCTCCTTTGAACTTCCCCCAGGTCTTCTCTTGCATCCCCCTCCTCATCTGGTATGCCTCTCAATTCTCTTTCTCCCCCCTTCCTCCTCCTCCTCCTGCCTTGCTCAACCAACCCCCTCCAATTGATTAGCATTCAATTGACCAATCAAATCCTGATCAATTGATTGATTGATTAGGAATTGATCAACCAATTGAATCCTGATCAATCAATCAATTGGTTGGGAATTGATCAACCAATCAAATCCTGATTGATTGATCAATTGATTAGGAATCAATTGGTCAATCAAATCCTAATTGATTGATCAATTGATTGAATTCTGATTGGTTTATTTATCCATTTGTTTTTGATCAATTGATTGAAATTAAATTGATCAATCAATTGATAAAAACCAAGTCAATCAATCAATCAATCTGGTTTTGATCAATTGATCAAAACCAAGTCAATTGATCAATCAATCTGGTTTTTATTGATCAATCAATCTGGTTTTTATTGGTCAATCAATCAATCAATGGATTGATTTGGTTTCAATCAATTGATCAAAACCAAATAAATTGATTGTTTTGCAATCAATTGATAAATTTTTTTGCAAGCAATCAATTTATTGTTTTGCAAGCAATTGAGTGATTGAGCCAATCTTCTCCTCCACCTCTTTTTGGAGTGTTCTTTGTGGCTGACCACCACTTTTTTTTTTTTTTTTTTTTAGGTGTCTCTGGACTGCACCGGAAGCCAACAGGATCTTTATTGATTATTTCTGGTGTTGTTTGCAATGGAAGGTATTTTATTTTTTTAAAAAATTGTTTGATAACATTGCTTTTTGGTGTGTTGCATGGGTCACTCATGCCAATTTTTTTGGGGGGGATTCAGCTTGCGGTGTCCCTGGGTTCACTTCAAGGTTTGGTTTCTTTTTTTTATTCAATAATGCTTCACCAACAATGTCTATTGGACTGACATTTTTTTTTTGAAAAACATTTGACCACTTTTGGGGAACATCCTAGTCTTCTCCCACCCCCTAAAAATGTTACACAAAAATCCAAATCTATTCTTGTTCCTCACCCCAATCTAAGTATAGGATTGGGAGGGAACAAGATGGAAGGAGATGGCTTGAAAAAAAATAAAGAGAGGTGGGAAGAGTAGGGCTTCTTTCCAAAAGAGGAATAAAATGAGAGATTCAAAAATATCTTTGGAGGTTTCTAAGGAAGGTATCAATGAAAAGGTGGTCTGGTCAGGTTGGAAACCCCGTCCTTTTGATCTGTACCCTTCAATTGTTGCGGAAAAGGAAAAGAATAGTCAAAAGAAACCCAGGGAGAGTTTGAGCAAGCAAAAAAAAAAAACAATAAAGTGGTTCCATTTCTTCCACCGTGGAAAAGTAATTGTCCTTGATCAATCTGATCATCAAGCCCTGGTTGAAATAACTGAATTTTTCCCATTGGAGAAACTTTCTGACCAAGAAAAGAAGGAAATCAACTTTGTGACAACTTTCCTTCACCCGTCAATAAAATTTGTCAACCCGGTTGGTCCTTCAAGATCTTGGGGTGGAAAAATGTGGGTAGTTGGATGGCAATAATTGATGCACCCTTCAGAGTTATTTGGATGTTATGTGAAAAAATCATCCATTAGATCTTCTCCTCAAGAGTATGCTTTCCTTAACCTTAAGGCCAACAATGTATCCCAAATTCTAGGACAAATGTTTTGCAATTCAGACAAACTTTCCTTTGAAGCAAACCGTGATTCCATGAAGGACAAAAACATCCCCTCTTTCTCTTTGTTGGAATTTGGTTCCAAGCCTACACCTTTTGATTGCTCCCCATACATCAATTTAACCTCCAATTCTTTTTACAACCCTCCTCATATTGAAAAAGGCAACATCTCTGGCTACTCCTTTTTAGTTGTGGTTCCAACCAAGAAATAAAATGGTCAACTTATTGAAAATACGGACAAATATCAAGTATCAGATGGCCAATTTTTTTTCCTGAACTTGGCTTTGGAATTGATTTCAAGCAAAAAGGTATAGTCAAAATGGTTTGGGCAGCTAATAAGTACAAGGAATGTACCTTTCTTGCTGTGGATACAGCAACCCATACCAGAATGGCCATGTCACTTCAAATTAATAAAACAACTAGAAACACTTGTAGGGACTTGAAAAATGGCCAAATTTACTCTAGAAAAAAATATATATATATATATAAAATTTTTTTTTTAGGTGGGGTTAAGAATACTCTCAAAAGTTGTAATCAAAAATAATTTTTTTGTTTTTCTTTCACCCATGCAAATATATTTACAATCCCAGAATTTGAGTTATCTGCTAAATCTCCTCTACTGTTCTACTGCTACCAATTCAAGTCAAGGCTAGTGATACCTTATCCTTTTTTTTGGTTGCAAGTTGTTCCCTCTCCTTTTCCAATTGGGCTTGCTGTCAATCCTTCTCCTTTTCCTCTTTTTGTAACTCTAGCTCAGCCTTTTTCCACTTCCACTCAGCAGCCCATTTTTGTTGATGAGCCAAACTCTTGGCTTTCTGCTTTTGAAAATCCATGGCCAGTTGAGAATCCTGCTTTTGATTTTCAAACTCAAGTTTTTTGCATTCAATTTGTGATTTGACTGTTTTGTGCAGGGGAAAAGCAATGAGAATGGTTTTGAAAGCAAGGATATTCAACCAATGGGCATACACGAATATTCCTTCTCCATGATTTCTTCAAAGCCTGAAAAACCAGAAGTTTTTCTCCTCTTTTGATGACTTTTGGGGTTGATATTGATGGAATTGGAGGCCTTTTGCTTACCCTTGGCAGAGGTGGTTTGATTCTGAAAGTTGTCACTGGTGTTTGAAGGCAATATGGGAGGCCCCATTGGCTTGAGTTTTTGGCCATTCTGGAATGGATGAGCCTGTTTTTTTACAATCTAAATTGTTCAGGATTAACCAGATGGAAGAGAAAATAGCTTGTTTCCTTACTTGAACCAATGTTGAGGGTAATGGAGACTGAGGAGTATCTTTTTCCGCATCAGCAAGGTTGATGAGATCTGCTAACCCAGGAAGATAGAAATCCAAAGAAGGAGGGGAAAGGTCCAAGGTATGGTTTGACACATCAATCAATGCAGAAGTGGATGTGATTGGAGCTGATAGCAATTGAATATCCTCCTCGGCATCAGATGGGGGCCACTCCAAGAAAAAGCTTTCTTCAGGATCACCATTGCTAGGCTGAGCATCCTCAGCCAAGTCCTCAGCGTGGACTGAATTGGATTGTTGGGAATCAAAAGCGGCTAAAGGGATGATGTTGGCCTTCTTTCCAAAGATCTCATCCATTTTAATATAAAAAGGACAAATAGAGTCCAACTTATCAACCACCAAGTTGATTCCCTTGGCTGTGTCAGAGTTGGTGATACCAAAGCCGGTGGAGATTGACATGGAGTGAGCATTTTTGTACTTGGCTCAATAATTCTTGAATTGCTCCCTCATCTGTTTGGATGAAAGATCAAGCCTACCTTTTGTTTTTTTCTTGAGTTCATTGGCCATCAGGAGATTAAAATTGACCTTAGAGGATGGAGGTTGGCCAACACATGTTTCATTGTCCAATCCAAAGCAGCCATCATAGTTGGAGGGAATTTTGAGCCAGTTGACCAGGATGATGTGATCAGCTCTCTTGAGCTGACTTGAGCCCTTGGAAGCTGATGGGGAGGATTGTTTGAGCCCTTGGAAGCTGACGGGGGAGAATTTTTAGTTTTGGAGTTGCTTGGCAATGTTTTCTTTGGTGTGTTGGACTTTTTCATGGACTTGTGGGGGGAGGTTTGCTGAGGGGCCATTTGGAAAGAGTAAGGGCAATAAGGTGATGATAGGGATAAAGTGACAAGCAAGATAAAGTGATGAGAGATATGAATTGATGAGAGCAATAAAGTGACAAGAGAAATAAAACAATGATTGGATTCTTTGGATGAGGTTGGAGGTAGAGTGATGAGAGTGATGAAGAAATGAGAGTGATGAAGCAATGAGAGTGATGAAGCAATGAGAGCAATGAAGCAATGAGAGCAATGAAGCAATGAGAGTGATGAAGCAATGTGAACAAAGAAGCAATGAGAGAGATGAAGAAATGAGAGCAATAAAGTGGTGAGTGATCAAGTGATGAGGGTGATAAATTGATGAAAGTGATGATGAGAGTGATAAAGTGATGAGAGTGGTGAATTGTTTTATGATGAGGCTGGAGGTAAAAAAACTTGCAATGAGGTTGGAGGTAGAAGGAGGTGGGAAGCCAGGGGTGGAAGACGTGGACAGTTGGCGAGAGCCTTTAAATACTTTATTTGAAAAAACACACTTATTTCTTGTTAACTTTGACACGTCTGATGTGAAATAAGTGGGTTTTTTTTATTTTTAAAAGTGGCTTTGAAATGGCGGATTTGGTTTGAAACCTGCCATTAAAAAATGGCGGGCTTGGTTAAATTTGATATTCCTTATTGAAATAAATAAAAATAAATAAAAAGAAATGAAAATTTTCATTTATTATTAACAAAAACAGCAAAAAAAGAAGAAAAAAGAAAAAATATGAGTATCAAAAAAGGGAAAAAAATGAAACAGGCCTTAAAAAATGAAAGTAAGTTAAACTTGACTAGAACCTGAAAAAATACAAGTTCACCTTGACTAGCCCTGAAGTAAAATTCCCAAAAAATACAAGTTCAACTTGACTATCCCTAAAGCAAAAGGGCCAAAAAATACAAGTTGAACTTGTGACTAGCCCTGAAGTAAAAGTGCCAAAAAAAAGGGTGATGAGAAATTCACAGCTCAAATGAGCAGTGTACACAATTTATTTGAGCCCTTTGGCACGGCTACAAAGCTAAATTTAAGCCTTGTAGAGCTCCACATGGCTCCAGTGTGATTGGGCTGTACTCCACGCGGCCCGGGACTGCTGTGTGGTGTCTGCACAACTACATATGAGCTGTTTAGAGCCCCATGCTTCTTGAAAATAATTGTGCTGTTGTGCCAAAAGGCAACACAACTACATTCAAGATGTGTGGGGCTCTACACGGCTTGAATGCAGTCTTGTAGCCATGTGGCAGGATTGCAAGTCTAGTGGCCCAAAAAAAATAAAATAAAAAGTAAAAATAAATAAATAAAAATAAAACACAAAAAAAAAACTGAAGAAAACCAACCGGTGGCCTTCCAACTTGACTACCCCTAAAGTAAAAGGGCCAAAAATACAAGAAGTCTTTTGAAAATACCTAAAGTAAAAGTGCCCAAAGAAATAAAAATCTTTTGAACAGACAAAAAATACAAGAAGTCTTTTGACCAGCCCTAAAGTAAAATTGCCAAACAAATACAAGTTATTTGACCAGCACTAAAGTAAAAACACCAAAATAAAAAAACAAGTTCAATTTGTGGTAAGCTGATCCCATCACAAGCGCAACACAATTTAAGCTTGTGATGGGATTAGCCCAACACAAGTTGAACTGAATTACCATGAAAATCTCATTCAAAAAACTCATTTTAATGATGTTAACTCAAAAAAATCAACATAATGATGTTCAAAATGTGATAACCCTTTATATTCATAGAATTGAAAGATCAGCATCAGAACCAAACCCAAATGATGAAATTAATCTATAAGTTAGAATACAACTCAAGTTGATCTTTGAGGTGATCAACCCAACAAGCTGCTTTTTTACAAAGCAAGGAATGGGGTTTGGAAACTATGGGCGGGATTGGAATTAAATCTCCCTTAATTACAAGCTGCACCCAATGGCTATTGTTAAAAAAACAAATGAACATAGGATCTGATTTTTCTTTTACACCCACATTCATAGGAGTAAAAGTAAAACATGAATCAAATGAAATGAAACATATTGGTCTTTCATAAGTATCAGCTATTATTTGAGACATATCTAACTTTGAAAGCCATTTTGAAGATTGAATCTTTTCATTGATGTGATTGACATAAAGTCTTTTTTTTTATCTTTTCAACTTCTTGACTGCCACCAAGGATCTTAGCATAGCACATCTTTTTTTCCCTCAATGTTTCAACCATTTCTTTACAAATTTTAAACCATCCATCCTTATCATACCCAAGTGATTTAGCAATGACTCTAAAACCACAACTTCCATCACAAAAAGGATCCCAAAACCCACCCAAGAAATTATGTAAGTTCTTGCATATTTGATTGAGTTAATCCACTTCCTAAAATCAAAAGGTTGTTGGCCCAAATTATAAACTCATCAAAGGATTCAATACTCACCAAAGATGATCTTCTGTTTGAATCATAAATTTCTTCTTCATTATCCAAAAATGAATTTGATTCAAACAGCACCAAACCTGATGAACTTTCAGTTTCTTCAACTGAACTTTGAAATTCAGATGAAGATCCTGACTTGGACTATAAAAAATTCACAATCAGTTTATTAAACCAAAAAAATGAACCTTTTGCAAATGAAAAGACTTACAATCATTTGTATTTTCTTCTTTGGTGCCCTCCTACTTCTCTTTGCCTGCTTAAGTTCATTTTCATCATGGTAAAATCCAGAAGGATCTTGCCGGGTATCTGTAAATTTTGGACGTCCTCTGCTCAATTGAAAGAATTTAGGTTTAAGTCTTGTATTTGATCAATAATTGGCTGTCTCCTTCATCAAGTGATTCAACAGCCCACAATAATCTTAATAAGGATGATTCAAGATCATTGCATTCAGCTTCTCATATAACTGAGAATTGTTGAGCAGTTCATCAAAATTGACCTTTAAAAAGTCAAATGATAAAATATTAGTCAAGTAGGAATCATCATTAAAAAAGAATTAATCACAAAGTGATTTGAACAATCCAACTTTAACCAACTGAAAGAACTAGAACTGCAAGGGTCATAATCCAACCTCCAATTAGGATGAACATCTTCAGGCACAAAAGAGCCTCTTGACAATAGTATGTCACCTATTTGGTGTTAACAGGGCTAAGCCATACTCATTGAGTTTGACTTGGTGCACAATTCCCCATCATGGTTCCGCTTTAACTTCTCTAATTGTTACCCAAAGAGTTTGACTGCTTGTAAATACATCTTATAGCCCAACAGTAACAGTTCAGTAGCAAGAACTATTTCAATCTTTATTCAAGAGTTGTTAAGCGCAGCCTGAACCAATTTAATTTGATTGGAAACTGTTCCCTCTAGGTTTCTCCAAACATTCAACATGTATCCTGACAAGTTTGCAAGGAATTTTTTGAGAGTAGCATGGTCCCCTTCAACCCAAGACGTTTTTTTGGTTAAAAACTTCTCTTTAATACAGAAGATATTATGATCCATATACTTTATTAAATCCTCACAGTCTGCCAAAAAAACACTTTAAACAATTCATAATGTAAGCAAAACAAAACTAGGAAGATGACAAGTAGAGGCTGTGATTTTGCACTTAATCTAAGTGCCGCATGATTAACCTCAGCCTTCTCCTTGGTTTTAGAGGCCCCATACTCAGCCCACAGAGACATAAAGCTTTGACACCCTTCAATGTCATTATTGAAGCGCACTTTACAGTTTTCTTGTATGGTTTTAGACAAGTGCCATTGACAGCACTGTCTTTTTGGCTCATGTAATAATTTTTCTAGAACACAGATCAAAGCTTTTTCATGGTTGGTCAAAATTTGCAAAGTATCTCAGGATCATAAGCCAACTCCTTTAGTGTATTTACAGACCAACTGTAGAACTCAAAAATTTCTCTTGTTATAAAAAAAAAGAGCATTTGTGAAAGTTTTCTGGTTGGAAGTCATTCCTATGATGGGAAATAGGGGGATTTTGTGCTTATTTTTCTTATAAGTACAATCCATCATAGCTATATGATGGAATTTCTGGCAAAGCTTTAATGACTCAGGGTGAGCCAAGAATAGGTCCTCCAAGTGACCCTCTCCACTGAATTTTGCTTGATGAACCCAACCTGAATTACAAAGTTGTTCAAAGAGGACCTCCATAACACTTTTACCCTTCAGTTCTTCTAGTGCTGCCTTACGCTTAGTGTTATAGATTTTTTGGTAATCAACATATTCACCACCATTGATCTTGCTCAATTTTCTTTTGAGTTGAAGTGTATTGAGCCCATTTTTCATGCCATCTTTTAGATTTTCTAAGGCTACCCCAGAGACTCTCCTCAGCTGAGGATGCACTGAGGGGTGTGGATATGGTTCTTGGTTATGTTGATCATGCTTGAAGTAGATATACCACCAGGGGTCCCACTTTGTGGAACTTGCAAGGATTAAAAATTGCACCCAACCTTCCTTGTGTGTCTTTGCCTTGACCATTTGGTGAGCAAATGCCCAGAGTACAAATCATGTCTATCAAAGGCTAAATCCACATATTGGTCATGCTTTGAGTTGAAAACTGTAAAGTTTAACCATGCGTCATTACCCATGTTTTAAAATATGTTTGTGCCTCTTCCCTAGTAGGAAAGGCACTCACAGGAGATGGGTGAAGTGGGTCTGTCATATTTACATTTTTATATTAATGGCATGCACTCCATCAGTTTCCAGTTTAAATCAAATTAAATAAGGCAAAGACCAGAAACATAAAATAATACTGGGGCTCTACACAGCTTGAATGCAGTTTTGTAGCCGTGTGGCACACCTAAAAGTCTGGTCGCCCCCCCAAAAAAAAGTAAAAAGTAAAAATAAATGAAAATAAATAAAAATAAAAAACTAAAAAAACTGAAGATAATCAACCTGTTTCCTTCCAACTTGACAAGCCCTAAATTAAAAGGGTCAAAAAATACAAGAAGTCTTTTTACAAGCCCTAAAGTAAAAGTGCCAAAAAAAATACAAGTCTTTTGACAAGCCTTAAATCAAAAACACCAAAAAAAAACAAGTTCAACTTGTGTTAAGCTCATCCCAACACAAGCTTGTGATGGGATCAGCTAAACACAATTTAAACTTGTGATGGGATCAGCCCAAAACTAGTTGAAATGATTTACCATTAAAATCTCATTCAAAACACTCAGCAGAATGATGTTAACTCAAAACAATCAACATGATGATGTTCAAAATGTGATAACCCTTTCTATTAATAGAATTACAATATCAGCATGTTAGACCAAATCCAAATGATGAAATTAATCTATAAGTTAGAATAAAAATCAAGTTGATCTTTGAGGTGATCAAACCAACAAGCTGCTTTTTTAGAAATAATGGAAGGTGGTTAGGAAACTATGGGAGGGATTGGAATCAAATCTCCCTTAAGTACAAGCTGGACCCAATGGTTATTGTTAACAAAGAAAATTATCATAGGATCTGATTGTTCTTTTACACCCATTTTTGTAGGAGTAAAATTACAGCATGAATCCAATAAAATGAGAAATTTTGGTCTTCCAGAAATATCTACTATTAATTGACCCATGTCCAACTTTGAAAGCCATTTTGGTGATGGAATCTTTTGATTGATGTAATTAAAATCATGTATTTTTTCTATCTCTTCAGTCTCTTTAATTCCCCCAAGTATCTTTGAATAGCACCCGTTATTTTTCCTCCATTTATCAAGCAATTCCTTTTGTACATTAAACCATCAATTTTTGTCATACCCAAATGATTTAGAGTGGAATTTTAATCCACAATTTCCATCACCAACCGGATACCAAAGACCACTCAAGAACTTATGTAAGTTCTCAGGTATTTGATTGAGTTAATTCATTTCCTAAAATCAAAAATTAGTTATCCAAAAATTCTAATCTCATTAAAGGAATCACCACTCACCAAAGATGAGCTTCTTTATGACTCTTCCATTTCTTCTGCTTCATCCTTCAAAAAGGAATCTAATTCCAGCCGCACCAAACCCAAAAAACTTTCAGTCTCTTCCACTGAACTATGTAATTTGGATGAAGAGCCATTGTTGAAATACAGAAATAATTACCCCATTATTTCATTAAAACATAACAATGAATATTTCTAAAAATCAAAGACTTACTATCTTTGGTCTTTCTGATCTACTTTTAAGTGTTTCTTCAGTCTCATCCTCTGAACTATGAGATTAAGATGAAGAGCCATCCTTGAACATCAGAAAAACCTTTTCCCATCATTTTATTAAACCATAAAAATTAACATCTCTCACTCAAAATAAAAGACTACTTACTGTCTTTGGTGTCTTGGGTCCCCTTTCAACCCTTTTTTCCCTCTTAATTGATCTTTTAAAATGCTCCAATTTTGAAAGCTCACAGCGCGTTGCTTTCAATTTTGGTTGACCTCCTCTTGATCTAAACACCTTTGGATCAAGCCTTGGCTTTTTAATCAAAGAAGCTGTATTCTCAAGCGTTGACCTTAGAATATCAAACCTAAATTCTTTAGGTTTTTCCCTATACACTGAATTCCACTTTTTCAAAATTTGAGTTTCTTCATCCAGCCCCACATCTGCTTCAAACTGTCAAAACCAAAAAATTTATCAATTTACCAATCCAATGATTAATCTTTCAATCTAATAATTAATCTGTCAATCCAATACTTTGTACCCTTCAAAAAATCCCATTTAATTCATTGGAAGGGTCATAGTCTAACTGCCACTGACAATGAATATCCTCAGGCACAAAGGGTCCTCTTGATTCTAGTAATTCACCTAAAATGTGTGAAAACTGCAAGCCCATGGTTTTTGAATATGAATTTTAGCACACCTTGCCATTGTGGTTGTTCTTTAGCTTCTCAAATTTTTCTTTAATGAGTGTAATTGCCTAAATTGACAATTTGTAACCCAAAAGTAACAGTTCAGTGGGAAGACCTGTGCCCAACTTTATTTCAGAGTCTTAAAGTGCTGCATGGACTGATTGTTTTGACTTTCAATAAATCCTTCAAGGTGTTTCCAAAAATCCAAAATGATCCCCAAAGATTCCACTAGTAATTGTTTGAAAGTGGATGGGCCCCTTCTACCCAAGACGTATTTTCATTTCAAAAGGCTTGGTAGACACAATTCCATGCTGTTAAAAACGTCTCTTTGATAGGAAAAATATTCTTTTCCATATAATCCAATACATACTTATGGTCTTTCAAGGAACACTGTACACAAGTTTCAAAGTAAGCACTCCCAACAGAGATCAATAGTCAATAAATTGACTTACTCTGAGTTCTGAATCATTTGCTTCTGCCTCCTCCTTGGTTTTAGAGGCCCCATACTTTCCCCAAAGAGTCATAAACATTTTCAAACAATAATTGTCATTACTGAAGCGCACTTTACAGTTTGCTTGTATATTTTGAGATAACTGCCAAGTACAACACTTTCTGGATGACTCAGGAAAACTCTGTTTAATAGCACAAATAAGAGCTTTTTTATGGTCCATCACCAAGACTTTTGGAAGCCTCTTGGGATCATAAGCCAACTCCTTTAATGCATTAAAAGCCCAATTTTAAAAATAATATGTTTCTTTTTTCATAAAAACAAAATCCTTTGTAAAACACTTTTTTGTTGGAAGTCATTCCTAGAACATGCAATAGAGGGATTTTGTACCTCTTTGTTTCATAATTACAATCCAACAATGCGTTATGATGGAATTTTTTGCACAGTTTTATAGACTCATGATGAGCCAAGAATAGGCCCTCTGAGTGACCCTCTCCACCAAATTTGGACCTGGAAACCCACTGAGATTCCTGGAGCATTTCCAATAGAGCATCCATAACACTTTTCCCCTCCATTTCAGCAAGCTTTACCTTTTTATTAGTGTTATAGATTTTTCTATCATCAATGTATTCTCCACCATCAATCTTGCTCAATTTCCTTTTAAGTTGGTCCATATTGAGCCCATCTTTCATTCCTTCCCTAAGTAAATCTAATGCTTGACCTGATATTCTCCTCAGATGAGGATGCACTGAAGGACTTTCTGATGGTTGATGATTGTGTAGGCCATTTCTAATGGAGAGAAGCCAAAAGGGATCTGCTACTTTACTACTTTCACAGATCATGAATTGACACCCAACCTTCCTAGTGTGAGTTTCCCTTTGAAGTTTGGTAAGAAGAGGCCCTTCATATACCACAAATCTTTTGTTAGCTAAATCTACATATTTGTCCATCCTTGATTTCAAAGTCCTCAATGCGTAGCCATGGATGGCTTCCAATTTCTGAAAATAAATCTTGGTATCTTTCCAAGTAGCAAAGGCTCTCACAGGAGGAGTGTCAAGAAGTTCTGGAAAGCCTTGTTTACATTAGTATTTTTCAAGCCAAATCCAATTCAGTCAAATGACATATGAAATGTCACCCACCACCTTTAGTCAATTCAAGTTGTGACAGAAAATCTTGTTCCTGTTGTGAAGAAAAATTTTGTTCCTCAATTGTAACTCTAGACAAGGATGCAATTGGGGCTTCCAATTTCTTCTTTTCCAACTCCCTACCCAAATACCTAGATTCCTCCAACACTTTGTTAAGTCAACTTTTCATTAAGTCCTTTAACATAGCCTTGTTTAATACAGGAGGGCTGGGGATTGCCAATGTTCCCATAAACCAAAAAAATTCAACGGAATTTTAGCATTCCATGCAATTTTCAATCCAAAAATTCCAAACATTTGCTTCCTTTTGGGTTGAGAAAAATTAATTTATGTGACGGAAATGTGGTGTGTGTGTACGTGATGTATGTCAAGATTTTTTGATTTCCAAGTTTATTTGTGGTCCAATAGTCCCAAATAGTATTTTGGATCCCCAAATTTGGGATGAAAGGACTCTCAGGCGGTCCAGGGGTTCCTAGGTACCCCTAATTCTCCCTCAAATTGCCCATTTGGGGGGGGGGGGGGAGTAGCCCAAATGGGCTAGGAAAACACGTGCAACCCCCCGCTTTCAACTTGCATGACACCAGGGGGGGTGGCAAATACTCAATTGAAACCCCAAAGTGGGTCACAACTCCTCGATTGCAACACAAAATGGGATGCAAACATGGGTTTGCAACCCCCCAGGGGTTGGGCAATGCAAAAGAAACCTGGCTTGCTACTTGCTGGGCCGTGATTGGCCTTTTGCAAACCCAAGGTCATGAATATAAAATTGGCCTAATTTTTTTCACACCCCCAATCCTTGTTTTTTGGTGGTTTTGAAATCCCAACAATTTCCCATATCAGTTCATTTTTCCATGAGTTTTTACAGTTGAAATTCCAAAAAAAATCAAACTGCCTAGGGGAGAATCTAAAACCTCCCAAATAATATTTTGACATGTTCTGGTCCATTTAAAGGCCTTCAAAATTAGGTTAAAAAAATTAAAAAAAAAGAAACATCACAAATGGTTTAACTTTTTATTAATTTTTTTTACTAATTATTTTGTAAAAGGTGAAGACAGAAACTTTTGAAATACAACAGGAATTTCATATATGATTTTTGAAGATTTTAAGTAATTCATCTTCCCGCGAAAAAAGGGCAATTAACTTAAAAAAGGATTTCTCATCAACATTTCTTTTCCATATCTTGCTAAAGCATTTTTTTAATTTTTCAGCTTGCATACCTTTAGTGGGCATTGGAAAGGGCACAATGAAATCATCTGAGAATTTTTCATAGGGGATTTCTTTCCCAAAACTCATAATGAAAAAGAGTAGGGCAATTTTAAATTTGCAATGCTGCGCAACTCATTCAAAACTCAAAATGGGTCACGTGGCGCAGTTTTCAACCCATTTGGGCTGTGAAACTCTGTTTGAAAAACATCTGAGGAATAAAATTCTGTTCACATCCCAGATGGGTTGCAAACCGCGCCACACAACCTGTTTTGAGTCGTGAAAAGGTCATGTATGGTTGCAAATAATTATTTAAATTTTTATTTATCTATTTCATTTTATTTATATTTTTTTTTTTCATATTTTTGGGGCATTGATTTTCTCATGGGCCCAATCCTTTATTTCACAGAAAATTACGTCTAACTGCCCTTGCGCGCCTTTGCTGCTACACGGACAAATACTTTATTTCACAATACTTTCAATATTTTTTTTTTGCATTTGTGACGACGAAGACCATTATACAGGGTAAAAACAACCCAAAACTTATTCTTTGGTGATTTTTGAGCCATTAAAGCCCCTCAAAAAAGGGAATGCAAAAATAAAGAAATTCTGCAAAAACCAATTTTTCAATGGGTTTTTGGATTCTTATTTTGGCTATTTCAATTTTTTTTGGTATTTCACCTATGAGAAGGTTTAAAAAACATTCAATGACCTTCCAAATATTTATTTTGGATTTTTTGGATTTATCTTTTGATGTTAAAAAATTCTGTCAAAAAACCAAAAAAAATTGAACAAATGAATTTTCTCATTGGACATTTGGATCCTTTTATTTGCCTTTTTAGTTCTTTTTTTTTTGGTTTTTGAAGCTATCAGAGAGTCAAAAAAAAATCAGAAGATTCCAATATTTATTTCAGAATTTCTTTATGTATCATTTACCTCAACAAAATGTTTCAAAAAACCAAAAAAATTTGAAAAATTCAATTTTCTCATTGGAATCTGAATCATTTTGTTGGCGTTTTTGATTTTATTTTTTGGATGATTAAACATTTTAGAAATTTTTTAAAAAAACTAAAGGGATTTTGAAATTGTTTTTCAGATTTTTTGGGTGTATTTTTCTACCTAAAAATTCCTTTAAAAAACAAAAAATTCAAAACATTAAATTTTCTCATTGGAGTTTTGGATCCTTTTTTTTGCCTTTTGAATTTTTTTCTTTTTGATGGTTGAAGATTTCAGGATTTTTTTTTAAAAAAACAGATTCCTAAAGATAAAAAACAAATATGAATAAAAATATCAAATCTTATTCAATTATGATTGTTTTTATGATTCTACTTGATTTTCTTGGAGGAAAAAAACCTCATTACCAAGCTCTAAAGGTTTATGAATAATGTTTTTGTATGATTTAGAATCCTTTTTCACAAAGCCTTTCAAAACTGGATCTAACCTAGGGCCTGGCCAATGATCAGACTTGAACTTGATTGAGACTATATGTGTGAAATCCTTGAAAAGAATGAAGCAAATAGGAGTAGATTTAGAATCTGGAGTGGGAGGGGAATTTAGAGGAAGATAAGTGCAAGGCATTAAAGAATAAAAAAGAACCATGGGAAACTTGTATTTTTAAGCAAGAAAAAAACCATGCCATGGAAATTTCATCTAAATATTTATGGGAGCTGGGCCAGAAAGGTGGTACAGTTGCCTTCTTGCTTCTTGAAAAGTTTCAACCCAGATTTCATGCAGTAATCTTTCATGCTTGCAAATTGAGTTTTGATGCAGCTCTTTCACAATTTCTTTCCTGAATTCAATCCAGTCCACTGATTTCCTCCCAAAAAAAATGGCTGCTTCTCTAAAAAAAAAGTTCCCATCCCCTAAGACATCTTGAACATCTGATAAATGTGGAATGGCTGTTTTTAAGGAAATAAAATAATTGTATGGGAACTCAAACCAAAATCAGAATTTTTCATAAAAAAAAATATGGTCTGAATATAAAATTCACTTCTTCAACTGAGACTTGGTCAAAGATTCCACAAGAAGAATATGATAATGTGCAGGAAAACTAGAGGAAAAACCAAAATGAAATAATTGCAAAACATTAAGAAATGAGAAAATATAAAATTTACTCACTTTCTCACTGATTGTTGGGGCTTTTAATACCTTCATTCCAGGAGGATGGTAAGGAGCATCATCATCTTCATTTTATACCTTTATTCTCATGATTCTTGTCCCTGGATTCTATTCAGGAGAAGAAACCTACTTATCCACAATGGTTCCAGACCTCTGGTAAAAGTTTGAATGGAAAAATGAATGAAAAATAATATCCAAAAAACCAACAAAAAATAAAAGAAAATGAAAGCTCACCATTTTAAAAACATCCAATTCTGGCATCTCTTCATCTGCTGAATCTTAAAATTCATCCAAATTTGGAACCTCTTCATCTTCTGAATATTCTCCTTCAGTCAGAAATTCATCCTACGTTAAAAAAAAACCATTGCAGGAAAAATAAGTAAAGGTATAATTTTATATCTTCCTCTGATTCCTCCTTATTTCTTCCCTTCCAATTTCCCTTTATGGCCCTCCACTACCTTGAAACCTGCACAAATAGAAAAAAAACAGTAATTATGAAAGTTGATTTTTTGACTGACCTTTGAATTTGCTAGTTCTTGCAAACATTCAAAACCAGATGGATCTTTTTTACTTGAGACTAAGATATCTCTTTGAAATTATTGGGTGCTCTTTTGGGTCTTCCTCTTACTTTGGAGCAATGAGTGTAATTTGACTCTTGAATCAGGGTAAGTTCATATTGGCCACTGTATAGCTTCTTGCTTTCACCAAGATAATATAGCTGTTCTCCACGTGGAAACCTTCTGAATTCTTCAAAATGTTGAGTGAAATATAGTTTTTCATTACTTTCTTTCGTTGGAAATTCAAGTTTTTCTGAATCTTCAGTTGCATCAGGCTTCAGATTTAAATCAAAAAATGAAAAAAAAACATATCAGGAAATTATGAATTTGAGGTTGAATACAAAAAAAAAACTTACTGATAAGGGAGCTTTCACATGCCGTTGAGGATAAAAATCTTCAAGTTGGAAGATTTCACCCTTTCTGATAGCCAATTTTACTTTGTGAATTCATGGTATACCCAGGTAAGAAGAAAAATTGCATTTTTTGCAATTGGTTGAATATTCAGGAACTTGATTGAATGAGTGAATTATTTTGAGGCCATAGTGGCTGATATTTCCAGAAAGATGATCAACAAAGTGAGGTAAATCAATCAGATTATTGAATTCTTGCTGAGTGGCTTCAATAGCTCTCTCATGGTTTTGCATGATGATTGAATTGTTTATGTGTTGAAATACATTATAGAAAGAGCCAATTGAGGAATTGTTGAACTGTTTGATATAGGAGTGAAGACCTTCTATTCTGGAGGTACTTGTGGTGCCAAAGTGAAAGTTTTTTTCGCCAAATATGAGACATTAAAGGGAATCCAGTTCTCAAGAAGATATCCAGAAGTTTGAGCATTCCAGGCTGCAGAAAGTGTAGTGAAGTTTCCCTGATAGGTTAATTCAGATTGGGAGTGGAACAATTGATGTAATTTTTTCTGAAACAGCTTCCATTGATCTTTGGATTTGAATGGCTTTCTGCAGTGGGTTTGAATATTTTATGAAATATGCCAGAGACAGAGAAGATGATGAGAGGAAGGGAAAATGACTCAATTGAACAGATAGATGCTTGTTCCTTGTCTTTAAAAATCACACTAGGTTTTTTTTCTTGTAAGATTTACTGAATTTGAGTCAGGGCCCATTCATAGCTCTGTCTTTTCTCTTGAAATAAAAAACAGAACTGCACTGAGATGCGTGTGGAATAATTTTTTACCCCAAGAATATGAAGATGTGGCAATCCAAACTTGCTTATTTTATATGTACAGTCCATCATTAGAAGAGTTGGGAAAAGATTGAGGAGTTTTATGGAATCAGGGTGGGAGATGAATAAGGAAGTTATTTTTATATCCAAATTGTTCATTTCGTAGAAAAAGGAAGAATTACAGAGTTCAAGTATGAGAGCTTCAACTGGAGTTTTTCCATCAAGGGAATCTTTTTGAATTTGGGATCTTTTATTGTAAATAGTATTAAGATTTTTATGGAAAGGAGATGATGAATTTTGTATGAGAGAGTTGAGAATTTTCAATGGGGGGACTCCCGCTTTGGTCAAATTTTGAAACAACCCATGTTCCTTCCCTTGGATTTTCCTGTGGATGGGATGAGTGGTAGGATTGATGGAAGGTGGATAGTTGTGTTCTGGACATATAATCTTTACCAAACAGGCACTCAATATTTTTGAAAAATTGCCTGATAGTCTGAAGGGACGATTGGTCTTTCTTGATTTTTTAAAATTGGCGGTATCTTTTCTGGGTATATATTCCCCAGATTTATTACATCAATAAGTGTAGGTATGTTTCTTGCAATTGGATACTCTGTTAGATATGGTGTTTCCATGAGACTTTTCCCATGATTGGATAACTTCAACCAGCTCCTCCGTCTGTTTATATGATATCTCAGGAAGGGGGACCAGAGGGGTGGAATCAGGATTTTGATTGGATGAATAAAAATCAAGAGTAGTTGAATCACTAGTTTGATAAGGTTAGATGATAGTATAAAGGTCTGGTGAAACATTTCTGAAAAGTGGGTGGATGTTTTCTTGAGCCATTGCAAAAATAGATTTTCTTTTGAAGAAATTTAGGGAAGATAGGATTTGATAGTTGAGAAATATATGGGGAACAATTTGAGTGAAATAAGGAATTCAGAAAATTGATATAAGAGGGAAAAGCATTTTTTGAAAGTATCTGGAGTGTTGGGGTGTTTTTTTGAGGAGTGGTGATGGGTGATAAGGGGTTTGTTTTGTGGTTTGATTATGAGTTGTTTTGTTTTGTTTTGTTTTGTTTTGTGTTGTGTTGTGTTGTGTTGTGTTGTGTTGTGTTGTGTTGTGTTGTGTTGTGTTGTGTTGTGTTGTGTTGTGTTGTGTTGTGTTGTGTTGTGTTGTGTTGTGTTGTGTTGTGTTGTGTTGTGTTGTGTTGTGTTGTGTTGTGTTGTGTTGTGTTGTGTTGTGTTGTGTTGTGTTGTGTTGTGTTGTGTTGTGTTGTGTTGTGTTGTGTTGTGTTGTGTTGTGTTGTGTTGTGTTGTGTTGTGTTGTGTTGTGTTGTGTTGTGTTGTGTTGTGTTGTGTTGTGTTGTGTTGTGTTGTGTTGTGTTGTGTTGTGTTGTGTTGTGTTGTGTTGTGTTGTGTTGTGTTGTGTTGTGTTGTGTTGTGTTGTGTTGTGTTGTGTTGTGTTGTGTTGTGTTGTGTTGTGTTGTGTTGTGTTGTGTTGTGTTGTGTTGTGTTGTGTTGTGTTGTCTTGTCTTGTGTTGTGTGGTGTTGTGTGGTGTGGTGTGGTGTGGTGTGGTGTGGTGTGGTGTGGTGTGGTGTGGTGTGGTGTGGTGTGGTGTGGTGTGGTGTGGTGTGGTGTGGTGTGGTGTGGTGTGGTGTGGTGTGGTGTGGTGTGATGTGATGTGGTGTGGTGTGGTGTGGTGTGGTGTGGTAGTGGGGTGGTGTTGTGGGGGGTGATGGGAGGGTGGAAGAGGTAAAGGGGGTGTTTTATAAGATAATTGGAGCTCTCCAAAATTGCTTGAGGTCCCAGGAAAAAATTTTCAGTGATATTGAATTTGTGCATGTGAAAGGGCTCAAAGGAGAGTCCCAGAACCCAAAAGGGGTTTATTATGATGCTTTTTTGGTTTGGTTTTTGAGGCACAAATAGTTCCTCAAAAATTACCAAAAAGGATTTTTTGGAAATCTTCACATAATACCTTTGAAACTGCAGCCTCAAAATATTTTAGACCATCATAAAGGATGATTAAAGAAAGAACACCCTTTGATTTTGAATAAGTTGATTGTCTTTTATAATTTGGGGGGTAAAAAATTTGACAAGCAGTCAGAAATGAATGTATTTGAGATTTTGGATTCTATTCTATAGTTGTTTCAAAATTAATTTGTTGAAATTCTGATTCCAGAAATATCAAAAAATCATTGCAATTGGTGTGTTAATTGGAAGTCCTTGTGCATTGGATTCAAATTTTTGGAGGGCAAAGATAGATCAAAAAATTCTGAAAAAAATGTATAAAAGCTTATTAATGGTCGTTTTAAACTTAGTAATCTTGAATTACCCAAAAAAAAATATCAAAAAGGCCAACAAAAGGATAAAAAATTGCAATGAGAAAATTGTGTTTTTCAAATTATTTTGATTCTTTGAAGGATTTTGTTAAGGTAAATGATACATCAAGAAATTCTGAAAGGAATATTTTTATGTTCTTCTACTTTTGATTTAAATTTCTGTTATCTTCAACCACCAAAAAAAATGAACTCAAAAGGCAAGTAAAAGGATCCAAATGTCCAATGAGAAAATTTATTTGTTTGATTTTTTTGGTTTTTTGACAGAATTTTTTAAGGTCAAGGGATAGATCAAAAAAATCTAAAAGAAAAATTGGGAAGTTCTTTGTGTTTTAAGTAAATTTTATAATAGCTATAATAACCAAAAAAAAAAAAAACAATAAAAATAGCTCAAATAAGAATCCAAAAACCCATTCAAAAATTTGTTTTTGTGGATTTATTTTTATTTTTGGATTCCATTTTTGGAGGGGTTTTCATGGCTCAAAATTTAGAAAAGCTTTTTTGGGGAGTTTCGAACCCCAGCTACAGGACTGCGGCGTCAAAAATACAAAAATAAATTCTTGAATGTATTGTGAAATAAAGAATTATTCCATGTAGCTGCAGAGGTGGGCAAGAGCAGTTAGACATAATATTCCGTGAAATAAAGGATTGGGCCCATGAGAAAATTAATGAACTATTTATATTTTGAATATATTTTATTTATTTATTTTTTATGTCTTTATTTCTTTGTTTATTTGTTGATTTATTTATTTATTAGGGAGTATCAAAGTTGGCAGAACCCCCATTAGAAACGTACCATTTTGTTTGACCAAACCTGCCATTTGCAATGGCTGGTTTCTGAAATACACCTACACCCTTATTGGTGTATTTCAAAATGGCATGTTTGATTAAAATGGCTGGTTTCAAACATCAAACCCTTCATTATCACCCATCCACCATCCATGGCATGAAAAACACCCATCCTCACCTCCAACTCATCAAATCCATACGCATGAAACACATCTCATCTCCATTGCTTCATGTCTCCATTGCTTCACATCTCCATCATTTCACATCTCCATTGCTTCAAATCTCCATTGCTTCACATCTCCATTGCTTCACATCTCCATCACTCCACATCTCCATTGCTTCACATCTCCATTTCTTCACATCTCCATCACTTCACATCTCCATTGCTTCACATCTCAATTGCTTTAAATCTCAATTTCTTCACATCTCCATTGCTTCACAGAAATCCCCTTCATCATCAAATCACCATCTTTCTCAACATTTCCAATCAAACTGGCCGGCAGCAAGTTGAAAATGCAAAAAAGCTGACTGAACCTTTTTTAATTATTTGACTTTCATTCAGAATCCAATTGGGAATCAACTTGGTTAGCTTTAAATTCTCTATTGGAAAAGTGATGCATGGTTCCACAAAGACACACTCTCCACAACCCTATGTATGAAAGTCAAAAGCTTCACCTACTGCCTGACTGAACCTTCCAGCAACGGTTCCAAACTTTATTGTGTTCTTTCATGAAACTTTTGAAGATGATTGAAGACCACCACATATTCCAGAAGAATTCTTGTAATCCTTAACACAATCCAGCTATCCAACTGGCTGTTGCTCTTTGTAGATTGGGATCAAATGGAAATGGAGCAGCAATTCATCAATTAGAAAATCTATTCTTGGTCAGTTGTGGATAAATTGACTTATACACCAAAAGAGTCATGATTGTTATCCTATCTTTCAATTTCTTGGTCCTTTGTTGGCCAACCAAAGAAAACCACAAGGAGATATCTCAAGTAATAGAGACTGAAGGATTTGCTGGTTGCATTGGTTTTTTTGATGAAACCACTATTCCCTTGAGTAAAAAAACCATGCTAGATGGCAACCATTATTTTGATTAGAAAAAAAGAAAATTCGTTCATTTTCTTTCCAAAGCCTTTGATAATACACTGACCAAATTTGTTTTATTGGTTTGTATAGATACTCTGTGGCAATAAAACTTTTTTGTGATAAAAAAAAGAAGTTCATATCCCTCCATGCTGGCCTTCTGGGTTCTTTTAATGATTCATATGTTTTCAATTGGGTTCATATTTCCCAAGAACCAGATAACTACTTTGACCAAGATCAATAACCTCTTGCCAATTCAGCTTATGCTAGCGGGAAATATGTGGTTCCAGCATACCACAATGTTTCAACCAATGATCAAGCCAACACTGATTTCAACTATCATCTTGCCAAATCACAAGTTTGGATTGAGAATGCCATAGGAATCCTGAAAAGAAGATGGGCCAGCTTATGGGAGATGCAAAACCAGCTCCAATCTTCCAAAGACATGAAGTTCCTCATCAACTGGATTATTGGTTGTGTAATCCTTCACAACCTTCTTTCCACCATCAAAGATGAATGGGACAAAATATTCAAAGAAGATATTCCTGATCCTCCTCAAGTCATCCCAGCCTCATCTTCTACCTTATCTTTGGCCATGAGAGAGCGGATTATACCCCTCACACTTGCTCACTTTGATGAGTAGCATTGGGTTTTTAAATAGGTAAAAAATAACATTACCAGATTTTTTTGGTTTTGCTTTTTTAACCCAGAATCCTACGCTGACTCCCTTTTTTTTTTTTTTCTTTTTTTTTTTCTTTTTCTTTTTTTTTTTTTTTTCTTTTTCTTTTTTTTTTTCTTTTTCTTTTTTTTTTCTTT
Organism: Puccinia polysora; assembly: GCA_025617555.3. Classification (NCBI taxonomy): domain Eukaryota; kingdom Fungi; phylum Basidiomycota; class Pucciniomycetes; order Pucciniales; family Pucciniaceae; genus Puccinia; species Puccinia polysora. Next base: position 27,039,757 of record CM062614.1, on the reverse strand, counting down.
TTTCTTTTTTCTTTTTTTCTTTTTCTTTTTTTCTTTTTTTCTTTTCTTTCTTTCTTTCTTTCTTTTTTTTCTTTTTTCTTTTCTTTTTTCTTTTTTTTTCTTTTTTTGGTGAACCTAGAAAAAAAACCAGAACCACCAATTCCAAACCAGCCACCTCACCCCACCAAAAAACCAGTCCAATCCTCCCTCATACTCACAAAATCATCACCTTGCCAAACCAAACCACCAATCCACACCTCCCTCCTCCTCACCAAACCACCTCACCATCTACCTCCACCTACCTCCAAGCTCACCCATTCATTCTCCTCCTTATTCTTCTTTCCTCAGTGCCCAGGTAAGCACCCCCCTCCTCCTCCTTGATTCATTGGAGCTGACCTCCCCCCTTCTCCTCCTCCTTCTACAAGTTCCAGGTGTTGAAGGTTTAAGGTGGAAGCACGGTTAGGGAGATAAGAGAGGAGGAAGCAAGGGTCTAAGTATCGCAGAGACGAGCAGATCAAGGGAGTCTTTGGAGGGAAACCTCAGGGGGCACTCCGGTTCTGGTTGGGTCAAGAACTGATGATCAAAATTCACTTGTTCAGGAATCAGTTTAAGTAGACTAGATACAAACTGGCCGACAAGTGGTTGAAGCAGAGTGTATAAAAATGAATAAGATATATTCAGAATTGAACCATTGAGTCCGCACTAGCTAGGGGAAAACAAGGGATAGGTAGGCCACTAGGATCAGAGACAGAGGTGTAACTGGAACTGTAGCTAAATCAGCCAAGTATAGAGTACACACTGGGCAGTAATACTCAAGAGCGCAACAGAGGTTATAAGAGCAGGACAGCACTAAAGATTCAGGCAGTACAAGACATGACAGGAATTCCAACACGCCCCCTTGCCTGAAGCTTTAGGGAGGTGAAGGCTTAAGTTGATTGAAACGACCGCGGAACTACTAGACAACAGGAACACGGTGGAGATCTTTTGAGGTAGCTGCCAAACCTTATAAAAAAAAGAAAACGATGAACTGATAATCGCAAGGCACGAATTGTGTAGATCGCGCGGACGATTGAAATTGATCAAGAATAACATTGGCGAGATCGAGGTGGAGACAGCGGTGAGTTCAGGGTGCCAGCGACGATGGGAGCGAACAATCGGACAATAGAGACCATCAACAAAGTCGCGGTCGGTAGTGGAAACAATCGAATGAAAGAAACCAACGGCGAAGTCGCAATCGGAAGTATATGATGGAGTCAAGTGACTTCTGGCGAAAGAGAGAGATGATGGCTGAGAGCGAGCGGACAATCAAAATTGACGCAGCGACAAGTAAAGAAGCAGAGATTAGAACGAGTAGAAGTGGGCCTCTTCAGATTTGGGAGATCGAGGTTTAGGAGCCTTTTTGGGGTATTTAACCCAACAGTTGTTTGGGCGATGACCGGTTTTGTTGCAGTAGGGACAATTTGGAATTTTTGAGTATAGGGTCATTTGAGTGTTATTAGGAGAGTTATCGATAGGGTTGATTTTGGCCTGTGCTTCATCCTTTTCTAGTTGTTTTAGGATGTACTCAATTGTTTTATTTTCACTTTCATCGGACTTCTTTAAATAGTTGAAATCGGAGGGGAGCTTTGATAGAGTGAGGATGATGGTGAGTTCGTCTTCAAGTTTTAGTCCAACCAACCTCATCTTTTGGGTTGAAGAATGAATCTTGGAAACAAAGTCCTTTATATTGTTTTCAAATTTTATTTTGTTAAATTGAGCAAAGGCAAGAGTTTTGTTGATAAAGTCATCTGGCATGTAGCGGGTTTTGAGGAGATCCCAAAGGGAGACACCATTGCGTCTTTTGGCCAAAGGAAAGGAACCCGCTACGTAAGAGAGGTTGTCCTCGTTAAGATGATTGAGAATGAGGTTATAGGCCTTTTGGTTTAATTTTTCAAACAGTTTGGCATTATTTTTATCATCAGTGTCAGAGGGTCAAATGACTTCTTTAAGAATTATCTCAAGTGCATCTATTGAGTCGAGTTTGCCTTCCATTGCAATGGACCAAGTATAATAATTGTCAACGGTGAGAAGAAGTTTTTGGTTGGTGGTAACAGAGGACATGGTTCAGAAGGGAGTTTTGGCTTTTAACCGGGTTGAAGGTTTAAGGTGGAAGCACGGTTAGGGAGATAAGAGAGGAGGAAGCAAGGGTCTGAGTATTGCAGAGACAAGCGGATCAAGGGAGTCTTTGGAGGGAAACATCAGGGGGCACTCCGGTTCTGGTTGGGTCAAGAACTGATGATCAAAATTCACTTGTTCAGGAATCAGTTTAAGTAGACTAGATACAAACTGGCTGACAAGTGGTTGAAGCAGAGTGTATTAAAATGAATAAGATATATTCAGAATTGAACCATTGAGTCCGCACTAGCTAGGGGAAAACAAGGGATAGGTAGGCCACTAGGATCAGAGACGGAGGTGTAACTGGAACTGTAGCTAAATCAGCCAAGTATAGAGTACACACTGGGCAGTAATACTCAAGAGCGCAACAGAGGTTATAAGAGCAGGACAGCACTAAAGATTCAGGCAGTACAAGACATGACAGGAATTCCAACACCAGGCCATTTGTCCCTCCTTTCTCAGCCCCACAGGTAATCACCCTTGCTCAGAACCCCCCTCCTCCTCCTCCGGCTGTCCTTTTTCCACCTCCTCCTGCTCCCCATCTTCCCCCCACCACATTTCCAGTCAATAAATTGGTTAAATGTCAGGCAATTGATTGATTGCTTGCTGGTCAATCAATTGGTCTACTGGCAGACAATTGATGGATTGCTTGATGGTAAATCAATAAGTTAACTGGAAATCAATCAATTGTTTGCTTGCAGATCAATTGCTTGGTTGACAGGAAAGCAAACAATTGATTGATTTCCAATTGATTGATTAATCCACCAGCAAGCAATCAATTTTTTTTATGCTGGTTGACCAATCAATCAACCAACAGGTGACCTGCCCCCCCTTTGGCTCCTCTTCCTCCTCCCAGTTCTTTACAATTTGACTGGAAACTTTTTTTTGGTAGGAGATTACCAGTAATGTTCTTGTTTTTTCTATTTTAGTTAATCATATAAGTGGTTTATACCAGACTGATTTTTTTTTGCTAGGAGTATTGCCAGTATTTTTTTGTTATTTCCTATGTTTGTTGATCATCTAAGTGGTTTATACCGGACTAATGATTTTTTTTTGTTCAATGCAATGAAATCAGAAATTCAACCGCTATGAACACCCTCTCATGACAGCCCATTCTTCACATATGAAACTTAAAATGTTACAACCAATGAATTTACATTTTGATCCTCACCCCAATCAAATTATACGGTTGGGAGGCAAAAAATAGGTTTGAAAAACATACAGAAAAGTGGGAAGAAAAGGGCTTACCAGAGAAGGAGGGCTCAAATGTGGGATTCTGAAATTGCATTGGAAGTGACTGAGGAAATAATTAATGAAAAGGTTGTCTGTTCTTCACAAAAACTACATCCCTTGAAACTTTATCTGTCCATTGTCAAGAAAATTCAAAAACCACCCCTGAAAAGTTGGAAAAGGCCAAACAGAAGATCAAATAATTCCATTTCTTCAGCTCTGGAAAAGTATATGTTCAAGATTGATTGTATCATGAGGATATGGTTGCCATCATCCAATTTATCCCTTTGAATGAACTCTATGAGCAAGAGAGGAAGGGCATCAACTCAGTAACAACATTCCTTCACCAATACAAAAAATTTGTCAACACTGTTGGTCCTTCAAGATCTTGGGGTGCAAAAATATGGGCAATTGGATGGATAAAATTGATGCACCACTCTGAAATATTTGGACAATATTTGAATAAAGATGCTTTCAAATACTCCCCTAAAGAATACTATTTTTTGAACCTTACATCTGACAAGGTCTCTCATATATTGGGCTAAATGTTTTGAAAATTAGCCAAACTTGTGTTCAATTGCAACCATGAAGCTATGATGGACAACAACATCCCTTCCTTCTCCTCATTGGAAATTTGATCTGTCCTTACTGCTTTTGACTGCTCACCTCACATAACCTTCACCTCAGACTCCTTCTACAACTTTCCCCATATTGACCAAGGTGATTTTTCTGACTATTACTTTTTACTTCTGGTCCCAAACAAAAAATTGAATGGACAACCTATCCACAAAAACAAAAAACATCAAGTATCTAACAGCCAACTTGTGTTCCCAGACTTTGGTTTTAGGATTGATCTCAAACAAAAATGTATTGTGAAAATGCTTTGGGAAGAAAAAAAGTACAAACACTGTAATTTTCCTGCAGTGGATACTTCCAACCATACTAGGATGGCCATGTCCATGCAAATCAAAAGAAAAACTCATAAAACTAGAAATTACTTTTCCAGTGGTAAAATATATCATAGAGAAAAAAAAATATAACTAAAAATAAAAAAGATTTGTTCATTGGTGGTTTTAAAAATACTCTCAAAAGTTGTTGCAATCAAATATAATTTTTTTATTTTTAAAATTTTCATCAAAGGAAATATATTTACAAACCAAGCAATCAAGTAATTTTCTTTGTTTCATCAACAGTTCCACTACTATCATTACATGCCATGTCTACCAATAACCTATGTTTTTTTTCTGTGGCTAGCCTTTCCCTCTTCTTTTTGATTTGGTCTTGCTCTTGATCCTTCTCCTTTTCCTCTTTTTGAAAATCAAGCTCAGCCTGTTTTATTTGCCACTCAGCATCCAACTTATTTTTATGAGCCAAACTCTCATCTTTACACTTTGAAAAATCCTTATCCAGTTGAAGATCCCAACTTGCCTTTTCAAATTGAAGTTCTTTGGATTCTATTTGTGTTCCACTTTTTTTTGGAGGGGAATAGGAATGAGCTTGATTTTGAAAGCAAGTAAAATCAATGAATGAACTTACTTGAATCTTGCTTCTCCATGATATCCTCAAAGCCAGAAAAATTTGAAGTGTTTCTCTGCTTTTGACGGCTATTAGGGTTGAGGTTAATGGAATTGGATGCCTTTTGCTTCCCCTTTGCAGAGGAGGTTTGTGTGAGAAAGTCATTTCTCTCATTTGAAGGGGATGTGGGAGGCCCTATTGGATTGAGTATTTGGCCATTCATGAACGGATGAGCATGTTTTTATACAATCTAAATCAGTCAGGATTAACCAGAAAGAAGAGAAATGATCTTGTTTCCTTACTTGAGAAGATGATTAAAATGGTGTTGATACAGGAATAACTTGCTCCTTTTTGGCCAAGTAATTAAGTTCTTCCACCCCAGGAAGAGAGCAATCCAAAGAAGGAAGTGAGGGGTCCAAGGAAGGGTTTGAATTGTTCATAAATGCTGATGTAGGCGTGATTGGAGCTGATTCTGTTGGCATACCCTGCTCCCAATCATATCAAGGCATTTCATAGGTTTCATCAGGATCATCATTGCTAGGCCAAGCTTCCACAGTAAGGTCCTCAGCATCAACTGAATCTGATTTTTGGGCATCAAAAGCGGCTAAAGGGGTGATATTGGCCTTCTTTCCAAATATTTCATCCATTTGAACATGAAAAGGACAATTGGAGTCCAACTTATCAACAACCAAGTTTATTCCCTTTGCTTTATTGGAGTTGGTGATACCAAAACTGGTGGATATTGAAATTGAGTGGGCTTTTTTTTACTTGGTTCAACAGTTCTTGAATTGCTCCCGCATCTTTTTGGATGAAAGATACAGCCCACCTTTGGTTTTATTCTTGAGTTCATTTTACATCAGGAGATAACCATTAACCTTAGAGGATGGAGGTTGGTCAACTTGTGTTTTATTTTTGGATCCAAAGCAAGCATTGTAGTTGGACAGAATTTTGAGCCGGTTTACCAGGATGATGTGATCAGCTCTCTTGATCTGACTTGAGCCTTTGATATCTGATAGGGGAGGATTATTAGATGTTGAGTTCCTGGGGGATGTTATCTTTGGTTGAGTGGACTTGCGGGGGGAGTGTCTCTGAGGGGCCATTTAAAAAGAGTAAGTTTGATGAAGTGATGAAGCAATAAAACAATAAAGCAATGTCAGTTAGGATGTGATGGAAGGGGGGATGAAGTGATGAAGAAATGAAGCAATGAGAGGATTGATTTTATGAAAGAAATAAAGTGATGACAGTCAAAAAGCAAGGTGAGAGTGATGAAGTGATGAAGCAATGAGAGTGATGAAGTGATGAAGCAATGAGAGTGATGATGTGATGAAGCAATGAAAGTTATGAGGTGATGAGGATAGCAATGAAGCAATGAGAGTGGTGAAGTGATGAGGATAGCAATGAAGCAATGAGAGTGATGAATTGATGAGGATAGAAATGAAGCAATGAAAGTGATGAAGTGATGAGGATAGGGATGAAGTAATGGGAGTGACAAAGTGATAAGGATAGCAATGAAGTGATGGGAGTGATGAAGTGATGAGGATATCAATGAAGCAATGAGAGTGTTGAATTGATGAGGATAGCAATGAAGTAATGAGAGTAACAAATTGATCAGGATAGCAATGAAGCAATGAGAGTGATGAAGTGATGAGGATAGTGATGAAGCAATGGGAGTAATGAAGTTTTCCAATAAGGTTGTAGGATGAAACCAGGGGTGATGATGTTGAATGAAGTGTGGTTGAGCTGTTGAAGGCCTTTATATACTTTATTTGAAAAAAACCATTTATTTTCAGGTAGCTGTGACATGTCTGATGCGAAATAAGGGGGCTTTTTTGATTTTTAATGGCGGGTTTGTAATGGCCAATTTGGGTTGAAACCCGCCATTAAAAAATGGGGGGTTTGATTAACTTTGATAAACCCTACTTATTTATTTATTTATTTATTTATTTATTTATTCATTTATTTATTTATTTATTTATTTATTTATTTATTTATTTATTTATTTATTTATTTATTTATTTATTTATTTATTTATTTATTTATTTATTTATTTATTTATTTATTTATTTATTTATTTATTTATTTATTTATTTATTTATTTATTTATTTATTTATTTATTTATTTATTAATTTATTTATTTATTTATTTATTTATTTATTCATCCATCCATTCAATCAATCATTTATTCATTTATTTTTCTTTCTTTCTTTCTTTCTTTCTTTCTTTCTTTCTTTCTTTCTTTCTTTCTTTCTTTCTTTCTTTCTTTCTTTCTTTCTTTCTTTCTTTCTTTCTTTCTTTCTTTCTTTCTTTCTTTCTTTCTTTCTTTCTTTCTTTATTAATTAATTAATTTATTTATTCATTCATTCATTTATTTATCTATTTACTGATTTACTTATCTACTTAATTGCTTGATTTTTTTTCATTTTTTTTTCAAAAATCATATGGGTTGTGAACAGCTTTTAACACCCTTTTGAAAACCCTGGGCCGAAAATTTAACATTGCGCAAAACAAAAAATTGGAATTTTTTGCTCAAGATCTTTAGGGCGTAACCAAAGTTAGGGAAAGCAACATTAGAAACCCATCATTTATTTTTACCAAACCCACCATTTTTAATGGTGGGTTTCTGAAATAAACATACCCCCTAACTGGTTTATTTCCAAATGGGGGGTTTCATGAAAATGGCTGGTTTCAAAAATAAAACATGCCATTATCATCCATCCACCATCCATCACATGCAAAACACCCATCCATACCTCCACCTCAGCAAATCCATACTGATCCCTTTTCCATTGCATCCCACACATCACATATCCATTGCTTCACATCTCCATTGCTTCAAATCTCCATCACATAACACACATCCCATTGCATGCAAAACACCCATCCACACCTCCACCTCAGTAAATCCATACCAATCCCACACAATTGCATCACACACATCCCATATCCATTGTTTAACATCTCCATTCCTTCACACATATCCCATCATCATCTTTCTCAACATGTCCAATCAAACTTTCCAACAGCAAGTTGAAAATGCAAAAAGGCTGGCTGAAATTTTTTTATTATTTGACTCTGATTCAGACTCTTATTCACACTCCAATTTGAAATCAACTTGGTTAGCTTTGAATTCTATTTTGGAAAAGAAATAAATATTTCCACAAAGACACACTCTCCAGAACCCAATGTATGAAAGGCAAAAGCTTCATCTACTCCCCAACTTAAGCTTCCAGAAACTGCTCCAAACATTATTGCCTTCATTCATGAAACTTCTGGAGATGATTGAAGACCACAACATCTTTCAGAACAATTCTCAGAATCCTCAAAGCATTCCAGCTATCCATTGGCTGTTGATCCTTGTAGTTTGGGATCAAATGGAAATGGAGCAGCAATACATCAATTAGAAAATCTATTCTCAGTTGTTTATGGATCCATTGACTTATACCCCAAAAGAGTCATGATTTCTATCCTATCTTTCCATCACTCATTCCTTTTTGCCTAACCAAGGGAGAACTCAAGGAGATATATCAGGTAATGGAGACTAAAGGCTTGGCCTTTTGCATTAGTTTTGTTGATGGAACCACTATCCCCTTGAGTAAAAACCCAAGCTAGATGGCAACCACTATTTTGATTGGAAAAGAAGGCAATTGATTCATTTCCTTTCCAAAGCCTTTGATAATACACTGACCAAATATGTTTTATTGGTTGTAGAGATATTCTGTGTAACTACAACTTTTTTTTGATAAAAACAAGAAGTTTATATCCCTCCATCCTGGCCTTCCAGGTTCTTTTCACAATTCATATGTTTTGAATTGGATGCATATTTCCCAACAACCAGATAAATACTTTGAGAAAGGTAAATAAACTTTGGCCAATTCACCTTATGCTTTTGGGAAATATGTGGTTCCAGCATACCCCAATTTTTCATCCAATGATCAAGCCAAAAATGATTTCAATTATTATCTTGCCTAATCCCAAGTTGGGATTGAGAATGCCATAGGAATACTGAAAGGAAGATGTGCCAGCTTACAGGAGATGCAAAACCAGCTCCAATCTTCCAAAGAAATGAAGTTCCTCATCAACTGGATCATCAGTTGTTTAATACTTCACAACCTTCTTGCAAACATCAAAGATAAATGGGAAGAAATATTTGAAGAAGATATTCCAAATCCTCCTCAAGTCATCCCCGTATCATCTTTTACATCATCTTCTGCATTGAGACAGCGGATTCTACCCCTCACACTGGCTCAATTTTATGAGTAGCATTCAAATGTTAAATAGGTGAAATATAAAATCACCAAATTGCATTGGTTTTGGTTGTTCAAATGATAGGCTGACCCAGTTTTTTTTTTTTTTTTTTTTTTTTTTTTTTTTTTTTTTTTTTTTTTTTTTTTTTTTTTTTTTTTTGGTGGACTTGGACAAAACACAGAACAATAACTACCAAACCACCCACCTCACCCCACCAAACCACTGGTTCAATAATCCCTCCTCCTCAAAAAACCACCTCACCCACCACCATCACCTAAACCCACTAAACCACTGGTCCACACCTCCCCCCTCCTCACCAAACCACTTTACCATCCATCTCCACCTACCTCCAAGTTCACCCAGTCATACTCCTCATTATTCCTCTTTGCTAAGGGCCCCAGTTAAGTCCCCCCCTCCTCCTTCTCATTTTAGATTTTCTCCTTGTTCCTTGCTTGGCACCTCTGGTAAGCACCCCCTGCCCCCTGCTCCCCTTATTCCCACTACTCCTGCTCCCCATGTTCCCCCTCCTCCTCCTTTTTGGTCCATTGGTGAGCAAACAATCAATTGATCAATTGATTGGTGAGCTCACCATGGATCACTTGCCAATTCATTGATTGATCACCTGGCAAGCAAGAAATCAATTATTTTCTTGCCAATTGATCAATCAATCAACCAACCAGCAAGCAAAGGTTGTTTGCTCATTCAACTGGAAAGCAAACAAACCTCAATTGGCAGTTGATCAATTGATCAATCAACTTTCAAGCAAACAAGTGTTTGTTTGTTTGCTGGTCAATTGATCAACCTGGGAGAAATCAATCAATTGCTTTCCAATAAATTGGCAACAAGGAGGTGGGGGATGATCTCCCACCCCGCCTGCCCCACATCATCTTCCTCCCAATTAATTGGCAAGAAATTTATTGATTGCTTTCCAATTTATTGAAAAGGAGGTGGAGGGGGATAATTACCTGCCCCCTCTTCAGCTCCTTCTCCTCCTCCCTGGTAATTATAAGTTGACTGATTGGTTTTTTTTTTGGTAGGAGAATTCCTTGTATTGTTTTGTTATTTTCTATTTTTGTTGCTAATCTAAGTTGATAATGCTGGAAAAATCTGTGTTTTTCTTGTTTTTTATTTTTTTATTTAATGCAATGCCATCAGATATTCCACTGCTTCGACCCCTATTTCTTGAATGCCCATTCTTCTCCCACCAAAATCAAAATTTTGGAAAACTAATGGATTTCCATCTTGATCCTCACACCAATCCGATTATATGGGTGGGAGGGAAAAAGATGGAAGGAGATGGTTTGAAAAAAATACAGAAAAGGGGGAAGAAAAGGGCTTGCCAGAGAAGGAGGTCTCAAATTGGGGATTCTGAAATTGCATTGGAAGTAACCAAGGAACAAATTAAAAAAAAAGTTGTTTGGTATTCATGCAAACAACTTCCCTTGAATCTGCCTCCTTCCATTGTCAAGAAAATTCAAAAAGCCTCCCCTGAAAAGTTGGAAGAGGCCAAAAATAATATCAAACCGTTCCATTTCTTCAGCTCTGGAGAAGTATATGTTCAAGATTGATTGGATCATGAGGCTATGGTTTCCATCATTGAATTTATCCCTTTGAATGAACTCTCTGAGAAAGAGAAGAAGGACATCAACTCAGTAACACCATTCCTTCACCAAAACAAAAAATTTGTCAACACAGTTGGTCCATCAAGATATTTGGGTGGGAAAATGGGGGAAATTGGATGGAGAAAATTGATGCACCTTTCAGAACTATCTGGAGGATATCTGAAGAAAAATGCTGTCAAATCCTCCCCTAAATATTATTATTTTTTGACCCTTAGGTCCGATAAGGTCTCCACAATATTGAGAAAAATGTTTCAACAATTAGCTTAAATTGCATTGGATTCCAACCATGAAGCTATGATGAACAAAAATATCCCTTCCTTCTCCTCATTGGAATTTGGATCTGGCCTCAATCCTTTTTGCTGCTTCCCTCACATCACCTTCACCTCAAACTTCTTCTACAAATCTCATCATACTGATAAGGGTCATGTCTCCTTTACTGGTGGTCCCAACCAAAAATTGAATGGATAAATTATCAGCAATAAGGATGAATATAAATTACCCAATAGCCAATTTGTGTTCCCTGACTTGGGTTTTGGGATTGATTTCCAACAAAAAGGCATTGTAACAATGGTTTGGGCAGCCAATAAGTATAAGAACTGTCATTTTCCAGCCTTGGAGTTGGCAAATCATACCAGGATGGCCATGTCAATGCAAATAAACAAAATCACTCAAAGCACTAGTAAGGACTTGGCCAGTGGCAAAATAGGGTGATGATAAATCCACAGCTCAAATGAGAAATGTACACAATTTATTTGAGCCACGTGGCATGGCTTCAAACCTGAACTTGAGCTGTGTAGAGCTCCACATAGCTTGAGTGTGGTCAAGTTGTACTCCACGCAGCCCAGGACTGACATGTGGTGTCCACACAACTACATATGAGCCGTGTAGAGCCCCACACGGCTTGAATGTAGCCGTGTTGCCATGCCAAACGGTAACATGACTAAATTTGAGCTGTGGGGGCTCTGCACGGCTGGAATGAAGTTTTGTAGCTGTGTGGCACAATTCCAAGTCTGGTGGCCCAAAAAAAAAATAATAAAAAGTAAAAACAGATAAAATAGATAAATAATAAAAAAAAACCAAAGAAAACCAACCAGTTGCCTACCAACTTTACTAGCCCTTAAGTAAAAGGGCCAAAAAATAAAAGAATTATTTTGACCAGCCCTAAAGTAAATTGCCAAGAAATTACAAGTCTTTTGACCAGCCCTGAAGTAAAAACACCACAAAAAAAACAAGTTCAACTTGTGTTAAGCTGATCCCATCACAAGTTGAACTGACTTACACTTAAAATCTCATTAAAAACACTCATCATAATGATTTTAACTTGAAAAACTCAACATAATTTGTTCAAAATGTGATAACCCTTTATATGAATAGAACTACAAGACCAGCATCAGAATCCAAACCCCAATGATAAAACTAATCTATAATTTAGAATACAACTCAAGTTGATCTTTGAGGTGATCAACAAAACAAGCTGCTTTTTTAGAAATCAAGGAACAGGGTTTGCAAACTATGGGCCGGATTGAAATTAAATGTCCCTTAAGTACAAGCTGCACCCAATGGTTATTGTTAACAAAAAAAATGAATGTAGGATATGATTTTTCTTTTACACTCACTTTCATAGGAGTAACATTACAACATGAATCCAATGAAATGAAACATATTGGTATTTCATAAGTACCAGCTATTATTTGAGACATATCTAACTTTGAAAGCCATTTTGAAGATGGAATTTTTTCATTGATGTCACTGACATAAAGTCTTCTTTCTATCTTTTCAACGTTTTTACTGCCACCAAGGATCTTAGCATAGCACATCTTATTTTTCCTCAATGTTTCAACCATTTATTTCCAAACTTCAAACCATCCATCTTAATCATACTCAAGCAATTCAGAAATGACTCTAAAACCAAAATTCTCATCAACAACCAGATCCCAAACCCTACCCAAGAACTTATGTAAATTCTTGGTTATTTCATTGAGGTAATCCACTTCCTAAAATCAAAAGGTTGTTAGCGCAAATTCTAAACTCATTAAAGGATTCAACACTCACCAAAGATGAGCTTCTTTTTGGCTCATCAATTTCTTCTTCTTCATCCTTCACAAAGGAATCAGATTCCAATGGCACCAAACCTGATGAACTTTGTTGATAATTCTGGTAGGAGATACATCACAAGGGGTCCCACTCTGTGCAACTTGCACAAATAGAAAACTTGCACCCAACCTTGCTTTTGTGTGTTTGCCTTGACGTTTTGGTGAGAAATTGCCCAGATTACAAACCATTTCTATCACAGGCTAAATTCACATAGTGGTCACGCTTTGAGTTGAAAACAAAAAAGGCGTAATTACGCTTCATTGCCCATGTTTGACAATACGTTTGTGCCTCTTCCCTAGTAGGAAAAGCTCTCACGGGAGGTGGGTGAAGTGGGTTCGTCACAGTTACATTGTTATATTTATGGAATGCACTCCATCAGTTTCCAGTTTCAATCAAATTAAATAAGGCAAAGACCAGTAACATAGAATGTTACTCACCACAAGAGGTCATGTCCATTTCTGAAACATTTTGTTCCTTAATTGTCAGCCTTGATGAGGATGAAAATTGGGCTTCCAATGATTGATTACCCGCATCCTTTGTTTCTGAAACTTTTTTCATTGCACTAATGTAGTCCTTGAACCCAGCCATGTTAAAAGGAGGGCTTGCCACTGTTCCCATAATGCAAAAAAATGCAATGCTACTTCAGTTTTCAATCCAACTTTCAATTGAAAAACAGTTTGCTCACTTTCAAGTTGAGAAAAATTAATTTTGTGGGATGTTTATTTGCAGTTTCCTATAGTATCACTTTCATTTCACTTTAATTACGCTCTAATTTCACTTTAGTGTCACTTTATGATGGCTAGATGTGGCCCAACAGTCCCACATAGTATGCACTGATCCCAATTTGGGTTGATGAAACCAAAGTGTGGTCCAGGGGGACCCAAAAAGTTGGGCAAGACCCCTGGTTGGGGCTTTACAGGGCCATACTCCCCCCAAATATGGCTCAAGTCTGCTGTTCATGGGGGTAAACAGCTTGAATATTCCCTGTAAGGGGGGTATACAGGCTCCTGGGGGTTTCTCCTGTTTGAGAAGAACCCTTGGGCGCGTTTAGACACGTCCAAAACGCCCTCAAACGCTTTTTGGACGCATTTATGGGCCCCCACGCGTCCATTGGGCTGTGTAGGGCCCAACAAAACTCCCACATGGGGGGGAGTTGAGAATTTATCATCACCTGGAAAAATATACCTTAGGAAAAAAATTTAAAGAAAAATAAAAAGATTTTTTCATCTGTGGTGTTAAAATTACTCTCAAACGTTGTTGCAATCAAATATATTTTATTTTTTATTTTTTGAATTTTTTATCAAAGTAAATATATTTACAAGGCAAGCAATTAAGTAATTTCCTTTATTTGATCCAAAGTTCTACTGCTACCAATACATGCCATGGCTACCAATAACCTATATTTTTTTCCATGGCTAGCCTTTCCCTCCCCTTTTGGAGTTGGTCTTGCTCTCAATCCTTCTCCTTTTCCTCTTTTTCAAACTCCATCTCAGCCTGTTTGATTTGCAACTCAGCATCCAACTTGTGTTGATGAGTCAAACTCTCATCTTTCCACTTTTTACAATCCATATCCAGTTGACCATTCCACTTCTCCTTTTCAAATTGAATTTTTTTGGATTCAATATGTGATTTTACAGTTTTTAGGAGGAGGGTATTAGGACTGAGCTTGTTTTGGAAAGAGAGGAGAATCAATCAATGGACTTAATTGAATCTTGATTTGACATGATATCCTCAAACCAAGAATAATTTGAAGTGTTTCTCCGCTTTTCACAGCTATTAAGGTTGAGATTGATGGAATCGGAGGACTTTTGCTTCCCCTTTGCAGATGATTTTTGTGTGTGGATGCTGTCACTCTCATATGAAGGCAATGTGGGAATCCCCATTGGTTTTATTTTTTGGCCAATAAGGAACAGATGAGGCCATTTCTTTAAAATATAATCAGTCAGCATTAAACGGACAGAAGAGAAAAGAACTTGGGTTCTTAATTGAGCAGATGTTGGTGGTAGTGGCGACATAGGAATAACTTGCTCCTCATTGTCCAAGTTCTTAAGTTCTTTCACCCCAGGAAGAAAACAATTGAAAGAAAAAAGTGAGCAGTCCAAGGAAGGATTTTTAAATGCTGATGTAGAAATAATTGGAGCAGGTTGTGTTGGAATATCCTCCTCCACATCTGATTTGGGCCACTAAAAGGCTTTTTCTGTATCATTCTTTCTAGGCTGCGGATCCACAGCCAAGTCCTCATATTTGACAGATTCAAATTTCTGGGCGTCAAAAGCAGCTAACAGGGTGATTGTGGCCTTATTACCAAAGATTTCATCCATATGAACATAAAAAGGACAAATGGTGTCCAACTTATCAGAAACCAAGGTGAGTCCTTTGACTTTATCAGAGTTGGTGATGACAAAGCCAGTGAAGATTGACATGGAGTTGCCTCTTTTGTACTTGGCTTAATAGTTCTTGAATTGCTCCAGCATCTTTTTGGATAAAATATGCAGCCTACCTTTCATTTTATTCTTGAGGTCATTGGCAATCAGTAGAAAACCAATAAACTTAGAGGATGGAGGTTGGCCAACTTGGGTTTCATTCTTGGATCCAAAGTAAACATCATAATTGGATGGAACTTTGAGCCAGTTTGCAAGGATTATGTGATCCGCTCTCTTGAGCTGACTTGAGCTTTTGGAATTTGATGGGGGGTGGGGGGTGGGATTTTTGGATGTTTACTTCCTGAGGGATGTTTGCTTTTGTTGAGTGGACCTATAGAGGGAGTGTTGCTGAGGGGCCATTTAAAAAGAGTAAGTGGGAAGAAGTGATTAATAAATAAAGCAATGAGATTTATGACGTGATGAAAGGGGGGATGAAGTGATGAAGCAATGAAGCAATGAAAGCATGGATGTGATTAAAGTGATAAAGTGATGACAGTGATGAAGCAAGCTGAGAGTGGTGAAGTGATGAAGGGATGAGAGTGATGAAGTGGAAGAGATGAGATTGATGAAGTGATGTGAGCAATGAATCAAATTTCAGGGTGAGGTTGGAGGTAACATTTATTCCAATGAGGTTGGAGGATGAAACCAGGGTTCATGATGTGGAATGACGCGTGGTGGAGCGGGTGAAGGCCTTTATATATTTTACTTGAAACAAACCACCTATTCCATGTTAACTTTCAAATTTTGTATCTGAAATAAGTGGGTTCTTTTGATTATAAAGGTGGGTTTGAAATGGCAAATTTGAATTGAAACCTGCCATTAAAAAATGGTGGATTTGCTTAAATTTGATAAACCCTATTGATTCAAGAATCAATAGGAGAAAGAAATTTTGAAAATTCAAGTGAAAAAAATCATTCAATGAATGATCACTTTCACTATTTCATCTCTTGCATGTGGAGAATAGAAAAGCACAAAAATGTGGACCTAACCCTCAAAGGCGTCTAAACACCGTGATTTGACTCACCATGAAAAAAAAGGATGCACCTGCCGGCAGGTGTAGCCCCTCAAACTTGTTTTGGTTTTGTTTTGACTCTAAGAAAAAACCATTTTTAAATTGAGTAGAAACCTGAGAAAATTTGTTTGTAACAGTTCTAAAGTATTCCAAATAATTCTAGTGCATGCATGGAATACAGAAGATTTGGAATTATGTGAAAATTTGATTTTATGTAAGATCATATAGAAGTGAAGCAGTCAGTTTGCACACCTAAAAAATAAGAATTGCAATTAACCAAAATATGTGGATGGGATAAGCCAAGAATTCAATTTTTTTCATTTCTATTTCCCAATAAATTTTAACAAATAGTTTATGTGTTGTTCTTGGGTTTTAATTTATGGTGGAATTACATCATATTTTTTGAAGAGATTACATTTGATTTTGAAGTTCTTCTTTTTCCTCATGTGAAATAAAATAAATATGAATTTGATTTAGGAAATTCAATCTCCAGTCTAATGGTTCCTCAATAATTCAAAACCCCCCTGAGACATGTTTGAAGTATCATACCACATAATACATAATATGAAACTATAGCCTTTTTAGAAATCAATTTAATATCAAAAAAATAGGAATGTAGATATTTTCTTTTCCAAAATAAATAAAATTACAAAAATCAAATCATTGCTTGGGACCATTTTATCTCTCAAATATTTTTTGAAGTTGAATTTTTTGAAAATATTTCATGTAATGTTGGAAGCTCAAAAGAAGCAACTTACTTATATTAAATTATTTTGTTTATATGGAAATAATCATTGCATAAACATGTTCCAACATCAAGAGATTTTGATATTCTTTTCTGGGTGGCAACAGATGAAATACAAAACTACTAGGAAACAAATTTATTCAAACCAACGGGGAGTTTCAAGTGATTTTGCTAATATTTCTAGTTTATCCTCTACTGGTTTCATCTCCAAAACCAATTTCTCTGTCCAATTTAATGTTGCAAGAAATTGAGGGCAGTAACAATTAGAAGGAAGTGCTTCACATGGTTTCATCTCATAGTTTGGAACTATTTCATCATAAGTTCTTTCATATTCTAAATTTTTTTAGCTTGAGTTTCACCCTTCATTTCAGATAAATAGTTCAGAGTGTTATTATCAAGATTATGCAGAAATTTTCAATAAATTTGGCTTCTCCAATACACTTGGACTGAGTGATATTTCCCCTCATTGTCTTCTTCAGTATCTGAGCAGCATTTAACAGAAGGGAGAAGGCATTTAGCCAAATCCTTTCCCATATGGTCCTCTGCAGTGGCCAAACAGTTTCTGTATATCTTTCAAATTTGAGATCAAAATTCATCTAATAGGATTTAGAAAATGTAGAAGAATCTGAAGCTTACTCTGTGTTTGACTCGAGACCTAGGCTTCTTGTTACGTGTCCTAGGCTTCATGTAAATATCCTTCTGTCCATGTAGCCAAAGTTCCAGAAGTCCAAAGAGTATATGCTTTTTGCAAAAGTCAATATCAAGTGCATAATTTGAAAATGCATCATTTTCCTTAGCATGGAGCCAATGTTTTATTATCACTTCTGACAATTTTTGGTCCCAATTTGTTAAATGATGATTGTCCCATTGGAAAGTTAAAACCTGTATGCCGTAGCTTTCTAGCTCCTTCTGGAATTTCTCTTTAAACTTTCCAGGGATACTCTTCTTCGTGCATAGAGGTTTTCATTGGTTGTTTCTATGTTGAAAAAATTGTTGTTTGAGAGATTTGTATCAATGTTTTTTGAGTATAGAACATTTACTTGATCTTCAGTGGGTGGAGGTGGAACCTTGTCTCCTCAAAATTTCATGTTCAAAATAGTTTTTACATAGTAACGTAGGCATAGACTTATGGGGTCATTAAAATTTGGTAAATGGTTGGCTACTTGCTTGTTAAATGTGCGGTTTTTGATAGATTTTGAACTGTGAGTATATCTAGAATTCATAGTATAATATAGGAAAAATTGCAGACAGACTTGAGAAAGGTTTGATGCTTTTTTGGAGGGTTGATTTAATAAAAATAAATACTTTGCAAAATATTGAAGATGAGTTTCTTTTCTATTGAGTATCATGATTTTTAAAAGATTATAAAGGATTCATTTGCAAATTGAACATTTGAAATTGACTTTACATACAATGCCTAATTCATTTTAATTATGTGAGGCACATGGTGCAGTTTGCAATGCACCAAAAAGATTATTTGACAGAAGGAATAAATGTTTTGGAAATAATTATTAGATTTTGAGAACAAAATGAAAACATTTTGTTTGGTGATTTTTACTTCAAAATGTATTTGCATTTAGATAATCATTTTTCATTTTTTTCATCATGTAGGAAATGAATACTCTGATTCTTTGACATGGAAAACAAATTTCTCCAGGAAACAGTTTGGAATTTATACTTAACAAGAAAAGTTTACATACTTTGAGATATTTTGCAATGAAATCTAAGAGCTTGCTTTCAGAAACCAGGTATTTCATTTGTACGTTTATTGAAAAACTAAAAAGCTTTACCATGAAAAATGTGGTTTTTCTCAAATTCTTAGGATGAGCACACAATTCAATAAAAATATAACCTCTATGTTTTAAATCAACAATATCATTAAGATGATCAATTTCACCCGGGTTTAAAATTATCGTAAGCTTGATGCTTGTATAATCTTTTGCCTTGAAAGTCAAAATTCAATTGTGAATTCATAATAAAATTCTTGACATTAAAGATTCTTCTTCCAATGCAATTCAGAGATACTGTGTGGCTGCAACTGAAACAATAATATGATTTTAAATATGGTTTGATTTCCACAACATATTTAGAAAATACCAAATGTTTTCTTATTCAATGAATCTTTCCTGTTTTGAATGGAAATTGACCAGGATTCATCTAAAGGTTTTGGTGCTTAAATACTCCTTGATATCAAAGAGTTCCAAGTTAATATTTTTAGGAAAATTGGTATGAAGCATTCATTTCTTCACAATCTACCACATGAATGATAAGATGTTTTCAAATGGAATCAAATTTCATTTCCTTTCATGTAACCAAATCATTTCATCTCATTTTTTGGCTCAAGATTACTTGGGAATATTGAACTGAAATCTAATTACACATGTTGGAACTGACTGTATGAATGAAAGCAAGGTCAACCCCCTTTCCACTTTTTTTTATCTTCATGGGTGGGTTGAATTTTTTGAGGGGAAAATATTTAACAAAATAATTTCAAGTCACTTGCACCACACATCAGTCTCTTTTTTCAAAAAAATATGATTTTTTTCTTTTAAGCAAAATAGGATTGGATTGACTTATGAAGTGAGCTGGTTATGGAAAATAAAAGAACAAATTTATTGAAATAGCACATTTTTTAAGATAATAATGTGATGGGCTGGTAGGAGAACAGCTACATTTCATACCTTGGAGATGGAAAACCAGTATTTAAAAAACAAATGCATCTTCTTGGAATGAAATGATTTATTTTCTAATGAATATAACTGAACTTATTTGCATTTCATTCAGCCACATATCAAACAATTAGTTTGACTGGATAATTTAAATATCATAAAAAGCCCAGAAAATTCATAGTGGTGAAATTTTAATGTTTTCTTTTTTTTTGATGAAAGGGAGATGGTGGCTTCTTTGCAGGTTGCATAATGTTTTGGGATTCTCTAGAATTGACTTTGAGATAAGGAAATCTTTTGGCTACTCTCTTAACCTGTTGATCAATACTGGAAAAGATGTTGGATTTATATGGAAGCTCAAAACAAGAAACCAATAATGGTGAAAATTACTGGTAATCATTGATGAGAAACATCTACAAGTCCATGGGAGTTGAACTTCTATTGACCACAAATGGAACAGCTGTAAAAGAAATATAGATTAATGATTAATTTGAAATGATTTTTGAAGCATAAGTACTTACACCTTCCAAGAAATTCACGCCTCTCCATCCAAAGGTCCCTGACATTTGGTATTAATTGTTCTGGAATGAACAATTCTGAGGCCTCCCTGTCAATTATTCTCTGTAGTCTGCGTACCCAAACTCTTGAATTCTGCTCATCATGCATCCACCTTTCACTTTCTGTCCAATGTTCAGGAAATGGCTCAACACTTTCCTTGAGCTCATGGTCAATCTTTTCATGCATTTCTTCTAACCACATTTCTTGCTCCTGGGTTAATTTGACCATTTTTGTTGCTTGATGTTTAAGTGGTATCAGAAATGGCCGGCTGACTGGATATGAGTTTTCTGTGAGCTATGGTTTGGGTTGATGAATGTTGAAAGACTCAATTTTTTTTGTGATATTTAAGGGAAAAAAATTGAAGTATGATATTGAATAATCACAAATTGAATATTGCATATAGCAAAAAACCATGAAAAAACTAGATGGAGATGTTCATTTGTCCTAACAATTTTATGCAGAAAGTCTAGTAATACAAAACTGTTGTATTGTACCCCTGTGGGAAAGATTTTACTAAATTTTAGGGAATGTTTTTTGAATTTTGCCTTAGAAGAAATGAAAATGATTGGATTTATTAGTTTCAAGATGGTTAAAATATGAGGATAATATTTGACTTAAAGACAAATTTATTCACAAAGAAATTATTGACCAACAAATAAAGTTAAGGTCAATCACTGATGCTAATAACCAAACATAATTCACAGCTGAATAAAAATTTTGTACTTGGGCATATTAGTAATGATTTGAATTGTTTAATACAAATAATCAAATTTATGCAAATAAAAACAGCATTGAAATCATCTCTTGCTTTGTTTTATTATCTTTAAAAAACAAATCATAATATTAAACAGTAGTTGTTGTGGAGATCAAGTGATTTTTGAGCAAGCAGAAGTGCCTACTTTCTTTGAGTTGACTCCAAATAAATTTTTTTTAGTATGTTAGAAACAAGCCACATTAATATGGTTGAGGCAAAACAAACCTAATGTTTTCATAGGCAAGGGGTACTATAGTGTACCAAAGATACGAACAATTTTAAGATTTTTGTTACTTGAAATCATACAACTGTTCACTAAATGGTTTTTCACTCTCATATAACAAAAATCTCACATTCTTTCCCACCAAAAACTCAGAAATTGAAAATTCAAAGAGAAATTTATAAATATTTCTTTTTATTTTCCATACTTTGCAGCAGATGGTAGAAAAAACATTTTTATATAGAATGAATATCATTATTGACCCAAACTGTAGCTTTGGCTGAGAAGTAAAGGAAATACTTGATCTTTATCCAATTTCAAATCAAGTACTAGGTTACTACCATATTTCATGGGCATTATTATCAATATTGACCATTCAAGCATTCAAAAGTAACATGGTTCCAAGTAAAAGATCTCATTATACCAAGATCAGAATAAATTTGAAAACAACAATGACCCATCCAGAAAAACAATTAGTGCAATTTCCTAAACAGTTAAAATGATTAAATAGGGGAAGCTGAGGATTCTGCAGCAATTTCAACTAAATTAGAAGAAGTGGTTTTTTCAACAGCCCATAAAGTATTAAAGTGCTGGCCAAGATCATAGTCAGTAACAAGAAAAATATCCTCCAGAAGTACCTGAGCCAATTTCTCATAAGAAAATCTTTCTGTAAAAATACTAATTACATTTCTCCAATTTATTTTTTTGTCTTTATCAAATCCTATATCACTCAAGGCAGTCAGAATATATACCCTTGTGTTACCAAATTGACCCCAGATTGGATCTGGAGGTAAGCCAGCCTTCAACTTTGATTCAAGTACAAGACTTAGAAACTCAAGAAGCATGCCAGAATTCCACTTGGGCATCACTCTTTGATTTCCAGGACATATCCATATTGCAGCAGGACCAAAAACCAACATGTGTGAAACACATGCTAGAGAATTGATCCCCCAACAATTCTTCTTCTCAGCTGAGTCCTTAAACATGAAAGGCTGCTGATTATTTTCCATTGAATCAAGTTTCAAGTTGATCAGCCCAGTGACTAGAGAGACAACGTATTCAAAAACCGTATTCAGACCACCTCTCCCAGCATTGAGCTCACCGTCCTGCTGAGAGCTTGACTTCTTGTGTGGAGCAAAGGTTGAATCATCAATCACAGCTTCTTGAAGGTTGGAAAAGTAGCTTTGTGCTTGCAGAAAAGCTTCATCAGAGGTTCCATCAATCACTTCCATATAGAGGAGCAGGTTTCTTGAGATTTTATGGGAGACAAATCCTATGATGTCATTCAATGTGTGCTTCAATTTTGCGTAGGCACCACGTATTGGCTCTCTTGTATAAGCCAGGATTTCAGAGAGGGGATGGATATTGTTCTGGACTGTCTTCCTAGAGCGGGATAGAGAGTTTTTATTTATGAAGGTGTTTCTGACAAAGACATCATCATCCTTTCCTAGTAAAATCTTTTCTGTTAATTAAAAAAGTGGGAATCAGCTGATTTTCACAATAGAGGAATACAGTATTTTCAAAATTTACCATCTTTGCATTGTTTCAAACAAATTTCCAAGGACTTCAGTATTGTAGATGTCTCTGGAGGTTTTGACATGATTCTTCAACCAAGAAGGTTAAGAGTGTTTGATATTAGGAACTGGGTACTGCTTATCATTTTGGAATAGGTTGATGGGGTTTCAAGGTCCTTTATTTCTTCCCAGTATGACAACCTCAAGAGATCTTCCTTACTTAAGCCTATAAAAAGTTCTATGGTTTGGAATCAAGTTAGTTGCGATGATTTTCATTGTATCAGATCATCTTTTGGCTGACCTGGTGGAAGTTAACCTGCGACTGAGGTTGGCCCTGTTGTTTGGGCCTGGGTTGTGCCTTTGCTACTAGCATCACCCCTAGGCTGGGACTGCTGATTGACTGGTTATTGCACACTCCTTGGCCTAGAAATTCTTTGTCCCACATACTCAGTGATGATTCCAGCATTGGAAGCATTTTGTTTTTGAGGAATGATGGCATGGGCATTCTGTTTCAGATATAAAATGGAAATTTGGAATTCAATATTATGTTTGATATCAGGAAGAGCATGGAGGAGGGGAAACTTACATGACCATCAGGGGATGTTGGGACTAGGTTTGGTGCAGGGGTGGGACTCCTGGGTGATGGTTCAATCAGAAAAACTTCTGGGGGCTCTTGTTGCACGTCACTTTTGCCGCTCAAATCGGTAATAGAATTGGAGGAGTCAGATGAAGCTTGGGAGCTTGAAGGTGGCCTGTGAAAAGATCTTCTGGCAGCTTGCTGAGAAGCTTGGGCTGCAAGCCTAGCAGATGCCCTATTTACTGGAACAATGAATGGTTTGGGAGCCGCAACAACTGGTGGCTGCAATTTGGGATTCTCAGGTCCTTCAACAATTGCATGATGAAACGGAACAGTTTTGGTGTCTTGAATTGGATTTTATGCTAGACCAGTTTCAGCTGGTATTTTGGATTCAACTGAATATATTGGGACCACATTATTTTTGGGTATTGGGATGAATTCCAATGTAAAATTTGGTGTATCAAATTATTCATTCAACTCACTCATTTGCTGAGCCTGGTCATCTGCAAGGGTTACAGTAAGCTGGGTCAACGATTGATCTAAAGTAGGTGTGGTCACACAAGGATTTGAAGGTTCCTCAATTGATAACGGTAATTTTGTATTCACAGCAACCGTTGGCTCTTCTTCTTCATCAGTCAAATATTCAACAAGAACAACAGCAATGGCAGATTGTGACCTCAACTGCTCCACTTTAGCATCATATTTCTTCTGATAGAAATCCAGCATTGACTGCAAAACTTGCTTATGCGTTTGTTCAACAATCTCATCACACAGGAGGTCATTGAGTTGATTGAGAGTACGTCTTTCTAAGAAATTCAAGGAGGATTGCAAACCTTTAGTAGACCACACAGGACCCTGGACATGTAACACTTAACGGGAAAATCAGCCATTGTGTATTCAAGGTAGGTAGTGAGGTAAAGAATGGTGTGATATTTCTTCTTTTAAATGGTTGGGTATAATGTGGTTGAGACTAGAATGCAGAAGGACTACTTGGTGAGGGATGACTGGCTTATATACCATAGAAACAAACAGTAACATGTAACAGGTTTGTGTAATATGGTGGACAGGTGCATTATATGTGGAATCTACATAGCTTATTTCTGCAGATAGAGTGGTTTATCAATACAGTTTTGGTCTTTATGCATAATCTAGATATGTGTCTTGCGCTGGGGAGGTGGAAGACTTATGATAAGTCGTCCACCTCCCCAGACAATTGACATGTGGGAAAGCATGAATAGTTCAAATTCTGTAGCAACGTTTGGGAGGTGGATGACTTAGCACAAGTTGTCCACTTTCCCTGAACCCCGATGGCAGGATTTTGGGGAATTCAAAAAATGGTTGACTCCCTGCGGTACAGAGCTTCTTTCTGCAGATAGAGTGGTGTATCAACAAATTTTTGGTCTTTATGCATAATATCAATATGTGTCTTGTTCCGGGGAGGTGGACGACTTACAACAAGTCATCCACCTCCCCAGAAAATTGACAGGTGGGAATACATGAATAGTCCCAATCTTGTATGAATGTTTGGGAGGTGGAAGACTTAGCATAAGTTGTCCATCACTCATTTGGTCTGTTATCTTTCAATTCAATTGGTACATCCATTTTACAATTTATGCACACTTCCCCATGGACTTTGGGAAAAAATGAAAATAATATTTCAAAAGCAACAGGTAATTTTTGAATTTCATACAATAAATTAATGTTTTAACCATATCTATCTTTTTTTTCATTTACTTTAGAAAAAATTTCATTGGGAGAAAAACTATGCAGTTTCAGAGAGGCATTTGCTAGCTTTTTTTTATTTGGAAGGAACAACCAAAATGGGTATGGTGTTCTGTTGATTTGAGACTTGGTGGAGGAAAAGTAGTTTGATGTGGAAAAACAGAAGTTTACCATCAAATTTCTACAATACCACCAACTTTTGCATAGTCCACAATGAATCCAAGGGTGGGGAATGAGAGACCGTGACCTGTTTCTGCAGAGGGAGGGGGGATTGGTGTTCTTTTTGGCTTCTCAATATAAGAGAAAAATCCATAAGTATAACCATTGAGGTCATCCCAATCAGTATGAACAAAATTTGAAAAGTCATCACAAGTCACAATGACATTGGATGCATGAAGAAATGAGTCTCTTTGATCATTCCACTCTGGAGACGTCCAGTTTGGAATTTTGAAGTCTTCTGATACTTGTTTGTTCTTTGAATGAGCCATTTTGGAGAGAGCTTTTATTTGATTAAAGACTAATTCATTATGGACTGGAAGCTTACTCCACAGGAGATCATCAATAGAAATTTCTTCTTTGATTAAATCCCTCCTTCTTGCATATATTCCTATGATGCAATGATTTTCATCATAAATCAATAAGCAAATCAATGATGAGCAAGTTGGAATTGAGGAAAAAATACCTGCAGAATATCCTTTGTCAGTGCCTTGACAATATCAAATTCCAAACATAGATCCAGTTTTGGTATTAAAATTGGTTTTATTCAAATTTTGAGGATTTTTGGCCATTATGTAGAGATCTTGGATCATTTCTGAGAACATACTTGCAAGGCATGTGTATGGTCTTTGAGATAGTGAATGATACTTAAGGAAAACATATGGTTGATATTTTTGATCAGAGACAACATGTAGATTGATTGGTAGGCTCATTTTTGGTACCACTACCTGATAGGGACTCAGGTTTTTCTTCAAAGTAACAAAATAAATTGATTCTGAGTTTGATTCCTTAGATGAATAATCCCTCTCAGCTTTACAATGTTTCTTATGAGCTCTGGATCTGGATGGCTCTGATTTGATAATTGCTATTGCTTGTTTGCATTGAACAGATGGATCTGTTCATGAATCCTGATTCTGCTTCTGATTCACTAGCTCATCGTCACTACAAACCATGTTTCAAAAACAACACCAGGAATTCAAGTTTCAAACATGGTAAGAAAATCAAATGGTTGAAGTTAGTAAAATGAAAACCTAATGTCTTTATATTCAATGAGATTCATACATTCTGGAACCTCCAACTGTTTCCAAAGATTGCAAATTGTGGTTTCTTTTCAGGGTTATGGATGTGTGAGGATTAGATGTAGTGGAAGCTTTCACATTAGCTTGATCCATTGTTAACCTTAAAAATTTTGAAAAAGTAATGTTTCATGATTGTTCATGAATTTTTTAAGCAATAATATTCACTGGGATAGGAGGACACAAGAGGGTTTGATGGTTGATAATTCAGCCTACAATAAAGATTGCTACAAGAATGACAAGCCAAGTTGCCAAAATTAATGATGATGAGGAAAAAAATGAACCTTTGGCCGTTTTGTTGGAAGATTTGGCTGTAATAAAAGAGAGGCAAACAAGAATGGTAAGGAAGAGACAGATTCAAGTCAGTAAATGATCAATCAAATATCATTTGAAGATGAAAACAACTTGGTAAAGATGGGCATGATAGCTTTATGGGTTCTTACTGGGGTGATGAAGAGTGCAAGAGTATTAAGTTGTGATGTAGTAGTGTTAGATTTCATGAGATTGAGTGCATGTTTGTTGGTGATGACCGGTGAGGATGGAGTGATGATCTAATGCATGTGGTGTGAGTGGGATAGGCAGAGATGAAGAACAGAGTTAGCATCAATACCATGCTGTAGAAGCGGTTAAACAATCTGATGGATCAAAAAGAAGAAATCAAGAAACTCACCAACTGGAATTGGTTGGTTTTGTATGGGGTGATGCCAGAAAGGTGGCCTTGTTGCTTGCTTAAGGGGGATGGTAATGGCTGATTAGTCGTTCCGGGGGTCTAGGGAGCGAGTCTCTTCCGTCCCCAAGCAAGCAAAGCGCTTGCGTATGCCCAGACCTCACATTGTAATTGTTCCTCCAATTGCGAGGTCTGTGCGCAATACAGCCAGGACCCCGGTCGCGCACAGACCTTTGGAAGGGTCCTGGCAAGGTTGCAGACACAGGCAACGCGAATCCAAGCTAGGAGCTCGCCATCGGATGAAGCTACTGCTGCTGTAGCAACAACCCAACCGCGATTGCAGTTACGCGCGGGCATATCTGCGACCAACTGCAATTGCGGTCATTGCACTGGCAAATCAGCCAGTTGGGGTATGGCCTGGCCAAGGAAAGGTTCAAGGACATTGGGGAATGGTGGTGACCCCTGGATTAGGGCTTTTTGAGGGGGGTTTGGACCTTTTACATTTCAGATTAATTGGCCATGGGTAGACCGTGCAAAGATGATTAAGACTATACATGATTCAATAAAATTAAATATTACATGATATTGGGTTGTGATTAGTAATAAAGGGAGTTTTCTTATCATGAATTAACCAGATTGAAAATCTGAAATGGGGATTGGCAAATGCATTCCAGATTAAGAAAATCAAATAATAAACTTTTTGAGTATGTCCTCAAGGATATTTGATGCAAAGTTTGGTATAGTTTCAAGGCATAATAAATGAATGGGGAAATGAGTTTGAGGTTTGAAAATGGAATAGTATCTAGGTTAAATCCTATTGCAATCTCACTTCTGCAAAGGTTCCAAATGATCTTTTTGAATTCAAATTAGATAAATTATTAAAAGAACTATTCCTGTGGCTGAAAGATTAATGGTCCTCATTATCAATAAGCAATATATTTGGTTGCATAACTTGCCAAATCAATCTGTGAGGGTGCTTTTTGTTGCACTTCAGGAAAAGTGATTTATAACTGATGCTAAACTAAACTCATTTTCCGAATATTTCCTTCCCCAATTGGAAACTTGCCATCAAAACCTGGGACTGTTTTGCAGACCTGAAATATGTTGACTCTAAAATTTGAGACAAAGAGGGACATAAAAATTCTGAATGTTGTTGATCTGTGTGAAAATATTGGATTACAAGAATTTCCAAAAAAAAAGGACATTGCTTGGATTGTGAATGCAAATTGGCCAGGATGTCACTAGCTCTAAGTGTGGCAGGGATTCATAATACTATGGTATCATATTTGTTCAAAACAAAATGCTTCAATATTGGGGATCAAGATTTATCTGTCCAGAATTGCTGTTATGGTTTTTTTATTTGGTGAGATATTGGAATTGTTTCCTGTATTTCATGATGGTGAATTAATCCAATAGATCTTTGGGGGCATGGTGCATTTAGGCTAAGTGCACCATGTCCCTGGAGAAATTCATTTTGTGTTAGGTGTGGCTGACCTGAAACCTCCTTCAAACTGTGGCCAGCCTTGACCACCTTTGTACTCTTTCTGAAAAACTCTATGTTAAATTACAGAAATGGGACCATGAAAATTGTACAAGGTTAACATAATTTGTTAACAATGAGCAATTTTAATTGAAAAATTTGGCAATAATAAAATGTGCATGCCTTGTGTCAAAGAATATTTGGTGATCAAATCTGGAATCTCCAGACTTGCTTCCATGTTACTATTCAACCCATTTAATATGAAGTTTCCAGCCTTGAGCATAATATCAAAATACACCATGTATAGGTAGGTGGACGACTTACTATAAGTCGTCCACTGGCCCAGAATTTGGGAATGTGTAAAGAAACCTCCCTGAGGGGACATCAAGCCCAGGGGGTTGGGGAGGTGGACAACTTAGGCTAACTTGTCCACCTCCCCAACCCTCCAGCATGATTTTGGTAAGAGCAAATCCATTTTTTTTAGATATTTTCAAAGTTTTTCAGGTATTAAACACAGTTACAAATAACCATCATCACATATACATATTGATGGGTTCAATCATTCAAAAATTCAATTCTACCAAAATTCAACCAAAACAAGGATTTTATGATCCACCATCAGACTTCACAAAATTCCAAATTGACTTATTTGGAAACTGCTAAGAATCTTCCAGCTTGAAATCAAAATGTGTAAGGAAGGAGAAGTTCTCAATTCAGATATTCATTAAGCTGGAATTCAGAAGAAATTTTGAACCATTACAGAAACAATGGATTTAATGATATTTGAGAAGGGTGCATATTCACTTTTAACCACCATTATAGGATTGACCCTAAACTAGGTCACACTGTTCCCAGTGAACAGAATTCTTGTTATTTTATTTTTTTTGGCAATTTTTCCCAATGTCCTCAAGGTGTGCAGGTTGCACTAATTAATTAAGGTCAAAATATTTTCCTAAGTGCCATTCAAGGATCACAAGACTCTGACAGATGTACATTTAATTGGAAATGAATACTCAATTTTAGGGATTCAGCCAGCATATCACCAAAGTTTCCAGCCTGGTGTAAAACACCACAATACACCATGTATAGGGAGGTGGACAACTTACAATAAGTTGTCCACCTACCCAGACCATGGGAATGTGTAAAAGCCTCCAGGGGGGAAAATCATGCAGGGGGGTTGGGGAGGAGGACAACTTAGGCTAAGTTGTCCACCTCCCCAACCCTCCAGCACAATTTCCCAAAGAGAAAATCTCTGTTAGTGGTTATTGTCAAATTTTTTCAGGTATCAATCAAATTTATAAATGTCCATAATCATGTATACATGATAATGGGTTCAATTTTTAAACAAAAAAACTCCATCAAAAGTCAAACAAGCCCAGGATATTGATATCATCCACTTCTCCCAACCAGGCTCCATCAAAAATCTCCAAATTGCCCATCTCCCTTGAAATTGGATTACAGAGATATCTATCTTGCAGAAGCTGAAAAGGATGTGAGCCATACCAGTGTCCTACCATCCCCCTTAACACTCTCCTAATCCTCATCAGTCAAGGATTTTTTTCCAAAAAAAAGCCAATCCAAATAAGATCAAGGCCTTGTGTTTATTATGGATACCCAGGCTGGTCAGAAATCCTTCCAGAAATGTTCCACTTATCCCAGAGAGAATACCTCAATTTTAATTGGAAAAACCCAATCCGATTTGGCCCCTTTATTCATAATTGATAAGAGGTTCATTAATATTCTGTGCACTGGGCTCACCTGCCGTTGGATGTTTTATGCTGTTGATTGGGACATGACTGATATATTTTGAATCAAATCTGGTTCATGCCTCAAAAAAGGGTTGATTCAATTGGTTTTTCAGTAGAAAATTCATTCCCTCATTTCAGCTTCATTTAATTCCAAAAATGCATGTGAAAATTATCATATTTTCAACAAACAATCATACAAAGTAATCATCTTTTTGAACAATTTGAATCAACCATCCTATTCCTGTTTTATTTTACAGTTTCCTACCAGTATAAAATTCCTCTCAATGGCTTTCAGGACAAACAAAAGAAAGCTCAAGGACCCTGAATCTTTAAAAAACTTAAGAAACAAGCCCAAAACCATTTTGGTCAATCCAAATGTTTATTTGGTAATTTATCTAGAGTGGTTTAGTCCTTCCACCTTCCTGGATTAAGTTTATCATTTGTAGCAATTATTTTAGAAAAAGACATAAATTTATTGTATATGCAAGCACTATGAGACTTATTGTCCAAATCATAATTTATGATTGTTAAAAATGCACATTCACGTACATCTACTTGGATTGATATCTCAGAGTAAATTATAATGCAAGTATTTTTGGACTTGATGACATTTGAGCCCTGAATGAAATAACTGGAACATCCCAAGCCCAATTTTTTTAAGAAAGCAAAAATTGAGCCAGGAGAATAGCAGGATAATTCATCCCACAACAGGATGAGAGGGAAAGTGAAGATAATATTGAAACAATGGACATTAACCTGATCTCACCTAGATGAGTTATGAGACCAGGATTGACATACAAACTGGTGTGGGAATGATTTAAACAAGTATGTGCGTAATAATATTGAGACTGAAAATGTGAATATATCTGGTGATTTATTGGGATCTTTTGGTGGGCAAGGCATCTTTTTTTTTTTAAAACAAGAGGTAGAAAACAAGAGTTTTTGGCGGTGAAAACCCTCTTTTTTGCTACTGGTAATTAATTTTGGAGGCAAAAATGCAGAATATAGGGCTCTGTTGAAAATTCTTAACATTATGAATAATTTCAAAATTTGTAAGAATAAAATTCTGCAATGTGGTATTAGGATTTTGGATGATTTTAATTAATCAGAAAATATTCTTTATTCTCTGAGTAAGCATCAGGAAAATTCCAGGCAATTCATGTATATTTACTCAAGTTTCATTTAATTGTGCTTAATACCAAATTTCTAGGAAGTTCAAACACTTTCCTTTTTCATGAAGTATAAAATGGAATCAAGATATTTCTGTGACTTAAGAAATAAATCCAAATCCTGTAGGAAAATGATGCAGTGAGCATAGGTGTACCATACTGCCACAAATTTCAAAATATTGATTGAGCGGTGGGGGGAACTGAGCACTATTTTGCATGCACCAAAATCCATGTGGTTTCTTTAAAAAATTGTTCAACATAACTAGAAAAGGAATTTGAAAATTAAAGAGATTAATCAAAAATCCCATCATGCAATTCCCAAGAGGATGGTTCACTTAAGCTAAGTGCACCACCCTACCAGGAAAAAGCAATGGCCCATTCAAGGTCTAAGAAAAGTTTTGATCGCACTGATTCTAATCACTGTTATTTTCACTTGGATATATGTGCCCATAGTGTCAACAAACAATGTAAAACTCATGTATAATCATCTGCAATTCAACAGTTGACTGAAAAGAAATATTTCATCTTGTGATCAGTGACTAATTTGAAGGAAATCAACAAAAGGTTTAATGTTTTAGGAGTTTATACATGCTAAGGTGAATAATACAGGGGACTTTTCAATTATACACATCCAAGACAAATGTTTCTAGTTTACAATCAGAAATTTAATAATGCATCATGCGCTGAGTGATCTTTACATACCAAATGGTTGTGACTGATTGATTCAAAAGTCAGTGTATGGCAGCTAAATGAGTCCTAGGTATATATCAAGTTCTTTAAATGATTTAGCCAGTAAGTAAAGGATTATTTGTATAAGAATCAAAGGCTCTGATCGCATATCTTATACAGTGATTGACTGGAAATTATAAGTTCCAGATTGCTAAAAATCCAAAATTCACAATTTCCAAACAGATAATGTAGGAATTTTGGTCCAGCCATAGCTAGAGAATTGGATCTTTCTATGATTTCTATGAAAAAGTAAATCATTGAGACTGGAAAGTATTTATATGAAATAAACATTGTGCATTACCCTTATATTGACAAATACAAGAAATACAAAGCTTTCATCACTTTCTGCAATGATTTTCATGTAATTTGAAGCGGGGAATCTGGGTAGCTTTATCATGATCCTTCACCTTTTTTTATTCAAGGATTTTCCCAATATATTGAAGTTTTAATAGCTCACACTCATTTCATTCTGATGACTATAAATTTCACAAATCTGCAAGTTTTTAAACTACGAGAAAAGGGATCCTGAAGGTTAAAGTGCCAATATAACCATTTGGGAAAATGATTGAAAAATTCCAGGTATCAATTTTATTTCTAGTAATAGGGTATGACCAATCAGCAAGCAAGAAGTCCTATTGCTTCTTTTGTATAACACTCCAGAATTCAACTCATGCATTTTCACAGAATAGAAATTGAAATAAATGCATTTCCTTCCATCCCTGATTTTAATGATGTTGTATGATCTGAGCAGATGTAGTATTGATCAGTTCTGAAAATGAAGGGAAAATTGACATTCCTTATGCACAAGAATTTGAACCATTGAGAATCTGAAATGGAAGCTTGATAACTACATTAACTCATCATTCAGATTCCCAAAATCTTCCTTCCAAAAAATGAAACCAGACCAATGTGAATTCTGGTTTTAAAGTTGGCTAAGTGTGGTTTTCAGAGTCATCTTTCTGAGTAAAATACAATTCAAATCATCCTATAAAACAAAGGCCAAAATATATGAATATTTTCAAGTTGTTCCTGACCTATCCATCTTTACTTGAGATAATATTCAGTTTTTAATCCATCCAAATAAATGAAACTGGAAGGAATTAATTTTGAATCTATAATATGAAAAATGGCATCTTAATATATTTTAACTGCAGCTATTCTCCAATTGATTTTTTTTCTTGTTCCTTGATTCTCATTCAAATATTTTTGGTCAATTCCATGGATATGGGAATGAAAATGTTTGCTGATCCACATAATGCTCAAGGATGTTTTTTTTCTCTACTTGGATTTTGGAAATTCAGACCATGAAAATCAATGGTAATAACTTCATATATATTATCAGCAATCCCAAAAATTAAATAACTCAAATTTCACTGCATTATTTCATTATGTTTTTGTTGATCATGCATATGAATGCAGGAAAAAACAACAAAAAATATTTTTGAGGCAGATGGAAGCCACAGAGTCTCTTTTCCTATTTGATGATGAATTTTGATTAATCATTAAGCTGTTCCCGGTTTAAAAGCTTCCTTCCATCTACCCACATACTTATGTCCATAACCTTTGCCCACTTGGAAGAAAAATTTAGGAACAAAGGGGAATCACAATATATAATATCTTAATTTCTGAAAATTTTCAGACGGTCAAAGAAAGAAAATCTGACTTCCTATTTATCAGTTTGTTGAAAATCAATACAAACCACCAAATCAGAAAATTATTAATATTGGTACTAAATTGTAAAATTAAACATGGAACCTGGTAAGAACTATTCCTGCAGTGTATGATCTCCATCACAATGATGCAAACCCAAGACTGAATCCTGGCTTACATTTCATACTACAAAACTGAAGAAAGCTCAGTTAACTGGGTACCATCATATGCTGAGGCATGAAATTTCCCTCTTCCAGATGACCAATTAAACATGGCAGCTGTTGAGGAAGAGGATGAATTGGACAATTCTGCAGCTCCATCCTACTTTACAATAGCACAAAAAATTTCCCAATCCCATCAACACCAGAAGAATAAAAAACATTTGGCTCAAGAACAATATTCAATTTCTCAACATGCAGGTAATCTTGGGATCCCCCCATCTTCAAGTGGTATTGCTAAATCCTTACTTGATTGGACAAAAGCAATTCTTGGAATGGATCCCAACAACAAAAAACTTCCTAATCCTCCAACTGGTGGCAAACTGGCATCTCCAAAAAATCATATGGCTAGGAAGAAGGCATCCATTACTGATGCTATATTATCAAAAACTGGTCAACCAAATCAATACAACTCCAATTGAGAACTACAGGAAAAGGAGCTCAAACTAGTCAAGAAGGATGCATTGGGCCAATTACAAAAAAAGATTTCTTCAACCTCTCAACCCTTAGAAACCAATTCCATGAGCCAAATTCACTCTCATGATGAGACATGGATAGCCCATGCACGTGCCCTAATCCATAATTCTGGGATTCCTAGATGTACCTACCACTGGGAACAGAATCCAACGTCTAGCTGGAACTCCTCTCTGACTGCAATAATCATTAGAGCATGGGAGATGTGCCATGAACGTGGGGGCACTGCTTCTTATTCAATAAAAAAAATGAAAACACCCCAGCCAACAGGGTTGCCATAATCAATTGTTGGCTTGTATCAAAGAAGGCTCTTTAAAAGAAGGAAAACAAGTCAGAAGGGGGCTCCAGGAGAAGCAAATCAAATTTTTCTGCATCTCAAAGCTTAAACAAGAAGAAAGTGGGTCAAAGCCATTGTTAGGACTTTTTTCTCTATGTACAATGACTAACTGCTAATGATCATTTGAAATACAGAATACCAAGAAGGAAATCAGGAAGACAACTGCCATAGAGTTTGAAATGATGCACTTGTACCCTGAGACTTCTGATCTTTTCTTGGATAGTGGTTTCATCTCTGATGTTGAGGGTGAAGATGAAGAATTATTCAACTATGCCAATGTTTGGAGGGCTCAAAATATATCCCAAATTTGTTACTACCTTGATGAAGCATACATCCAACTAGGAAAAAGCCCAAAAATCAAGAGGGAAAGAAGATCAAAAGTTAGTAGTCTTGCCAAACCCAACAATTCAAAAGGAGGTGATGACCCACCTTCCTTCCCTACCTCAATACCTCAAATTTGGATTAGTGAGGAAGCCCTGAAGGATATAACTCCAGTTGAAAAAAGAGCCTTGAGTTTACTTCCAGAAGTTGATCTCACAGAGGCAGTTTCTTTTCTTAGAACACAAGTTTTCAAGCCCTCAAGATTAATGGAAACCACTCAAACATCTTGAGAGTATTTAGAATAGTGTATTGTCTGTATGTCTGCTCTAAACAATATTGAGGAAAATATTTGGATTAAAAAATTAGCCTATTTGAAAGTTTTATTCAGCAGTGAATGTATCTCTGTCCCTCCAATCCTTGTATTTTTAACTGGAAACTAGTAATCATATGTATTGCTAGATTAACTGATTCTAGGAGAATAATGATCTAGTTTTTTTGAGTAATAAAAATGAAGGCCACATTTAACCTCTTGGAATTTTCAAATAAATCAATTTGTAGCAACTTTTCATATACAGACAGAAATTAAATTAAGAGTGGGAAAAACCAAAATCCAAGTGTGTACAAAATGAAAAATCCCATTGAAAAACTCTGAATACTTTGTATTTAATACACCTTCTTTGGGACACCTACATAAGGGTTTTTTGGAATCGTAACACCCAAAAAGCATTTTCTCAATAAAAAGCTGTCATTTTGAAATAAATCATTGGTCAAACATGCCCAAATATCTTTTTAAGAAGGAAATTTATACAAAATACATATTGTTTGACGTGAATTCTATAATTTGGAAAACTAAAATAACTCTAGGCTATAGAAATTCTCTCATCAAATAGTGCAAAATTATCATCTTTCAATAGAACAATTTGAATTCAAATCATGGGTTTGTATGAATATAATCAATTTTATGATCAAATTCAGGATTTTCCATGAATAGATTTTACTTCAAATTAACATTCAAACATTCTAGGACTGCCCTTGTAAAATACATGGGCAAATCATGAGCAGTCAATATGGTACATTGATGCAAAATCTTTTCCAAAGTAAAAAATCTACCCTTAAGTTTCCTTCCCCCTCCTCAGAATATGAATATTCAAAATGGATGCAATAGAAAATTTGTCATTTTTGAATACTTAAACTAACCAGGAGGTATAGGATTGATTTAAAAATTTTATCAAGATTCTTATTTATTTCCCTTTGAATTAATAAATTTCAGACCTCCAAGACCTGACTTATCCCAAAATACCAAAAGAATCAGAGCAATGGAGCACACTACCCGAGTTGGAAACATTTGGATATGCCAATGTCTCAGATTTTCTCAAAGGACATTTGAACATGGAAGGAATCTATACCATCGTGTTGGAAGGTCTAAAAGAGCACATCAAACTCATATATTGCAATCAAATGATTCTAACAATGTATGCGATTGATTTTTTCCTGCATTTATCAATATAATAAGAATAAATGATTAGTTTTCATGGATTCCTAACTTCAACACAAAAGACAGAAAAATTACCCAATTTACTACCAGAACAAATCCAACAAGGGAACCACTACAAGCAAACATCAGGACTGTGAGTGAAAATCTTGTTCAAAAATATATTTCTTCATTTTTACTTGAATTAGAGTACATTTTCTTATTTTTACTATCATTTTTTACATCAAAGCCATCAATCAAAGATGCCCATGCACAGTCAAACCGTGGAAGAGGTTCTTCCTTTTGTGAAATACAACAGTCTCCACCAGAAAATATGGAAATTTAAAATACATCTGGAATGACACCTCCTCAATTTCTCTATCACACTCCCAGTAACCTCATCTCATCAATAAAAATTCTTCACAAAAGTATTGAGGAAAACATTGGTGACCATGTATGTCAGCAATACATCAAGATGGAGCATGTAAAATTTGCCTTAGCTCAATTATCACTGGCCAGCCCAACTATTCAGGTGAAATACCCAAGAGTCTTGCAACATTGAAAAAAAGATTTTCAATTAAAAATGATCTAGTTGAAAATTTCTGTTGTGAAAATTGTTACAAACTCTATCCCTTGGATGAAGCACCTGCAAATTCAGAAAACTATTCTAGTGAAGAAAATCATGAAACCAGGAATTATCCAAAATGCCAAAATATTGTTAATTCAATAGCTGGAGAGCCTGTTGCATGTGGATCCAAACTCTGGCATCAAGACAAGAAAAAATCTAAATTTTATCCTCTGAAGCAGTTCAGACACCAATTGCTCAAGAAGTGGATTGCTAGGCAATTAATGCTCCCTTGGTTTGAAGAATTACTCCAGGCACCCCAACAGAATCAAGGCAGTAATCCTACTAAAATTGCTGATATTTGGGATTGAATTATGTGGAAAGAATTCAAGGATCAAAAAAATCATATTTATACAGCTGAAGCGGGTAACTTGGTCTTTGGAATTTACACTGATTGGATGAATCCCCATGGAATAAAGACCAGTGGAAAAAGCATCTCTCTTGGTGTAATATTCTTAATATTTTTCAACCTTCCACCGAGTGTCCGCTACAAGCCACACAATATTTTTGTGTATGGATTCACACCAACACCCAAGGAATGTACTTCATTCCAACTGAACAATCTACTCCAGCCTCTTTTTTGTGAACTGCTGGATCTTTGGAAAGGAGTATACGACACAAAAACCAATCAATACCCTAATGGAAGAGTAATACATGCTGTGATATTGCCTCTGATTGGTGATACACCTGCCTTGCGTAAAATGGGTGGATTTGCTTCCCACTCAGCAACAATATTCTGCTCCCACTGCAACCTCAAGCTGAATGACATCCAGAATACCAAAAAGGAGACCTGGCCAGTGAAAGATAATCAAGATCACATCAAATGGGCAGAGAATTGGAATAATGCTCAATCATTGAATGAGGAAACCAAAATTCTAAAGCTACATGATGCCTGCTACAAAATTTTCCAAACTCTGCCATACTGGGAACCAAAAAATATGACAAAGATTGACTCAATGCATAAATTTATCTTGGGAATGCTACGGGATTGCAGCATTACCTACCTTGGAATAATCCAGGCTGGAAAAATTCTTCAAAAATTGGAAAGAAGGCAACATGCTTACCCAGGAAGTGTAACAATCACTCAATTTAGCAGCCTCAAATCTGGATCCAAAAGAAAGCGCACTTTGTCACCAGAAAGTTCCCAGAGAGTAACCCAAAAAAGAGTTCAAAAATTTTGAGATAGCTCTCCCGCACACCTGGAAGATTCTCCTCCCAATCCAATTGAAAAGGTTCAAAATTGGGCAAATAAGCAGCAAGAAGGCCCATCAAGTATGCACCAAAGAACTTCAGTACCAATGGTTTTAGTCCAGAAAATCCCAGGGCTTCATCCTCCCAGCTCCTCAAGAATTTGGGAATATTCCAAATCTCAACTCCTTCAACCAACTGTTTTCCGTTCTCCAAGGCTTCTTGGGAATACTTCAACAAACATCTCACATGAATCCTTGGCCAAATTTAAGGAGAAAGGAAAGAAAAAATATATCTCACCAGAAAGAAATCAATTTGGATCTATTGAAAGTAAATCAGGAAGTCAAAATGAATCTGGGAAGAGCATTCAAAGTTCTATGCAAGAAAGCTCCTACCTCTCTGCTGAAGATCATAGCAATCCACATCTTGCAGGTTCAGTAATAGAAGAAACAAGTATTGCATCAAATCAATTGTTCATTACTCCTGATGAACTCAAAATTCTTCAAGATGGTAACACTTCAATTAAATTTTCATCTTGGATTACTAGGTTTCCCAGAAAAAAAGGTTTACCTGCAGCTGGTACTCCTAAGGCTGCTGAATGGTTGGTTTTTTACACCATTTATGTGGTGCTTGTTTTGATCCCAAGGTGGAAGTGTAAAACAACCAATGGCTCACGGGAGGAAAGTCTTGTCTCAATTACCTCCAAACTAGTTGGTATTATCAACTTGGTCATGTCACATCAACTTACAGATGCCCAGTTGGCCCAATTGGATGAATTAATTTTGGCTTACCATGAGGAATTATTCCTACATTGGGGAACTGAAATTAAAACCAAGCCAACAATTCATTTCTCTCAGCATATGACTAAGATGATCAAGCTGTATGGTCCTCCTCAATATTTTCATGTTGGTCAGGAGAAAGGCTGAATCACATCTTGACCTTGGTTAAAAAAAATAAAAATACACGTAGGTAAAACAGATTTCTCAAAAGTAGATTCTTGATGTTACACTTTAAACTGATAGTTTTTTAAATTTTAAGGTTTCCTTGATAAGTCCCTCTTGAATGGATTCCTTGGAAGGGCCAAACTTCAAGGCTTGGTTGAACAAATTGGATCCAACTTGAATGTTTTGGGGATCAATTCTGACCAAATCCCAGATCTGCAAAGTTTGTTCTACTCTTCCAAGACAGGTGATGTTTCAAGGGCTAAAAAAGAGATGAATTTTTTGGAAGAAGAAATATTAAAAAAATTCATTGAAAATAACTCAACATACAATTTCTTGCCATGGGACCAACTGGAGTGGTTGCCTTGAAAATCAATTCTCTTCCATGTTCATCACATAATGCCCAATTCCTACAATAAAATTAATTCTCAGATTTCCTTTTCATCCCCATCAAATCAAGGCCTTTGTGAGATAGGGAAGGTATTGTCCATCTTTCATGAAAAACTCTGTGCACAATATTTCCTCATTGTTGAAGCCTTTTCCCCTTTAAAACAAATTGATACTTCAAGGAATCCCTACCTTGGCCTCAATTATCTCAATGCTCAAATGGTTTATCAAGAAGGTGGATCAATATTTGTGATACATCAAGATAAAATATTAGGTTTTGTGGCAAGCATGGCTTATGAAGCAAAAAAAGCACAAAATTCCAAGGATGTTTATTGTGTTGTGGCAATTGAATCTTTGGTAAGTTGATATCAAAAATAATAATTTCTGAAGAACTGTCATTATTAATTTTTCTGACTAGTATTTTTTTACAAAACAGGAGGAAATATAAAAAGACACATGGACTGATTTTTTATGGTACTAGATATTGGTAAAAGATGAAATCAGAGGAATTGGTATTGTGTCACATATCTATCAAAAACACATGTATAAGGTACAGAATTCAAAAATAGAAAAAAGATTTAATCTCAGAAAACTGAAGCATCAAACCTGAGGGCAAATTGGAAATCTCTGTTTGCACCACTTATTTGAAATGATCATTATCTAAAAACTTGATTCTTCTAATTTTGGAACTTTGTACCATTGGAAATCATGGCCCATGATGTACAATTCCAATCATAACCACTGAAAAGTTGTTCAATCAAAGTATGGTCTTACAGTTGAATGAAGAATTCTCAATCCTTCCTTTTATGTAATGAATTTCAATTCAATCTATGCATTGCATAAATATTCTGCATGACTCTTCTGAGTTCATCCAGAAATCAATTTGATGTTCGACTCCAAAACCTCAACAAAGTAAAAACAGGTTTCAATCACAAACCTAGGTGCTACACCTGCCAGCGGGTGCAGCCTTTTTTTTCATGGTGACTTAAGTCATTTGAGGGCTAAAAGAAAAGAAAAAAGTAGGTGTGTGTGTCATGTAAAGTGAATTTTAAAACTATAAACCAAGATTTTCCACAAAAGGAATCAAAATTGTATCAGAAATGGCTAAGAAAGGTACCCCAAAGCAGACATATTGTGTAACTGTTTTATTTAGATCACCTGTTTGGAGGTAAAGAATTGATCCTTAAAACGCCCCAATGTATTTTTTCTGCCCTTCAAATGCCCTCTAAAAGATTGCAAGCTCAAAAATTGGAAAATAATTCTGAAAGATAAAAGGAAAAATAATTGAAAAGAATCTATTTTTTTCAATTTTGATCCCATTTTTTGATGAGAAAATAAAATACTCACAATCTTCAACAATCATTTTTGAAATGCCTGTTATATTTTAAAAGTTTCTGTCTATTTTTATTTCAAAAAAAAATTAGAAAAAAAATATCAAAAGAAGTGAAATCATTAGTGACACAACTTTTTTTTCCAATATTTGAACTTAATATTGGTGGCCTCTAAATGGACAAGAAAATGTCAAAATACTATTCCCCCTTACATTATGGTTTTTTTTGCAACTTCAAAAACTGGTAAAATTTACAGAAAGCCATGTGGATTGGGGAAATTGTGGGGATCTCAAAACTTTGCAAAAATAAGAGTTTCAAGTTTCAAAAAAATGATTCCCAATAAATAAAAGATAAAAACAGAAATAAAATAGGGCATTAATTTTCTCACAGGGGCTATCCTTTAAATCACGGATTTTTATGTCTCTGAAACATACAAAAAAAGCCTTTATTTAACAGATTTTTCAAGAATTTGTTTTTAGAATCTGATGCTTCTGCCCTGTATCTGTGTTTCTGGGACCATTATAAAAAATATCTTTTCATTTGTGAAGCATTAAAAAACCTTAAAAATTTCATTCAAAAAATCAAATGAGAAAACATTTCTCATTGCATAATGAGATCCTTATATTTTCCTTTTGAATGGGTTTTATTTGGTGATGCAAGTTTGAAGAAGGTTAAAAAACAACCATAGAGATTTCTTTTATTTATTTTGGCCTTTTCTGATTAACTATTACAACTTAAAGAATCCATTTAAAATATTGAAAAAAAAATCAAATCTTTGTTGCAATTTTAAATCATTTTGTTCCATTTTTGATTAATTATTTTTTGTGATTCAAGCTCTAAAAAATTTGAAAAAACAAGAAAAGAGCTTTGTAATATTCATTCAAGATTCCTTGGATTTATTATTGACCTCCAAAAATTGAATCAAATGTAAAAACACTTTAAAATAACACATCCATTTCAATGGTTTTCATTTCACCTCTCAAAGCAAAATTTCCCTCAATTTGTTTCAACAGAAATTTATAAAAGAATCCAATATGAAACTAAATCACTGATTTTTGCATCTCTGCAATTTTACTCCCACACAGACAAATCCTTAATTCATGGCTGTTCAGGAAATTTCTTTATGATGTTTTTATGCTTCAGGCCTGTAGCTGGATGCCTAAAACTCCTTTTAAAAATCTTTCATAATTTGGAAGCATCAGAAGACCTCAAACAATTAATTCAGAAAAATTAAATAAAATCAAATGTCTCATTGCATCTTTGGATC
Organism: Puccinia polysora; assembly: GCA_025617555.3. NCBI lineage: Eukaryota > Fungi > Basidiomycota > Pucciniomycetes > Pucciniales > Pucciniaceae > Puccinia > Puccinia polysora. Next base: position 26,997,431 of record CM062614.1, on the reverse strand, counting down.
CTTTTCTTTGCCTTTTTAATTAATTTTTTCTGGCAATTTAATCTTTAAAAAATTTAAAAAACCAATCAAAGAGCTTTGATATTTTTGTTTGGGGTGTTTTGGATGTATTCTTGGCCTCCAAAAACTCAATTGAACATAAAAAAAATTTAAAATAATGCATTGATTTCAATGTTTTTTTCTGAAATCTGGGATCAAAGTGTCACTCAATTCCTCTTACAAAACTTTAGAGCAGACAAAAGATGAAAATTGAATTTATTCTCACTGCTTTTCATATTTTTCAAACCAAAAAATGAGCAGCCAAAAAATTTTCTTTGTTTCATATGTGGCTTTGTTTCATTAGTTCTTTAAAAGACATTTAGGGAAAACTTAATGCCAGATGTGAAAAAAAACATTGGAAGGATAGGTTATTTTGAAGTATTTTTATTTTGGATTGAGTTCTTGGTGGAAAACAATAAATCCAAACATTGCCAAGTGAATATTGAAAATTTCTATGATTGATTGATTTTTTTTTTATATAATCAATCAAAAAGACAAATTGATTAAAAAGGCAAGGAAAACAATCCAAAAATGCAATGACAAATTTAATTCTTTTGATTATTTGAATAAATTTTTTAAGTTGTAAGAATAACTCCAGAAAATCATAAATTAATAATAAAAATCTCTTTTATTTTCCCCTTAACTTCCTGGATGCTTAATTCACCCCAAAAAGTTAATTAAGGAGTCAAAGGAATTGATCCAAAAGTGTCATGAGAAAATTGAATTTTTTGATCATTTGTATGAATTTTTTAAGGTGTAATATTATATCCAAAAAGCCCAAATAGATAGAAGAAATCTATTTAATTTTTTGGAAGGTTCTGAAAGCTTAAATCATCAATCAGAAATTGATTAAAAAGGCAAAGGGAAGGATCTAAAACTGTAATCAGAATTTTGTTTTTTCTGAATGAAAAGTGCAACGTATTCTGATGCTCCCAAAATTACCAAAGATTTTATATAAGGATTTCAGAAAACCAGCCGCAGGCTGCGGCATTGAATTTCCAAAAAAATAAACTCTTGAAACACCCATGAAATAAAGAATTTCTCACATGGGATTTACATCATGCAGACATAAAACACCTGCAATTTAAAGGATTGTGCCTGTGAGAAACTGAAAGCCCAATAAAAATAAAAATAGAAATAGAAATAGAATTAAAAATAAAAAGAAAAAGAAAAAATAAAAAAGAGAAATGAAAATAAAAATAAAAATAAAAATAAAAATAAAAATAAAAATAAAAATAAAAATAAAAATGAAAATGAAAATAAAAATAAAAATAAAAATAAAAATAAAAATAAAAATAAAAATAAAAATAAAAATAAAAATAAAAATAAAAATAAAAATAAAAATAAAAATAAAAATAAAAATAAAAATAAAAATAAAAATAAAAATAAAAATAAAAATAAAAATAAAAATAAAAATAAAAATAAAAATAAAAATAAAAATAAAAATAAAAATAAAAATAAAAATAAAAATAAAAATAAAAATAAAAATAAAAATAAAAATAAAAATAAAAATAAAAATAAAAATAAAAATAAAAATAAAAATAAAAATAAAAATAAAAATAAAAATAAAAATAAAAATAAAAATAAAAATAAAAATAAAAATAAAAATAAAAATAAAAATAAAAACAAAAATAAAAATAAAAATAAAAATAAAAATAAAAATAAAAATAAAAATAAAAATAAAAATAAAAATAAAAATAAAAATAAAAATAAAAATAAAAATAAAAATAAAAATAAAATAAAAATAAAAATAAAAATAAAAATAAAAATAAAAATAAAAATAAAAATAAAAATAAAAATCAAAATAAAAATCAAAATAAAAATAAAAATAAAAATAAAAATAAAAATAAAAATAAAAATAAAAATAAAAATAAAAATAAAAATAAAAATAAAAATAAAAATAAAAATAAAAATAAAAATAAAAATAAAAATAAAAATAAAAATAAAAATAAAAAATAAAAAATAAAAATAAAAATAAAAATAAAAATAAAAATAAAAATAAAAATAAAAATAAAAATAAAAATAAAAATAAAAATAAAAATAAAAATAAAAATAAAAATAAAAATAAAAATAAAAATAAAAATAAAAATAAAAATAAAAAAAAAAAGAAAAATAAAAATAAAAATAAAAATAAAAATAAAAATAAAAATAAAAATAAAAATAAAAATAAAAATAAAAATAAAAATAAAAATAAAAATAAAAATAAAAATAAAATTAAAAATAAAAATAAAAATAAAAATAAAAATAAAAATAAAAATAAAAATAAAAATAAAAATAAAAATAAAAATAAAAATAAAAATAAAAATAAAAATAAAAATAAAAATAAAAATAAAAATAAATATAAATATAAAAATAAAAATAAAAATAAAAATAAAAATAAAAATAAAAAAATAAAAATTTAAAATGAAAATCAAGGGAATCAATTTTGTCACACCCCCAGTTCTTTAAATGATTTAATTTGATACCTGCACCCAATCAATGTCCTCTGCTGCCACATGGAAAAATAGTTTTTTTCACAGTTTCTTCAAGAATTCTTTTTTTTATTCAATTATGAAACCTCTGTTGGGTAGCTGGTTTTCATAAACTGTTGTAATTGTAGAACTCATACCCATGTGCGCGCATTAAACAACAATGGCAACTACAAAAATACAACAGCTTTTGGTTAGACCAAGCTCCTCTCTTCCTGGAATGAGGGAGGATCTTAACAATGACCCATTCATCAACCAACCTGGACTAACCTTGACCAAAACAATCCATAAATCCAACCAGATCACAAACAATGCCTCAATATCGATTTTGAATATTAATTGCTCTTCTCAGTTTAACCTCTTGGTCAAACCTAATTAAGCCTTCACCCACTCTCTTTTGGATTATGTCACTCAGCTAGTCATTGCAACTTCTTCATCAGGTTGTCCATGCCTGCCTGATAAGACTCCACCTTCTGTTTTTGTACTTTCTAATCATTGTTTCCTGTCTCAATTATTTTTCCTCACTTGTCATGTTTCCAGTCTCCCTTTTTTTTCTTGGTTTTTGGTAATTCAACAATGAAACACCTTCACGGTTGAAATCCAAAAGATTTCTCTCTCAACCTTCAACCACACAATTTATCAAAAAAAAAGGAATACCCCAATCTTCACTTTCCTGTTTACCACCATGGATTCTCTTAGACAAGCCATGATCACGAGTGCCCTTGAAACCATTCCCATGCTTGCTGAGGAAAGCTATGGAATCTGGAAAGACAAAATGGAAGCAACCTTGGACATCAAAGGGTGCTCAAATTTCTTAAGCAGGGAAAACACTCAACTTGAGTCCAAGATCAATGACAAATTTAAGCTGCTCTTAATCTCAAAGATTGATTCTTCCACCCATGAAAATGTAGTTACCCCCACAAACATGAATTTTTCAAAGCTTCTTTGGCAGGAAATCATCAAAAAATATGCCTCAAAGCAAGCTTTCAATCAAGCTATGATCTTGAAAGACTTCCTCCACTTAGGCTTCAATGTTGATTGAATTAACAAGTTCACAACCAAGGCAAAGGTTTGTTTGAAGAAGATTTCAGAAGTTGGGATCATTCTCCAAAACAATATTCTTGCCTACCTCTTGCTTTTGAAATTTGAAGGAACCATAAAGGACTTCAAATGGAAGACAATACATATGGATAATGAACTCATTGTTGGCTTTGCTTTCAATTATCTCAGCCAAATCAACAACAAGTCAGTAGTGCAAAGCTCAATGGAGCCGAGCTCTTCATCAAGAAACAAGGTGGCTCTTATTGTCTCAGAAACCCTCACTCAAAGCCCAAAGTTTAGCCTGAAAGCAATGCACAGATGGCTATCACAATCCCAATCAGGAAAAATCACATTCAGCAAACAAGTTTTGGCACCTCCATCCCAAAATTCCTCCAAAATGGTGGAATGAAGAAAAGGAAAAATGGGTAGAGAGGAAATCTGGCCCCAAGTAGAAGACTCTGACAGCGCACTACCTTGCCCTAGTGTTGCTATGGATTGACCATGGTAACCCTCAATCCAATTTCCTTCTCAATGGAGGAGCATCAGTGCATATGATCAATGAAAGCTGGTACTTCATTGAAATGGCTCCTTGCAAGGAAGAATCAATAAAGACTGGGAAAGATGTAGCAAGCTTGAAAATCAAAGGCAGAGGTACCGTTAGGCTCTGGTGGAAAGACTTCACAGTTCAGCTATCCAACTGCTTCTATTTTCCAGATGTCACTATCAATTTACTCAGCTCCAGAGCTCTCAATTGAGCTGGATGAATTTTAACTGCTCAAAAGAATACTTTTTCCATGAATTACATAAAAATAACAGTTTTCTTGCATTCAATCCTCAATAAACTCAACACAATTGGCACCCCAGCTTTGAACCAGAACCTGAAAAAGCACCCTGAAAAGTTGTGTCATATCAACACTGCTGATGTAGAACTGATGAAAATACAACAAAATTTGGCCATGCCTCCCTCTCTTGTCTTGGTCCCTTTTTCCAGCATCTTCCCAAGGACTCTTGTTCATACTTTGATGTGTCAATTGTGTTTGGAGCAAGATATCAAAGGCTCCCTTCAACCAGTTGTCTAAGCCTTTCAAAAAGGTGTTTGAAAGAATTCATCATGAGCTAATTGGTCCCCTTAAACCAAAATCAAAACAAGGCCACTATTACGCTCTGAAATTGGTCAACAACGCCTCAGGTTACTGAGGGGCCTTTCCTCTGACCTCAAAACACAAAAATGCTGAAGTGCTTATTGATGTGATGGAGAAGGAATTAAACAAAAGAGGCTACTATCCATCTGAAATCTGTTCATACAGGGCCCTGAGTTCACTGAACTCAAGCTACCTGCGTACTTACAAGAGAAGCACATCCGCCAGGTCACTTCTGAGCCATACCACCCTGAACATAAAAGTTGGGCCAAGCAAGCAAAAAGGAGAATAGTCAAATTTAATCTATTGATTATTAAGGATTGAAAAATTCCTGTGAAAGCCTGGAAAAAAATTATCAAAGGAAGTTGCCTGATGCTTAATCAAATACCTAAGGAGAAAGAAAAGGTGACTCCCTGGGAAAAGGTGCATGGTTACTCACTTCCCCCATCATTTGTTCAACCACTAGGAAACCCATGCGTTTATCTTCTTGAAAAAAGGAAGAAATCCTTCAAATTCAATCACAAGGGTGAGGAAGTAGTTCTTGTAGGTTTCAAACCTCTCCTTCTCATTTATCAAACCTTGACAAAGGAAATCAGTTTAATCTTAAAAAAACATGTTTTATTCCTAAAAATGGAACATTCAAATCAGAACTCACCATGGTATCCTGAGGAAGTGCCAGCCATCAAAGATCCTCGGAAAACAACCATGACAAACAACCCTCATCCACCACCCAATCTGGAGACTGGGCAGCCTCATCAATCTCTTTGATAGAGAGACTACAGAGATCAGCAGGAAGGCAATTCTGATATTGGAGCCTCCAATCAAGAAGTGAATGAATCCTTGGACTCCATAGTTTTCAAAAGTCTTGGCCCATCTGTTCCATTGTTGTTTAAAATTAATTCTGAAACTGAAACTCTTCAAACAGCACCACCCTCACTCCCTGCTTGCACGCTTTCAAATTTCTTGTCTCTCAAAAGTTCCCAGCCGCATGCTTTACACAATCACTATGAACCAAGAATGTATGAGCAAGCAGTTAAATGCAAAAAATGTGGGACGTGGATTTTAGCAATGAAAAAAAAGCTTTCAACAATAGAGGACTTGAAGGTGTGGCAAGACTACCTTGGTCCAGACCCCTCAAACTGTCTAAACAAAAAGTGGGAATTTTGAATCAAAGGGAATTTTCACAGAAAATCTGTAAAATTCAAAGACAGGCTGCGCGTTTAGGATTTCAATAAAATCAAAGTTCTCAAATATTCTGAAACCTTTTTTCCCACCAGAAAAACCTCTACCCTCAAGCTTGTACTACTATCTTCTCTGACATTAAAACTACGGATTTGGAATTTTTGAGTGAAGAGTGGTTTTCTCCATGCCCCTATTGATGAAGAGGAAATCATTAAAACCCCCAAGGGATGAAAAATCTCCCCATCATTTCTCAGGCTCAAAAAATTGCTATAAAGGATGAAAAACTCACCAAAGAATTGGTAAAAAAATTTAACTAATTGGTTCAAAACTGTGGGATTCTCAGAATCCAGCTGCAACCCCTGTTTTTAAATTTCCAACAATCAAACCTCAAAACTATTTTTCCATGTAGAAAACCTTATCCTGGTAGGATTTGGTTTTAAATTTGAAAAGAAGTTCTTGGAAAAATTCCCCAGATCAATGGCGAAAACCCCTCAAAGAACCTTAGGAATGAAGATTGAGCTGCAAGAAAATTAAATCCTGCTAATTCAAACTAACCATATCAACACGGGAATCAAGTAACTTGGTCTCTATAAAGCCAGAGACGCAACTTCTCCCCTGACCAGCAGTCTTCAGCTCAAGCCAGTGAGTGACAAGGAACACAAGGGCTTCAAGGTGCTCAATATTAAATATTGTTTGGAAATTGGGCTTCTGAATCACATCGCCTGCTACAATCAACCCAAAATCAGCTTTTCCATATCCAGTTGTGCCCAATTCTTTGAAAAAACCAGACCAAACCATTGGAACAAGCTGAAGCGCACTTGGAGGTACCAAAGGCCACCTGGTCTCTCAAACTCAAACTTCAATTTGATTCCACTACCGCTCTGTTGGAGGTTTTCACCAATGCATCCTTGGCCAACACTCCAACCACCCAAAAATCTCAATCTGGCTATTGGTGTTTGCTGTTTGGTGGCCTGGTCTCTTGGAATAGTGGTAAGGCAAAGATTTAATTAAGGACACCTTTGACCTAAATATTACAATCATCCCCATAAAGATTGACAATAGCAGCCTAGAAGATAAAATATGCAAATTTGGATCAAAACCTAAGACTTGGCACATCAAGCTCAAAACCAAGGGAATGTGTGATGAATTCAGCAAAGGTAAAATCAGCTTTGAACTGATCCACTCTCAATCCATGTTAGCAGATGCTACAACTAAATCCTGTTCAACTGGGAGTCTTAATCTTCTCAAAGAGTGCTATGCTGGGAAAGGATAAATATTTCTTTTTTGGTGATTTTTTCAATTATTTTTTCTTTCCTGCTGTTTTATCCTGTTTGGTTTCATCTTGGATTGAGTCTCACCAGGCATGGAGGGGTGTTGAAATTCTACAACTCATGCCTGTGCATGTGCATCAAACAACAATGGCGACTACACAACTACAACAGCTTTGGGGTAGACCAACCTCATTTCTCCCCAGAATGAGCGGGGATCTTACTAATGACCCATTCCTCAACCAACCTGAACAAACATTGACCAAACCCAATCCATCACTCAGAACAGATCACAAAAAATTCCTTGATATAAATTTCCAATATCAATTGTTCTTTTCATCCCAAACTCTTATTCAAACCTAACTAATCCTTCAACCCTCTCTCTCTTGGATTCTGTCACTCAGCTACTCATTGAAAATTATTCATCAAAGTGTCCATACCTGCCTGTTAAGAATCTGACTTCTGCTTTTCCAACTGTCTAATCTTTGTTTCCTGTCTCATTTGTTTTTCCTCACTTGTCCTGTTTCCAGTCTCCTGTTTTTCCATTTTTTTTGGGAATTCAAAAATGAAACACTTTCATAAACCCTCAAAATAAATCTTTGATATTTTTGGTGCCATCAGAACCCCTTAAAAAAGGGAATCAAAAGATCAAACAAATCAAAAAAAATCTCTCAATAGAGTTTTGGATCTTTATTTTTGCATTTTCAATTAATTGTTTTTGTTAATTAAAGCTCCCAAAAATAAAGAAAAATAATCAAAGATATTTGAGATATTTTACTTGATTTTTTTGATTTATCATTTTACCTGAAAAAATTCATTCAGTAAATCAAACAAATCAAGAAAACCATATTTCTCATTGGACTTTTGTATCCTTTTCTTTCCCATTTTGAATTAATTTATTTTTGGTTATTAAAGCCCCAAAAGAGCTTTTAAATTATTGAAGATATTTCCAATACTTTTTTGACTTATTATTTGGATGTATTCTTCTACCTGTGAAATTCATTCAAAAAATCAAACAAATCCAAAAAACCTGATCTCTCATTGGAATTTTTCATCCTTTCCTATTCCCTTTGAATACTTTTTTTTGGTAATTCAAGACCTTATACATTTATAATAAAAATCAAAGAAATTTTCAATATTTTTTCCAGATTTTTTTGATTTACACTGGGCCTTCAATAATTGAACCCAACATAAAAACAATTTAAATTAACACATCCATTTCAGTTTTTTGCTCTACATCTAGAATCAAATTTTCCACAAATATTTTATGAAAGAACTTCAGAATGAAATCCAAATATCAAAAAAAAAATTTCTGGGAATGCCTGCCATTTTTTTTACCCCTAAAAGTATATGACACAATGAAAATGATTCAAAAGAAGAGGGATGGTCCATTTTTATTTATCCTTTTTTAATTATTTTTTCCTCAAACAAATTATGATAATCTTAAATATTTGAAGCTGCATATTTGAAGGGATTCTTTGAAGATTATCACTGTTTTTCTTTGGTAATTTTTTAGGCACTATTTGTGTCTCAAAAACCAAACCAAAAAAAGCATCACAAAAAACCCCTCCTTGGTTCTGGCCCCCTTCTTTGAGCCCTTTGGCATGCATAAATTTGATATGAACCAGAAGTTTTTCCTGGGAGCTGTACCCATCTTGGAGCGCCCTAATTATCTCATAAACCCCCCCTTTTCAACCATCCATCTCCTCAACAACAATTTTGGAACATTATCAAATTTTCACATCAAATATTCATCCAATCAATAAACCTCAATGGATACTTCAAAAAGGGAAATGTTAAATTCACGGCTCATTAAGCCATGCACTTGGTTCAAAAGGGGCCGTGTGGCACGCCACAAGGTCCCATCCAAGCTGTGAACACAGTTCAAAAGGGGCCTTTTGGCACGCCACACGGTCCAATACAAGCCATGCACAACCCCCCATGGCTCAAAGAGTTGTGCGGCCAACCCTGCCTGGTCCGCCAGCATGTGGGATTCCACACACCACCGGAATGCGGTGAGCCAAAAAAAAATTGAATGAAAGGGTACTAACATAACCCATAAACTAAATAAAACTTCCAAAAAAACAGAAATCAACCAAAAAATCACAGAATGTGCATTTTTTGGTTTAAAAGAAACAAAAAAAATTCATTAATGAATAAAAAAAACAAAAAAAACTGGTACTATCCAATGGACTAGCCCTAAAGTAAAAAGACACAAAAAAACAAAAGTAACTGGACTAGGCCTAGCTAAAAACACCAAAAAAAAGACAGGCAACTTGACAAGCCCCAAAGTAAAAACACCAAAAAAAAAGACAAGTAACTTGACAAGCCCTAAAGTAAAAACACAGTTTTATTCAGACTATACTCAAAAAAATTAGGTTTATCCTTGCTCAGTGAGAGGTACCAATTAACTATTGGGATTAAGCTGCAAGTTATTTGTCTATGCTGATCAATATTCTTCCTTCTGCATTTCTATGGTGGAAATTTCCAGTCAGCATGCTGCTTGATGTGAATGCAACCATAGAGCCTGTCCGCAATGTAATAATGCTGATTCCATTGGGTCTCAAGGTGAACGTGCATTCCTCCCCACCATCCAAGCTAGAGTTACAATCTAAGCCCCTTCTGTTCTTTGGGTACAAGGCCTATTTGAATGCCAGCGGGTTCTTGGATCCAGGCAAATGGAGAGTGGTGGTAAGCCAGGAATTTACACCTACTCATCTTGTCTTTAAATATGATTCAGCCGAGTCCCTGAGGAAATCCCTTTCCTCAAACCCTTGGAATGTCTTGTTTCCCTGGCTTATCCCCTCCATAATGCCTTGACCTACCTTTGTCATAATTCCCATTTTTCAGTCTAGGACACAAAGCCAGAATGAACCTCTGTCCTCTCAGAGACACAAGCCTCAGGTCAAATCCCTGCCACCCTCTCCTCACATGCCACTTGAGAATTAACTTACGGGTCCCGCAGCCACAGAAACCACTGCCTCCTCACCAAATGTTCTGGCTTCCTCCATTTCCCCTCCCAATGGTTACGCCTATGTGCCGTACTATGACAAGGCCCCCCAAAACATCTCATCTGACATTGACCCTACAGCCATTCCATTTGGTTGCGCTCCAGACACTTGCACAATTCACGTGCTGGTGGCAACCATACCAATGAGATCTTGATCAGTGAGGTGATCTCAGTGGAGAAGGCGCTGGCGGATCTATATAAGCGCCCAAAGTGGCTCAAGTCTATGAAATCCAAAAACACATAACTTCTTATGGACAAGACGGGGACCCTTTTCCCACAACCGCATGACAATAAGGTCATTGGGGGGATGTGGCACCTGGTCCAAAAAAAGAATTAGTTTGGTGAGATCACCCTACAAAAGTCAAGATGGGTCTGCTTCAGCAATCACCAGGAGTACCCATGACATTACCTTGACACCTATTTGTTGTTTGGCAGGAGCAAATCACTCAGGGCTTTGCTATTGGCAAAAGTGCAAAACAACTTGCACATTTTTCAATTTGAAATTGAAACAGCATTTCTGTACAGAAAATCAACACAGTGGTTCACATGGCACAGGTGGCGGGGTTTGAGGCTCCGGGAAAAGAAGATTGGTTCTGGCAGCTCAACAATTTTTTGTATGGCACCAAAAAGTCCCCTTGTTGATGGCGCGCCCACCTGACAAAAATGCTGCACTTTATTGGTATGATGCCATCAATGAGCAACAAATCAATCTTTGTGAATGAGTCCAAATCTATCTGCATGCAATTAAAAGTGGACAATGGACTGGTCATTGGCAGTGATTGTGCAAAGATTGAGCAATTCCTGCAACTTCTGGGGGGGAATTATAAGATAAACCTCCAGGAATGCCCAACTCAACACCTGGGCTACACCCTTGAGTGGAATCAGGATGGCTCACTCAAGCTCGACCAATGTAACTTCAACAAGAAGGATCTGAAGGACTTTGGCTTTGAGAACCTCAACACTGTCAAGGCACCCTCCCCCATGAATATAAACAACTTAGTGGGGCAAGAATCACTGGAATTCAATACAAAGACCATGCAGAAAGCACTGAGAAATCCCATACACCTGGCTATCCACACAAGGCCTGACATACAGTTCACAGTGAATCTATTATCCAAGTTTTCAAACAAGCCAACCCAATCTCAGTGGAAAATGGTCAAGAACCTGTTCCAATACCTACAAGGAACAAAGTCCGTGGGACTCCTGTTCACTAAGACGTCTAATCCCAAAGACCAGCTGTGGGGGTTGGCGGACCCTGACTATGGATGGTTGGTGGCTACCCAGAAATCAACCCCAGGATATGCTATGACCCTTTATGGAAATCCCATTAGCTGGACCACTAAGAAGAAGTCCATAGTTGTCCAGTCCACAACTAAGGCAGAATTTTTAGCAATCAACCTATGTGCAAAACAAGTCAGATGGTTTTCCACTCTAATCGTCGGACTTGTGATTTCCATATCTAAGCCAAAGATAAAGAATGAAAAACAGGGGGAAAACTTTATCAGCAAAGAAGCTCAGCTGATTCCAAACTCCCAAAACATAGAGATTTGGTTCCAATTTATACAAGACCTGGTACCAAATCATTAATCTCAGTTGAGCATATTCTGACAGACCAGATGATGTCATAAATCCTCAGGAAGCCTCTTGGATTCATAAAAGGCGTTCAGGAAAGACTCCAACTGCACCTCACGGCAACAGCATCTGGGAGGAGTTTTAACTAAAAATCCTGCAGCCTCTGCAGTTTCTCCTGAAATCACTGCCACAAGTCCCAAAGGTTACAATCTCAAAGCTTGGCCTCACGGACATAGAGTGGACCGTCAGTTTCCCCCCCTTTGCAGCTTGTCTCCCTTTCATCTCCTTTTGATCCTCATCTCTTTTTCCACCAACTCATCAGCCCAAAGAACCGTACTGCAAGCAATCCAAGCTTTGGCAAAGTAACAAGATCCAGGAGGAGTAAGTACACAAGACACTGTCCTCCAGAGTCAAAGCGCCAAGCTCACCATCAGTGCTCTTGACCAAAGGTGATATCTTGCATGCTATTTCCTTGCTCTGTCATTCATTTGTCCATTGTTTCTTCCCTCATTTTATTCTAACATGCTTCATGTTTGTTCTCAACTTTTGGCCTCACCACTTGTTTTTAAAAAGTTTATACTATTACAAGGGTTGGTGTTTGAATTGAAATAAAGAGACTCAGATGCTTAATATACTCAGTAAATGTGCAGGCGGGACATAAGGGACCTCCAAAAGTCCAAGGTCCAGGTTTTGTCCCAGTTGCTTAAGATGGAGCGCTGAGTTCCAAATATGGAAATCAAGCCAGCAAAGAACCTTGATGGCGTCTTCTTGGCCATGTCTGACTGAAAAACCGGTATGATCTGTGTGAATCTCCATACTCTGCCTTGCAGGTTGGATCCTGTTGTAATGGGTACACACCCGTAGGGGGCCTACAAAGATGATTTCCAGGTCCACCTGTGGGAGGGGGGAAATCTCTGGGGTCAGCATCTTCCCTGGTGGTGCTTTAGTGGGGGCCTTGGTCCTTTTATAGATGTTGCAGCTTTGGAAAAATGTGTTGAAATCTGCTGCTAGCTTGGGCCAGAAGAAATTGTGGCGTACTTCCAAGACCCTCTGTCACAACACTGCCCCACTTTCTGGAGGGGATCTTCATGCAATTGTGAGTTCAAGGGAGAAAGCTTAGTGCAAAGACAAGTGCAAGGTAGCAAGGTGCTAACTGCAAGATGTGTTTGATGTCAAGTAGCAAGAGGGATTGAGTTTTTATGTAGAGATGAAACTGAGGCAAGACCCAATGTGATGGTCTTACCTTAGGAAAGAGTAAAATGAACAAAATTAACTAACTGAGGAAACAATTGGTAGTCAAAGAGTGAGTCCTTATTAGGTGATACAGACTTACTAAATACAACCTGATGGAAAGTCTTCTACAGCTAGGGAGCATGATGAAATGAATGAAAGGAACAGAACAGGAAGATGAAACTGAACAATAAAAAATATCCAGAGTCATAGTGCGGGTGCAAGACAAGGAAACCTTGCAAGTATGTTTCCTTGTAAATGCAATGCATGAAGGAATGACATGCAATGACACTGCAAATGAACAAAAGTAGTAACAGAGGTGACAGTTCAGGGAAGGGCTTTAGTCCAAAGATTGAACTAAAAAATTTATGTGGCTTGATGAAGGTGCAATCTAGAAGAGTAGCATAACCAAGAATGGAAGTCCAAGGCCTGAGATACCCAAGGGGAGATGGAGCAATGTCCAAATGGATGGTTGACCAACTGCAAGGTATTGCAGATATAGACTGAGGCTCTGAGATTGGAAGGTTATTTCACAAGCTGGAGGTAGTAAGCAGATTGCACTATTGATGGTGTTCTTTACTGTTTGTCATGCTTAATACTGAGGTACATGGTAATGATGAGAAAGGTATATTGAAAGTTTAGGAGAAAATACCCCTTAACTCTGGAAAGTGACATTTGCCTGGGTATAAAGCCCCAAGCTCCTGAAAGTGTCCTTGATGAATTCCCATTGAATCCAAGTATAATACTTTCCTCAAAGAAAATACCTCATACATTGTTACTCAATAGTATACTGTTTAAAAAATTTTTATAATTAAATATCATGTAATCAAAGTTCAACCTGACTAGCCCTAAAGTAAAAAGGCCCAAGAATTAAAGAATTCTTTTGACCATCCTTAAAGTAAAAGTGCCCAAAAAAATACAAGTCTTTTGACCAGCCCTAAAGTAAAAACACCAAAAAAACAAGTTCCACTTGTGTTAAGCTGATCCCATCCCAAGCTTAACATAAGGTAAGCTTGTGATGGAATCAGAAAAACACATGTTTAACTGAATTACCATTAAACTCTCATTCAAAACACTCAATATAATGATTTTAACTCAAAACACTCAACATAATGATGTTAAAAATTTGATAACGCTTTATATTAAGAGAACTTGTTAGCTGCATTAGAATTAAAATTTAAAAGAAACCAATGATGAAATGAAGTCAAAGTCTATTAAAATCTAGAATAAATTTGCAGTTTATATTTGATATGATAAACCCAACCAGGGCTTTTTTAGAAATCAAGGAACATGGTTTTGCTGCAATGGGTGGGATTGGAATCATTTCTCCCTCATGTACCAATAAAACCCAGTGCTTTCTACTAATAGAACCCAGGGCTTATTTTTTACAAAGTAAATGAACATTGGATCTGCTTGATCAGTAAAACCATTTTTCATTGTAGTATAATTATCACATGACCCCAATGAAATGAAAGATATAGGTCTGGAATATGTGTCTGCTATGATTTGACCCATATCTAATTTATCCAGCCATTTTGAGGACCAAATCTTTTAATTTATGTCTTCAAAATCAAGTCTTTGTTTAATCTTTTCAACCTCAGTTGCACCGCCAAGGATATTGATGTAGCTTGCTTTATGTTTCTCTAATGTTTCAATCATTTCCTTCCTAAATTTTAACCAACCATGTTCTTCATAACCAAGAGATTTAGCAATGAATCTAAATCTGCAATTCCCATCTCTGATGGGATCCCAAACCTCACCCAAAAAATTGTGGAATTGCTTTGGTATTTGATTGAGGTATTTCAGGTTTGGTTCCTATCATCAAAACTAACTTAGTATTCATTTCTTTAATCAGATCAATTAAATGAATACTCACCAAAGATGAGCTTTGGGTTGAGCTTTGCTGCACGTTCTCTTCCTCTGAAGAGGATTCTGATTCCAAATTAAGTGATCCCAATTCACTTTCAGTGTCTTCCTCTGAACTATGAAATTCAGATTCAGATTCTGCCAACTTTTACTAACAATTCATCATTAGTTAGTAACTAAGTTCATTAAATGGAAAAAAATCAACATATCCCAAAAGAAAAGACTTACAATCTTTTGTCTTTTATTGTTTGAAACCCTTCTAGTACTTTTTACCCCCTTGATTTATTTTTCAACATTCTCAAAACAAGATGTTTCTTTCTGCGTATCTGTCAATTTTGGCCTTCCCCTACTTGATTGTTAGAATTTAGGTTCAAGTCTTGGCTTTGATTGATATTTAGTAATCTTCTGAATGATATACTTCAATAGGCCGCTTTGCTCATGATCTGGAGATTCCAAGATCATTGCATTCACTTTTTCACATAACTGAGGAATTCTTAGCATTTCATTGACATTGCAGTTGAAAAATTCAAAAGGATCAACCATTAGTGAATTGGGATTCATTGATCAAAAAGCATTAATCACATAGTCATTTGAATAATCCAAATTAAGCCAACTTACAGAACTAGAACTGCAAGGGTCTTAGGCCAGCCTCCACTGAGGATGAACTTCTTCAGGTACCACGTATCCTCTGAATGATAGACAGTCACCTATTTTGTGGGAACATGGAAAACCCATTGTGCACCCCAAAATACCAAGGTTTTGAGCCGTGTACGGGGGTACACAGCTCAAATTTGCCATTTTGGGGGCTGCCATGGCTCCTACATGACCACCCGGGCGTCGCGCGTGTTTGAAACGGCCCTTTGAAGTAGTCTATGGGCCCCCATGGCTCATTTGAGCTGTGAAGGGCCCTACACAACTATCACACAGTTGGAGCCATGAATTTAAAATCACCCCTTCCAAAAACCTCTTTTCCCTCTTATATCAAGTCTCTGTAGAACTTTTTCAATAAATTTCTTCTTGATTTATTTCTCAACTATAAAATCCCTTCATTTTTTAAAAAGAATATCTCCTTTCACAATTTCTCAAGAAAACATCCACCCACTTTTCAGAAATCTTTCACCAGAACCATCCTCCATTTTCTCATCTAATAAAAGTAATGATTAAACTCTTCTTTCTCCTTCCTCATCCATTAAGCCTCCTGATTCCACCACTCTGACCACTCCTGAGCTGTCATATATTCAAAAGCAGGAGCTGGTTGAAGCTATCCAATCATGGGCAAAGTCCCCTGGATATACCATATCTACCAGAGGATTCAATTGCAAGAAACCTACCTACAACTATCAATGTAATACATCTGGGGGATATAAATAAAGAATGGGTAAATCAATATTAAAAAAATCAAGAAAGAACAATTTTCCCTTCAGATTATCAGGAAATTTTTCAAAAAGATTGGGTTTCTGGCTGGTAAATTTTATACGTCCGCCCACAACCATGCAACTGCCAAGGATACTTCCACTCATCCCATCCACAGAAGGATTGAAGGGAAGTCACAGGATATGGTTAATAATCTAACCAAAGCTAGAGTTCCCCCCCAAAAATTTTCAATTATCTTGTAAAAAACTCCTCATTTACTTTCCATACCAATGTTAGTACTATTTAAAATAAAAAATCACAGATCAAAAAAACATCTCTTCAAGGAAAATCACCCATGGAAGCCTCATACTGGAACTTTGGAATTGTTTGGTTTTCTAAAAAATGAACAATGTCTATGATCAAATAACTTCTTTCTTCAATTCAAACCCTGACTGCATGAAACTTTGCAATCTTTTCCCCATTCTTATCATGATTGAATTTACATAAAAAACAGTTTGTAACACCCCTTCCTCACATTTTGGCGTTAAATAATTTTTCAAGAATTTTCTAAACTCCATTCTGTTTTTTATCTCAACAGAAAAAGAAGAACTATGAATGGAACCTTACTCAATTTTGGTATGTTTTAGAAGATCAAGATCCCAGTTGTATTGTTACAGAAAAAGAACAAGCACTCATTATTTTCATTGAAAAAAAATTCCCTTCCTTTCAAAATCTTCTTTGTCTCCAGAATATTTTAAGGACTACTCAAAACCATTGAAGGAGAAACTTAAAATATGAAGATCAATGGAAGCATATCTTGAAAATATGGAATAAGTTGGTACATTGCAACTCTGAATCAAGCTATCAAGGAAAATTCACCCCAATTTCTCTTTTCTGGTATCCTCCCACCTCTGACAAACGTTTTGAGAACTGAATTCCTCTCAAAAAAAATTTTCTCCTATCTTTCAAACAAAGAATTTCACTTTGGAAATGCAATGAACTCAAGGATAGAAGGGCTACAATCCTCAATTAGGAATCTCATAAATTCATCTATTGGCTCTTCTCCTAATTTTGTTCACAAGTTCATAATTCATAAGCATTCAAAACTGTGAGAGATCTATTGAAGGCTCTCTGTAAAAATTCAAGCATGTAATTGGTTTAAATCACTTTGTGGATCATCTCTCTGGAAAAATCAGCCACTTTGCCCTCAAAACCATTCATTCATTCCATCAAGTTCCTGAAGCTTCCACAAATTGTAAAAATTGTCATTACTTTCCTTACATGGATATACCATGTATTCACCAAGTTAAATTAGCCATCAGAAAGGTTTACCTCTTCCAAATTCAAGATTTTCATATTCAATGGCATTTCAAATCCCACTCTCCTTAAGTTTTTTATTTTTTCATTTTTTTTTCATTCCACCTTAAAATGAATGATTTTCTGATTGATTTTGATTTTCCTTTCTCCAGTTAACTCTGAAACCTGATTCAACTGAAGAATCAGAAACCGTGGATGTTCCATCAATAAAAATTAATGAAAAGCTATATCTCCCAGAAATATTTGCAGAATTTCACAATTTCCCACCTGGAGAACAGAAATATTATCTGGGTAAAAACAAGAAGCTATAAAGTGGAAAATATCAAATTTTTCTGATCAAAGAGCCCAATTCCACTCAAAGATCCAAAGGAAGAGGATGACCCAAAGGAGCAGCCAATAAGTTCAAGAAGATATCTCAGTCCTCACATAAAAGGGATCCTTCTTGTTTTGAATATTTTGAAGCAACCAAGAGGAGAGGAAGGCCAAAGAAGAAATTAAAAGCAAGTTCAAAGGTCAGTTACCATTTTGGAAAAAATAATTCAACCCTCTTATTATTATTTTTTTCAGTATTTTTTTTGTTTTCAAGAAAGTGCAAAGCCATAAAGAAAAGGTTTGAGGGAAAAAGAAAGGGGGGATCAGAGGAAGAGGTCATTTTCTATATACATATGTTTTTTCTGCAATAAGATTTTCTTTAATAAGTCCTTGGCATTTTTTTAACATAGCATGATTTTTTGAAAGAAGAGGAATATTCAGAAGTTTAAGATGTTCCATATTTGGATGAAGGGAAATATTCAGAAGATGAAGAGCTGTCATATTGGGATTTTATTAGGATTGTGAGTTTTTGTTTGCTTTTATTTTTGTAATTTTTTGGAAATTAGTTTTCATTCATTTTTTCATTCAAAGTTTCATCAGAGGTCTGAAACCATTGTGAATGATCCAGTTGCTTATCCCAAATAAAATACTGGTAAAAGAATAAAGATAAAAAAGATATAAAATGGAGATATTGATTCTCCTTAAAATCTTCCTGCAAGGAAGGTATTAGCACAAACAGGAACAACCATAAGTGAGAAAGTGGGTACATTTGATAATTTGTCATATGTATGTTTATTCTTTCTGATTTTTTGTTGGTTTTTCCTCAATGTTTCCTTTTAATTATCTTATTCTCCTTCTGGAATCTTTGACCAAGTCTCAATGGAAGAAGTGAGTGTTATCTTTGGAACAAATTTTGTTTAAATAAAATTCTGATTTTTGGTTTTAGTTCCAATGCAAAGACTTTATTTCCCCTAAAACAGTTATTCCACATATATGAAATGTGTCTTTGATTTTTTTCTTAAATTTTTACAGCTCAAATCACCAAAAAGAATTTAATTTAAAAGGCAAGAATAAAGATCCAAAACTCCATTGGATTTTTTTTTAATTTGTTGATTGAATTTTCAAAGGGATTCTAATGCCACCAAAAATATAAAAACTTTATTTTGAGGGCTTATGAGACCCAGCTAAAAGACTGCGGAATCATAATTCAAAAAAAATGAATTCTTGAAGCAACTGTCAAATAAAGTATTTGTGCATGTAGTAGAAATGGCATGCAAACTTCAATTCCATAATTTAAAGGATTGCACCCATGAGAAAATTAATGAGTTAAAAATAAAAATTAAATTAAACCTGAAAATAAAAATAAGAATAGTGTTTAATTTTTTCATGGGAAAAATCCTTGAAATCATGAATTTTTACCTCTCTCCAATGTTACTCCCACATGGACAAATTGTTTATTTCATGCGCATTCAGGAATTCATTTTTGTGATAATTTGATTCCCCAACCCTGTAGCTGGGTTTACAAAAAACTTAAAAAAAGCCTTTTTCAATTATGGAAACGTTAGATCACCTCAAAATGTTCATTCAAAAAATTAAAAAAAAATCAAATTACTTGTTGCATTTTTGGATCCTTTTCTTTGCCTATTTAATTAATCCGCTTTGGTGATTCAATCTCTAAGCAATTTAAAAAAGGGTGATGATAAATTCACAACTCCCAGTCGTGTGGGTGTTGTGTGGGGCCCCACACGGCCCAATAGTCACGTGGGGGCCCATAAACATGTCCAAAGCATGCGTGCAGGCCGAAAAATGTGACAGGGTTTTTTCAAACACACACGACCCTGGGGGGGTTGTATCAACCCCATACATAGAGTTTTTGAGTTTTGTAACCCTACAAATGGCGGGTTTGAGACATTTTGGGGGTACACTGCCTCCCAGGGGCTGTGGTAAAATTTGATGGACCCCCTGGACCACATTTGGGTTCCATCAACCCATATGTGGGATCAAGGCATACTATTTGGGACTGTTGGACCACACCTAGCAAACACCAAGTGACACCAAAGCGAATCTAAAGTGAAATAAAGTGAAATTCAAGTGAAACAAAAGTGACACTACAGCAAAACTGCAAACAAACTTCCCTCTAAAATTGATCTTTCTCAACTCAAAAGTGAGAAAACTTGGTAGTTGTTCAATTGAAAGTTGGATCAAATACTTAAATACCATTGCATTTTTTTAAAAAAATAATGTGAACAGAGGCAAGCCCTCCTTTTTGTAACATGGATTCTTTGAAGGACTAATTTGACAGTTCCATGAACAAAGCTGTGGAAAAGAAGGATTTGGTTAATGAATCAATGGAAGCACCACTTGCATCATCATCTAGGGTCACAATTGAGGAGCAAAATTTTTCACAAATGGAGATGACCTCTGCTGGTGCGTAACATTTTATGTTACTCTGTTCTTTGCCTTGTTTAATTTGATGGAAAATTATTTGCAGCTTTTAACTATGACTATTTAACTATGAAAGATCCACTTCACCCACCTCCTGTGAGAGCTTGTCCTAATAAAGAAGAGGCACAAAACTATTTTCAATCATGGGAAATGAAGAATGGTTACACTTTAACAGTTTTCAACTCAAAGCATGATAAATATGTGGATCTTGCCTGTGATAGACATGGTTTGTACTCTTGGAAATTGCTCATGGAACAGTGAAGGAAAAATGACAAACAGAAGGTTGGGTGCAAGTTGCATGAAGGTAGATCCCTTGGGGTAAATCTCCTACAGAAATGATCAACATAACCATGAACCATCTCCACACCCCGCAGTGCATCCTCACCTGAGGAGAATCTCTGGGATGGCCTTAGTGAATTGAAAAGAAGGCATGAAAGATGGGCTCAATACAATTCAACTCAAAAAAATTTGAGCAAGATTGATGGCGGCAGATATGTTGATGACCAAAAAATCTCTGAAACTAAGCAAAAGGTAAAGCTTGCAGAAATCAAGGAAAAAGTGTTATTGAGGTCCTCTTTGAATAACTTCAAAATTCAGGTTGGGTTTATCAGGCAAAAGTCAGTGGAGAGGGTCACTTGGAGGCCCTATTCCTGGCTTGCCCCAAGTGAATAAAGCTTTGAAAGCAATTTCATCATATTGCTATGTTGGATTGTACTCATAAAAAAAATAAGTTAAAAATACCCATATTGCATGTTTTAGGAATTACAGCAAACTGTAAAATTTCAAAAAATCTCTTTTTTTTTATAACAAGAGAAACTTTTGAGTTCTACATTTGGTCTTTAAATGAACTAAAGGATTTGGCTTTTGATCCTGAGAGACTTACCAAAGCCTTTTTGACAGACTGTGAAAAGGCCTTGACTTGTGCTATAGAAAAAAAATTTCCCTGATTCAACAATAAATTGTTGTCAATGGCACTTGTCTAAAAAAATATAAGCAAACTGTAAAGTGCGCTTTAATAATGACGTCAAAGGGTGGAAAAGCTACATTTCTCTGTGGGATAAGTATAGGGCCTTGAAAAAAAAGGAGGAGGCATATTTAAATGATGCAGAACTTATAGTAAGTGCCAAATCACTCCCTGTACTTTTAGTCTTCCTAGCTTTGGTTTGCTTACGTTATGACTTCTATAAATTGTTTCTTGGAAGACTGTGAAGATGTGCTGGAGTATATGGATCATAACATCTTCTGTATTGAATAGAATTTGTGGAATTGCGAAGAGGACTTCTCCTTTAATGGTTCCAAAGTTTGGAAGTTGTTGATTCCTTGCGTCTGTAAATCCTGAGTGCAACTTTTCACCCTTTGACAGAGAGATAGAGAGATGAGAGCAGAGATCATTCCAAACTTATGATGATCCAATGGTATCCAATCTCCTCCAAATCCAGGTAAAGGTTGAGGTTTAAGTAGCCTTCCCCTCAACCCTAACCTAGGTACAATCACAAGCAAACAAGAATAATGAAATACAACCCCTAAGTACAGAACCCTAGCCCCACTCTATCATTCCAACCCCATCACATGATCCACATCCCATACCCCATATCCATCCGTATTGCCTGCCTTCCATTACATCCACCAAGGTTTTCCTTCTGTTAAGTTGAGAATTCAATTTCTTATGACTAAAAACCAGCAGAATTTAAGTAGAAGTTAGAGACATGAAGGCTTAGGTCAAAGATAATAGAAAAAGAAGATAAGAGTAAAAGAACACCAACAGGTTTGACTATGTTAAGTTGAGAAGAAGAGATGAGCACGGAAAGAGCAGATGAGGCACACAGAGGCAGGACGAAGGCTTTAATCCACCATGCTATGTTGTCAGAGTTTGCCAAGCTTATGAATCTTTGGGAAGTAACTTCTTACCAGGCAGACAACTTGGAAGAGATATTCAGATTGAGACGACATTATTGAGTGATTGACATAGAGTAGAGATCATGAAATGGATAGGTCAAAAATCGTACAAAGGTTGAGTTGATTAGGCGTAGATGAGCTTGACAAGGCGTAAGTGAACATGAATAACAAATATAGATAAAGAATTAAAATAACCAAAGAAGAAAAAAAGAAAGAAGAAAAAAGAAAAAAGAAAGAAGAAAAAAGAAAAAAGAAAAAAGAAAGAAGAAAGAAGAAAAAAGAAAAAAGAAAGAAGCATCACGAAAATAAAACCAAGCAGAGTCTCCTCCCGATGAGGAGAGAACTAAGTACCGGTTGTAATCCGCCCTGGTGACCCTGAATCAGAGAGTGTCTCTGGGGCTTATTATCTCTCATAGTAGAGTATACACACTCATCATTGAAGTGTGCGCGCACTTAGACTTAGGATATAAACAAGAAACAGCTTTGTGAATCTTGACATTCTTAACACTCCCCGTGACTGGTAAGAGTGCTACTGATCTTCAAGATACCTAGAACTAAGAAAAAACTTTTTGTTGAAGAAGTCTTAAGGAATCTATAGAAGAGGCTTTCTTGAGGGAATCCGCTACCATGGACCGACTAGGAATCAGCATGAGATCAAACTCTTGATGTGCAAAATCTTCGCGTAATCCTTTAGTTTTTATATCTATGTGTCGTGACTTAGAATGGGAGCCAAATTTCTTGATCTTATTTTCAAGACCTTTATTATTAATGTACAGCGTAGGTTTTGATTCCGGAGTATGAGATATTTCCGCGACGAGGTGCTTGATCCATTTTCTTTCTAAATAACATTCAAGTAGCGCATTCAGTTCAGACTCAGTAGAGGAATAAGTAATGTTTTGCTGCCTAATGGAGTTCCAGACAACTGGACTTCCATTATGAAAGATTATGAACCCAGTTTGAGACTTGCGGAAGACAGGATTGTTGCCCCAAGTCGCATCACTAAAGCATGATAGTACGTCTTGATCGGAATCATATTTGATTGTGAGTTTGAGATCTTGAGTCGTCTTGAGATATTTCCACACTTTTCGCACTTCTCTCCAGTGACTCATACCGGGCTTAACATTAAATCTGGCCAGACTCAAAACTGAGAAGGAAATTTCTGGTCGCGTATATTGAGATAGATGGTTAAGTAGTCCAATAGCTGACCAATAGTTGATGTTCAACTGACAGAATTGGGCATGATCATCATCTGAGGCATTCTGATCTCTCTTTGCGGTCTTTGAGGTATGGGTGGACCAATGGGTTCTGGAGAAACCAGTTGAGTCAAAGGTGGAGAATCTTAACATTCAGCTTCCTCTTGTTCTGTTTCCTATTCCGATTTGATAAGATCATTATGTGGTTCCCAAAAATTATATTGCTTGTTGGCGGAGGAAAAATTGAGATCGTCATGTGAGTTTTGGGAATTGTATTCTCTATTGGTGGTGGAGAGATCTGATTCTTCTGGTTCTGTATTTTCTTGAGCAAATATGTCGAGACCAGGTGATTCAAGAAGAGGAAATTTGGAAAGATGGTTCTTGAGGAACTGAACATGTTTGGTTTCACAAACAGCACCAGATGAGTTTAAGATAAGATAAGAATGAAAAATGGGATTGAACCCAAATAGTATTCCTTCTAGCCCTTTTTGGTTGAACTTTCTTCCTTTTTGCAGACGATTTCCAAGGTAGATTACGGGTGATCCTAAAGGTTTTAAGTAGTTATCTGGGAGTTCCTTTTTGAACATGAGTTCCCAAGGGGATCGGTTATTACCTTCCCTAGGGATATGATTCAACATGAAGCAGCAGCTTTGAATTATGATATTCCAATAGTATTTGGTATTTTAGATGATGAGAAGGTGGCACAGGCTGACTCAATAATAGTTTGATTAGCCCGTTCTGCTTGGCAGTTATGTTGAGAATGTTATGGCTCGGAGGTGAGTAATTTGATTTGTTTTGATTTTGCAAAATCCCTCAACTTTCTGTTTGTAAATTCCGTCCCTTTGTTGGAGAAAATTTTGCTCGGATAATAATTCAGTCTTTTATATTCGGCCTCTAGGAGATTAATAATCACATCCAGGGTTTCCTCCTTGGATGATAGTGGAAAAGCAGACAGATAGCCAGTGAAGTTATTGACCAGTGTCAAGACGTATCGGTGACCTTCCTTTGATTGAGGAGTGATTGGTCCCACTAGATCCAAATGGATCCTTTCAAGAGGTTTTGAAGCGGGTGTTGATGTAGATGAGAAAGGTGATCTTGTTATTTTGCTTTTAACACAACTGTTGCACTTAAACTTATCCGATTCTTCCTTGGAGAAGCGGTCTTTTAAAATGGACTTGAGTGTTGAGATTGAAGCATGTCCGTACATCTTGTGGAGATCAAGTAGTGAATGTATTCCAGTGGAGGTGTTAAGATTAACCAAAAGATTCTCGCCAGCTATTTGAGGTTTCTCTATTACAAACAGGTTGTCTTGAATCAGACCTTTCAAAATGGTTTTTCTGTCTTGAGTGATAAAGAATCGATCTTGCTCCTGATGAAGACTACATCCCTTTTTTGTAGAAGCCCTGGGCTGATCAAGTTGACAACAATGTTGGGTACATACATGCAATTCTCAAGAGTTATAACCAATTTGTTCCATAAAAGTCTAACCGTGCCTGTTCCTTGGATTTCAAGATTGGCTTCAAGCTTTCCTGTCTTAATTTCTTTGGGCTCATTCTGGAGTTTGATCAACAAGAAGTATTTTAAATCATTAAATATATGGATGTTTGCACCAGAATCCAAGAGAAGATGAGGAGTGTTGTCCGCATTAATCCAGAGAGTGAGAAAAGCGTGGTAATTAATGGCGGGTCGTTTCTGGACTCTGTTCTTCCATTTGTTTTGCTGCTCTACCCACTAAGCTGGCGCAATCTGAGGATGGAGATGAAAACACAATGATTCGGCATGAGGAGCGTTTGGGTCATGGTAACCTTCCTAACACCAAATTTGAACCTTATTATTGTTTCTTTCAGTCTTGCTCTTTGTTTTCAGTAGAGTGACATCTGGAGTGTTTTTCCTACTTTCAATTGTGCCTTTCGTTTGTTGTTATATTGTGTTAGATGATTGAATACTACATCAACAGTTAACAATTTCTCTACGTTCATTATTTGTTGTTTAAGATTTTCTAAGATGGGTGGAAACTTGAATAGGACTAAGTAAGCTAAGATATCTTTTGGTAACTCAATACCAACATCTGCCATGCGCGTGAGAGTTTTTTGAATATTGGTTATAAATCCCTCTATTTCTTGTTTGTTAAAGGGAGCGTGGATAAATTGGTTAAAGATTTGAGCCCTGTTCGCGGTTTCTGATGAAGCAAATTGTTGAGTGATCTCCTGCCAGAGAAGTTTAGATGAAGAGATATTTGTCGCATTAACCACATTTGCATGAGTGGTACTATCGAGTTTAGACAGAATAATTGCTTGTATTTCCCAGTCTTGTTTAATTGATGGTTGGTCTCAGCTTCCAGTTATAGCGCCTTTGATGTCTTTGAGATCAAATAGCATCATCATCTTGTCTCTCCAAATGAAGTAGTTGTCTTTGTTGAGAGGAGGGATAGCATCAACAGAAGCTTTGAGCGCAACTTCATGGAAATAGTCGTTGACCCCAGCTGGTTTGTTCATTTTTTAGTAGGTAGAGTCGTCCCTTTGGCTTTTAACCGTGTTAAGTTGAGAATTCAATTTCTTATGACTAAAAACCAGCAGACTTTAAGTAGAAGTTAGAGACATGAAGGCTTAGGTCAAAGATAATAGAAAAAGAAGATAAGAGTAAAAGAAACACCAACAGGTTGGACTATGTTAAGTTGAGAAGAAGAGATGAGCACAGAAAGAGTAGATGAGGCACGTGGAGGCAGGACAAAGGCTATAATCCACCATGCTATGTTGTCAGAGTTTGCCAAGCTTATGAATCTTTGGGAAGTAACTTCTTACCAGGCAGAAAACTTGGAAGAGATATTCAGATTGAGATGACCTTATTGAGTGATTGAGATAGAGTAGAGATCATGAACTGGATAGGTTGAAAATTGTACAAAGGTTGAGTTGATTAGGCGTAGATGAGCTTGACGAGGCGTAAGTCAACAGGAATAATAAAAATAGATAAAGAATTGAAATAACCAAAGAAGAAAAAAAGAAAGAAGAAAAAAGAAAGAAGCATCACAAAAATAAAACCAAGCAGAGTCTCCTCCTGATGAGGAGAGAACTAAGTACCGGTTGTAATCTGCCCCGGTGACCCCAAATCAGAGAGTGTCTCTGGGGCTTATTATCTCTCATAGTAGAGTATACACACTCATCATTGAAGTGTGCGCGCACTTAGACTTAGGATAGAAACAAGAAACAGCGTTTTGAATCTTGACATTCTTAACACCTTCTCATGACGCCACCCTTGTGCCGGGCCCAACTTGGAGCCCCCTGCGCATGTCCGCATCTGCCCAACACGCCTTTCCAGATTTCCAAGATAAATCTGCGCTTCCAATCCGCGCGTCTTGCAACGCACAATTGGTGTGATCCATCCAATCCCATCCAATCCACCCTGCGTATCCAGATGCTGAGCCCAATTAGGCTGCTGATGAGCCTGCAGCATGGCTTACTTCAGCAAAGCCGCATCCATTTCTGAGCGCGCTGCCTCTCCTGAGCCTGCTGCTACTGCTGAGCTTGCAGCATGCAGCCAATTACAACTTGCCTCTATAAAATAACACCACATCCCCCCAAACTTGATTTCTGTCCCCAGAGATCCACCACTATCTCACCTACCACTTACTATTC
The DNA here is from genome assembly GCA_025617555.3 of Puccinia polysora. Classification (NCBI taxonomy): domain Eukaryota; kingdom Fungi; phylum Basidiomycota; class Pucciniomycetes; order Pucciniales; family Pucciniaceae; genus Puccinia; species Puccinia polysora. The sequence goes on along the minus strand of CM062614.1, from coordinate 26,970,471 downwards.
CTAGTTATCCCATCTTTCCCCTTTGCACTGCTACATCACACCAAAGAGAAAAAAAAGCACCCACCCAACATGTCCTGCACGTTCTGCAGATGGAACGGCCTCTCCTGCCAAATCCTTCCCTGCCAGCGCGCCTGTGTTCCGTTCCAAGCCGGCCACAGTTGCTGCTCTTTATCTGACAGTATGCCTTGAAACCTTCCTCAAGGCCGTCCGTGTAAGAGGACATGGGCCAACCCTTTTGTGGTCTTGAGTGACAACAAAATTTCAACCAACGAGTGGACCCTGCCTGGCTCACCTCACAACTGGCTGCAACGTGCCTCTCAAAAACCTCCATTGCAAAAGAGCCATGACTTGGGCTGCCCATTCCGTCGGGCTGGACCACTGCGGCGCCAGGACTTTCCCACATTTGAACCTTATTGGAATGCCGCACGGGTATGGATGAATGTACCAGCCACGGACCCGCAGATTGTAAAACAACCAACCGCGCCTCCCCCACCCCAAACACTTCCTGCTGCTCCTCCACTGCCACCACGTCCTCCTACTCCCCCAAGACCTGCTCCTTTGCCTCCAACTCCTCCGCTGCCATCCCCATCAACGGTTCCCAGGTCATCCCTGTAACCCGCACGCGCGCCAACTCCTGTGGTCATCAAATTGTCACTGGAAACCGCGGCCGCTACAGCTCCTCTGGCAGCCACTCCCCCAATTCAGGAGATCCAATTAATTTTGGCACTTCCACTGGCAAGGTTTGACGCAATGGTGAAAAATGCGGATGAACTACTCCAGTGTTTCCTAGCAGTTCCCCACGCACACACCACCAATGTGCAACGCAAAGCTTTGGCGTCCTTCCAAACCCTAGCCAAGGAGAAGGTGATGAGAAATTTTTCAACGTAGGCGGATCAACCCCCCTTCTCTTATTTCTTCCTATCTTGTTTCTGCGCCTATCTTTGCAAAGAAAAAGGAATTTTGCCTCCCAACTTAAGTAGACTTTGGGCTTGTGAGAACCTTGAGAGAAATTAGAGCCGCACGCAAGATCTTCCCTTTGAGAGAAATCCGCAAGACTGAGGAGAATATGTGCCACTGAGAGTATCTGCTGAGAGTGATAAAAATCCGCACCAATGCAAGTATCTGCTAAAGGTACCTGGACCACCCAAGAAAAACTGCCTCACAGTTCCCCGTAACAATCTACAGAACAGATAGAGCACAAAAAAAACCCTCTGCGCGCGCACATCCTTCAGAGAAAGAGAGGAAGAGAAAAATAGTATCTGCCCCAAAAATCTATACCTTCTGTCCATAAGATAACCAAAGAAAAACCTGAAAATAGAGAGAATTTTTTCTTTTTTTCTTTTATTTTTAATAAGCACCAACCCGTTACCAAGCCCACGCCTTGCTCTTTGAACCACATCTGCTTTGGGCCACGCGCTTTTCTAGTTCTCTGGATCATCCATTGGAAATGATTCTTTTCCCAAATGCGGGGCTTGTCCTTGCGCCCATGGACCAAGCTTTGCGCTGTGCCCATGCCTGAAAGAAACTCATACCCTAGCCAGCGATAATCCCAAAAAGTGAATCCAGACAGAAGAAAATAAGAAAAAAACATTCTGGGGTGTCTAGTTGTTTGGGCTGTGAACCAGCTAGAGCACCCCCTCACCAAATCCAATCATATCCCCTATTCATCCATTGTTCCCCCCACCTTGGCTGCTGTCCCCAGCGGTCTGCAGTCCATTACTGCGCCAGATGCAAAGCGCCCGCGCCAGATTGTCCTTGGACAGAGGATCTGTGTTTTTGTTGCCTTTGCTATCCAAACCAGCCATCTTTTCAAATGCAGTTGAGCCCCATGCAAAGAATTTTTTCACGTGCAAAGCTGCAGCCTTCCGTTTGAGCAGAGTCCCATCCAATTCCTCCAACTGGTAAATTCCTCTGGTGACCTTGGACGTCACACAGAAAGGACCGTTCCATTTATTTGCAAACAACTTCCCCCATTGAGTTTCCAGGCTCTGGTTGTAAAGCAGAACCAAGTCCCCCTTCTGCAACCAATCCCAGAGTTTATGCTTGCAGCGCTTTTCCCAGTAGTCAAAGACATTGTGCGATTTTCCTTCAGCCTTCCAGCCACTTTCTACAAAATCTTGTTCTGTTTCAGGAGTTTCTGGGCACGGGCCTCTACTAGATCTGCGCCTCTCTTAACCTTCAACTAATCAAGACCCAGAAAGGTTTTCAGCTTGATTTCAATTGGCAGCACGGGTTGCTTCCCAAAGAGCATCTTGTACGGGAAATAACCCTTCAATCTCTTCACCAAAATCCAATCCGCAAAAAGAACTACTGGAAAGGTTTCCTGCCACCCCCTACCATCCTTCCGGCAAATTTTCACCATTGCCTGCTTGATTGGCTGGTGACTGCAATCAATCATCCCCGCGTCTTCCGGATAGTACTCTGTTACTTGCCCAAACTTTTCTCTGAAACTTCACACTAACTCTGCCAACCATCCCTGGAACTCTGCGCCCCCATCAATCATTACCAAGTGAAGTAATCCATAACGCAAAAACCAGTCTTCCTCCAGAGACTTCCCAACTTTCTCCACCAAGAGCTCCACCAGCGGTTGCACTTCCACCCATCCTGACAGATTTTCAAGCGCAACAAGAAGGTATGCAAACTTACCTTCCTTGATGTGCACAAAATCCAGGGAAACCCGCCCAAACAAGGCATCCTCCCCAGTGGGAATCATATTTTGCAAGGCAATGTTGCGCTTCTCTTCGACATGCTTTTCACAACCGTATCCACTCCCGCACCAGTTTTAACACACCCAGCCACCAGAACCTCACCCTCACCCCCTTCCGCGTAAAACCTCACTGCAACGGCCAAGATTGTCATGCAGACTTCCAAAGGTTACCTCCTGATCTTCCCTTAACATGCTGACCACAAGCGGTACCAGCGCGCTCCACTGTCACAGCTGTCCGTCCTGTAGGTAAAAATTTCCCACTCTCTGCCAAATCCATCTAAAAATATTGGCTGGCATATAATCCCGGAACCAAAGATCCTGCAAATTTGAACTAAGGACCACGTAACTCCTGGACTGCTGGAGCAGAAGTCAAACACCTACTTCCACCACTCCTAACTTAACCATTCAAGCCTCCACATCCAGTGGTTCTGCGCCTTTGTACGTATCTTTGCGCGGGTAACAAGACAGAGCATCCAGAATCGTAAAGGCCTTCCCTGGAAAATGCACCACCATGAAAGAAAATAACTGAAGGAACACAACCCACCTTGTCATAGGCGCATTTGGCAGCATTGGCAAATTGATCATCCGTGCCAGTGCCTCTGCATCCACCAAAAGCGTGAAGTGAATCCCCCACAGCAAATGCTGCAACCTCCGCACAATCTCAGTGACACCGCAAAGCCCCAACTTTGGCTGAAAATACCAGCTCAATGTTGGCATAAACCTAATGTACTCTTAAAGAACCGGACAATCTTTCCCCCCATCCTCCTGTGTCAGCACTGCCCCCGCACCAAGCTTTCTCAAATCCACAGCCAACTTTATTACCACGGCTTCTTAATCCAAGTACCGCAGTATGATATTGCATCCAACAATCTCCTTGAGTTTGTCACAGGCATTGTCACATTACAAACCCCAGGCCCATTCCCCGCCCTTATGGGTCAATTCCTGTAACGGACTAGCAACCTCTGCAAAAGGCTCAATTAACATCCTTAAATAGCAACACAATCCCAAGAACTTGAGAATGTGCAATACAGTCTTTGGGGTTGGCCACTCAAGGACTTTGTTGCATTTCTTTTCTGCAATCCCCCTTCCATTGGAAGCCACCTGTCATACTGACACCAAACTCAGTCTAACCTCAGTCTAACCTCAGCAAACCCAGTCTAACCCTCAGGCCTGATCTACTTTCCAAGGAACTTCAACCTCAGGGCTCAGGGGACTTACATCAATATGTCTCCAGTAACTATATACCTCAGGATCTTCATGCAGTATATATCTACATATAGTCTAACTCCATACTATACACAGATAGACTCCATAGGCTTGCACATACTCAATCTCCCAGGTTCTACTCTACCTCTCTGTCTAACCCGTACCTCTGTGGGTTACCTCTCTGTCTAACCCATACCTCTGTGGGTTACCTCTCTGTCTAACCCGTACCTCTGTGGGTTACCTCTCTGTCTAACCCATACCTCTGTGGGTTATCTCTCTGTCTAACCCATACCTCCTCTGTGTGGTTTATCCTTTGGGAATCCTTATGTACATCCTCTTGCAGATTGTATTACATACTCTCTCTAATTAGTACATAGTGTCATGACCCCCATGTACACTGTACATCCTTCAACTGTACTCTCCCAACTTAGACAGCTCAGACCTGGAACCTTGCCCCAATGTAGAAGCAGCCTAACCTAATTTAGTAGCATACCTGATCAGCCATCTCTGTTACCTAGACTGTTCCCATGACATCATATCTATAGTCTGAGCCCCAATAACTTGTACCTCTGTTGTAGTTCCAACCTCTTGTCTATTTAAACAGGCCTCCTCTTCCCTCTTCCTGATGGTTCCCCAAGAAATCAGTTTACTACTTCTTACTAGGAGATCTTTCTCAGCAAGTGTCATTCAGCACTCTTCAACCCAATCCTCCTCTGCTCCTTGTAGCCCCTTTCAGTAACCTTGCCCCCAAGCCTACTGTGGGCAGAGACCCCTCTGTGCCAAGCCCTGCTTGCATGTCAGCAGCCTTTGTGAAATTAAACTGATTTCTTCCCCAATAACCTCTTCTTCACCAACCACAACTCCCTATCCCTTTTAGACAGCATCAAATCTTGCTATTGAGTTGTGGCAATTTTTTTTGCTTTATTTCTGTCCCAACCTTGAACTTGGCTATTTGATTTGTGGCCATTTTCATTGCTTCCCTTACCTTACTGTCAAACCTACTCAAAAGACCCAGCTCTCCATCCTCCAAGTACCACTTCAATGCTTTGACGCTTCAACGCTTTGAAGCTTCAACACTTCAACACTTTGACACTTTGACACTTTGAAGCTTTGACGCTTCAACACTTCAACACTTAGACAAGTTATAGTAACCGGTATTTGACTGTCCCCTAAAGGTAATCAGAGGAAGAAAAATTCCTTTTTTTATTAATCATTTTATTCTTGTTCCAAGGTGAAGAACAACTTTTGGGTAACTAATTATTCTTAGAAGTAAGAATGCCACCACAACGTGCTCTCTTTTCTCACATTTCTAGCCCAGCATTCACCCTTAGCTCCAGGGGGAGAGGTGCCACTTAACCTACTGACCCTTCTACCCCTAGATCTTGTGGAACAGGTAGGACTTTTTCTAACCTGGCTGCACCAGTGGTTACCACTTCCACTCCTATGGATACAGGTTTATTGGAACCTATTCCCCAAGTATCCCTTTCTACTATTACTTCATTTGACAATGCTAGCCTCCACAGAGTCACAGGTCAGTTTCCAATCCCAGGTTACCATGGTTTAGACTCTCCTGCCTATGATGCAAGCATGGTCCCAATCCCAGGAGAAGGTGAGGAAGATGAAGAGGATGAGGGCTCAGGATTTGATTCCAGAATCTTGAGTGGCTTGGATTCACCATCCCCAGAGGGTAATCCTAGTTAAACTTCTAATGCAACAGCAGTTCCTTCACCTTCCCTACACACCAACCTTTCTTTCACCACTCAGGTGCCTTCAACTGACCCTGCCCTGCTGGCCATTCTTCAGCAAATGACCACTGCAATGACTCATCTTTCTAAACCTGCTGACCATGGACCCTCTGCTAACCTTAAATCTCCATCTATCAATGCCCCAGATAAATTTGATGGAACTAACCCAACGAAGCTTAGACCCTTCCTTCAAGCTTGTGAACTCATCTTTGAAAATGATTAGAGAGTTTTTGCTAATGACAGAAAGAATGTATTTTTTACAGTCTCTTACCTTTCAGGAAATTCCAGTCAATGGATCCAACCCTATCTTGCTTACATTGGTAATCATGAGCCAGATTTCATACTTAAATCCTGGCTTCTATTCACTCAACAGCTTCATACCCTTTTTGGGGATTTTCTGGAAATCCAGCGTGCTGAGAAGTAGCTAACCCTTCTTAAGATGAAAGACAGTGGTTATGCTACTAACTATATCACTGAATTCAGGACACTTATGACCAAGGTCTCTGGATGGGGTGATAAAGCCTTTTTCTTTCATTTTAGACAGGGTCTCCCAGCCAGGTTACTGGACCAACTAGCTGGTTATGATGGACCTCAAGAAACCTTGCAAGACCTAATGGATATTGTTCTTAAGTATGATACTTGTTACCATGAAAGGATCCGGCAGAAGTCCTTCACTCTCCCTCATACCTCAAGACCTGGACCCAGTCTTCCCAATCCTCAGAAATCTCAACAGACCAGCCAACAAGGTAGGTTCAAGGGGAAAGCAAAGACAACCCCTACTAATTTTACTCCAACCTATGTTCCCAATCCCAATGTGCGAGAGGATGGACACCTCAAGGCTGAAGAAAAAGCTAAGAGAGAAAGAGAGGGTTTGTGTAACTACTGTGGAGGAACTCACAAAATTAGCCTCTGCAGGAAAGGTCCAGATTTTAAGCCTGGCCAGAAGCCCAATCCTATGAAACACAAACAGGGAAAAGACTAGGTGATTGAAATGTTGTACACCTTGACCATCACCCTCCCAATATTTGAGTACAAACTTTGGAAAGGAAAGACTCTAACCCTCCTTCTAAAGACTTACGTTTTGTTTGCTTGTCCAATAACCAGGCTTACAGTGTACTTGTTGACTCTGGAGCAACTCAATTTGTTATTTCAAAATCTATGGTTTCAAAGTTTTCTCTGTCACCCAAACCTCTGACCACTCCTATCTTCTTATTTACCTTCAGTCCTTCTGACTCACCTTCCCAGGAAATCATCCATAAGGTTTCCTTCAATTTCTCTTTTCCCTCTTTTCCCAACTTAGAATGGGATTTCTTGGTAGTTGATACTCCCCCTAAAGAAGACATTATTCTAGGTATTGACTTCCTCCATTTCTGGAACCCAGAGGTAAATTGGCAACTGGGATTTATTACCCCGAGACACCAACCATCTTTGGATCATTCCTCTTCTGTTGAACTCTCCTTGGCAACTACTTCCTTTCCGCCAGTGAACCTGCAGGTCACTGCTCCTGTCCCCTTTTCAGAATCTACGCACTCACAACACTTTCCTTTGAGTTCAACAACTACTTCTGTGAACAGGATATTCTTTGGACATTCTCTGAAATTCTTGGAGGATATGGAGGATGATCTATCTGTTCAAGTTTTGCGTATGATTATTTCCACTTCTGACCCTGACCCAAAGCAGGCTACTGCAGAAGGTTTGGATGAAGATGAGGAAACTGATGAAAGTGAAACTGTGATGGAGAGAGTTCCTGATGCTTATCATGCCTTTTTAGATGTTTTTTCCAAGTTCAAAGCTGATAAACTCCCTCCTCATTGCGCTTACGACCATCATATTGAACCAGAAGGCCCTATGCCTCCAGTTGGGCCTATCTACTCCCTCATTCACCATGAGAAGGAGGCCCTACAAGCCTATATAGCAGAAAATATAGAGAAAGGTTTCATTCGCCCCAGCACTTCCAGAACTGGAGGACCTGTCCTCTTTGTAAAAAAGAAGGATGGTGGTTTGCAATTGTGTGTTGACTATTGCAAACTCAATGCTGTGACTCAAAAGAACCGGTATCCCATTCCTCCCATGACTCACTTATTAACAGTCTTTTCTGGTTCTACCATTTTTTCCAAAATTGACCTCAGGGGTGCTTATAATCTCCTTCAAATTAAGGAAGGGGATGAACATCTTACAGCATTCAGAACTCAGTTTGGGAGTTTTGAATATTTGGTAATACCTTTTGGACTCACCAATGCTCCTGCCTCTTTTCAATGTCTTGTTAATGACATTTTTTCAGACCTTCTGACCATCTGTGTGGTGGTATACCTCAATGAAATTCTTATTTTTTACAAAAACTTAACAGAACATACAGCTCATGTGTGTGAAGTCTTGAACAGACTTGGGAAGAATAACTTATATGCAAAAGCTTTTAAGTGTGAATTTCATGCCTCCTCAGTGGACTATCTAGGATATTTCATTTCCAGAACTGGCATTGAAAAGGAAAACTCCAAGGTCGAGAAGATCTTGGACTGGCCACCACCAACAAACAAAAAGGCCTTGCAGCAGTTTTTGGGTTTTTCTAATTTTTATCGCAGGTTTATCATTAACTATTCCAGAAAGGTGCACCTCCTCACTGCTCTAGCTGGAGCAGATCCCATCTTTCCTTTGTCCCCAGGGGCTCTGCAGCAGTTTGAGGACCTCAAGGTAGCCTTTACTAAAGCTCCTGTACTCAGACATTTTGATTTTTCCTTACAAAACTTTTTGGAGACTGATGCCAGTGACTATGCCCTAGGGGCTTTCCTCACCCAAGTCTCCTTTGATGGATCCAAGCACCCAATTGCTTTTGACAGCAGAAAATTGGGTAGTGCTGAACTGAACTATGAAATCCATGATAAGGAACTCCTGGCCATTGTATGGGCCATCAAGATCTGGAGATCTTACTTCCTCAGTCTTTCTTCTTCCTTTGAAGTTCTCACTGATCACTTGTCTCTTAAATATTTCATGACCTCCAAAGTCTTGACTTTTTGCCAAGCCCGTTGGGCTGAGTTTCTGTCTGAATTTGACTTCACTATAGTCTATAGACCTGGAAAGCAATCAATAGTTCCTGATGTCTTGTCACGTCGAGACAACATTTATCCCAAGGGGGGGATGCCCTATGCAGAAAGGAATCCAGCAAATGTCAAACAACTCTTGAAACAGACTGACTTTGAACCTTCTAGAATTTTCTTAATCTCTACAAAACAGGTTGACAAACAATTGGAAACCTTAATTCAGTCCCAGATCTCCAACAAATCAACCCAGCAGATTATTCAGAAGCTACATAAAAAGGAACAAGTAAAGAGTTATCTTATAGACCCAGACACTGGACTCCTTATTTTCCAAAATCAAATAGCAATCCCCATGGAGGATGAACAACTCCAACTTGAAATACTTTGACAAAGACATGACTCTCCTCTCTTGGGCCACCCTGGACAAGACAAAACAGCTGATCTAGTCAAAAGAGATTTCCATTGGGAAAATATGACTTCCTTTATCAAAGATTATGTTTCTTCTTCTAACCTTTGCAGCAGAAACAAAGCCAGTCACCACAAAAATTTTGGACTCCTCCAACCCTTACCAATTCCAGATTCTCCCTGGACTTGACTCTCTATGGACTTCATCTCACAACTGCCACTATCCAATGGATTTGACTCAATTCTTGTGGTGGTTGATTGTTCTTCAGAAATGTCACTCTTTATTAAAACCAGAACTGATATCTCCTCTGTGGAGTTAGCTAACCTACTAATTTATCATGTTTTTACTAAACATGGCCTCCCAACTGACATTTTCAGTGACAGAGGATCTTTATTTGTTTCTTCCTTTTGGAAAATTGTATGTGAAAAATTACAGATAAAAAGAAATCTTTCCACAGCTTATCACCCTAAAACAGATGGACAGACGGAACAATTAAATCAGATCATAGAACAATTTCTTAGGATGTATGTCAGTTATCACCAAGACGACTGGGATACCTGGATCCCCCTTGCTGAATTTGCTTACAATAATTCCACTCACACTTCTACTAAGCAATCTCCTTTTTTCACCATCTATGGACAACACCCCAACTTTGAAAGTCTCCATGTAGTAGATGATCAACCTGCCAGCCACTACATAACCCAGATTTACCAGAATCAGAAGTTATTGGGTATTGAACTGGAAAAGGCAATTAAAACCTAAAAAAGATATGCTGACCTAAAAAGAAGTGACTTTCCTGTCTCATTTGCTGTTGGAAACAAAGTTTGTCTCTCTTCTAAAAATATCAAAACTAATTGTCCAACTCATAAGCTCTCAGAGCAATGGTTAGGTCCTTTTTTGATTACAGAAAAGATTGGAAAAAGTTGATTCAAGATTCAACTCCCTCAGCAATGGTCCACCATTCACCCTGTATTCCACTCCTCTTTTCTCAAGCCATATCAGGACAACTCACTATCCTCTAGGCACCAACCACCAACTGAGCCAGTCAAAATTGATGGTGAAGAAGAATGGGAAGTGTCTCAGATATTGGATTCAAAACTTAAGAGGTGGAAATTGTTTTACTTAGTTGAATGGAAAGGCTTCCAGAACAACAAGGAACGCACTACTTGGGAACCTCACTCTAATCTTACCAACTGCCCTACTTTACTTCAAGACTTCCATACACTCTACCCTTCAAAACCAAAGAAATCCTTAAAATTAAAACAATATAAACCTTATTCTCCTTTTCAAAAAAAAAATACTTAATATCAATAACATAATAAAAAATGAAGATTCTTTCTCCCTTTCCTTTTTTCCTCCTTAACAAAAAAAAATCAATTTCTCCCCTCCAAAGAAAATAAAAATAAATAAACAATAAAATAAATCAAATTTCATATAAAAAATTTTTTAGATAGCTTCACACATCAATTCTTCCAACTCTTTCACTCTAGACATCCAAGTATTTACTAGCTTTAGCTTGGCAACTTGATAAGGATTTGGCCCCCTTATAGTAGTCCCTACTTCAAAAGTATGTCCAGCTAAAAGCCAAAATATTAGCTAGTCTTTTCTTTATCTCTAAAACCTTTTTCTTTCTAGCTTCTAAAAATACATACTTCTCCTTTCTTATCTCACTACCCCAACCCTTCTTTAAACCTTCCTGAAAACTTGAATTATAAGTCCTAGAATTCCTACTATAAATCTCCAAAGAATGATTGACTTGATCTTCATTTAAAACAGAATCTTCCCTGAATCTTCTTCCTTCCATCATCTCCAATAACCTTTCTCCATTTTCCAATTCCTCCAACCAGACCTCATCTTCACCTCTTTTTTTCAATTCCTTTCTTTTTATTCCTCCTGTCTTCCACCACCTTCATCTTCACCTCCAAATCCTTCATCTTGTTCCTTGAATCCTCTAACTCCAAAGAGTGATCTGACCTGCCCCCTTCTTTGACGATGACCTCTCTACCTTTTCCTTTCCTTTCTCTTTAGTAGCTTCTCTATCTTCATCCATATCCCTCACTTCCATCTCCAAACTCCCTTTGGCGTCTTCATCGTTGTCTCCACTTTGACAATCCGCTTTGAAGCTGGACTGCCTTTTTCAACGCTTTGACAGACTGCTTCAACCCCTCAACATTCAACGCTTTGACGGGTTTCTTTGACGCTTTGAGGTTTGACTTTTGACAAACCTCTTTGACGCTTTGATGGGTTTCTTTGATGCTTCAATGTTCAACAGGTTCAATGGACCCCACAATTCCTTTGTTTCTTACTCTTTTTGATGGGACCCCGACCACCTCCTTGTCCAAATCTACGTGAGGGGTTCCCCATTGTATAAATTCCTTGCTGCACTCCTCCTGCGGACCCCTTGACATACCATATATGGCCAAATTGCCAGTTTGACGCAGCACCTCCCTCTTTTCTTGCGTTTTCTTCAACCTCTCCTGCATCAAATCGACTATTTCCAACTTGTATCAGCACTCCAGCACCTCCAACACTAAATCTAGAAACACTTACCTGAAGATTCATTGAGTCTGCATGAATACCCCAGAGTCATGGCATCATCATCTGGAGTCTCCTTCACTTCAAAGGGTTGACTCTTCTCCAGGACCCATAAGGTTGGTGAAGGTGATCTGGTGTACGGAGATAAAGGTGGTAATGGGGTGGATGTTGGTGATGGTTGTGGGTAAGGGGAAGGAAAACTCAAGTTAGACATGGCTGAAGGACAACCTGGATGGCCTCTTTAACCTCTCCTTTTATGGTCATCAGGAGATGCCCTCCTCTTCACCAGGGGGTACTGTCATACTGACACCAAACTCAGTCTAACCTCAGTCTAACCTCAGCAAACCCAGTCTAACCCTCAGGCCTGATCTACTTTCCAAGGAACTTCAACCACAGGGCTCAGGGGACTTACATCAATATGTCTCCAGTAACTATATACCTCAGGATCTTCATGCAGTACATATATACATATAGTCTAACCTCCTACTATACACAGATAGACTCCATAGGCTTGCACATACTCAATCTCCCAGGTTCTACTCTACCTCTCTGTCTAACCCATAACTCTGTGGGTTACCTCTCTTTCTAACCCATACCTCTGTGGGTTAATTCTCTGTCTAACCCATACCTCTGTGGGTTACCTCTCTGTCTAACCCATACCTCTGTGGGTTATCTCTCTGTCTAACCCATACCTCCTCTGTGTGGTTTATCCTTTGGGAATCCTTATGTACATCCTCTTGCAGATTGTATTACATACTCTCTCTAATTAGTACATAGTGTCATGACCCCCATGTACACTGTACATCCTTCAACTGTACTCTCCCAACCTAGACAGCTCAGACCTGGAACCTTGCCCCAATGTAGAAGCAGCCTAACCTAATGTAGTAGCATACCTGATCAGCCATCTCTGTTACCTAGACTGTTCCCATGACATCATATGTATAGTCTGAGCCCCAATCACTTGTACCTCTGTTGTAGTTCCAACCTCTTGTCTATTTAAACAGGCCTCCTCTTCCCTCTTCCTGATGGTTCCCCAAGAAATCAGTTTACTACTTCTTACTAGGAGATCTTTCCCAGAAAGTGTCATTCAGCACTCTTCAACCCAATCCTCCTCTGCTCCTTGTAGCCTCTTTCAGTAACCTTTCCCCCAAGCCTACTGTGGGCAGAGACCCCTCTGTGCCAAGCCCTGCTTGCATGTCAGCAGCCCTTGTGATACCAAGACATGCCCCAGAACCTCCAGCGCGGGTACACAGACTTCTAGCTTTCTCCCCGACACCACAAGGCCTTCTTTCTCAATCCAAAACAAGATACTTTTCAGCATTTGCGCAAATTTCCAGAAAAATTGAAAAATTCCTGGGGCATTGATAAGCGTTTCCCCTCTGTAATCAATCCTTGGACCTTTGATGCCTGTGTTGTTGATGAAAATATTCTCCCCCTCTGTAAAATTGTCCTTCAGAATCCAGGCCATCTGCACTTGGTAAATGGCAACCAAGTTAGTTTTACCTTGCAGCAGCGGTGTCAGTTGCATCCTGCCCAATCCGGTTTGACAGGCAGTCATTGGCCGCAAACTCCAATTGAGTTCACGCTGGTTGTATACGCCCATCACATCCACCAACCCATAGCACGCACACCCTGCCATAGATTCCAGAAACTGTTTCACGCTTGGAGGTTGTCCCGTGTCTTGGATTGTAAACAAATTAAGCAGCTGCAGATCATTAATAATCCGTAATGTCTTCCCATCCTTCTTAACCACCGCAAAGATTGGACTTTAGTAACTTGATGTTGATTTCTTGTCAAGGCCCGTTCCTACATGCTTGCACACCAGCTCCAAGAAGGGCCCCCAAACCTCCTGTGGAATTGGAATTGGCTTTATCTGCCAAGTCTCATGCAGAACTGTTGGAATCACATAAGTGTCTCCTATCTCCCTCTTTAACCGTCCCCGCTCTTCAGGTCAAAACGCGAGTGCTCTTTCCCACAGGAAAAGTACCAAAGTCAGCAAATCTTGTTCCTCTGCGCTTAACAGCCCTGCGGTCAAAAGTTAAGGGCTGAAACCCACTCATCTGTAATGTGCTCCAATTGTGTTACTCATCCTGAAACCTTCAGCAGAGATTTCCAAGGGTCCTGCAACCAAGGGATTGGTTGGAGTGATCCGTTCAGATCCTTTGGTTTTGCTTCCCTCTGGGCAAGGACATTACGCGCAACAGGCTTACACTTCCCAAGATTGCACTGCGCCATCTGCAGGCATCAGTTACCATAGATCCTGGTCAAAACCAAACTGCGGCTTTTGCCTTTGCTCACAAGCGTGGAACAATGATAGTGTTTTTCAAAGTACCTCTCAGCAATGCATACTGAGGAAGGGGAATTAATTCCAGGGCTTGCATTTCCCCTGCTTCCTCCCTACTTCCCACCTGCTCCTTGCTGGTCAACCGCCCACACAAAGCCGGAGCTTGCTCCGTGCGGTAACCTCAGCCAACTAGTCAAAATCTACCTCCCACCCACCCTTGAAAACCAACTCTGCGCCAGGGTCCTCCTCTTCTTCTCTTGCCAAATGCCCCATCCACTTCCCCAACCCTTGATTGCAGATTGTGATTTTGAATCGCCTTCCAGACAAATTTTCCACCGTCAACGCTTCCGTACCCACCTCTGTATCAAACATCATTTGCGCTTGGAACCCAAACATGAATGGCCCTCCTAAAATAGCCTCCCCAAAATCAACCAATAGAAAAGGAATGGGTTTAAAAACCCTTGCAACCTCAACCTCTTCCTCCTCCACAACCCCATCCACGCAACATGCCCCACTGTTAAGCGCGCAAAGCCCCATTGCACATTTCTGCCAAACCAAACCCAATTAATCAACCAATATCAACAGAAGGAGGTTGACCATAGAACCGCTATCCACCAGTTCCCACACCTCCCTTCCAGAAATCTTCATAGGAACATAAGCCAGCGGAGTTGAAACCAATTTCATCCCCGCTAGCTTGCACTCCACATCATCCAGAGCCAGGCTCACACGCTGAACCATTGGAGGGATCCTATTGTGTCCGCACTCCTCAGCACTTGAACCATCTTATCCACCGCCACCAGCAACACCGCTGCCAACTCCTTCAAGGTCAAGGGAATAATTTTTTTTCCCCATCACTCTGCGCACAATCTCCACCGCCTTTTTCTTGCCCATTAGATTTGCCAGCTGCCTGTCTGTTTCACAAAAGGGCAGAACTGGCTTAGGAGCTACTGGCGGTACCCACTCTTTAGCATCCACATTGTCAGCTCTCTGATACCAGGAACCTTGCAGTACTTTAGCTACAGAGAGTGATAAAAATACTGGAATAATAATAACAATTATTATTCCAAAAAATAAACGCTTAGAGGCTCAAACAAATAATATAATAAGAGCATTTGCAAGGTTCAATTGGTTTGTTAATTAAATCTTATCAATATGTATATAAAAGAGGGGCCACAGTATTATACTACTGGGGGTCTTTACAGACAAAGCAACCTCTCTACAAGGGGCCTCCTTTGGCAGTTTAAGAACCTTGGAATGAAGATGGGTGCCTTAGAAAGGGCTTATTCCACTAATGGCCGGGCATAACAGCACAATGGCCTAGACAGGAAAGGAAACACTAACTCTGAGCACTTTACCACGAAAATCCTGCAATAATAGGAAAGGTTCACAGCAGATGGGGTGAATTGCCTGACTAAACTTCAAGGGTTGATTGGTTTTAATAAATAAATAATAATACTACAGACTTGGTCATAAATCACTTGCTTAGATTCTTCATAAGCACTGGACTAACAATGACACAGTGTCTGATTGATAATAATAAGTCCTGGTAAACTTATGATGGAATAATGGATCCAAAGAGGTCTGTATAAATACCTTTTTGGGGTGATTTTGAGCTTTTCAGGGCGCGTAGAGAGAGTTCTGCTCATGGGCTGAGGCTGCCAAGACAGTCAGAGCAGGATTAGCACGTCCACTTGGCGATGTTCATCAGCTGAACTTAGATCTTCTGGATTTCTGTATTATTTAAGCCACAGGATCTGTTAATCTATTATGGCGTAAATTTGATCATTCTGAACTCATCCTTGATTTGTACTATTAGTATTGATTTAAAGTGAACAGATGTGGAGGTTTACTAATTTTTCATCATCTTCTGATAACGTAGATAGTTTTTAATAATTTTTATGAACACTCCTTGTAGTGTTTTGTGGTCTTCAAAGATGAGAGTCAATGATTTACATGGTAATCCTTGATCTTTAATTTATTATTGAAAAATGTTCTAAAATTAATTTTTATTAATTTTAATTAAGTTTTGATCTTTTTAGATTATTAGTAATGCATATTTAAACTTGTTACATATACCAGGCAACCCTAATTAGGTTGTAGCTCTTTTGAGCGGTACTTGGTTGTCAGATTAGTCACAACGGATCCAGAGGCGGGGATCAGCCAGTTCAAATGCGCGCAGGTTGGGATCTGCTGCGTGCGTGGCAGAATTAGCTGCGCGCGGGTCTCTAGTACGCGGGAAACTGCTACTATGAGTATGTAGGGGTATGTAATGATGTGGGGCTGCGTGCGGGAATTGTGACATAACACATTTCCGCATGTAACTCCTACAATATACACAACACCTCAATTCTGAGTGAATTTTAGGTGTAAACCCTATACTTAAAAACACGTGTGAAATGTTAAAATGGCAAAAAGGTGCCATACTGGTGTTGCAATTTTTAGTACTTTTCTTTTTAATTATTTTAAAAATTTAAGGACTTTGATTTCAAGGGTGGGGTCAGTGAGTGACGCTACCTAATTTTGGGTGAGGAATCCATTTCTTGAATAATATTCATGGATTTCTTGCTCCTTCTTTTGTTAATTTATAAATTCTTATTTTTTATAGTTTTGTGTTGCTATGACAGTTTGCTCTGTACATAGTAGCAAGCTGACATTCCCCCACTCCAAGATATGTCTATATCTAAAAGAAATTCTGGTTCAATGCCTTCTGCTGGCTCTGTAGTTCCTTAGGTGTATTGGTCAATCAGGGATATTGTGTTCAGGTAACCACTCATCCATATCAGCTGATTCTCCCTTTTATCTAACTAGGTAGAGTCTGAAATCTTTTCCATTGATTGTTTATTTTTTATATTGAAGGATCTTGCTAATTTTTCCTCTGTCTTTTTCAGTTTCTTCTATAACAGGTATTTCAGGTGAAGGAGTATATTCTCCATTCCTTGGGTGGTAGTGTTTGTTCAGATTTACTGGGAAGACTGGGTGTTTTCTAGGAAGCTCACCACTAAGGATTACTTCTACAGCATTCTTACCATGAATTTTATTAATGGTGAAAGGTCCAACAAAAGCTTTTCTAATATCTCTATTTCCAGCTAAGTTGGTGAAGTTGGTGGTAGAGATCAAGACTTGATCACCAATCTTGAAATCAGGCTCCTTATGGGTTTTATCCCAACTTTGTTGGTTATACTCCAAAGCATCCTGGACACACTTAACAGCATGTTTATTGGCTAAATCTATCACGTTTTTGGAATCAAGTGATGGAGGGTGAATATTTTTTAGCTGGTGATTAAGGTTATCCTTGGGTAATTTAGGAATCCATCCTCTTTCCAGTATGTAGGGTGCTTCCTTAGTGGTAGAGTGCTTGCTACTGTTGTAGGCCATCTCTAGTGCAGGTAAAAGGCTAACTCAATTGTGGCAATATCCATCAGAATTCTTGTATTCTATACCAAAGCCACAGAATCTCCTGAGCATATCTTCCAGGGTCTGAATCATTCTTTCAGCTAAGCCATCCGTCTGAGGGTGATAAGCTGTAGAAAAAGCTAAGGTTGTTCCCAGCATGTCATGAAGATTTCTCCAGAACTCAGAGGTGAATTTAGGATCTCTGTCACTGATAATGATCTTGGGAAATCCAACATCAGCAATGAGTCTGTTCCAAAATAATAGGGCAACTTCCATAGAAGTGTCTTCCTTGTGATTAGGTAGAAGCTTTGCGCTCTTGGAGAACCTATCCACAATGACTAGGACTGAGTTGTAGGAATAGGCTCCTCCTGGTGGTAGTCAAGTTACAAAGTCCATGTTGATGATCTCCCATCTTTTCTTGGTTTCAGCAATCTTTTGCAGTAGACCAAACCTTTTCCCAGTGGTCCTGTTGGCCTTCTGACAAGTTTTACAACTAGTAACATACTGGATAGTGGAGTCTCTCCAATTGATCCACCAAGCAGTTTTTTTAACCTTATCTAAGGTTCTATCAGCAGATAAATGAACAGATGAGCAGTTATCATGGAATTCATCCAGGATGTGTTTGATATGGTCATCCTTAGTTAAGACTATAACACTTGAATGTTGATGCCTTTAGTATACTAGACCATCCCATATGGTGAACCTTCCGGCTTTGTATGGTTTCAAGAGGGGTTCAGGTAGGCCATTGATCAATTCAGATGGTGGAGAAGTAATTTCCATAAGGGTGATCAGAGTTTTCATGCCAGAATTTTAAGATTCTTTGATTGAGTTGAACAAGGATTCATCCAATTCACAAATGTGGATTCCCATTATAGGAGCTTCAACGTTCAAAATTTTAATGTTAAGGATAGGGAAGATATCATTATCCTCTGGATCATAAGCAGGGTTACTTGGGTCATTGGGTAAAGCATTCCTGCTCAAACTATCAGCATTCTGGTGTTTAGCACCAGTTTGGTGAACTATGGTCATCTGACCTCTGTACTGTTGTATGGCTATCTACCATCTTAACATGTGCCTACTAGGGATATTCATTTTCATCAAAGTCATGAAAGCATTGCAGTCAGTAATTACTGTGAACTTGGTTCCTGCCAAGTAGTAATGAAGTTTCTCCAGAGCCCATACTAACCAAGGCATTCAATTTGGCTTGCACCATACCTTTTCTCAGTATCCTTAACTTGTCTGGATATGAAGAGTATAGATTTTTCCACTGTTTTTTCATCCTCTATGACTTCCTGGTGTAATGCAGCTCCTAGCCCGTCCATACTAGCATCTATATAGAGCTTGAAGGGTTTAGAATAGTCTGGCTGAATCAGTAATGGAGCTGAAGCTATGGCCATTTTGAGTTCCTCATAATTCTTAACTCTTTCATGAGTCATATCAAACAAGGTGGTTTTGTTGCAGATTTCATACAGAAACTTGGTTAGAAGAGCAATCTTTGGTAAGTACTTCCTATAGTAGCTGCAGAAGCTAATAAAAGATAGGAGTTCAGTTTTATTCTGAGGTATTGGCCTATTCATTACTGCTGCTATCTTGTTTTGGTCAGAAGCTAAGGTTAGTCCAGAGACAATGTGTCCTAAGGCTTTCAGTTCTCCATAACCATAGTTACACTTTTTCATTTATACTTTTAATCCCACAGCAAAGATAGTTTTGAGGACTAATCTTACTTTATCCAGGTGGGTATCCCAATCATCAGAGTAAATGATAACATCATCAATGTAAACCATAATCCATCCTTTTCTGATGAATAATCCTAGAGCTGTGTCCATCATCCTTTGAAAATGAGAAGGATCATTTTTTATACCAAAAAGCATCCTTAGATACTCATAAATTCCCAAATGACAGATAATTCTTGTGAATTTCTGGCTATCAGGGCTGATAGTTATTTGGTGAAAACCTTTCAGCATGTCCATGGTAGTGATGTACTTATCTTTTGACAGGTTATGCAGAGCATGGTCAATCCTTGGAATTGGATAATAATCAGCTTGGGTGTAGTTGTTCAGCATTCTGAAATCTCCAACCATCCTTTCCTTATCATTATGCCAAGCTATAATTACTGGAGTAGTGATATCTACTTGTTAATTGTGTCCTACTTTCCTTAAGACTTGTAGGTCGACCAACTCTTGGATTTGAGTTTCCAGAGAAGCTCTAGATTTTGGACTAGAAGGGTAAGCAGGTCTCCTGAGGTTAAGTGGGTAAGGAGGCTTAATGGTTAGAGTCAGAATCATATTATGTACTTTGATGTTACCAATGGGGTGATCTTTGGTACAGAAAGCATTCTGATTTTCAAAGCATACTTGTAGGATTTCCCATCTTTGTTCTTCATTGAGTAGGGGATTCAAAGCAGCTTGAGAGAAGTATTCCTGGTTGAAACTCTCTAAGTGTTTTTCATAAGTTGAATCAGAAGTTTGAGCATTGACATGGCATATTTGAAACTTTTTGTTCCAGTCTCACCCTATGGTGAAGTATCTACCCTTGCTTTGGAATACATCTATACCATACAAGCAAAGAGAATCATTACCAAGGATAAAGTAATCACATACTCTGTTTTGGAGCACTACAAATTCAATGTTCAGTTTGAGTGATCCTTTAGAGTGAGGGAGTATGATATCAGAGGACCATACTCCAATAGCATTGAGAGAAGCATTACAACCGCTGAACTCAGCCTGAGGTACTGATAATAATTGCAGTTTCCAGTTTGGGTCTTGTTTCTCCAAATAAGTTGAACCAACACAAGAGCAAAAGGCTCCACAGTCTAGAAGTAACTTAACAGGCAAACCTTGAATTAAACCAGTAGCATAGCATGTTTTGCCTGAAGTGTAACTTCTACTGGCAGAAGGTTTTAGGGTCAAGGCTTTAGCCTCAGAGATGTGGGAATTTTCTTGTTGGGATTCCATTTTTGAGGAGAATACTCATTAACAGAATTTATGTCTAGAGAAGACTCAATACTTCCTTTAATGACATTGATGGGGTTAGTAATCATCAAATCACCCTCAGAAAGTGATCCATAAGTATCATCTAGGTGAGGGTCAGGATTATCATACTCTTCTCCTTCAATATGATGAATCTGTTTCCTAGGTAGAGGACAATCAGGTTTTACATGTCCTGTTTGGTTACAGTTCCAACATACTATTTCCTTTGACTCTGGAGTCTTCTTGACCTCCAAGGTAGTTGGATTAGTGGAAGGTGATTCCTTAGTTTTGGAAGTATACTATTCCCTTTTCCTAGTATTTTGTTCCCTGGGGAGTCTGTGGACTCTCTTATCTAGACAATTCATATCAATAGTCTCTTCCAACACACCAATCAAGGCAGAAAATCATAATCCATAGGCATCCTGCACCTTACACTGTGGTTGATTTGTACATAAGTTGAGAAGTATTTCATTGACTTCTTCTTTATCAGCATCCGGGTAAAAAAAGTCTAACCTCCTTTTCTGGTCTAAGCACAACTTATGAGGCTTGTCCTTGGATGGATCAAACTGGGAGGTTTCAAAAGTTTTCATCATCTTTCTTTTCCAAATCCTAGTACCAAATTGTACTTTGATCAATTCTTTCCAAGAAATCCAGGATAAAGATCCAACTTCTTCCCTTTTATTGATAAACCAATCAAGGGCCACTCCTTCAAATAGTCTGGGAATTCTTACCACAAATATTGTATCAGGGATTTCATAAGAAGCAAGGGTATAATCAATAAATTTAATGAAACTGACATGGTTGTATTCTTCTTCTCCGTAGAATTTAGGCAATTCAGTAATTGGAGGAAGTAACTTCAAAGCCTGTTCTATTTCAGGAGTAGGACTGGGCCTAAAATATTCATCCCTAGTTTTCCTAGTTCTTGCAGGAATACTAGGAGTACAGGTGAACCTAGCAGGTCTAGTTTCTTCCAGTTCAATGACTGGGGAGTTAGTCAAATTGCTTTAAGATCTCTGAGATCATTCTGAATCATACCTAACTCCAGATCAAGTTTTTTTGTTTAGTAAATCAATTTTGTTAATCAGATGAGCTAAAGGAGTAGGACTAGTTTTCTTAACTTCTTCCTTAAGCTGGTTCATGGTTGCAAGAATATCTTCCTGAAGAATTGATTGGTTATAATCAATATGTTTCATCAGTTCCAACTTACTAGATTTTATACTATCCTTGATTTGTTGTATTTCTAACTCATCAATTCTCATATTCTGAGACTGGGTATCAATCACCCTGAAAATACTCAGACTCAATTTTTCCAATTGTTGATAAACTTTGTCAAAACACTGGCTGATAACAGTAAAATTGTGAGACACATTTACAGAAAAGCTATTCAGAGCTTCTACATCTAATTGTGGTACACCTTTTTCCACGTCTGGGCTAGGGATATTATTCTGTCCCAATCTCTGGGTCCCTTAACTTCTGACGGGCTGAAGACCTCTTCTTTTTGGGGTCCTTTCCCTTTAAGGAAGCTAACTGATCCCAAGGATTCCAGTTCTGCATGTAGCCTTCCACCTCTTTCTTTGGGATCAACTTTTGCAGAGAAATCTGAGATTTCTTTGCCAGAGAAATAGCTCTTCTCATACCTGGCTGATCCTCCTGGGTCTGAGCCAGTTTGAATTGTTCCCAATATCTCATGTTTGATTTCACTAATACCTTGACTCTTTCCTCCTTGGTTAAGTCCAGCTGGGGTGGCATAGGAGGAATGGTATCCTCCTGGGATAACTTGTTGGGAAATGGGTGGTTATCCAATGCTCTGTTGGTTGATTTGGTGGCAGCGGTTGTTGCCCTTGTTGTCCTGTGTGATTCTATGGTCACTGGTTTGAGCACCCTCATTGCGCTTGCGACTGGAGTCCTTGTGCATACTGGTTCCTCCAGGCAGAGATCCATACAATGGGGTTCTACCTGTTGCACGGGTGTTGCTCCTGTTTTGGTACATAGCACCAAAATAAATGAGGAAGTCTTTTGTCAAAACTTTTGAGAAAAGACTTAAAAATATAAAAAATAATATTTTTTGTGTATTTATATTTTTAATAATTTTTTATATATATTTTAACTCACTTAAAGTTAAATTCAAGGTTACCAACACTTGGTTGGGATCACAACTGTCCTTGGGGGGTATTCCAACGGGGTCTGAATGAGTTCCCATCAGATCCTGGGATAAATCCAAGGGTAAGTCCAAGGGTACACTTTCTGGGACCTCCTCTAGGAGGTTCTGGTCAATGAGATCACCAAAAAAAAAATCCACTGAGATGGATAAAGACAAAAAAAATATAAGTTTAATATTTTTTTTTTGTGTTTTTACATGGCAAGAGGATGTTTTTAGAAAAATAATAACTTTTATTAGTTTTGGATTTGTCTTAATCTTCAGGATTATTTAGTTCATAAATATAAAGCTTCCTTTGATAAATTTTCCACTCCATATGTTGCCTTAATAAAGAATTGAAATTATAATTCTTTTAAGGTCAAGTTTTTTGTCCTTTCTAACCTGCTGTTTATAATAAAGCAATTTCTCTTGTTGTTGCTCAGGAGTTATAATAACAGGGAATAAGTTACGGAGTTTTTCTTCTTTTTTTCTTTTTGAGAAGGTTCAAATAATAATTGATCAATTCTCCGTTGGTCTTAAGATCCACTAGAGAAACAAAGGATCAAAAATATATGTTATAAGTATTTTAACTTATTCTTAAGAAAAATAGACTGTTCCAAGGAATAAATAATCAAAGATTAATTATTTAAGGATATTTCCTGGCCAGACCCCCAGTTGTCAGCTCTCTGATACCAGGAACCTTGTAGTCCTTTAGCTACAGAGAGTGATAAAATTACTGGAATAATAATAATGATTATTATTCCATACAATAAAGGCTTAGAGGATCAAATGAATAATATAATAAGAGCAGTTGCAAGGTTTAATTGTTTTGGTAATAAAAGGTTTTCAATATTTATATAAAAGAGAGGCCACAGTATTATACTACTGGGGGTCTTTACAGACAAAGCAACCTCTCTTCAAGGGGCCTCCTTAGGCAGTTTAAGAACCTTGGAATGAAGATGGGTGCCTTAGAAAGGGCTTATTCCACTAATGGCCGGGCATAACAGCACAATGGCCTAGACAGGAAGGGAAAAACCCACTCTGAGCACTTTACCACAAAAATCCTGCAATAATAGCAAAGGTTCACAGCAGATGGGGTGGATTGCCTGACTAAACTTCATGGGTTGATTGTTTTTAATAAATAAATCATAATACTACAGACTTGGTCATAAATCACTTGCTTAGATTCTTAATAAGTACTTTACTAACAATGACACGGTTTCTGATTGATAATCATAAGTCCTGGTAAACTGATGATGGAATAATGGATCCAAAGAGTTCTGTATAAATACCTTTTGGGGTTATTTTTAGCTTTTCAGGGCGCGTAGAGAGAGTTCTTCTCATGGGCTGAGGCTGCCAAGCCAGTAAGAACAAGATTAGCACGTCCACTTGGTGCTGTTAATCAGCTGACCTTAGATATTCTGGATTTCTGTACTATTTTAGCCACAGGATCTGTTAATCTATTATGGCATAAATTTGATCATTCTGCACTCATCCTTGATTTTTACTATTAGTATTGATTTAAAGTGAACAGATGTGGATGTTTACTGACTGTGCATCATTTCCCGATAACGTAGATAGTTTTTAATAATTTTTATGAACACTCCTTGTAGTGTTTTGTGGTCTTCAAAGATGAGAGTCAATGATTTACATGGTAATCCTTGATCTTTAATTTATTATTGAAAAATGTTCTAAAATTAATTTTTATTAATTTTAATTGAGTTTTGATCTTTTTAGATTATTAGTAATGCATATGTAAACTTGTTACATATACCAGGCAACCCTAATTAGTTTGTAGCTCTTTTGAGCGGTACTTGGTTGTCAGATTAGTCACAACGGATCCAGAGGCGGGGATCAGCCAGTTCAAATGCGCGCGGGTTGGGATGCGCTGCGTGCGTGGCAGAATTAGCTGCGCGCGGGTCTCTAGTACGCGGGAAACTGCTACTATGAGTATGTAGGGGTATGTAATTATGCGGGACTGCGCGCGGGAATTGTGACATAACACATTTCCGCGTGTAACTCCTAAAATATACACAACACCTCAATTCTGAGTGAATTTTAGGTGTAAACCCTATACTTAAAAACACATGTGAAATATCAAAATGACAAAAAGGTGCCATACTGGTGTTGTAATTTTTAGTACTTTTCTTTTTAATTATTTTAAAAATGTAAGGACTTGGATTTCAAGTGTGGGTTCAGTGAGTGACCCTACTTAATTTTGGGTGAGAAATCCATTTATTTAATAATATCCATGGATTTCTCACTCCTTCTTTTGTTAATTTATAAATTCTTATTTTTTATAGTTTTGTGTTGCTATGACAGGGTGCTCTGTACATAGTAGCAAGCTGACACACATCCATCCTTTCCACCTCCTCTGGAACCTCCATTGCTAGTACAGTAACCTCTGCCTCCATGCAGGGTCGTTGCTATACCCCGGGACCAGTGATAATTCCAAGCAAAGCTCAAGCATTTACCCCCAAATCCTGACCTTGCGCGCGCACTTGCTCCATGAAGGTTGGATTCCCAGGTTCAGTGGAGATCTTCTTGCCCTTTGGGAACATGAATCCCATTCCCACTGGTCAACCAAATCCTGCCTTGAGGTCTCTTGTCATTTCATTGCACCCCAACTGCAAATTCCCCTTGTCCCTGCAGTAATTGCATAACCTCAGCACGGGGGGATTCAATGGCGGAAGCAGTCACCCAATGTGAGTAGGCGGATTGCGCCGCAATGACATCTATTTACCCAGGAAGATCTGTAAATCCTTCATCAATTCTATCATTTTGCAAATCTTGGGGCCCATTGTCAGTGGTGTTGCCAGAGCATGTTCTGTTTTTGAGGGGCCTACAACCGGAGCCTGAGTTGGTGCTGCCAGAGTGTGGGAAGGAGACTTCTTTGACCCTGTTGGGAACAAACTTTCTGTGTCCTCCATCAGTTCCTCCAAGTCCAACTGCCTTTCCACCACCCAACGGATGATAAGGATGTCCGGAAGAAGCGCAATACTCCCATACAACAACCTATTTACCAAGTTGTTGTTTTACAAGTGCCGCTGTACCCGCGCACAGAGTTGGGAACCAAGCCCTCCCAAAAATGCCCTCTTCATTGTTCCCATCTGCCCCAATATCACCTGGTTCTTTTCCAGGTAGCAATAGATCTGGTCAAACATTGCTACATACTCCCCCAATTTTGCCTGCATCTGGACTCCACCATTTGCACTTGCTTCAACCCCGGCTTGCTTGAAGTTGCTTTCTCAAAACCAAGGTTTGCGCCTTCCCCACTGCGCCAAAATTTCTGCCTTCATTTTCAGCCAATTGAGTTCCTCATATCCTTCCATCTTTTCCTCATCCAAAAGCTTCTCTTTTTCCGTGATGAAAAGGACAACAAGAGAAGCCTTATCCAAACCAATTCCACCTTCTGTATTGGCAATTCCTTTGTATTGTGCAATGAATTGCTCAACATCCTCAGTGTTGAACTGAATGTGCAGATATTCCTGCGGACTGATGCAAACTGGATTGTGATTGGTGCTGTCATTGGAGCAAGGGACACTGTATCCAGCCCCTGGTGGAGGCTGCTTCCCAGAAACCGGAGGAGGAGGAGGAAGAGGAGTGGGGGCAACTTTAGACAACCCTGCAATGGTCAATTGGCTTTACAGGGACATCAAGCTTTGTAGTTTTGAGAGACAAGGAACAAAAGGTTACTTCCCAGAAAGAACCCAAGATTTTGAATTCATAACAGGACTTCTCTTTCAATGTTTCCCAAGTTTGGAAGTTGTTGATCCCTTGCGTCTGTAAACCCTGAGTGCAACTGTTCACCCTTTGGCAGAGAGATAGAGAGATGAGAGTAGAGATCCTTCCAAAACCTATGATGATCCAATGGTATCCAATCTCCTCCACATCCGGGTCAATGGTGCAGTTTAAGTAGCCTTTCCCTCAACCCAAACCTAGGTACAACTGCAAGCAAACAAGAATAATTAAATCCAACCACTAAGTACAGAACCCTACGCCCACTCTATCCTACCAAACCCATCCCATACCCCATATCCATCTGTATTTCCCCCCTGCCATTAGGTCCACCCGGTTTGTCCTTCTCATGAAGCAGCCCTTGCTCTGTGCTCAACTCGGAGCTCCCTGCACATTTCTGCTGTTAGAATTATGGCCAGCAATTAGCTTAGGCAAATGAGCAGTATTTAAAGCAAAAGAAATGCTGGACACTGGGTGTCAATATTGGCTAATGGGGCTCTCACAATGGGGCAATATGTTGGATGAATTTAATTGGAATGATGAAATGAATGGATGGAAAACAGCAGGGAGAAGAGCTCCTTATGTAAAAAAGATTGGCCTCTTGTAAGCCCATGATAAAACAAGCCAAAAGGCAAATTTTCCGCCCCAAAAGAGCTCTACAGGCTCTACTAGCCTTGTTACTTGGTTGGGACTACATTAGCCCGCATGGCGTCAGTTCCTGAACCCTTACGACCAGCCTATGCCGGTCCATTCCAGTGTTTCCACCATTACGGGGCTGAACCAGCCCCTTTCTTTTCAATCCCCTTGGCTTGTTGTCCGTTAAAACCAGCCATGATGACCTCATTACATTGTTTATGGGCTGGTTGCCTCATGCAGCCAGCCCCTGGCCCCTCAAATGGGCCAGGTGGGACCCAGGGCACACCTGGGTTCGGTCTCAGACTCACATGGGGGGGTGTGACCAGTGGACATGCTGTCCCCCCTCTTTCTCTCAAATCCCTGGTGGGGGAGGTCAAATCCCCTCACCAGGGGCCCTGGGGGTTGATACCCCCAGGGTGTTGTCAAGAAAGTAGGCCTGGGAGGTCATCAGGTCCCCCCAGGCCCATTGCTCCTCCCCCTTGGTAAAGGGGGGGGGAGAGCGCCCCTGCTTGGTCGCTTCACACACTCAATGGCGGAGGGGTGATGAATTCTTCCCCACCTGCCAATTGCTACGCTTGCGGCCGGCGCCGCCAACTCCTTGGGCAAGGGGGTGGTCAGGTCCCCCCTGCCCTGACTGACCGCACTGTTGCGGCCGGTTGCTGCCTGGTTCAACCCAGCCATCTCACCCCCATCCCCCTCGTGACGGCAAGCAAGGTGAGGGGGAGCGAGCCGGGGCCGCAAGCCCCAGCTCCGCGGCGCTGGTTGCCGGGCCTGCGCGGGATCCCTTGGCCCGGCAACAGCCCCGCATGGGCCGTACCGAGGAACACAGGCGGCCCCAAACAGGCGGGGAAGCGGGCAGCGGCCCCAAGCGGGCCACGACAGGGGGGCAGCCCCAAGCCCAAATTGTGAGAATTACATACTTTGGCGGGACAGCCTGTCTGACCAAGTATGTCCATAATAAAGCTTGGGCCCATTTATGCCCAAATAAGCCCATCTGGCTTGGGTGGCCCATCCACCGGCCCCAAGCCCGAATTGTGAGAATTACATACTTTGGCGGGCCAGCCTGTCTGGCCAAGTATGTCCATAATAAATCTTGGGCCCTTTTATGCCCAAATAAGCCCATCTGGCTTGGGTGGCCCATCCACCCTGGTGGGCCCATGAGGGCCTGTGTCCCAAAAGACCATAAAAACGTGTTTTGGCGCCCAAATGCCCAAAACCAATAACACCCACATAGGCCCACGTGGCCCACGTGATGTCCAATGGGCCATGGAGGCCCATTTTGGAATCCCGTTTGGATTACACACTCCATGCACATTACCTGAGTGCATCCCCATTTTAACACACCCCCTTTATCCAAAAGGGATGCCATACGCATCCTAGACACAAAACCTTCATGTTTGTTCCTATCTAACGCCTTAGGCAAGATATCCGCAATTATTGTCCCAGTAGGCATGTACCGTAACACTATCTCTTTGCAGTTAACTGCATCCCGTATATAGTTATAATGAACATCAATATGTTTTGTTCTAGAATGGAATACTTGATTTTCTGCCAAAGCAATGGCACTCTGGTTATCAGAATACAACAATGCAAACACTTGTGGTTTATTAGTATCCTCTAAGACCTTTCTCAACCATTTTGCTTCCTGTGAAGCTGACAAGTACGCTCTGTACTCTGCTTCTGTTGACAAAAGACTTATTGCTGACACCTTTTTAGACATCCAAGACACTAGATTCTTTCCTAAGAAGAATACAAAACCACTTGTTGATTCCCAAGTGTTACCATCTGCCCAACTTGCATCAGAATAACCAACCAATTCAAAGTTTGATGACTTTGAAAACTGCAGTCCCAGACTGCTTGTTCCTTTAAGATACCTCATAACTCTCTTAAGCACTGACCAATGCCTCATGCATGGTTTCTCTAAGTTTTGTGACAAAATCCCAATTGCATAAGTAATATCTGGCCTTGTACACTGCCCCAAATAATTCAAAGATCCAATAGCTGATTTATAATCATTCCCAGATTGAAAAAACTCTAGATGCTCTTCATCTGTAGACTTTTCTAACTGAATGTTAGACTGCATTGGAGTACCAAACTCCTTTGCATCTTCTAAGCCATACTGCTTAAGTAGAGCTGACACATAATGGTTCTGATCCAACCTGATCCCATTCTTGCTCTTAATAACTTTAATTCCCAACACCTGCTGTGCCAGACCAAGATCTTTTATCTTGAACTCCTTTTTGAGTGTCTCCATGACTCTCTCCTCACCATTCCCAATAATGATAATGTCATCAACCCATACAAACAAAATTACATCTCTTATGAGATGAAATTGAGATTGAAAACAAACCAACGTGCTAATTCATGGGAGGAAAAAATGAATGAGTAAGAATGGAAAATAAACAAGAGGTGCTGAAGAATGAGAATGAAACCAACAGGTCTTCAAGACAGCTTCACAACAATGATTGGGGAAGTGAATCAAGCATTGGTTGAGTCGCAGAGGATTGATGAGCTGAGATGAGTGGTTGATAATGAGTCAAGGAGTTGGACATTAGGAGCTTGAGAGCACAAATAGACTGGCTCTTACCAGTTACCAGATGAATGAGGTCGAGTGCCCAATGGTGTGTATTTGGAGGATCGTGGTTGAGTTGAACAGATGACGGATGATTGATAGGAGGATGAAGATGTTGAGGAGATAAGAAAAGAGACAACAAGACAGAACAGAATAAGGAGAACAATAAAGAAAGAGATGAGAATGAGACTACTGAGAGAGAATACGACAACAATCAGAAACATCCGAGAGTAGGAGATCCAGAGAAGACCGGTCAGGTAGCTCCCCCCTTTCCCCCGGGGGGGATTTGAGATCTTGAAGCAGAACAACTGGAGTGGCGCGCACAGTCTGCTTGGCGGCAGTAGGATGAGAGTGACTGAGGGAAAACCCAGAAGTTAACACCCCCCATAACTGGAAAGAGTCAGTGTGATCAGCAGGAAGGGAGTGCAAAGGAGGGCTGGATCAGGTGGACTAGCTTGGCCAGGATGACTTTGGGGACCGCCTTGGTGAGCCGGTTGGCCAACATTTGATCAGAGGTTATGAGTTGAACAGAGAGATTACCTAGCTGAAGTTCCTCTCTGAGACCTTTAGTCTTGAGGTCGATGTGACGAGTTTTGGAATTTGAACCAAATCTCTTTAGTTTATCTTTGAGCCCCTTGTTGTCAATGAGGTGGAGTGAACTGGGAATGTTGGTCGAGAAGACCTCGCCAATCAGATTCCGCAACCATTTTCCTTCAAGAAATGAGTCGAGAAGTGTGTTGAGTTTGGCTTCAGTGGTGGAGTAGACAATGTTTCTTTGTTTGAAGCTCTCCCAGGAGATGAGGGACCCAAAGGACAACCCAAGATAGCCGGTTTGAGACTTGCGGGTTGCTGGATCTTTGGCCCAAGAGGCGTCGCTGTAAGAGACGATGGGGTCAGCCTTGTTGTCATACTTGATTGTCAGTTTCAGATCTCTTGTGGCCTTCAGGTATTGCCAAGTCCGCTTGAGTTCTCTCCAGTGGGTGAGGCCAGGTTTATTCTGGAAGCGGGCCAGGCTAGATACAGAAAGACTGAGGCTGGGTCTGGTCCTGCAAGCAATGTAGTTGAGAAGACCTATCCCCGACCAATAGTTGATGTTGAGCTCTTTGAAGGCCTTGAAATCTTCATCTTTTGCCGCGCTGAGTTGAAGGTGAGGTGTGAGCAGAGTAGAAACAGGTCTGCAATCCTGGAGTCAAAGTTCTTTGAGTCCGTGGTCAATGTGTTTGGGTTTACTGAGCAAGATAGAGTCTCCGGACCTTTCAAACTTCATCCCCAGGATAGTGTCAGGATCATGGCATTGACAATTTTTAAATCTTGAGTTGAATTTATCTTTGAAACCATTCCCATCCCCAAAAAGGATGAGGTCATCCACGTGAATGAAGATGAAAGAGTCCCCGTCCTGAGATTTGTAGAGGCAGGGATCACTGTTGGACTCGATGAACCCGACGGATCTGATCCATTCAGCAAGTGTGTCATACCAGTTCTTAGGGGATTGTTTCAATCCGTAGAGACTCTTCTTAAGTTTGAGATATTTAGAAGGTTGATCACAGCCATCTGGCGTCTTGATGAATACATCCTTTTTGATGGGAGCATGGAGGAAGGCAGATTTGACATCAAACTGCCTGATCAAGAGATCGCGTTTGAGACTGAGTTGTAGGATTGCGCATAGAGAGGAGATTTTTCCCATTGGAGCAAATTTTTCCTCGTAATCAAGGCCGTAGATCTGGTTGAACCCATGAACGCATATCCTGGCCTTGTGGATAAGTGTGTTTTCATGGCAGTTATCTTTGATTTTGAACACCCACGTAGTTTCAAGGTTGTTTGCCCAATCTGGCCCATTGTATTCTTCCTAAACGCCCAGGTCTTCACATTGTTTCAGTTCCTTCCTGATGGCTTCTCTCCATTTCTCAGCCTCCTCACACAACATAGCCTTCACATATGTTTTTGGCTCATAGTAGTGGTGGAAGCTGTATCTTTGGGGCAGCCTTAGGGCAGATCTGTCTCTCAAAGTCCGTCTAGGAAGACTGGTGTCGGGAGTCTGAGTCGAGGTAGATTGATTACCGAGGGAGTTTGAGGTGGTAGGTTGTCTTTGGAAGAGTTTTGAGTTATATTGTCTAAGGTTGAGTCCTCTGATGCGAGAGAGTCCGGAGACCTGTCGCCATAATGTTCAGTATTTCTGATTCTATCAGGCTGGCGATTGGAATTTGTCTCATTGGGCTCAGGTAGACCGTAGGTTGAGTCCTCAATCAAGAAGTCGCAATTAGATGAGTCATTAACTTCCAGGTTCTCAATTGACTTGAGATCAAATTTTACGGGTTTTGATGATAAGATACTCCCATTGGGTTTAAGAATTCAATACAATCTGAAGTCAGGGTTGCAGCCGATCAGCTTCCCCTCTAGTCCCTTTGGATGAAACTTCTTCCCTTTGACCCTACATTGATTGAGGTAGACGACCAAAGTTCCGAGTGGTTTGAAGTAGGAAAGCGGAAGGGAGCTCTTGTGCATTTGCTCCCAAGGAGAGCAGGAGTCTCCCTTTCTTGGTATTTGATTAAGACTGAGGCAGCACGCCTTCAGGATTTTGGGCCAGAGTCGGACCGGTAGTTTGGAGGAGCTGATGGTGCACCGTACGCTTTTGATGATTGTCCTGTTAGCCCTTTCTGCTCTGCCATTGTGTTCGGGATGATGTGGTTAGGAAATCAGTTGTCTGATTGCATTTTCCTTGAAGAATTGAACTAACCTCTGGTTTGTGAATTCGGTTCCTCCATCAGAGCACATTTTGCAGGGAAGGTAGCCCAGTTTTGACTTTTGTTGCTCCAACACGGCAATGAGGACTTCAGGAGTTTGATCCTTGCTTTGAAGAGGAATCCCACTCAGGTATCCGGTGAAATTGTCCACCACCGTGAGGATTTACCTCTCCTGTCTGAGAGATGGGGGCTTCAGAGGACCAATTAGGTCCAGGTGGATTAGCTCAAAGGGTCTGGAGGCACTGGTTGACTGTAGCTTGAACGGGGCCTTGGTGATTTTCCCAAGAGTGCAGTTCTTACAGTAGAATGAGTTGAGATCATCTTTGCTGAGCTTGACATCTTTGATCTCACAAAGTCGACTAGTTGAGGCATGACCAAGAGCAAGATGGAGCTCTTTCATTTTTATGCCGGGGCTGTTGTTCACAGATAGGAGACAATGATTCTGGCCAATTCTTTTGGGTTTTGAAACACAAAGAGGTTGTCAATGATTAATCCTCAAAAGATGAGGGAGTTGCTCTTAGTAATCTGAAAGTGACCCTTCTCTGAAATCATGTGACACCCTTTGCCTATGAGAATACCCGGACTGATGAGGTTGACCACTATTTCCGGGACGTAGAGACAGTGGTTGAGGACAACCGTGTGATTTTTCCACAAAAGTTTGACTGTGCCGGTTCCTTCAATAGGCAAGTTAGCTCCGTTCTTGCCTGGAGAAATACTCTCTCCGATAAATTTGTTGAGAGTGAGGAAGAATTTATTGTTTTTGAAGATGTGGGCAGAGGCTCCGCTATCAATAAGGATATCCTGACTGGACAGAGCCTTGGATTTGATCCATTTTGAGAGGAAGGCGTGGTAGTGGGCCATCTCATTCTTTGATTTCTGTTTCTCCTTCCATTTGGCTTGGTTTTCTCTCCACCAATCGGGGGCCTTGTCTGGGTGAAGGTGGAAACATTCTCTCTCTGAGTGGTTTTTGTCTTGTTTGGGGTTGTGATAGCCTTCGACGCACCAACTAGTTTGTTGATTCTTGAATTTTGTCTTGTTTGTGATTAACGCTGAATCAGTGAAGGAAACAGATTTATTGGCATTCTTGGCTTTGATTTCTTGTTGAACTGTGTGAGATGGTTGCACACGAAATCCACGTGGATGGTCTTGTTGGAATGCATGAGTTGTTGCTTAAGATCTTGAAGCAAAGAAGGAAATTTAAAGAGTATTAAATAGGCAAGGATGTCTTGCGGTAGATCTATTCCAATGTCAACCATCTTTTTGATTGTGGTTCTGAAATCAGTGATGAATCCGGCAATGTTATCTTCTCGGAAAGTTATGTGGAGGGAATAATTGAAAATGCGTGCTCTGTTGGAGGCTTCGGAGGAGGAGTATCTGTCTTTGATGGAAGCCCAAATCAATTTTGCTGAATTCACATTTGCTGCGCTGATGATATTGTTGTGGGTGATTGAGTCAACCTTCGAGATGAGAAGGAGTTGGATCTCTTTGTTGTCTGGGGATGAGAGAGCCGTTGATTCAGATTCCAAAGCGTGGAGGACTCCTTGTAGATTGAGCAAAGAGTTCATCTTGTCCTTCCAGATACTGTAATTGTCCTCAGAGATTCAAGGAATAGTTTCCAAGGCTGTCTTGAGCATGGCCTGTCTGAATCCATCGTTTTTTTTTTGGGGCAGGGAGGTTGAGGCCATGGCTCAAGCTGGTTTCTTCAGTCGGTGGGGCGTTTGGCTTTTAACCGTCTTATGGGATGAAATTGAGATTGAAAACAAACCAACGTGCTAATTCATGGGAGGAACAAATGAATGAGTAAGAAGGGAAAAGAAACAAGAGGTGCTAAAGAATGAGAATGAAACCAACAGGTCTTCAAGACAGCTTCACAACAATGATTAGGGCAGTTAATCAAGCATTGGTTGAGTCGCAGAGGATTGATGAGCTGAGATGAGTGGTTGATAATGAGTCGAGGAGTTGGACATTAGGAGCTTGAGAGCACGAATAGACTGGCTCTTACCAGTTACCAGATGAATGAGGTCGAGTGCCCGATGGTGTGTATTTGGAGGATCGTGGTTGATTTGAACAGCTTACGGATGATTGATAGGAGGATGAAGATGTTGAGGAGATAAGAAAAGAGACAACAAGACAGAAAAGAATAAGGAGAACAATAAAGAAAGAGATGAGAATGAGACTACTGAGAGAGAAGACGACAACAATCAGAAACATCCAAGAGTAGGAGATCCAGAGAAGACCGTTCAGGTAGCTCCCCCCTTTCCCCCAGGGGGGGATTTGAGATCTTGAAGCGGAACAACCAGAGTGGCGCACACAGTCTGCTTGGCGGCAGTAGGATGAGAGTGAGTGAGGGAAAACCCTGAAGTTAACAACATCCTTTCTCACAAAGAGACAAGGGTCAGCCAAACTTGTTTTGAAACCAATCTCTATCAGTTTCATGCTCATAGTATTATACCATCACCTAGCTGCTTGCTTCAATCCATACAGGGATCTACACAGCTTGAGGGAAAACTCCCCCTTATCTTCTGAGGGGAAATTTCTCACACAGATTTTCTTCATATTTTCTGGCTTGATCTCGACCAGCCATTCCTTGAAACCATCCGGAATTGACATATAAACAGTCTCTTCCTCTCCAAGTTTTGCATTCAAGTATGCAGTCACAAAATCAGCCTGACTGATTTCTTCACCCAACTCCACTGCCAAAGAAATGATGTACCTGAAGGTGGACAGCCTTCCAGTTGGAAAGAGGGTCTCCTGGTAATCAATACCCACCCTCTTTTTGAAGCCCTGTGCAACACCTCTAGCCTTAAACCTCTTCAAAACTCCATTAGTATCAAACTTCTTTGTTAACACTAATCTAGACCCAACAATGGTCTTTCCTTTTGGAACTGAATCCCACTTAACCACTTCAAACACACTATTATTCTCTAGAGAATCAAATTCCTCAAAAATAGCTGTCTTCCAATTGGCTCTCTCATCAGAATTCATAGCTTGGACAAAGCTATTTGGGTTAACTCTATTACCCGTTTCTGAACTCAACTGGAGAATCTCATTAAGCATACACTGTTCCTGAAGTGTATCTTCCTCCTATTCCGCAGAAGCATAATGGGACTTCCATTCCCCATACCTATCAACAGGCATTCTCATCCTGCCACTCCTCCTAACTGGAGGTGGAGGCTCATCAGGTTCTGATTCCACAGACTCCCCTGAAGTGGGTACTGAACCCTCCTGTGGCACGTCTGCCACCTCAATATCATCACTAATGATATTCTCTCCAGCCTCTGCTGGGGAAATAGGCTCCAATGCTATTTCCTGCTGTGATTCCTGAACAGCAATAGGTTCACCCCTTTGGAGTGGAAAGGTACTTTCTTCAAATTTTACATCCCTACTACGGATAACCTTTCTTGTCCCTGGACAATAAATCCTGTATGACTTACTTATTAAGTCATAGCCCACAAGTGCCCCTGTTCTGGCTCTAGGATCTAACTTTCCAACCATCTCATTATGGTGGACACTATAATACACCAAGCAACCAATTGTTCTTAGGTGTGATGTTTTGGGGTACAACTTCCAAAACTGATAATGAGGACACTTCCCATTAACACTTGCAATATTGTGCAACAGAAACACTGTGAACACCAACTCGGCCCATAAAAACTTTGGTAGACCAGATCAAGCCATAATAGTTCTGACTTTGTCCAATTAATTCCTATTCATCCTCTCAACTATTCCATTGTTTTGTGGAGTACTTGCAGTAGTAACTATATGAGTGATACCATAATCATTCAATAGTTTCTCAACATCTTTACTCACAAACTCACCCCCTCCATCAGTAATAACCCTCTTGATCTCCCTCATCAAACCATTCTGTTTCCAGACTTTGAAGATTACTGAAACCTCCTCTGTGGTTTGATCCTTTGATCTTATTGGTTTTACCCAAACAAAATTAGTTGCTGTATCAACCAAATTGATGAAGTATCTTGCCCCTCCAAGAGACACTGTTGAAAATGGCCCTGCCAAATCAATGGAGAATTTCTCTCTAGGAACTTCTGTGTGGTCTCTACTCTTTGAGAACACATTCCTGGTCTTGGCCCCTAAGGTACAACTCTCACAGCTGCTGTCCTTTACCTTATGGCCACTTCTATTGTGAGCAACAGTGCTCAGAGCTGAAATCTGGAACAAGTCAGCACAGAGAAACTTATTCCAAACTTGTCCACTTAGCATAGTTCTCCTATTCAAATCAATAACAAACTTATCTTCTTTAAGATAACAAATCTGGAAACCCTTTTTCCAGAGCACTCCAAGAGACACAAGGTTGAATAAGGCAAATCTGGTACATAGAACACTTTCTCAAAAATTATTTTTAAACCGTACATAGAACACTTTCTCAAAAATTATTTTTGAACCCATGTGATGTGCATGAATAACTTTTCCAATCCCCTTAATCTGGATTGTTCTTCCTTTTTGGCCAATATTTACAACACCATCAAAATCTCTAATATTTGAAAACAAATTTGGCTCAAAAAACATGTGGTCTGTACAACCAGAATCAATAAAAACAAGAACATCCTCCTTCAACACTCCTCCTGTAAGGAATGAAGAATTATCAGCCACTGATAAGTCCTCATTTTCAAGGGTAAGATTACATAATTCATGATCAATCAAGTCCATCTCTTGATCCTCTTTGATTTTAGCCTTCTTGTTGGGGACTTGTTCCACAACAGCTTGTTCCATTGAAACATCCACTGCCACCATAGCAACATTTTCCATGGCAAGGTTGAGCTCTTTGTCTTCCTTTTCACCTTCCCCGGATTTCTTCCTCTTCTTTTCCTCCTTGAAATTCTTTGCATAGTGCCCCTTCTTCTGACAATTATAACACAAGATCTTTGATAAATCCTTTTTGGCCTTTTCCTTCTTCCCAGATTTTCCTGTCTTGCCCACTAGAGCAGTTCCTGTGCTCTCCTTCATCTTGAATTGAAGATCATCCTTTTCAATCCTTCTAAGCACATCCTCTTCTCCTGGAAGGTGATCCAACAGAGATATGATCCTGACCAAGGACTCATATTCTTTTGACAGATTTTGAAGAATTAAGAGTGAAAAACACTCAGGATCCATGTTCAGCCCAGATGACTTAAACTTAGCAATTCTAGATCTAGCTTCCCCCACAAATTGTTTACAGTTGCCAAATTTCAACTTAAACAATCTATTGAAAGCAATCCCCTTTTGATGAACAGAGTCACCAACATACTTTGACTTGAGAATTTTCCATAAAACACTCCCCTTCCTCTTCTGTTCCTCCAACAGAGTATCAGCAACCCATTTTACATGATGCTCATCCAAGTGTCTAAGAATAAGATGATAGGCCTTCTTCTCCACCTGTGAACTGATCAAAGTATCATCTCCTTTCATAATATCCCCACAACAGATGTTATCTAACTCAAGGACAGCCCAAGAATTATAGTTCTGACTATTCAAAACTAAATTGGTGGAGCTGGACTCTGGGATATAAGACATCTTCTTGGAAAACTTAAGGTCCTTGAGGTTGTCCAAAGTAAGGTATAAGGGTCTATCTTGCATGGAAATAATGATGATGATGGTACCAATAATGTGTTAGAATCATTCCCAGCAATTAGCTTAGGCAAAGGAGCAGTATTTAAAGCAAAAGAACTGCTGGACACTGGGTGTCAATTTTGGCTAATGGGGCTCTCACAATGGGGCAATATGTTGGATGAATTTAATTGGAATGATGAAATGAATGGATGGAAAACAGCAGGGAGAACAGCTCCTTAAGTAAAAAAGATTGGCCTCTTGTGAGCCCATGATAAAACAAGCCAAAAGGCAAATTTTCCGTCCCAAACGAGCTCTTCAGGCTCTGCTAGCCTTGTTACTTTGTTGGGACTACACCAGCCCGCATGGTGTCAGTTCCTGAACCCTTACAACCGGCCTATTCCGGTTCATTCCAGTGTTTCCACCGTTAGGGGGCTGAACCAGCCCCTTTCTGTTCAATCCCCTTGGCTGGTTGTCCGTTAAAACCAGCCATGATGACCTCATTATGTTGTTTACGGGCTGGTTGCCTCATGCAGCCAGCCCCTGGCCCCTCAAATGGGCCAGGTGGGACCCAGGGCACACCTGGGTCCGGTCTCAGACTCACATGGGGGGGTGTGACCAGCGGACATGCTGTCCCCCCCCCTCTTTCTCTCAAATCCCTGGTGGGGGCGGTCAAATCCCCTCACCAGGGGCCCTGGGGGTTGATACCCCCAGGGCGTCATCAAGAAAGTTGGCCTGGGAGGTGATCAGGTCCCCCCAGGCCCATTGCTCCTCCCCCTCAGTAAAGGGGGGGGGAGAGCGCCCCTGCTTGGTCGCTTCACACACTCAATGGTGGATGGGTGATGAATTCCCCCCCACCTTCCGGTGGCTACGCTTGCGGCCGGCGCCGCCACCTCCTTGGGCAAGGGGGTGGTCAGGTCCCCCCTGCCCTGACTGACCACACTGTCCCAGCCGGTTGCTGGCTGGTTCAACCCAGCCAGCTTGCCCCCATCCCCCTTGCAACGGCGGGCGAGGGCAGGGAAAGCAAGCCGGGGCCGCGAGCCCCGGCTCCGCAGTGCTGGGCGCCGGGCGCGACCAGCTGGGCCCACGCGAGATCCCTCAGCCGCGCGACAGCCCCGCGCGGGCCATTGGGCCCTGCGTGGGCCGTACCAAGGAACACAGGCGGCCCCAAACGGGCCGCAACGCGGGAAGCTGCCCCGAGCGGGCTGCGACACGGGCGGTGGCCCCTAGCGGGTTGCGACAGGGGCGGCGGCCCCAATGGGCCGCCCCAAGCCCAAATTGTGAGAATTACATACTTTGGCGGGCCAGCCCATCTGGCCAAGTATGTCCATAATGAAGCTTGGCCCTTTTATGCTCAAATAAGCCCATCTGGCTTGGGTGGCCAATCCACCCTGGCGGGGCCGTGAGGGCCCGTGTCCCAAAAGACCATAAAAACGTGTTTTGGCGCCCAAATTCCCAAAACCAATAACACCCACATAGGCCCACGTGGCCCACGTGATGTCCAATGGGCCGTGGAGCCCCATTATGGCATCCCATTTGGATTACACACTCCTATGCACATTACCTGAGTGCATCCGCATTTTAGCATCTGCATCCTCCCAACGCACCTTTCCAGATATCTGAGATACATCTGTGCTTCCAATCTGCGCATCTTGCAACATGCAATCCCTGCAATCCATCCAATCAAATCCAATTCACCCCGCGTCTACAGATGCTGAGCCCAATTTGGCTGCTGCTGAGCCCGCAGCACACCTTACTGCGGCAAATCCGCACCCATTTCTGAGCGTGCTGCCTCTCCTGAGCCCGCGGCTACTGCTGCGCGCGCAGCACGCATCCAATTTCAACTCCCGTCTATAAAAGACCATCACAACATATTAAGGGCTTGGACTTGGGAAAACACTGACTTTGGAAATAAAACAACGTCTTGGGTTGAAGGGGCTCATGCTACTCTTAGACAATTCCTTGCAAATATTTCAGGAAACATGTTTCATGTTTGGCAAAACCTAGAGGGAACACTTTTTAATCAAATTAAATTTGTTCAGGCTTCCCTTTAAAAATCTTGAATAAAGATAGGAATATTTCTTCCTACTGAGCTGTTACCAGTGGGATACAAGTTGTCCTTAGAGGAAATAAAGCTTGTTGTGGAACAATTCCAGAAATTAAAGCGGAGCCATGATGGGGAAGTGTGTACCAAGTCATACTCAAAGACTATGGGTTTTCCCTGTTCCCACCAGATATGAGACCTCCTAGGGTCAAGAGGATCCATTGTGCCTGAGGATTTTCATCCTCAGTGGAGGTTGGATTATGACCCTTGCAGTTCTAGTTCTGTAAGTTGGTTTGAGTTTTATTGCTGGATTTTTCAAATCACTTTGTTTTTGATTCTTTTTTATAAATGCTTTTTAAGTGATGATTCCAAATTTACTAATATTTGATCCTTTTGAATTTTAAAAGGTTGATGTTGATGAAATTCTCAGAAATTCTCAGTTACATGAGAAGCTCAATGAAATTATCTTGGGAAATTCTGAAGAAGATTATTGCTCAATGTTGAATTACTTGATTTTAAAGACTGAAAAATATCAATCAAAGCCAAGAATTGAACCTAAAGTCTTGGGATCAAGCAGAAGCTGTCCAAAATTGACAAATACGCAGAGAGATCCTCCTTAATTTCAATTTTTGGAAAAGAAACTTGAGCGGGAAAAGAGAATTAGAAGGGCAACAAAGAAGAAAAGACACAAGATTGAAAGTCTTTTCTTTTGTGAAAGGTTCATTTTTTGTTTTAAGGAACTGATGGGAAAATGATTTCTGTAGTGCAAGGATGGCTCTTCATCTGAATTTCATAGCTCAGTTGAAGAGAATGAAAGTTAATTAGGGTCCTTCCATTTGAATCATATTCATTGTGAAAGGATGAAGAACAAGAAATGGGGGATTCAAAGAAAATCTCATCTTTGTTGAGTGTTGATTCCTTGAATGAGATTAGTCAAATACCTGAGAACACACCTTATTTCTTGGGTGAGATTTGGGATCCAGTTGGTGATGGAAATTGTGGTTTTAGAGTGATTGCTAAATCACTTGTTTATGATTATCATTGATGGTTTAAAGTATGACAAGAAATTCTTGAAATATTGAGGAAAAATAAGGGGTGCTATTCTACAATCCTTGGTAGCAGTAAAGATGCTGAAAAGATAGAAAAATGAATTTATGTTAATGAAATCAATGAAAATATTCCATCTTCAAAATGGCTTTCAAAGTTGGACATGGGTCAAATAATAGCTGATACTTATTGAAGACCCATATGTTTCATTTAATTAGATTCATGTTTTACTTTTACTCCTATGAAAGTGGGTGTAAAATAAAAATCAGATCCTATGATCATTTTCTTTGTTAACAATAACCATTGCGTCCAGATTGTAATTAAGGGAGATGTCATTCAAATCATTCCCATAGTTTCCAAACCATGTTCCATGATTTCTATAAAAGCCATTGTTTGGGTTGATCACCTGAAAGATGAACTTGAGTTTTATTCTAATTAATTGATCAATTTCATTGTTTGGGTTTGGGTTTGATGCTGATCTTGTAACTCTATTAACATAAAGGGTTAACAAATTTTAAGCATAATTATGTTGAGTGTTTTGAGTTAACATCATTATGATGATTTTTTTGAAATTCATTTTATTGGTAAGTCAGTTAAACCTGTGTTTGGCCAATCCCATCATAAGGAGTATTTTGACTTCTTTTTATGGGATCATCTTCTTTTTTGTTTTTTTGGTGTTTTGAATTTAAAGCTAGTCAAGTTGAACTTGTTTTTTTTTTGGTGTTTTTACTTTAGGGCTAGTCAAGTTGAACATTTTTTTTTGGTTGATTGTCTTCATTTTTTTATTTTTTTTATTTTTTTTTATTTTTTTATTTTTTTTATTTTTTTATTTTTTTTTATTTTTATTTTTTCTATTTTTTTTCATTTCCTATTTTTTTGTTTTTTTGAACCAAAAAATGAATTTTTTTTATTCTTTGGGTGATTTCTGTTTTTATTGAATTTTTATTTAGTTTATTATTATTATTATTATTATTATTATTATTATTATTATTATTATTATTATTATTATTATTATTATTATTATTATTATTATTATTATTATTATTATTATTATTATTATTATTATTATTATTATTATTATTATTATTATTATTATTATTATTATTATTATTATTATTATTATTATTATTATTATTATTATTATTATTATTATTATTATTATTATTATTATTATTATTATTATTATTATTATTATTATTATTATTATTATTATTATTATTATTATTATTATTATTATTATTATTATTATTATTATTATTATTATTATTATTATTATTATTATTATTATTATTATTATTATTATTATTATTATTATTATTATTATTATTATTATTATTATTATTATTATTATTATTATTATTATTATTATTATTATTATTATTATTATTATTATTATTATTATTATTATTATTATTATTATTATTATTATTATTATTATTATTATTATTATTATTATTATTATTATTATTATTATTATTATTATTATTATTATTATTATTATTATTATTATTATTATTATTATTATTATTATTATTATTATTATTATTATTATTATTATTATTATTATTATTATTATTATTATTATTATTATTATTATTATTATTATTATTATTATTATTATTATTATTATTATTATTATTATTATTATTATTATTATTATTATTATTATTATTATTATTATTATTATTATTATTATTATTATTATTATTATTATTATTATTATTATTATTATTATTATTATTATTATTATTATTATTATTATTATTATTATTATTATTATTATTATTATTATTATTATTATTATTATTATTATTATTATTATTATTATTATTATTATTATTATTATTATTATTATTATTATTATTATTATTATTATTATTATTATTATTATTATTATTATTATTATTATTATTATTATTATTATTATTATTATTATTATTATTATTATTATTATTATTATTATTATTATTATTATTATTATTATTATTATTATTATTATTATTATTATTATTATTATTATTATTATTATTATTATTATTATTATTATTATTATTATTATTATTATTATTATTATTATTATTATTATTATTATTATTATTATTATTATTATTATTATTATTATTATTATTATTATTATTATTATTATTATTATTATTATTATTATTATTATTATTATTATTATTATTATTATTATTATTATTATTATTATTATTATTATTATTATTATTATTATTATTATTATTATTATTATTATTATTATTATTATTATTATTATTATTATTATTATTATTATTATTATTATTATTATTATTATTATTATTATTATTATTATTATTATTATTATTATTATTATTATTATTATTATTATTATTATTATTATTATTATTATTATTTGTTCCACAAAACTTGTC
Source organism: Puccinia polysora (assembly GCA_025617555.3). Lineage (NCBI taxonomy): Eukaryota > Fungi > Basidiomycota > Pucciniomycetes > Pucciniales > Pucciniaceae > Puccinia > Puccinia polysora. The sequence continues at coordinate 26,927,324 of CM062614.1, read as the reverse complement.
ATTGTCTGGCATGGCCACATGACTACATTCAAAACGTGTGGAGCTCCACATAACAACTTGAGTGTGGTCAAGCTGGGTGCCACATGACACTGGAATGCTGTGTGGGGGCTGCATGTATACACTTGAGTTTTTGGAAGGCTACACGGCTCAAATGTATTTGTGTAGCATGCCACAAAACTCATTTGATTTGTGAATTTATCAGAAACCTTTTGATATTTCATGTGCATTTTCAAGTATAGGTTTCACAACTAAAATTCAGTGATAATTGATTTTTTGTGTATATTTTAAAAGTTTCATAGGGAAATATCTTTTGAAAGAATTCACACACCCAGCCCACATCACTGCAAAAATATCTGCACAACCAAAAATCAGCTAGGATCCTGCATTCAAAGTGGGTTGGTCCCACTTGGGATAAATTGAGAAGATGTGCATGCATAAATCTGCCACAAAACTGCATGCAAAGCACGCCTTCCGCAGCTAACAGTTGTCCCAATCAGGGCGCATCAAATTCAGCAAATAAACCATTAGAAACCTGCCAATTTTTTTGACCAAAACCACCATTTTGAATGGTGGGTTACTGAAATACACATACCCCCCGACTGGTGTATTTTTAAATGGTGTGTTTCTTGGAAATGGAGGATTTCAAAGATCAAACCCGCCATGATCATCCATCCAACATCCACCATTCAAAACACCCATCCACACCTCCACCTTCAAATCAGAAAATTGATACCAATCCCATCTCCATTGCATCACACACATTTCATCTCCATTTCTTTGAATCTCCATCACACATCCCATTGCATGCAAACCACCCATCCACACCTCCAACTCAGCAAATCCATACCAATCTCATCCCCATTGCATAACACACATCTTATATCCATTGCTTCAAATTTCCATTGCTTTGCATCTCCATCACATCACACACATCCCATCATCAATCAATCACCCCAAATCACATCATAATCCTTCCAAAACTGTCTAATCAAACTTCCTGGAAGGAAGTTGAAAAAGAAAAAAAGCTGACTGAATTTTTTTATTGTTTGACTCTGATTCAGACTCCAATTTTAAATCAACTTGGTTAGCTTTCAATTCTTTATTGGAAAACAATAAATGGTTCCAAGATGACAGACTCTCCACAAAACTATGCATCAAAGGTAAAAACTTCATCTCCTCCAAGACTTGAGCTTCCACAAAATATTCCAAAATTTGTTGCCTTCATTCCTGAAAATCTTTCAGATGATTGAAGACAACCTCACCTTCCAGAAAAATTCTTTGAATCCTCAACACAATCCTGCTGTCCAACCGGCTCTTGATTTTTATAGATTGGAATCAAATGTAAATGGAGAAGCAATTAATTAATTAGACACTGTATTCTCAGTTTGTTATGGAACCATTGACTTGTACACAAAAAGAGTAATTATTTCTTTCCTACCTTTCCATTGCCTAGTCTTTTTTTGGCAGACCAATGAAGAACACAAGAGGATATCTCAAGTAATAAAGACCAAAGGCTTTCCTTGTTTCATTTTTTTTGTTTATGGAACCACTATCCACTTGGGTCAAAAAACCAAGCTACATGGCAACCACTATTTTCAATGGAAAAAAAGGCAATTGGTTCATTTCTTTTCCAAAGCCTTTGATAAAACCTTTCTTAAAAAACTTGCCAAATACGTTCTATCTGTTTGTATAGATAGTCTGTGTCAATAAAATTTCTTTGTGATAAAAACAAGAAGCTCATATCCTCCCATGCTGGCCTTACAGGTTGTTGTCATGATTCATATGCTTTCAATTGATTTCAATTTCCAAACAATCAGAGAACTTATTTTACCAAGATCAATACCTTCTGCAGATTCAGCTTATGCTAGGGGGAAATTTTTTGTTCCAGCTTATTTGAATGTTTCTTCCAGTGATCTACAAAAAACCAATTTCAACTTTCATTTTTCTAAATCATTTTTTTGGATTGAAAATGCAATAGGTTTGCTGAAAGGAAGATGGGCCAGCTTAAGGGAAATTCAAAAACAGCTTCAAACTTTCAAATACATGAAGATTCTCATCAACTAGATAATCAGTTGGGTAATCCTTCACAACCTTCTGGCCATCATCAAAGATGAATGGGAGGAAATATTTCAAGAATATATTCCCAATCCACCTCAAGTCATCCTTGTCTCATCTTGTCCCTCATATTCTTCCATGAGAGAGCCAATTCCAACCCTCACTCTTTCTCACTATGATGGGTAGCATTCAGTCTTTAAATAGGTAAAAAACAATATCACAGTATTTTTTTTTTGTTGTAAAAGCAAGAATCCTAGGCTGACTTGTTTTTTTTTTTTATTTTTTTTATTTTTATTTTTTTATATTTTTTTTTTTTTGGTGGATTTGGATAAAGCAAAACAGAACCTCCACCTCATATCTCACCCCACAAAAAAAATGTTCCACCCCTTCCTCCCACTCACCAAACCACCACCACCTTAACTACTACTGGTACACTCCTTGCTCCTCCTCAACAAACCATCTCACCCACCTCCCCACCTCACTATCCACCTCCACCTCAAAGTCCCCCCAGTCATAATCCTCTTTCTTCAGCTCCCAATTTTGGATGTTCTTTTCTTGGCACCCCAGTTAAGCCCCCCCCCCTCTTCTCCTCCACCCCATCAATAGCTGAATTCCTCCCTCCTCCTCCTCCTCATTTTATATCTTACCCCCCTCCTTGCTTTTTATCTGCACAGCCCCCCAGATAAGAAACCCCCTCCTCCTCCTTCTCATCCCTTGATTGGAAAGAAAACAATCATTTGTTTTTCATTTGATTTATTGTTCAAACGGCAAACAATTGATTGAGAAAACTGCAAAAAATCAATGAATTGATTGATCAAACTTCAAAAAATTGATTGCTCAATTGAAAAAACTGCAAGCAATCAATTTTATTAAAATATGTGTTCACCCACCTGTGTGCTACATATAGGTGCGATCCAAATTAGATAAACATACAGGCCTCTAAGGCCCATTGAAAAATTTCACAAACCATATGGGCCTGCGTGGATGTCACAGATTTGGGGAAACTGGCCTGAAAGAATGTGAAATAATTCATTTTTTACATGGTGTGGTGGTTATTTATAGACATGGAGACAAGTAGGCTCAGCAATGGAGATTTGAATTGGAGCAGCTCAGCATTGGGTGGAAGTCTGCAGCACAATAGGCTCAGGAGGAGTGTGTTGGCGGACTGTCTAATCTGGAGTAAAAAATTCAGGGGCTCAGTATTGGTGTGGCATGCGCTGTCCACAGCACAATGACAAGAATGGGCCGGAGTTTTTGCCTTTTGCATACAACAAACTTTGTCAGACATAAATTTGCCTGCACCCCTGTGGATTTACAAGTCTGGAAGAAATTCATCAAAGCTAAGTAGTAGAAACTAGGCCCAATTATGGAGTATGCACTGAGGTTGCAGGAGTATGGGGAAATTAACACTGAAACTGAGAAGGTGGCATGCGCATCATTGGGGATGCTTAGTAATGCCGCATGCAGGATTGGGAGTGATCCTCTAAGGAAGATCAATGGGGATCTGTTGTTAGTTATGCGTTGGCGCAACTCAACTGTTAGGGAAAATTGGCAACATGATCACCAAACCTACATCCAGTCATTGGATCAGGTAAAGGATTGGACTATAGGTAAGCAGGATCAGTGCAGAATGCATGGAGATGGTTGGAGGAGGGGTCTTTCTTTTGTAGTTTACATTCTTTTGGGAGAAGTTCATTTTTTTTGAGTTGTATATATATCAGCAGCACATTTACTTGCAAGAAGGGGGGTGATAACTGATGAATTGATGGAAAAAGAATTTTTCAAAGGATCAGAATATTATCAGATATTCTCTTAGACAGCGTGCAATAAAGGAGTTTTCTATTTTTTTCTGCTTCAAAAAGTGTGATTACCAGCTTGAGTTATTGGAGTCTTAATTAGGAAATAGTTCAAGTTCAGAGCTTTTTGAGAATTCCAAATTGTTTATTTACTATTACTTCATCGCAAGTTAGCTTCAGTGGTTACCATTGAGGGCAGGATAGTTTTGCGGGTAACAGAATAGGGGTCAGGAGTGATTCTTGAACCGCAGTGTGCTGTAGTTACGTTCCTGGGAGAAGTGCATTATATTTAGATTTGCGGAGGTACAGGAGGGTTACTCAAGGTATTTGGGCTTTTCAGAACATGGAGTGAGGTTGTTGCGGGGAATTTTATTGAACAAAAAATCTCTTTCCAAAAATTTGGGGTCTGGCCAGGAAAGTCCTTTTCTCTTTTTAAACCTGCTACCACCTGCGGAGTTATATTTTTTTCTTTTTTACCCTCAATATTTTAATGATTATTGGACATTACAAGGCCAGAATGGGCAAATCGCTTCCTACCAATTGACATGCAGCAGGTGGCAGTGCACCTCCCTATCAAAGTGCTTTGCCTCAACCACAAGTCTAATCAGGCTTCTTCCAAGGGAATCCATGGGGAAAAAAACAACATATGCAGTGCTGGAGTTGCCAGAGGAGAAGCAGGGAAGCGGAGCAAATATTAGGCAAAGGGACTATCCCGCGGTCATGTTTTTTTGAGAGGATTTCCACTGGTTCCTGGAACAGTTTGAGAAGGCAGCCAACAGTGAATGCAAAAACAACGTAGACCAACTTTGGCAGATAGTCAATTTCATTCCAGAAAAGGAAGATCTGCAGGATGTGGAGGATATGGAGGGTTATAGTAAACGGGATTGGGAGAAGTTGCAGGGGGTAATAGTGGAGAAATGGGGGTCACAGGAGCAGAGGTTCTGAGAAGTTGATCTTGAGCATCTTGCAACCAAAACAGCAAGGGAAGGAGGGGTTTCCTCAAGGATGTCATTTGGTGTGTACTGTTCCTCATTTGATTGAATTCTAAAGTGCCTAGTCTGCAAAGAGATTTTGGAGGAGCATACTGGTTCAGTAAAGAGGACCTTCAAGAAAGGCATTAGCTTGGAGTTTCCCGGAAGTTTCCAGAGAAAGCTTTACAATGCGGGATTAATTTTGAGGTTGCAGGATGGAGGGGTAACCCTATTTCTGGACATGAAAGACATTTTTGAAGCGGTTTTGGGAAAGTTAGAACTGGAAAAACTTATGGAGGAAGACCCAAAGGGTTCGGAAAAGGGGGATTTGCAGGTGAAGAGGGTAAAGGGGCCGGTAAAGAAAAAAAAATGGAGAAATGATGGAAATGTTTAACAAGATGCGTCTTTTTGGGCAGAAAGCTATGGCAAAGACAGTCAGAACAGCTCCAGAACCACCAAAAGCAACAACAATGCATGTGCCAACTTAGGAACCATCAAGGGCGCCACCAAGGAAAAAAGGAAAGCCTTGTGTCTTCCAGTTCTACTACTGTTTGGAAGAGGGCCATCCTAAAAGGTTGTGTAAAGACCCAAGTGCGGATGTGCGGAGTAAAATAGTTAAAATGGATGGAAGGGATTCTTTTTACCCTTCAGGAGAAGCTCTACTGGACTTTCTGGATCAAACTTCACCAAGAGATCTGGATCAAGCGGAGGAAGCCAAAAAGCAGGAGGCAACATCCTCAGCCGGGTACACATTTCCTCTAACTTGGATACCCAGGGAAGTTTTGGCGGAGGTTAGGGCCTTCTGCTCCAACAAGAGGAAAATGGACATCAATGGTCCTACTCCTGAAAAAACTCAAGAGCAGGAAGTGATAGTAAAAATGGGGCGATCCCGCAGGAGGGCTGGAGGAGTAGCAAGGAGGATTTGCAGAACGGATAACCCTGTTTCCCTAACTTTGAAAGAGCTGGTGGAAATCTCACCAGTAATGGCGGAGGAGATGTTTGAAGTCTTTAAGAAGTTTACGGGGAGTAAGGAGGACAACCCAAAACACAAGGAAGAGGAAAATTTTGGTTTTCTCAACGCCCGGGAAGAGGTTCTGGGAGCAAACAGCGCTATGATGTGCCCTTTAGGCTACGTGGAAATGGAGATTTGAGACAAAAGGTGTTGGGAAATGGTTGATAGCCGCTCAATGTTGAATTTTCTCCCATTGAAGTTTGCAACTGACGCGGGGTTGGTCCAGAACAAGGAAGATATTGGGTTGCAGACCTTGGGAGGTTTTGAATGCATGGTTGAAGGGGTAGTGGAGAAAGAGATGATGGAGGTGGCTAAGGTATTGGCTCCGCTGTTGTATTTGGTAGTAAGCCGGTTGGAGGTCATACTTGGTAGGCCATTCCTTTTTGCCTTGCAAGCATCTCTTGGCTTCCATCCGGATACTAGGGAGGAACTCCTTACTGTTGCGGACAACTTGGGGAAACAATACAAAAAAACCATCTTTTGGCCCAAGAGTGGCAGATGGGAACATTGGAAGGGCTGTCTATTTGCGGAAGGCAGCCCCAACAATCCGGTGGAGGATTTTTAAATTTTGGCCATGTGGCCTGTGCAGGGAAGACTCCATCCTTGCACAGAAGGTTGACATATGAGGGGCAAGGAGGAACCCCCTTGGCACAGTACAGCGTACTTTGGGAGGTATGGAGGAAAGAAGGAATTGGCGTAAAAATAATGGGAGCAGGGGTAGAATCAAAAGTGATTCCTTCCTTGTATGCGCCTTGGATGGGTGCAAGCACAAGCAGCTACCCTTGTGCCACAATTGTGAGCAGCCCAGATTTCATTGCAGGTCAGCATTACAAGTGGAGGAAACAACCAAGGGATAAGAGTTGATCAAAGTGTGGACTTTTGGTAGAAAAATAAAGGGTTTTATAAGAAGTTGCGGCCACAGAACAAGCCAATGCCGCAGGAACTCAACCCTATGAGGCCTATCTATTGTTCACAGGACCCTTATGAGTTGCTGTTGAAAACCGCAATTCTGGAGGAGGATTCAATAGGCTTAATGGAAGAGCAGATTGCGGAACTCAACTTCAGGATGGAGGGGTGGTTGCAAGAGGAGGAAGTAAGATTGCTGAAGGAAGTGATTTTAATGCAGAAGGCCCTGTCTTTTTGTCCAGAGGAGCAGGGTTTTCTCAGGAGAGAAATTGCAGACCCCACTGGATAACTACAGTGCCTCAATACCCTTGGCAAATGAAGCCCATTCCTATTCTGGCAGCAGTTAGGGATCAGTTTACAGAGTTGGTGCAGGAGCAATTGTGGACAGTTCTGTATGAGCCTTCTTGTGGTAGCTATTCTAGTACAACTTTTTCATTAATGAAGCAAGAGGGTAAGATTCTGTGCATCATCCACAACCTGCAAAGGCTGAACTCAGTCACAATCAGAGATGCTGGGTTGCCTCTGCAGGTGGAGGAGTTTGTGGATAATGTGACCGGAAGAGTCTGCTATGAGTTGGTAGACGTCATACAACCAGGGGGAGCTACATCTGGAGTCCTGACCAATGAAAGAATTTCAGAAGTGGTTGGGGAAACTTCAGTAAACAATGCTTCAGCAGGGGTCAACTAATTTGGTAGCATTTTACCAGGTGCAGATGACATGGATTTTGCAGGATGATTTTTGGGAAAAAGTGCGGATATTCATCAAGGACGCGGCTATCAAGGGGCCAGAGAGAAACTATGGCGGAAAATTATTGTGGAGAATTCAAAAATCAGGTGGTTTGGTTTGGAATATGTGCAGACATTGGAGAGGATCCTGTTCTGGATCAAGAAAGTCAGATTGACTGTTTTTGGTAAAACATTTGCTGTATGCATCCCAGACTTAGAGGTCCTTGTTCACAAGGTTTTAGCAAAAGGAAGGAAAATCAGTAATGCCAAAGTTAACAAGGTTCTAGAGTGGCATACTCTGCAGAATGCTACTCATGTCTCCCATTTTCTAAGTCTACGTGGATGGGTGTAGATCTTCATTGAACGTTTTGCATAGATAGCAAGCCCGTTTCCAAGGCTGATTTGGAAAGGAGCTGAGTGGTTTTGGATGGAGGAATGCAATTGCGTGTTCCAGGAGTTGAAGGAGATTTTGGAGCTGCAGATACTGTTGAAGTACCTGGATTATGCAAAAAGGGGAATCTGTCTGGCAGTAGACTCAAGAAAGTTTTCTGCAGGCAGTGTGCTGACCCAAGAAGATGAATGGAAAGACAGGCGAGTGCTCTGAAAGTTGGTAAACTTTTTGGAGGTTGAATCTTGGTACTCACATCCCAAGTCAGAGTTGTGCCGGGTGACAAGGATTGTGTGGAGATTACAGCATGTGCTGTGGGGGGTGACATTTGAACTCCTGGTGGATTCAGAAGCACTAGCTAGGATGATTGATTCCCCAACCTTGCATAATGCTCCCATGACGGGGTGGATTGAAAACTTAAAGTTTTTCAATTTCATGGTCAAGCACTTCAGGGGAAGGCATTTACAATGCAGGATACCTTTTCTTGGTATCCAGAGATCTGGAGCGCAGCAAAGGAGGATTTGGATGTGGAGAAGAGGCTTCTGACGGTGGAGACAATCGATGCAGAAGTTGGAAAACTTCCCCTGAAACAGTTTGGGAGGTTGCAGGAATTGGAGGAGTATTTTTGGAAGCTTTTTTTTCCGGAGGGTTTGTCAGCAATGGAGGTTAGATGGGTTTGGCAGAAAGTTTTGCATTTCTTTTGCCAAGACTGGCAGTTATGGAAGTGGGAACTTCCAATAGCCCTCTTTGTGGTCACAAGGCGGAAGGATCATGAGGATTTTTTACGGAGCCTCCACAAAAACTTAGGGCATTGGGGGGAGGCGGAAACACAGAAGAGAGTTAAGACCAGGTTCTGGTGGCCAGGACTGGGGCAAATGGTGCTGGATTGGGTGTGGAGCTGCAAGGCTTGTTAGTGGTGGAGTACCAGATTACCTTGGGAAGTGGGTATTCCAATGAGTGAGGATTCACTTTTGGGGAGGATCTTGCTGGATGTGTTCCATATCAAGGTGGGGAAGTTCCCACATCTGCTTGAGACTAGGGACAACTTGTTGGGATGGGTTGAGGCGCGTCCATTTGTTAAGCTTTTTGCAGAGAAATTTGGGAAGTTTTTGGAAGAGGATTGGTTTGCTTTTTTTGGGTGTTTGCAGCTAATCATGGTGGACAGCAGGGTGGAGTTTTGGGGTGATCTTTGGAATCTGGTCAAATCTTGCGGTGAAAAGTTTGGAAAAGTTACAGAATATTATCTGGAGGGAGCAGGGGTGGTAGAGAGAGGGCATTGGAAAATCAAGGAGGCAATGGTAAAGATCTGAAGAAGAAGCAGGAAGAAGTGGAAGGACACTTTACCAGTCTTTTTTTTTGCAGATTGGATATTGGTCTAGCAGGGTATGGGATATTTGCCTTACAACTCTTGTATGGGCTGCAGCTGGTGCTTCCAGTGAATATAAAAACGCTGAATTTTCAAGTTGTGGGGGGAAAAGGAGGACAGGGAAGCTCAGATCACCTGAGAAGCTTGGAAGGTCAAGTCTCTAGAGGCCTTTGTCTAGGGAGGTCCAGGTCCCTTAGGTGATGTGTTATTTGCGGATTTTTTTTGAGAGTTTCTTTCCTTTTGTGTGTGAGTGTCTCTCTTTGTAGGATGGTGCGGGGAATCAATAGGATTCCTTTCTGGGGTGGGCCAGGCATCATATTTATTTCAAAGATTATATACAAGAATCAAGGAGCATTGAAAAAAATTCAAATTTTAGGTAGAGATCTTTTTTTGTATCCTATTTATATAATTTAGCTTGTTAAAAGAAAAAGAGAGAGAGAGTTGGGGAAAATCTAAGGAAGGAAGATGGCGTGGGGGAGCCTGCAACAGAGATCACTACTGGAGCAATGATGCTCACCAAGCAGCCTGCAACTCTCTGCAGCTGGGATTTCAACCAAAAATTGGAGGATGACCAGTATCTGCTCATCCAAATTGCAGATGTACTGGTCAATTTTGGCTTCCTCAATTCCTCAACTGCCATCTTTGTTGTTGCTTTGGATGGCCCCATGTTACAGAGAGACCAGGCGCAATTGGGTTGATCTGGATGGGTGGGAGTAGGAGGATTGGAAGGAGAATCAAGGAGATGGTGTCTGGATTGGAGAAGAATGGCGCAGACATCTTTGGACCGGCAATGGAGGCAACAGAAACTGAAAAATGGGTGTGGGAGCTGTTAGGAGATTTTTTTGGAGTTAGTGTAAAAAAAAAACTTATGTGGTATGGGCATCAAGTTGGAGCCAATCACAATGAGCAAGTTTTGGGACTCAATCTCCGCAGTATTAGTTGTGGTTGGGGGAGAAGCGGTTGGGGTAGTTGGCGCTGGAAGGGTTGGTGATGGAGGTTTCAAGAGAGGAAGGTTTGGTTCAGCAGGGGGGGGGGTATCTGAGTTTTAGCCACTTGAACAAAGGTGGGAGCCTTGTCAGGCCCTTGGCCAAGTCTTAAATACAAGTTATGATGGAGGCCCCAGGCATGGGGGGCATCTCTCCAGGTGGAAGCAGTAGCAAAGTCTGCCTGTTGAGGAGGGGTAGAGAGCAGGTGTGTGACCTCTGCAATGGGAAACAAGGAGGCAGATTAATCCAGCTCCAAGGTTCAGTTTTTGTTCTTGAGTGGCTCATCATCATCCACCAAAAATTTGTCCATAGGGCTGTGGAAATGAAATTTTCAGCAGGGGCCGGAGGTGGAGGCAGGACAAGGTGGGGGAAAATTGGGCAAGGATCCAGGAGTAGGGGGAATGAAGAAACACCTGTGGTGGCCTAGATGGGAGGCATTGCAGGCCAGAAAACTGGTAGTACGGTTTCAAATTCTCCACATTCTTGTGCAGTACTTGCACAATTCCAGGTCAAGGTTTCCTTTTCAGGAAGGTCTTGGTTGTACTTTTATGAGTTGGAGGGTGGGGTATCCAAAGGGTTGTCTAAAGTTGTGGAGCGTGGGAATCCTGGGGACTGAATTCAAGTTTTGGGGGGATGTGGTGGTTATTTATAGACATGGAGGCAAGTAGTCTCAGCACTGGAGATTTGACTTGGAGTGGATCAGCAGTGGTTGGAAGTCTGTAGCACAATAGGCTCAGGAGGAGCACGTTGGGGGACTGTCTAATCCAGACTACAAAAGTCAGGGGCTCAGAATTGGTGTGGCGTGCGCTTTCGATGGAGAAATCACAAGAATGGGATGGATTTTTTGCCTTGTGCCTACAACAAACGTTTTCAGACATAACTTCCCCTCCGCAACTATGGATTAACACATGTGGAAGAAATTCATCAGAGCTAAGTAGTAGAGACTAGGCCCAATTATGGATCATGCACTGAGTTTGCAGGAATATGGGGTGATCAAAACTGAATCTGAGGAGCCAGCATGTGGATTGTTGGGGATCCATAGTCATGCCGCATGCCGGATTGGGAGTGATCCGCTATAGAAGATCAATGGGGATCTGTTTTTAGTTATGCATTGGCGTGAATCAACTGCTAGGGAAAACTGGCAACATGATCACCAAACCTACTGCAAGTCATTGGATTAGGTAAAGGATTGGACTATTGGTAAGGAGGATAATGAGAGAATTGCAGACTAAAAATAACCTGAATTTCAGAAACAAGGAAAAGAAAAATCTGAAGGAGATTAAGCAAGAACAATCTGGGATAAACACATAAAAATAACCAGATAGCATGAGACACAACCAGGAACTATGAGAAGGAAAAGATAGACTTGGTAGGGCACTGATTTTGGTTGATTGGCTTGAGGGGTGGAGGTAATTGCCTCCTTGAAGATGAGATCTTGATTGATTATCTTGATGGATGGAGGTGGTTGGCTCCTTGAGGATGAGCGGTTGGTCAAGAAGCTTGGTGAATGGGTTGATTGAGTAGCTTGATGAATGGAGGTGATTGTCCCTGAGGGTTTGAGAAGTAAAAGATAGACTTGGTAGGGCACTGATTGTGGTTGATTGGCTTGAGCAGTGAAGGTGATTGTCTCCTTGAAGATAAGCGGTTTATTGAATAGCTTGATGGGAGGAGGTGGTTGGATCCTTGAGGATGAGCCATTGGTCAAGTAGCTTGGTGAATGGGTTAATTGAGTAGCTTGATGAATGGAGGTGATTGGCTCCTTGAGGGTTGGCCAATGATCAATGATTTCTGTTGAGAGGAATAGTTGGAATTGGTCCTTGATTGGAGAACCGGGAAAGTCTGAGGCTGCCAGTCCGCAAGTGTGAGGATTCAAGTGCTCAATTTTGAGATGCAGAGCCGCGTGACCAGTCAAAAAAATATTAATGAGGCAAAGAGACAGCGGAGCATTAAACAGATAACGCAACAGGAAAGCAAATGAGAAAAAGCCATAGAAGACAGAGCAGCAGGGAAATAAACAAGAGTCTGAAGGAAATGGAGGTAGAACAGAGAAAAGTTGAGAAGAATTATTTGAGAAAAAATTCTTGAATTCCAACAGCCTCCCATGCTCAGATTATTCTGAGATATTGAGTGCCTTGAGATTTTTGAAAAGTGCAATCAGGCCACTGGCTTGGAAAGAAAATCTTCAAGGTTTCTCTTGGAGGATATTGTTAAATTTTGATCACATTTTTGAGGATTTCACTCCAAACATAGTGGGATTGCAACTGCATGTGTTTTATGTAAAAGGAGGCGTGGTTTTCTTGGTTGAGAGCAAGCTTGATGCATCCCTCATTGTCCTTGTGAACGGTGGCTGGCTTGATTGCTTGGCGTGGCTGGATTTCACATAGGATGGATTTAATCCAACTGATTCATTTTATTGCATCCCCCAGAGCCTTATATTCTGCTTTGGTGGTGGACAGATACAACATGGGTTGCTTTCTGCTTTTCCAGGTTATCAAACTTCCCAACCAGCGGATGGCCATACCAGAGATAGACTTCCTGGTGGTAGGAAAAGTCACCCAATTGGAATTGACGTAAGCTTCCAGGTCAGTTGCAGAGCCAGCAGGGTTGAAGACTATTCTGTGTTTGGAGCAGTGTTGAAGATATTTCAGGACTTGAAGCGCAGCCTGAAAGTGATGGAGATTGGGTCTTACCAGAAACTGTGCCAGATAGTTGACTGCAAAGGTTATGTTGGATCTTGTGCATATGCTGATGTGATTGAGTTCACCCACAATCTTCCAATAGTTGGCGCCAGATTGAAGGAATTCCTCATGGTCTTCCTTGCTTGATGGGTAGAGCTTCCCATTGGGCTTGAACGGGGTGGAGTAAGATTTGTGTGATGCAAGCAAATATTGAGCGCAGACCTGTTTGATGTAGGAGCTATGGGACAACTTTAAGCTAGAGGACAGATGGCTGACGTTCATTCCGAAAAGCAGAGAGGCGGGACCAAGGTCCTTGATTTTGAATTTGGAACTGAGCTGAGAGATGAAGACCTCTGGTTTATCACTGAAGATAGCAATTTCATTGACATGCGCATATAGATAAGTGGCTTGCTTCCAGAACACGCACTGATCAGCCTTGCTTCTAGTGTATTGGCAATCCATAAGCCAGCTGATAAGCATATTGTACCATGCAACTGGAGCTTGATGGAGACCTTATAGGGCTTTCTTCAGCCTGAGATGAAGTCCAGGAGTCATTTTTATGTACGGAGGAGGGATGAGATAGACTTCTTTGCGCAAGGGAGCATTGAGGAAGGAAAATTTGAAATCTACTTGATGGAATTCCAGCTTGAGATGGGTGGCGAGAGGCAATCAGCATTTGAAGAGAAGTTTTGTCACTGGTTGGAAAGGAAGTTGAAGTGAATTCAACTCTGTGTTTCTGATTGAAACCCTGAAGGCATAGTCCAGCTTTTAATTCAAAAATTTCCTTTTGGTCATCAAATTTGGTCCGGACAACCTAGATGCACTTGAGTCCCGTCTTGCCATCTGGGAGAGGCAATTCCCCCCAAACTCCATAATAAACTGGATTTAGTTCTTTGTTCCTCATAGCCTCAAGCAATTCCTCACAATAATTAGATTTAAGCGCCTCTTGAACTGCGGTAGGATCAGAGTAGCTGCTTTCAATAATGAGGTGGACTGCAGGAAGGCCAATTTTGGATTTGGGGCGTCAAGGGTGAAGGATGATATTGTTGGGAGTGAGACAATAATGTGCAGGTGGAGTGGGTTGGTTGGGCAGGGAAACAGAGGAAGATAAAAATAGAAGATAAAGCAGCAAGGAAATAAACAAGAGTCTGAAGGAAATGGAGGTAGAACAGAGACAAGTTGAGAAGAATAATTTGAGCAGAAATTTTTGAATTCCAAAATGTCAGTGCAGAATGCACAGAGGCCGTTAGATGAGGATTCTTTCTTTTGTAGTTTACATTCTTTTTGGAGTAGTTCATTTTTTTTGAGTTGTATATATATAAGGAGGACATTTCCTTACTGGAAGGGGGGGATTATCAATCAATCAATGGAAAAATAATTTATTGAAGGATCAGAATATTATTGGATATTATCTTAGATGGCATAAAATAAAGGAGCTTTCTATTTTTTTCTGCTTTGAAAAGTGTGATTAACAGCTTGAGTGCTTGGAGTCTTAATTAGGAAATATTTCAACTTCAGAGCTTTTTAAGAATTCTGTCTTGTTTATTTACTATTACTTCATCCCAAGTTAGCTTCAGTGGTTACCATCAAGGGCGGGATAGTTTTGCAGGTAATGGAATAGAGGCTGGGAGTGATACTTACAATTCTGCTGGACGTAGTAACCTTCCTTGTAGAAGCAGATTATATTTAGATTTTCAGAGGTACTGGAGGGTAACTCAAGGTCTTTGGACTTTCCAGAACTTGGAGTGAGTTGTTGCAGAGAATTTGACAGAAAAAAAATCTCTTTCCACAAAGGGCCATCAGGGTCACATTGGGATGAATGGGCCACCCCAACCAAAAGGGCTGTGATGGGCATTATTGGGCCTAAGGTTAATTTTGGAAATACTTGGCTAGCTGGGCTGGCCTGCAAAATTAGTCAATTTAGGTTTTTGGGCTGGGAAAGCCTGTTTTGGGGTTCTACCGTGTTGCGCCTGGTTAGGGCTGCTGTATTGTGCGTTTGGACCTTTTCTGGGCTTAACAACCCGCGTGGAAAATTTGTAGGAGGGCAGAGGGACTCATTTGGAGTCCCTCCATGCCAGTTGGTTTCCAGGACCCTCCAACCATCTTGATTGCAGCGGCGGTGGGGGGAGAAAGACCGCCTCCCCCAATTCCCTCACCTCCATTTCCGCAAGGGAGGGGACAAAGCAACCAGGCTAGTTTCAACAAGGCAACTGGTGGTGGGGGGGACCTGATCACCTCTCCTCCAAGGGAGGGCCGTCTCCCCCCACCCCCCCCCCCCCCCTGTTTATCAAGGGGGAGGAGAAACAACTGGGCCAGTCAAAACAAGGAGACCAGCGGTGGGGGGGACCTGACCACCCTCCCAACATCATGAGGTGCTCTCCCCCCCCTCCACCAAGGGGGAGGAGGGACAGACTGAGGAGGATTTGACAACCCCACAGCCACCCTACCTATGACAATAACCTGGGGTTGTCAACCCCCAGGGCCCTGGTAGGGGGATTTGACTGCCCCCTCCAGGGATTTGAGAGAAAGAGGGGGGGCCACATGACTGCTGGTTACACCCCCCAGGTGAAATTTATACCAGACCCAGGTGAATCCTGGGTCCCACCTGGCCCATATGAGGGGCCAGGGCTGTGGGTGGGGTTGTAAGAGTAACCAGGCTGGTTGCAAGGGACAACCAGCCAGGGGATTGAACAGCAAAGGGTTTGGTTAAGCCCCATAACGGTGGAAACACCATAATGGACCAGAATAGGCTAGTCATGAGGGTACATAAACTTATGCTATGCGTGATGAAGTAGCCCAAAAAAATGAACAAGGCCTGTAGAGCCTGTGGAGCCCTTTTGGGGCGGAAATTTTGCTTTTTCACCTGTTGTACCATGTGCCCACAAGAGGTTCATCTTTTTTACTTAAGGAGCCCTTCTCCCTGCTGTTTTCCAATATATCTATTTGAATTTATCCAATCAATTATCTGACGTGTTTCCCCAATTTGCAAGCCCATTAGCCTTTATAGACACAAGGTTTCCTGCATTTTTTTTTGCTTTAATTACTTCTCCTCCTGCCACTAAGCTAATTGCTGGCCATAATTTTCACACATTCACAGTACCAAACTTTATGGGTAGAATTTCTTCAGCTTTAATTACTTCTCCTCCTGCCACTAAGCTAATTGCTTGCCATAATTTTCACACATTCACCATACCAGACTTTATGGGATCCATTGTTGGGATCCATGTGTGTCTGTTTTAATTCTGGCTTCTTTGTGGAACCTTGAAATTTTGGAGAAGATTTATTTTATTCAAGAATCCAGCTATGCCAAAATTATTCTAAATGAGTCAGATGTTTAATTTTTGGGAAATGCTTATGAATATTAAGCTTTACAACATTTTTAATGGTCATTTTATGATTAATGAGGAAGATTTAGATCTGCTCTGAGGTGAAGAATTATTCTTAGCATCTTATTTTTGAGGCATTTGAGTGAAAATCATGTAGAGTAGTTGCAGATACTGGGATTGTAAGAAGAGAAGATAATTAATATCTCATTGGAGATGCTGAAGGTGAATTATGTTGGATATTTGCTCCAAAAGAAGGGTCATTATGTGAGTGACGGTAATCAAAGAAGTTGATTTCCATGGAAGAAGACAATAATTTCAATCTTTCTATGGAAGATGTGGCTCTGGCCGTATACGTTAATGATTATTAGATCTAAAAAAGTGATTCCAATTAGTTTGCAAGTACTCATGATTGTGGGAATATTTACCCAATAAGGGAGTTCAGGTATGAGAGGATTAAGTAATTTATTTGATCAATTACCAGGAGCTTTGGAGTAAGATTCATTATCTTTAAGAAGATAAAGGTCTTTTTTTGGTTATTTAAAATGGAGAACTGTTTTTTTTGTGAAAATGTTTGGAATATATGGCTCTGTGCAGATTTATTTAAGATTTCAGATCTCAGCACAGTGGCTCACTGTAGATCTGGTCATAAGGTAAAGGACAACAACTGTGAGAGTTGTACCTCAGGGGCCAAGACTAGAAATTTTTTCTCAAAAAGTAGAGAAAGAACTATGATTTTTAGAGAGGAATTTTCCATTGATTTGGCAGGGCCATTAATCCCAATGTCTCTTTGAGGGGCAAAGTACTTCATCAATTTAGTTGATACAGCAACTAATCTTGTATGGGTGAAACCTGTTGAATGGTGAATGAGGTCATATTTCCAATGTGCCTTCATCCTTATTTCCTTTCATTTCTTTCCCTCTTGTATTTCCCTTTACGTTGTTTGTGTGCACTTCCTATTTTATTTGCGCTCCCAAGGGCCCTCCTAGTGCTATGGGAGCATGCTCCGTTTGTGACTCTTATCTACTAGCACCAAATCAGAACCAGGATGCTCTTTTCCTTGTACGGTTCCAAAACTGTGGCACCTGCATCCTGGGTCCTGAGCTGGGTAAGCTGCTCTTTGAATCTTTCTCAGTAATTCTCATCCTGCTGATTTTCACCTGTTCCTACTCTCCTCAGATCTACTGGTTAATTTGCTGCTTGTGGTGTCTTCCGAACCAACTTGTGACCTTGAGCCTTTTCTTTTTAGGTGTGACTCATCTCTGTCTCACTTTGTTTGCTTCTCCTCAAATTTGATCTTTTCTTTTTAGTCTGATTGCAACAGATCTAAATTCCCATTTGCACAGCCTTGACCTGACAACAAAAGGCTCCTTGCCATGACCAACCAAGAAGGCAGCCCAAAACTTAATATCCCACTCCTCACAGAATCCAACTTCCCTAACTGGTTCATACGTCTAAAGAGCTATCTCAGAAGTAAGGGGATCCTCAAACTCATTCAGGGATATAAAACCAATGATGCTACCACTCCTACTCAAAGAAGGAAGATCTACAAGGCCTGTGACATCATCATCCAGCACCTAGGCAACATTGCATTTGATGTGGTGGTGAACAGATCAAATGGAGCTAACCCCTGTGCTATTCTGGAAGCTATCCACAAGAGGTACTCCTTGCAATTGTCCAACAACCGCTGCGGCCTCTGGCTCAATTTCATATGCTACCGGTACAAAGGGGATCCCTCTCAATACATTAACAAATGCTGTAAATGGATGAACAAGCTGTCTGTTGTTAAACTCAATGTCCCTCAAGACATTCTTGGTTATACCATCCTGGCCAAACCCCTTACCACCTTCCACCACATAGTCAAAACTCCTTCTGAAAAAAAAAATGCTGACCAACCAAAAAGCAGTGCTTAACAAACTTAGGGAAGTCCTACACCTGGAAACCTATCAAAAGGAAGATACACTTGAACCAGTAGAGGAAGTGTCCTCTATTTCCCTTCAAAAAACTGCACCTCAAAAAAAACCAAGAACAAAACACCCATGCTCCAAGGGCAAACACAACCCACTGGCAAACCACGCAGAAGACCAATGCTGGTTTCTCCATCCAGAACAGCGTCCTAATCACTCCACCTCTAAAGCTCTCTCTCATCTCCACTTGGCAATGGCTTCAACTGATGCAACCAACTCAAACAATCCAGAACCACCTCCAGTTTTTCTGAACACACAGCTCTACTTCAAGGCCACCAAAACCCAAACACTTCTCCTTCTTGTGCTTGATTCAGGAGCTTCACATCATATCATCAATTCTTCCCTTCTTCTCTGGGAGTCAACTCCTATAAATCTGAAAGTGGGAACAGGAGGGGAAGGAACTGCGCTGTTGGCCACAGCCATGGGTAAAGCCACACTCTGCAATCACCTGGGCAAAGAAATTCAACTGGAAAACGTACTCCTGGTCGCCTCTCTGAACCGCTGTCTCATTTCTCTCCCTCAACTTACTTCTAAGTCAGCCACTATCAAACAAATAGGCTATTCTGGATACAAAATCTCCCTTGATCATTTCTTGTCTATGGGCACTTCCAGAAATCACCTGGTCAAACTTTGTGGCACTAAGCTCAAAAGCTCCTCCAAGAGCTCTGTGTTCCTTAAGCAAACTCAAGGCGCTCAATGGCACTTTTGGCTGGGACACCCCCACAATTCTGCTCCAAAAAATCTCTTTCCGGAAATTTCCTCTCACTCCAACTGCAATATCTGCAAGATTTACAAGATGACGGCCACCCTGTTTTGTGGTCACTTCAAACCAGCTGCTTGCTTCCTGGAAATAATTCACCTCAATCTTGTTGGCCCTTTCCCGGTCCAGTCAAATGGCAGCTGAAAGTACTTCCTCACCATTGTAGAACAATTCTAAGGCTTCAACTTGGTCTCTTTCCTCTGCTCCAAGAATCAAGCCCCAGCGGCCATGAAGAACTTCATGAATCACTCTGAAAGGCTTCTCAGTGCCAAGGTTGCTACAGTTGAATTGGAAAACGGGGGAAAATTTTTGAATGAGGATCTTGGTGGGGATTTAAGCTTCATGGAATTAGTCATCACCTGGCTCCAGCATACACCCCCAAACAGAATAGCCTAGCTGAAGGAACAAACCATTCCATTCAAGATAAAGCCCAATGCTTACTGGTGCAAAGAAGACTTCCCCCCACCTACTGCCCTGAAGCTTTCAAAACTGCAACTAACCTTCTGAAAGCGCTCCCTGTCTTATCCAGGGTCAAGAAATTCCCTAAAAGATCTGGTTACAATGGCCATTCAACTGCCATTTCCTCAAGTCAGTTGGCTGCACCACTTACTCACTCATTCCAAAGGCCAGGCGGGGTTTCAAACTGTTGGCTAATGGTGAAAAGGGTATGCTCCTTGGGTACTTCAATTATTTCTCATCCTATAAGATACTCAACCATCAAACCAAGCAGGTGCACTCAAGGGCCAATTTCAACTTTCTTGAGGACACTTTTGAGCGCAAAAAAGGTAGATTTTTGGGAGATCTCAATCCATTTCCTAATCCTCTGCAGCCCTTTGCCGGGGAAACCCTCCCCTCCATTCCTCCTGAAACAACTTCAACCCCTGATACAGTCCTTTCAGCTGCTGAGACAACCTCTGTTCCCAACCACAGTATAGTCTCCAATTGCAAGATTCTACACACCTTGACCAGAACTGATTGCCATGAAACCTCAACTGAATCTTATGAATACTGAACTCCAAAATCCCAAGTCTCTGGATGAGGCTTTGCGCAGCCCCCACAGACTGCAATGGATTGCGGCCATGGACAGGGAACTTCAAAATATTCTGTCCTACAAGGTGTGGGAAGAGTGTGAGAGGACCAATTACATCAACCAGCTGAAGGGTATCTGGGTTTTCCGCAACAAGAAAGATAAAGAAAACCACATCATTGAATTCAAGGCCCAGCTTTGCTTGCAGGGTTTCCACCAAAAAGTGTTGACTACACCAATGTTTTTGCGCCCACGGGTGACAGGTCCTCAATCCCACTTATCATCTCACATGCCGTCCAGCAAGGTACAAATTCCACAAGCTTGATGTCAAATCAGCTTTTCTCAATGCTCCCTTAAGCAAGACCATCCATTTCCTGACACTGGCAAATCTACCTGTGACACCAGGGAAGTCCCTCAAGCTCAAAAAGGCTCTGTAAAACCTGAAGCAGGCTCCTCAAATGTGGTACAACACAATGAGAAGTTGGCTTTCCCAGGAAATATTTATTCAAAGTGAGGCCAATTGATGCGTGTTCTGGAAGGGCAACACCTACCTTTATGTGCACATGCAAAATATTGCCATTTTCAGCCTGGAACCTGCAGCATTTTATTGAAACCATTTGGGGCCACTTCAAAATCAAGGACCTGGGCCTGGCGTTTCTCTTTCTGGGAATCAATGTGAGCCAACGTCAGAACCTGCTCCATCTAATTCAAGGCACTTACATAACCTCACTTGTGGATCAATACCAACTTCCTCAACACAAGCAATGCTCGACCCCTTTCAGAACCTTTGGGAAATTACTGCTGGCATCTGAGGAGGAGCATTAGCTCTTTGTCCAAAGTGGCTTAAACTAAAGAAAACTGGTTGTTGAGGTAACCTAAATAGGCTGCAACAATCATCCTGATATCACGTTTGCCATTAACTAGCTTTCCCAATTCTTAAAAATGCCTGGGAAGAAGCACTGGGACGCTGGACCTCTTGCTCTCAGCTACTTGCAGTCAAAACCAGATTTGGGGCTCACTTTCTCAAGAAAGCGGTGCTAAACTGGACTCAGCTTGTACGTAGAAGCAGACTTGGCCATGTGTCCCACCACCAGAAGGTCAATCAGCGGCTTTGTTGTCATGCGGAATGATAATGTGATCAGCTCAAAATCAGGGAAACAACCAACCATTACCCTATCCACCACCAAAGCCAAATACATGGCAATGGCCAACACTGTGAAGGAAATTCTCTGGTTCAAATTGCTGACAGAAGAGGTTCTCGGGTCAACAATCAAGGCGCCCTTTGTTGTCCACAAGGACAATGAATTTTGTGTCAAACTTGCAACTAACTCAGCTAATCATTCCAGCTTTCAAAAAAAACACATGGAACTACAGTTCCATTTCCTGAGAGAAGAAGTGGAGAAAGGCACCATTGCCATCAAACATATAGCTTCCAAGGACAACCCCACAGACTTCCTCACTAAACTGGTCTCATGGATATCTTTGCAACAGCATCTCAGGCAGATCAATGTGGATTGAAGAAGATTGAAGGAAGGGAGGGTGTTGACTGGTGAATAATTTCATATTGCCAATGTGCCTTCATCCTTATTTCCTTTCATTTCTTTCCCTCTTGGATTATCCTTTAATTTGCGTGTGTCAGCTTTCTAGTTTACAAGAGCAAAGTGTCAAAGCAGATCAAAAACAGAAAATAAATAATAAAATTAGAAGGAGTTGTAAATCAATGTATATTGTTGCAGAAATGACTAACCCACCCAAAAATAGGTAGGTTCACTCACTTACCCCACCCTTGAATTCCAACTCCTTATATTTTTAAATAATTTCAAAAGAAAAGACCAATAAACCACGGCACGGCTATGAAACTTTTGGGCCATTCTAATATTTCAAAGAAAATGCCATGTATAGGTTTCACACCTAAAATTCAGTCAGAATTGAGGTGTTGTGTATATTTTAAGAGTTACATGCGGATTTGTGTTATTTCACAATTCCCACACGCAGCCCCGCATTCATATAGCAAGGTTACACACGCCTGACACTCAGTATCTAGGCGCATGTCAAGAATCACACATGCAGAATGAATGATGATGGATTCCTGCGCGCAGCATTCAATTCTGCACGTGTCAACATCAGCTGTACTAATTTCAACAGTCAGGTACCGCAGGAACATGCTACAACTTGCATGCATACAT
The DNA here is from genome assembly GCA_025617555.3 of Puccinia polysora. Classification (NCBI taxonomy): domain Eukaryota; kingdom Fungi; phylum Basidiomycota; class Pucciniomycetes; order Pucciniales; family Pucciniaceae; genus Puccinia; species Puccinia polysora. The sequence continues at coordinate 26,905,178 of CM062614.1, read as the reverse complement.
CATGCATATGTAGCAGGTTGACTTACAGATACAGAGATGTTTGAAAGCTAAGAAAATTGAATAAAAATATGAAAATCAAAAAAATAAAGCAGATAAATTGTGAGAAACAATAATTAAGGTTGTCAACTAAATAAGATTGCCAAATCTGTATGAACCACAAAAAACATCAAGAAGTTTACCAAAAAATTGTTAAAAACTAGCAACATGTGCAGAAGTGGCGCAGAATTGACAAATACCCACTTCTACCCATGCCACTCAAAATAAAGTAATACAAAATAAGGAAATATGTCTGAACCCTAAAAATAACAAATTACTATTTAAATACCTTCTGACAATTATTTCACATGGAAATATGACACAGGCAAGGCTAGCCAGCTGACAGCATCAAGCCTACATGCCAAACTAGCCCTGGCTAGCCTGCCAGCGTCAGCAATCAAGCACAACCCTCTGTATGTGCCCTGAGAAGATTTTATTACCCCAGAAAAGTATATAAACATCACCTTTCATTATAATTATGGCCAGAAATTAGCTTAGGCAAATGAGCAGTATTTAAAGCAAAAAAAATTCTGGACACCTGGTGTCAATAATTGCAAATGGGCTCTCACAATGGGGAAATACGTTCAATGATATCAGTGATGAATTTGATTGGATGATGAATGAATGATGGAAAACAGCAGGGAGAAGAGCTCCTTAAGTACAAAAGATTGGCCTCTTTTGAGCCCATGATACAACAAGCCAGAAGGCAAATTTTCCGCCCCAAAAGTGCTCTACAGGATCTACAGGCCTCTTTACTTGTTTTGGGCTGCATCAGCCCACATGGCGTCAGTCCCTGTACCCTTACAACCAGCCTATTCTGCTCATTTCTGGTGTTTCCACCGTAATGGGGCTGAACCAGCCCCTTAGTTGTTCATACCCCTGGCCGGTTGTCTGTTACAAATGGCCCTGTTACCTCACATGCTGGCTTGTTGCCTCATGCAACCAGCCCCTGGCCATAGAAATTTCCAGGTGGGACCCAAGACACACCTGGGTCCGGTTTCAGACTCACCTGGGGGGGGTGACAGGCAGACATGCCGTCCCCCCCCCTCTTTTCCACAGATCCCTGGATCGGTGTGGTAGTACAAACCTGTCCTATAGCCATCAGACTCCCTTTTCTAGTGTAAAAACAGCTCAAACCATCAAGATAACCTCAGAAATGGATTCTAAATCACAAATAACCCATAGTAACTCAGTCAAAGTACCCCTCTATCTCTCATGGATTAGAAGATACAGCCCAAGAAACCTTCAACTGTGGCAAACTCATACCCAACCAGGTGTCACATCTCTGTGGAAGACATAAGGCATACCTAGTAAGCCCTCAAGTACATACCAGTGGCAGCTTGTCCTCAAGACCAGGACCATACACCAACCCTGTCACCCCAACCAGAATACAGCAATACAGATACAGGAGGGAGTACAGCTAGTTCAGCTCCTATCACCTCACCCAGAAAGAAAGCAAATATACATACAGGAGGCTGTGCAGAAGTGTACAGGAACAGTACAGGCCGGGGGAAGTGGAACCAGTCTCAACCAGGACCAAACAAATAAGCAAAAATACATACAGAAGGCTGTGCAGAAGTATACAGGAGCAATATATGCAGGAGGAAGTGATACCAAAAAAACTACCAGAACCATGCAGTACCAAACAACCTCAGAACCACACAGCAATTTATTTAGTCAGAAGCATGTGATACCAAACAAACTACCAGAACCATGCAGTACCAAACAACCTCAGCACCACACAGCAATTTATGCAGACAGAAGCATGTGATACCAAACAAACTACCAGAACCATGCAGTACCAACAACCACAGCACCACACAGCAATTTATGTAGTCAGAAGCATGTGATTCCAAAAAAACCACCAGTAACAACAAACCACAGCACTACACAGCAATATATGCAGGCAGTCAATACCATGCAGCACCAAACAAAATCACCAGTGAATGGACAGCAGCACATGTAGGGAGAATCAAGTAGCACCAGACCAACCATCAGTACTTCACAGGAATACATTGTATCTGCACTTCACAGCAGTCTATGCAGGGCTGTGCATGCAGGAAACCCCTGTACCAGCTTTTTCCAACCAGCAGAAATGCCTCATGTAACTGTACAAGCCTTTTCCAACCAGCTAAAATGTCTCATGTATTTGTAGCTCACTGTTCCTCACCAGAACAGGGAGAACCCTCAACGGCAGCCTTGAGCACCCCTGGGGGCAGGATTTTCTATTTAAGGAGGGCCTCTCTGCCCTATCCAAGTTGTATCATCATGCCATCTGGCCTAGTTATCACCCATCCCTGCTCACCCCATCAACCCATCTATCTGTGGTACCTACCCAGATAAAATATTTGTAGTGAATCAGTTATAAAAGGAAAACAAGAAATCAGAAACCAAGTTATTACCCATCTTTAACCAATTAAACCACCCATCAGGTGATTGAATAAGGGTTCTTCTGTGACCTAAATATTCAGCACCATATTAAAGAAACCCCACCCATTAGTTAATAAATAAACCTTACAAAGAAAGAGAGAACAACAAAAGGAAACTAACAACCTTTCCTCTACCCAGCCCCCTGTGGGTAAACCCATCCTTGGGTCCCCTCCTGAACCAGCCCTTTGATAAGCCCTTGAACCCTTTAATATTGGGGTATTGGTTAAGATCAAACATATCTGATCAATAAATTAACCAATAGTCCAATACATCTGGTCTACTCTTCAACAAATGCTACCAATATCACAGTTAATAATTAATCTAGGTCTGATCTGAGACCTATATTAAGTCTCAAAGAAACCATCCATTAATTTAAATAAATTATTGTGCAGACTTACTATAGTACTAGAAGGGCAGGCAATTCAAAAGCACTCTTAGTATATACTAATACTCAAAAGGAGTAGAAGTAATACTAAATTCCCTTTCAAGGACTGCCACCAAGCTATTTGCTACTTTTATTTAGAAAATCCCACAGGATTCTTTACAGCGGGCGGTCAAATCCCCCTACCAGGGCCCTGGGGGGCAATACCCCCAGGGTGGTGTCATAGGCAAGTGGGCTGGGAGGTGGTCAAATCTCCTCATCCCCGTTGCTCCTCCCCCTTGGTAAAGGGGGGGGGAGAGAGCCCCTATCATTCAATGGTGGGAGGGTGATCAAGTCCCCCCCACCGCTGGTTGCCTTGTTGTGGCCAGCCTAGCCACAGACATTTGGTGGGAGCATGATGAGGTCCCCCCAACCCTGACCGGTTGCTGGCTGGTTCAACCCATCCAGCCCTCATCCTCCCCCTTGCAATTGCAAGCAAGGGGATGTGGAGGAGCTGGGGCCATTGGCCCCAGCTCCGCGGCTCCAACAGCCGGCTGCCACCCAGCGCAGCAGCTGCAACCAGCTTGACAGCTGCAACCAGGGTGGGGTGACTCCATTTTGAGTCCCTCTGCCCCCTACAAAGGCCCTGCGCGGGCCGTTGGGCCCCATAAACAGGCCAAAAGCGAAAAAAGTGGCCCTGAGCGGGCCGCGACACGGGCCGCAGCCCTAAATTGGCTGTGACATGGGCGGCGGCCCCAATGGGCCGCCCCAAGCCCGAAAAGTGAGTTTAACATACTTTGACGGGCCATCCCCTCTGGCCAAGTATGTCCAAAATAAACCTTGGGCCCAATTATCCCCATGCAAGCCCATCTGGCTGTATTTGCCCAAATATTTCACAGGGCCCGTTAGGGCCCGTGTACCAATAGCCCTGTTTCACGCGTTTTGAGGCCAGTTTCCCCAAATATGTGACATCCACACAGGCATGTATGGTCTGTGTGTGTTTCCAATGGGCCGCAGAGGCCCACATGTGAATCTCATTTGGATTAAACTTATATGTAGCACAGGCGTAAATGCATATGTATTTTAACACCTTTTAGATGGTTTAAACCCCAGTAATTTTTAAGTAATGAATCCAGACCCCTTGCCATCCGTGAGCAAGTGTTTATTCAAGATAAAAAAGTGATTTATGGCCTCAGTCTGATAGTATAATTATTAATTCCAACCCATTGTCAATTCCATTGAAGAATTTCAGCAATAATCTCCAACAATTGTCCTGAGACCCTTTCAACCGTGAATTTCTGCAAGTTTCTTGGAGTGTCTGCTTAAATTAGTAAGTTATCTCCTCCTTGCCTTCAGGCATAAGTGCTGTGAGTCAGCTATTCCACCCTATCCCCTTGAGTAAACCCCTTTTGAGTAATCACCTAGGACCTCATTTTCCCAAGGTCTTTACACAGTTCAAAAGAGCCCCTTGAAGAGAAATTGTCATCCAATAAAGATCCCCTGTTTGCAAAAACTGTGGCCCCTTTTTAAAAATATATTCAAATCAATTTAACCAAACCAAATCACTCAAACTTTTCACTTGCTTCTAAATCAACCATTTGCACATTGTATGTAATTTTCTTGGAATTATTATTATTCCAACACCAATATCACTTGCTGTAGCTAAAGGATGGCAAAGTTCCTGCTATCAGTAAGCTGACAGTGTTTGTGCGCTTCCTCTTGCATTTGCGCTCCCCAGGGCCCTTGTAGTGCTATTGGTGCACCCCCTGTTTGTGACTCTTATCTACTAGCACCGGCTCAGAAGCAGGATGCTCTTTTCCTTGTATGGTTCCAAAACCATGCCACCTGCATCCTGGGTCCTGAGCTGGTTAAGTTTCTCTTTGAATATCTCTCAGTACTTCACATCCTGCTGATGTTCACCTGTTCCTACTCTCCTCAGATCTACTGTTTAATGTGCTTCTTGTGGTGTCATCCTACAAACTTGTGGCCTTGAGCCTTTTTGTTTTAGGTGTGACTCATCTCTGTCTCACTTTGTTTGCTTTGCATCAAATCTGATCTTTTCTTTTTAGTCCGATTGAAACAAAATTAAATAGATAAAAGGATAAAACTACCAAGGATATTTCTGTAATCTTCAAGGTCTGGAAATAGAATGCTTTGATGAATGACATTAAAAGGGTAATCACTAATGGAGGGGGTGAGTTTGTGAGTAAGGAATTTGAGAAGTTTTTAAGTTATTATGGTATCACTCATATTTTTAAAACTGCAAGTACTCCGCAAAATAATGGAATAGTTCAGAGAATGAATTAGACTTTGTTGAATAAAGTCAGAACAATTAGGGCTCAATCTGGTCTGCCAAAGTTCTAATGGGCTGAGTTGCTATTTAAAGTTGGTCTGTTGCATAATATTGTGAGTGTTAATTGGAAGAGTCCCCATTATCAGTTTTGGAAGCAAGATCCCAAAACATCACACCTTAGAACATTAGTTTTTTGGTGTATTATAGTGTTTACCATAATAAGGTGATTGGCAAATTGGACCTTAGATCAAGAACAGGGTTGCTTGTTGGTTATGATTTAATAAGTAAGTCATATAGGATATTTTTTTCCAGAAAATAGAAAGTTTATCCGTAGTAGAGATTTAAAATTGAAGCAAAGTACCTTTCCACTCAAGAGGAGTGAAGATGTTGCTCTTGATTACTCACAGGAAGTATTAGCATTAGAGCCTATTTCACCAGCAAAGTCTTATGAACATATAGTTCCAGATGATGAGGAGACCGCAGACATGAAACCAGAGGGTTCATTACTGACTTCAATGGAGTCTTTTAATTTGGAACCTGATGAGCCTCCACCTCCTGTTAGAAGGAGTCATAGGATCATAGTACCAGTTGATAGGTATGAGGAATGGAAGTCCCATTATGCTTCTAAGGAATATTAGGAAGATAAATTCAGGCAATAATGTATGCTTCATGAAATTATGGACTTTAATTCAGAGATGGGTAACAGGGTTAACCCAAATAGCTATGGCCAAGCTATGAATTCTGATGAGAGATCCAACTGGAAGAAAGCTATTTAGGAAGAGTTTAATTCTTTGGAGAATAATAGCATTTTTGAAGTGGTTGAGCAGGATTTAGTTCCAAAAGGAAAGACCATTTTTGGGAATAGATTAGTTTTGAAGTAGAATTTTGACAATAATGGAGTTTTGAAGAGATTCAAACCAAGATTTTTGCACAAGGCTTCAAACAGAGAGAGGGTATCAATTGCCAAAGAAATTTGTCTCCAACTGGAAGTTTTTCCACCTTGAGGTGTATTATTGCTCTTGCATTGGAGTTGGGTGAAGAGATCAGAGAAGCTGATTTTTTAACAGCATAATTGAATGAAAAACTTGATCATGAGGAGGCTGTGTATATTTCAATTCCTGATGGATTTGGAGAATTGTTGGTTGACACCAAACCAGAAACCATGAAGAAAATCTGCATAATAATTTTCTATTGGCAGATAAAGGGGAATATTTTCTCAAGCTGCATAGATCCCTGTATAGATTCAAGAAAGCAGCTGGGTTATGGAATATCACCGTGAGTGAGAAAACAATAGAGATTGGTTTCGACACATCTGAGGCCAACCCTTGTCTCTTTTTGAGAAAGGATGCAATTTTTTTTGTATGGTTCAATGACATTATCATCATTTGGAATGGTAATAAGAGTCATGGAGACACTGAAAGGGGAGTTCAAGATGAAAGAGCATTTTCTAGCACAAAAGGTGCTGGGAATGAGATTTAGATAGAAACAAGGATCAAGGCTTTGTGGCTAATATGCGGATGTCACCCCTTTTGGATTAAGGGTGTGTGTTAAAATAAGTATTCAATCACGTTGTGGAGACTCCAAGGGATAAGGAGACTATTCAGAAAATAACTTGCTGGTTTTCAATAGAACAGGAATTTATTTTACTACTAATTTGGAATAGATAGAGGTAACTAAGATTGTTTTGAATTTCCTGCCCTTCTGAACTATAAGAAGTATGCACAATAATTTTTTTTAATTAATGGCTGGTTTTCTTTGAGACTTAAGATAGGTCTCTAATCAGACCTAGATTAATCATCAATAGAGATTTTTGTTGAGTATTTTCCCGCTCTCACCACTTGCTGCGCCTCTGCGTGCGGGTACGCACTGAGTCTATGACAGGGTTCCCAACCTGTTTTTCTCACTTACACTTGGTCTCATACCCTTTTACTAATCTCCGTCCTTTTTGATCCTTTTTTGACCTCTTCCAATAATCTCTGTTCTCAATTGCCCTACTTTCCTATCTATCTTTCTTCTGTCTATTTTTTTATTCCCTTATATTTATATTTCTTCCTCCAACCTCCTTGACTCTCAACATACTCCATCAAATCACTCAACCCAATTACTTCTATCTCTGACTGGTAAGAGGTCTATTTCTCCAATAAAGCCTTATTGAACCCAGTCTGACTCCATAACGTGACTAGCCTATCTCTATCTATACTTGAATTACATCCCTTCTGTTTCCTCTGATTTTCTCTCCGTTCATAAATCTCTCATAACTCAAATCTGTCTCATTAAACAATTCTTATTGATTGATTCTGTAGGGTTCTACATTTTTATCTTCTTATTTCTTTATTTTTCTCTGAGGTCTTCTTCTGATATGCTTGTTTTTCTCTCTCAGCCTCAGCTGGTTCTTAGTTCTCTAGAAATTTAATCAGATCTCATTACCAATAAAAGCCAAAAGACCTACCTACAAATCTAACCAATCAAGTCATGAACAAACCAGCCGGAGCAAACAACTACTTTCATCAAGTTTCCCTGAAAGCATCCTTCAACGCTATACCCCCCTTAAATGAAGAGAACTATTCTATCTGGAAAGACAAGATTCTTATGCTGTTCAACCTCAAAGATATTAAGGACGCTATCAATCAAAATTCTGGCCCTTTGTCATCAAAAAAAGATAGAGAAATCAGCGCAATACTATTATCCAAGCTTGACAGTACCACTCACCCAAATGTTGTTAACTCCACAAACATCTCTTCTTCTAAGCTTTTATGGGCCAAAATTACAAGAAGATTTGCCTCCTCAGAGACAGAAAATCAAGCAAGGGTATTCAATCATTTCCTCCATTCTGCCTTCCACAAAAATGCCATCAAGGGTTTTGTCACCAAAATGAGAAAAGCCATCACAAGGATGACAGATGTTGGGATTGAATTGCCTAATGATATCCTGGCATACTTACTACTGTTCAAATTTCCTCCAACACTCAAAAACCTCAAGAAACAACTTATGCACGTAGAAAAGAACTTGACAATGGACGTAGTTTTCAACCATCTTATCCAATACCACAATGAGAGAAAGGCCCAATTCAACCTTACTAAACAATCCACAGATGTCTCACTAATATTGACCAAGACAAGGAACTACAAGGACGAGAAGAAGACAAAGCTGAGATGTTGTGAAGGACATCATGATGCCAACGTACCTCACACAGAGTCTTCGTGCTTTCATCTCCACCCTGAAATTGCTCCTGAATGGTGGATTGAACAACAAAACAAATGGAAAAATAAGAATAAGAAGAATCCAACCATCAACTATCATGTCCCACTGACTCTCTGGATCAATGCGGATAAAAATCCTAATCTACTCTTGGACTCCGGGGCTAATGTTCAAATCTTTAACAATCTGAAATTTTTCTCATCCATAAAACTACAAAACAAATCCAAAGAGATCAAGACTGGAAAACTGGAAGCTAATCTCAAAATACAAGGAATTGGAACAGTCAAACTTGAATGGAACGATTTGGTGATCACGCTCAAAGATTGCGCTTACGTACTGGACATAGTTGTCAATCTGATTAGTCCTGGACTTCTTGCAAAGAAAGTTTGTAACCTCACTCAAACATGCAATACATTCAAGGTAACTCAAGTAGATCAAATTGTGTTGAAGGGCTTCATAAGGGACAACTTGTTTTTCATTGAAAAACCTCGATTGGCTGGCCAGAGTAATGCTGTGAATATCACCAACCAATCTTCTAAATCTTCTCATACTCTATTAGATTTTCACAAAATTTACGGCCATGCATCTATCTCTATGCTCAAACCTCTCCTAAAGGATTGTTTTTCCAATGATGAACTCCAGAATTTTCAATGCAACAGCTGCGTCAAGAGCAAGATCACCAAATCCCCCTTTTCCAATGTTTCTACTCCTGCCGGTAAACCCTTAGAAGAATTCATCTTGATTTAGTTGGTCCAATTACTCCCCAATCAAAGGCTGGCCATCAATACCTACTCACTCTGGTCAACAATTATACTGGCAAACTTGCATGCTTTCCTCTAACTTCCAAAGATCAGACTCCCAAAACAATTGTCAATATTCTTGAGACCAAATACAAACGTTTAAAGTACTATCCTTCTGAAATATTCTTGGATAAAGGAACAGAATTTACTAATTCTATCCTTAAAGACTTTTCCAAGGAAAAATTCATTAAACTTTGCACTTCCCAACCTTATCATCCTCAACATCACAGACAAGCTGAAAGAGCTAATAGGACAATCATAGAATCAGCCTGATCCACCTTCTCTTTGTCCCACCTGGCAAAGAATTACTGGCATATAGTGACACGTAGTTGTTGCTTTATGTTAAACCAGATCCCTCAAGAAGGCAACAAATAGTCTCCCTGGGAACTCATTTTTGGTAAGATCCTCCCAGATAATTACTTAAAACCCATAGGTTCTTCTGTGATCTACCTTGGCAATCGTCTTCAAAAAGGAAGAAAATTTGACAAAAAAGGTCTTGAAGGAGTCCTAATTGGATTCAACCCCATCTTTCACTCTTACTTAATTCTGAATACGCTTGGAACCATCATAGAAACTAAACACATTAAATTCCTCAAAAAAAAACTGAATGAATTTCCCTTCTTCAAATTGCCAGGCCTGGATATCTTTTCTCAATCTGATTTGAATTCCTACAAAACTGATTTCTCTACTAATGAGAAAAAATACTCAATTAGGGAATCTACCTTGAAATACTCTGATTCTGACTCTGATCAAGAAGATATTCTCCACTCTACACCTCAACCTCCGCCGCCTCCTTCTCATTCTGAACCAGAACCACCTCATCAACAAGCCAATATATGTCCTAGAAATGAACTTCAGAAACCTCAAAGATACGGCTTTCATCATTACTATGAACCTCCCTCTTATAAGGCCGCCCAAAAATATTCCAAATGGCCTAAGTGGAAAGAGGCTTCTCAGGAAGAACTTAACTCAATCAAAACTCAAGACGTTTTGGAAGAATATCACGACAAACCCAATAATATACTGAACACAAAATGGGTATTCAAATTGAAAGAAAATTGCCATGGAGAGCCCATGAAATAAAAAGCACGTTTATGTGTACAAGGATTTGATCAGGTTCAAGGTATAGATTTTGAAGAGACTTGGGCTCCAACTGGGAAACTTGGATCCCTCCGTCCCGCTCTGGTCTATGGATTAAAGAATATAATTACTTTCACTCAGTTTGATGTAAAAGGGGCTTTCCTTCAAGATCCCTTGAATGAAACTGTGATAATCAAAACTCCTGAAGGATCAAATCAAAAATCTCCCTATCTCAAATTAAAGAAATCACTCTAAGGTTTACGTCAATCACCCAAGAATTGGTATGAGACAATCACCGCGTGGATCAAATCTCAAGGATTCCTTTAATCCACCAGCATTCCCTGTTTTTATCTTGATTCTAACTTGGGGGAAGTCCTTTACTTCCATTTTGACAACCTAATCTTAGTAGGAAAATCTGACTTGTTTGCAGTCAACTTCTTAAAAAGATTCTTGAATTCTTCCTTTCACTTGCCAAATACAATCCTTGGAATGTTAATGGAATTCAAAGGAGACAGTATATTTCTAAGTCAACCAAAACATATCAATAGAGGCCTAGAAGAATTGGGTCTCACCAACTGCAAAGAAATTAATACACCTCTTACTCAAAACTTTCATCTTGAACCAGCATCCAACAAAGACCATGCTCAGTTTTGTCAACTCAATATCAATTATTGATCTACGATTGGATTGCTAAATCATCTTTCTCAATACACTTGTCTGGATATTTCCTTTGCCGTTTCCAGCCTGGGGAGATTCAATGCAAAACCGGGTCTAACTCATTGGAAAGAATTATGTAAAGTATGGAAATACCTCAAGACCACTAGGGACTTCAGGTTGACTCTGAAGTAAAATTTGTCCAAGGACAGTATCTTGGGCTATAGTGATGCTACGTGGGGCAATGATCCCACTTCTCGCAAGTCTCAAACGGGATATCTAGTACTACACTACGGCAGTCCAGTCCTCTGGAATTCCTCAAGACAGCGGAACGTAACATACTCCTCTACCAAATCTGAACTCAACGCTTTACTTGATTGTTACCTCAAATTGAAGTGGATCACCCACCTTGTGGATGAAATCTATGCTTCTTCCTCTACCAAACCAACAATATATGTGGATAATAAAGGATTAGACAATAAAATAAAAAAATTTGGGTCACACTCCAAGTCACAACACATTGACATTAAAACTAAAGGCCTACGTGAAGACTTTTCTCTTTCTAAGTTTGACCTCAATCTTGTCTCCACAGATAAAATGATAGAGGATCCTTTAACTAAAGCCACCTCCTTTGGGGCCCTCCAAATCCTTCAACAAACCATATTTACTAATTAATCCTAAGTCAAATCTCCTCTTACCAGTCAAGAGGGGTGTTGAGTATTTTCCCGCTCTCACCACTTGCTGCGCCTCTGCGCGCGGGTAAGCACTGAGTCTATGACGGGGTTCCCCACCTGTTTTTCTCACTTACACTTGGACTCATCCCCTTTTACTAATCTCCATCCTTTTTGATCCTTTTTTGACCTCTTACAATAATCTCTGTTCTCAATTGCCCTACTTTCCTATCTATCTTTCTTCTGCCTATTTTTTTATTCCCTTATATTTCTATTTCTTCCTCCAACCTCCTTGACTCTCAACATACTCCATCAAATCACTCAACCCAATTACTTCTATCTCTGACTGGTAAGATGTCTATTTCTCCAATAAAGCCTTATTGAACCTGGTCTGACTCCATACCATGACTAGCCTATGTCTATCTATACTTGAATACCATCCCTTCTGTTTCCTCTGATTGTCTCTGCGTTCATAAATCTCTCATAACTTGAAGCTGTCTCATTATACAATTCTTATTGATCTACGCTGTAGGGTTCTACATTCTTATCTTCTTATTTCTTTATTTTTCTCTGAGGTCTTCTTCTGATATGCTTCTTTTTGCTCTCTCAGCCTCAGCTGGTTCTTAGTTCTCTAGAAGTATAATCAGATCTCATTAATTTTAAGGAATTCAAAGAATATCAAAAGTTGGATTGGATCATTGACAAACTTCAAAAATTTATAATCAAGAATTTTCAACTTTTTCTGACTATTTTTCCAAATTCCAATCAAAGCATTTAAGGGTTGAAAAAAAGGTTTTGAAACAGTTGGAGAACCCAACCATGGGCTTTCCCAAAGGGAGCTGGGCGGAAAAAAAAGGCTTGGTTGGATTTTCTTTTTTTCTCCTCCTTTTTTATAAATTTGCTGATTGAACAAAAAGGGGTTTTCCTCTTAATAAAAGGTGCTCAATTACAGTTCTTTTCTCAAGAACCCTTATTCCAAGAAACCTGGCGTTGGTTCAAATGGTCAATAATGATTTATTGTTTGATCCTTTATTTCCTTTTCACTTGATTCTGGTTCACTGATAATCTAGTGCTAGGTAGGTCGGGCATAGGTCATGGGTCATAGAGGCAGATGCCATGCTAGAAAAATTGGATAGGGCAAAAGAGCCCCCCTTAAAGAGACAAAGAATTCCTCAGGGGATGCTCAGGGCTCCCCTGAGAACGTTTCTGATCCTGTCTCTGCACTTTTGAAGCATGGGAGGGTACATTTACATGAGGCAATAACTCTGGTGAGAAAACATGTGAAACACACCAAGAGATACCTATATTTTGGAGTATAAATTTTGATAGACAGGAAAAAATATTAGTAACAGGCTAAGATTGGTGAGATATGGACGCTTTTGGGTGATTATCTTGTATTCAAAATGATGCAGAAGTTCCCTGTAGCTTGAGTTAATTTTCTGGTTGGGAAAAACATGAAACATGCTTGGCAGCTGCAAGCCCTCTTTGGTAATTAGAATTGTATGACTTGTATGGTTGAATTTGTGGAACACTACTTTGTTGGGTGTTTCTAAGGACTCTTTTGAGCTCTTATCATGTATAAACTTTTTCAGGAACTACCTTCATGCATTTCCAAAGGAATCAGTTTTAGAGATATGAGGTATGCTGTTTTACCGCATGCTCCCTTGGGTAACTTGAGAGTGTGGTTTGCAGGTGTTTTTTGGTTGGTATGGTGGCAAAATAAGTATCAGAGTGCTTCAGAAGACAGATCAGACGCCTTATCTGGTGGTGAAAGTTCCAGAAAATTCAGGTGTACTGAGGTGTTATTGCTGGTTGGTGAGAATTGAGACATACTTGGCTGCATGAGACCCTAATTCTGTTGGTGTGTATATGTGTGTTTTATGGTTTGAATGGTTGCAAATTGAGTATCAGAGTGCTTGATAGGAAGCTTCATAGGCCTTATCTGGTTGTGAAAGTTCCAGAAAATCCATGTGTACTGAGGTTTTATTGCTGGTTGGTGAGAATTTAGACATACTTGGATGCATGACACCCTACTTCTGTTGGTGCATGTATGAGTGTTGTATGGTTGGATGAGTGGAAAAATTAGTATCAGATTGCTTGAGAGGACGGTTCAGAGTCCCTTAATTTTACTGAAAAATCCAAGAAGTAGTTTCACTTGGATTCATAGTATTGGTTGTAGTGCAACATTGATACTGGTATGGTTTAAGTCCTGCAGGTATGGGTATGTTGTTTTTGTTGTGTGGCTACTTTAAGCATAATATTTTTTCCATTAGATGTTGAATTAAGCTTTTACTTATTTCTACCTGTCACATAATCCATTCTGTGCAAGGTTTTGGGTTGTTTGTGATAGGTGTTTGGTATAGTTGAAGGGGGTTATCTGGTGATGTATTTGGGCTTTGAGGTTGGTTTGAGTTCAGGTTTTAGTTTATGAGGGGTTTGGAATTTATTTGTGAGTTTCATTTTATAAAAATAATAATAATTAATAAAATAATGAGTCTGATGGCTATAAGACAGGTTTGGTTTACCACAACCTTTATGCTAGGTATAGGTTTAATCCAAATTGGACGCATGTATGGGCCTCTATGGCCCATTGAAAAATTTCACGGACCATACGGGCCTGCAGAGATGTCACAGATTTGAGGGAACTGGCCTCAAAACACATGAAATAAGTCATTTGGTACACGGGCCATCATGGGCCCATTGGGATAGATGGGCCACCCCAACCAAAAGGGCTTTGATGGGCATTATTGGGCACAAGGTTCATTTTGAACATACTTGGCCAACCAAGCTGGCCTGCCAAAGTATTCAATTTAGGTTTTTGGGCTGGGAAGGCCCATGTTGCTGCCCCGTTGCGGCCGCTTTTTCTTTCAATTGGCCTGTTTCTGGGCTTGACAGCCATCGCAGAGCCATTGCAGGAGGGAAGAAGGACTCATTTGTAGTCCCTCCACCCCGGTTGGTTGCCAGGGCTGCTGCAACCGTCTTGGTTGCGGGGGCAGTGGGGGGAGCAAGAACCCCTCCCCCAATTCCCTCACCTCCATCACTGCAAGGGAGGGGGAAAAGCAACCAGGCCATTGAAACAAGGCAACCAGCAGTGGGGGGGACCTGATCACCTCCCCACCAAGGAGGGGCCATCCCCCCCCTTTACCAAGGCTCAGGAGCAACAACTGGGCTGGTTGCAACAAAGTAACTGGCGGTGGGGGGGGACCTCACCACCCTCCCACCATCAAGGGGTGCTCTCCCCCCCCCCCCTTTACTGAGTGGGATTTGACCACCCCCCAGCCGCCCTACCTATGACAAAAACCTGGGGGTTTCGACCCCCAGGGCCTTGGTAGAGGGATTTGACCGCCCCCTCCAGGGATTTGAGAGAAAGAGGGGGGGAGGCATGTCCGCCAGTTACACCCCCCAAGGTGAGATTTAGGCCAGTCCAGGTAAGTCCTGGGTCCCACTTGGCCCATATGAGGGGCCAGGGCTGTGTGTGAGGTCATGAGAGTAACCCGGCTGGTTGTAAGGGACAACCTGCCAGGGGATTGAACATCAGAGGGGCTGGTTCAGCCCCATAACAGTGGAAACATCATAACAGACTGGAATGGGCTGGTTGTGAGGTTTCAGGGACTGATTCCATGTTGGCTGAAGTAGCCCAAACCAATTGACAAGGCCTGTGAAGTGTTAAAATACGTACGCACTTACGCGGGTGCTACGTATAAGTGTAATCCAAATGGGATGCACAAATGGGCCTCTAAGGCCCATTGCACACACACACGGACCATATGGGCCCATGTGGATGTTACAGAGTTGGGGAAACTGGCCTCAAAACGCGTGAAACAGACCCATTGGTACACGGGCCCTAACGGGCCCGATGGGGTATATGGGCAAATACGGCCAGATGGGCTTGTATGGGCATAATTGGGCCCAAGGTTTATTTTGGACATACTTGGCCAGACAGGCTGGCCCGCAAAAGTAGTCTTTTCTCCACAGCACGGGCTTGGGGCGGCCCATTATGGTTGCCGCCCGTGTCGCGGCCCGCTCGGGGCCGCTGCTCGCGTCGCGGCCCGTTCGGGGCCGCCTGTGTTCCTCGGCACGGCCCACACGGGGCCCGACGGCCCGCGCAGGGCTGTTGCGCGGCCGAGGGATCCCGCGCGGTGCGATGCCGCGCGGGCCCGGCTGGTCGCGACCGGCGACCAGCGCCGCGGAGCCGGGGCTCGCGGCCCCGGCTCGCTCCCCCTCCCCTCGCTCGCCGTCGCGAGGGGGAGGGGGCAGGCTGGCTGGGTTGAACCAGCCAGCGACCGACCGCGACAGCGCGGTGGGCCAGGGCAGGGGGGACCTGACCACCCCCTTGCCCAAGGAGGTGGCGGCGCCGGCCGCAAGGGTAGCGACCGGCAGGTGGGGGGGAATTCATCACCCCCCCACCATCGATCGTTCGAGGCGACCGAGCAGGGCAGGGATGCTCTCCCCCCCCCCCTTTACCGAGGGGGAGGAGCGATGGGCCTGGGGGGACCTGATCACCTCCCAGGGCAACGTACTTGACGACGCCCTGGAGGTATCAACCCCCAGGGCCCCTGGTGAGGAGATTTGACCGCCCCCACCAGGGATTTGAGAGAAAAAGGGGGGGGGACAACATGTCCGCTGGTCACCCCCCCCCCCATGTGAGTCTGAGACCGGACCCAGGTGTGCCCTGGGTCCCACCTGGCCCATTTGAGGGGCCAGGGGCTGGCTGCATGAGGCAACCAGCCCGTAAACAAGGCAATAAAGGTCATCATGGCTGGTTGTAAAGGACAACCAGCCAAGGGGATTGAACAGTTAAGGGGCTGGTTCAGCCCCATTGAGGTGGAATCAACAGAAATAACCAGAATAGGCTGGTTGTAAGGGTACAGGGACTGATGCCATGTGGGCTGATTTAGTCCAAACCAAGTAACAAGGCCAGTAGAGCCTGTAGAGCCCTTTTGGGGCGGAAAATTTGCCTTTTGGCTTGTTGTATCATGGGCTCACAAGAGGCCAATCTTTTGTACTTAAGGAGCCCTTCTCCCTGCTGTTTTCCATCCATTCATTCATCATCCAATCAAATTCATCCAACATATTGCCCCATTGTGAGAGCCCCATTAGCCATTATTGACACACAGTGTCCAGCATTTCTTTTGCTTTAAATACTGCTCATTTGCCTAAGCTAATTGCTGGCCATAATTATAACACATTATCAGTACCAACATCATCATTACTTCCAAGCCATCTAGACCTTTGTACCTTACTTTGGAGAACCTCAAAGACCTCAAGTTTTCCAAGAAGATGTCCTATATCCCTGATGTTAGCTCTACCAAAATAGTTCTGAATAGTCAGAACTATAATGCTTGGGCTGTCCTTATGGATAGTGAGCTGGATAACATCTGCTGTGGGGAAATTATGGATGCAGATGACACTCTGATCAGTTCAGAGGTGGAGAAGAAGTCTTACCATCTGATCCTTAGGCATCTTGATGAGAATCATGTGACATGGGTTGCTGATACTCTTAGGGAAGATGAGAGGAGGAGGGGCAGCATCCTTTGGAAGCTGCTTAATTCCAAGTATGCTGGTGATTCTGTTCACCAGAAGGGTATAGCCTTTAATAAACTGTTCAAGTTACAATATTCAAATTGTAAACAGTTTGTGGCAGAGGCTAGGTCTAGTATAGCCAAGTTCAAGTCATCTGGACTTAACATGGATCCAGAGTGTTTGTCACTCTTAATCCTTCAAAAGCTGCCAAAAGAGTTTGATTCCTTAGTCAGAATCATTTCTCAATTGGATCCTCTTCCTGGGGAGGAGGATGTGCTTAAAAGGATTGAAAAGGATGACCTTCAATTCAAGATGAAGGGGGGTTCTGGAACAGCCCTAGTTGGAAAGACTGGAAAATCTTGCAAGAAGGCAAAAAAGGATTTGTCCAAGGTCTTATGTTACAATTGTCAGAATAAGGGTCACTATGCTAAGGACTGCAAGGAGGCCAAGAAAAGGAAGAAGTCCGAAGGGAATGACAAGGAGGTCAATCTCACAACTGAAAACGTTGAAATGGTGGCGTTGGATGCTCCAATTGAAGAGGCTGTTGTGGAAGAAGGTCCCAACAAGAAGGCCAAAATCGATGAGGATCAAGAAATGGACTTGATTGATTATGAAGTGAGTAATCTTAACCTCAAAGATAAGAACTTATCAGTGACTGATAAAGCTTCTTTCCTACTAGGAGGATTGAAGGAGGATGTTCTTGTTTTGATCGATTCTGGTTGTACAGATCACATGTTTTTTGAACCAAATTTATTTTCAAATCTTAGTGATTATGATGGGGTTGTAAATATTGGTCAGAAAGGCAGAACAATTCAGATTAAAGGAATTGGAAAATTTATTCTTGCAAATCAACTGGGTTTCCAAATTACTTTTGATAAAGTGTTCTATGTACCAGAGTTGCCTTACAACCTTGTGTCTCTTGGGGTGTTATGGAAAAAAGGTTTCCAAATTCGTTTTCTTAAAGGAGATATGTTTGTTATTGATATGAATGGGAGAACTGTTCTTAGTGGACAAGTTCGGAATAAGCTTCTGTGTGCAAGCTTGTTCAAATTCTCAGCTCTGAGCACTGTTTCTCACAATAGAAGTGGCCATAAGGTAAAGGACAGCAACTGTGAGAGTTGTACCTTGGGGGCTAAGACTAGAAATGTGTTCTCTAAGAGTAGAGATCACACAGATGTTCCTAGAGAGGAATTTTCCATTGATTTGGCAGGGCCATTCACTCCAGAGTCCCTTGGTGGGGCAAGATACTTCATCAATTTAGTTGATACTGCAACTAATTATGTTTGGGTTAAACCAATTCGATCTAAGGATCAGACCACAGAGGAGGTTTCTGTAATCTTCAAAGTCTGGAAACAGAATGGTCTGATGAAGGAGATCAAGAGGGTTATTACCGATGGAGGGGGTGAATTCGTGAGTAAAGAGTTTGGGAGGCTGTTGAAAGATTATGGTATCATTCATATAGTCACTACTGCAAGTACTCCACAAAATAATGGAATAGTTGAGAGAATGAATAGGACTTTACTGGACAAAGTCAGAACTATTATGTCTCAATCTGGTCTGCCAAAGTTCTTATGGGCTGAGTTTATGTGCACGGTGTGTCTGTTGCACAACATTGTAAGTGTTAATGGGAAGTGCCCCCATTATCAGTTTTGGAAGTTGTACCCCAAAACATCACACCTAAGAACAATTGGTTGCTTGGTGTATTATAGTGTCCACCATAATGAAATGGTCGGAAAATTAGACCCTAGAGCCAGAACAGGGGCACTTGTAGGCTATGATTTAATAATTAAATCTTATAGGATCTATTGTCCAGGGACAAGAAAGGTTATCCGTAGCAGGGATGTAAAATTCGACGAAAGTACCTTTCCACTCAAAAGGAGTGAAGATGTCGTTGTGATTAAGCCACAACAAGAAATAGAATTAGCACCTATTTCACCAGCAAAAGCTGTGGAACATGTGGTTCCAGAAGATGAAGAGGTGGCAGACGTGCCACAAGAGGGTTCAGTACCCGCTCCAGGTGATTCTGTGGAATCAGAACCTGATGAGCCTCCACCTCCGGTTAGAAGGAGTGGTAGGGTTAGAGTACCGGTTGACAGGTACGGGGAGTGGAGATCCCATTATGCTGCCGCAGGATATGAGGAAGATACATTTCAGGAACAGTGTATGCTCAATGAAGTCCTGGAGTTGAGTTCAGAAATGGGTAACAGGGTTAACCCAAATAGCTTTGGCCAAGCTATGAATTCTGATGAGAGAGCCAACTGGAAGAGTGCTATTTTTGAGGAATTTGATTCTCTAGAGAATAATAGTGTCTTTGAAGTGGTTAAGCGGGATTCTGTTCCAAAAGGAAAGACCATTGTGGGGTCTCAATTGGTGTTAAACAAGAAGTTTGACACAAATGGAGTTTTGAAAAGGCTCAAGGCTAGATGTGTTGCACAGGGCTTCAAGCAGAGAGAGGGTATTGATTACCAAGAAACTTTCTCACCAACTGGAAGGCTTTCCACCTTCAGGTACATCATTGCTCTGGCAGTGGAGTTGGGTGAAGAAATCAGACAAGCTGATTTTGTAACAGCATACTTGATTGCAAAACTTGGAGAGGAGGAGACTGTTTATATGTCGATTCCTGATGGTTTTCGTGAATGGTTAGTAGAGACTAAACCAGAAACCATGAAGAAAATCTGTGTTAGAACTTTTCTTTTGGCAGATAAAGGGGAATATGTCCTCAAGCTGTGTAGATCCCTGTATGGATTGAAGCAAGCAGCTAGGTCATGGTATAACACCATGAGTGAGAAACTGATAGAGATTGGTTTTAAGACGTCTGAGGCCGATCCTTGCCTTTTTGTGAGAAAGGATGCAATTTTGTTTGTATGGGTCGATGACATTATCATTATTGGTGATGGTAAAGAGAGAGTCATGGAGACACTCAAAAAGGAGTTCAAGATAAAAGATCTTGGTCTGGCACAACAGGTGCTAGGAATGAAAGTTAGTAAGGGCTAGAATGGTATTAAGTTAGACCAAAGCCATTACGTCGAAGCTCTTCTTAAGCAGTATGGCTTAGAGGATGCAAAGGAGTTTGGTACTCCCATGCAGTCAAACATTCGTTTAGAGAAGTCTACAGATGAGGAGTATCTGGAGTTTGTTCAATCAGGGAATGACTACAGGTCAGCTGTCGGATCGCTTAATTATTTGGGGCAGTGTACAAGGCCCGATATTGCGTTTGCAATTGGGGTCTTGTCGCAACACTTAGAGAAGCCAAGCATGAGGCATTGGTCAGCGTTTAAGAGAGTTATGAGGTATCTTAAAGGAACACACAGTCTGGGACTGTTGTTTACAAAGTCAGCAAACTTTGATTTGGTTGGTTATTCCGATGCAAGTTGGGCAGATGGTAACACTAGGGAATCAACAAGTGGTTTTGTATTCTTTTTAGGTAAGAATCTGGTTTCATGGATGTCCAAGAAGGTGTCGGCAATAAGTCTTTCATCAACAGAGGCTGAGTATAGAGCTTACTTAGCAGCTTCACAGGAAGCAAAATGGTTGAGAAAAGTCTTAGAGGATACACATAAACCACAAGGGTTTGCGTTGTTGTATTCCGATAACCAGAGTGCCATTGCGTTGGCACAAAACCAAGTGTTCCATTCAAGAACAAAACATATTGATGTTGACTATAACTATATTCGCGACGCAGTTAACTGCAATGAGATTGTGTTGAGGTACATGCCCACTGGAGCAATGATTGCAGATATCTTGACTAAGGCATTAGACAGAAACAAGCATCAAGGCTTTGTGACTAATATGCGGATGTCACCCCTTTTGGATTAAGGGGGTGTGTTAAAATACGTACGCACTTACGCGGGTGCTACGTATAAGTGTAATCCAAATGGGATGCACAAATGGGCCTCTAAGGCCCATTGGACACACACACGGACCATACGGGCCCATGTGGATGTTACAGAGTTGGGGAAACTGGCCTCAAAACGCGTGAAACAGACCCATTGGTACACGGGCCCTAACGGGCCCGATGGGGTATATGGGCAAATACGGCCAGATGGGCTTGTATGGGCATAATTGGGCCCAAGGTTTATTTTGGACATACTTGGCCAGACGGGCTGGCCCGCAAAAGTAGTCTTTTCTCCACAGCACGGGCTTGGGGCGGCCCATTATGGTTGCCGCCCGTGTCGCGGCCCGCTCGGGGCCGCTGCTCGCGTCGCGGCCCGTTCGGGGCCGCCTGTGTTCCTTGGCATGGCCCACGCGGGGCCCGACGGCCCGCGCGGGGCTGTTGCGCGGCCGAGGGATCCCGCGCGGGCCCGGCTGGTCGCGACCGGCAACCAGCGCCGCGGAGCCGGGGCTTGCGGCCCCGGCTCGCTCCCCCTCCCCTCGCTCGCCGTCGCGAGGGGGAGGGGGCAGGCTGGCTGGGTTGAACCAGCCAGCGACCGACCGCGACAGCGCGGTGGGCCAGGGCAGGGGGGACCTGACCACCCCCTTGCCCAAGGAGGTGGCGGCGCCGGCCGCAAGGGTAGCGACCGGCAGGTGGGGGGGAATTCATCACCCCCCCACCATCGATCGTTTGAGGCGACCGAGCAGGGCAGGGACGCTCTCCCCCCCCCCCCTTTACCAAGGGGGAGGAGCGATGGGCCTGGGGGGACCTGATCACCTCCCAGGGCAACGTACTTGACGACGCCCTGGAGGTATCGACCCCCAGGGCCCCTGGTGAGGAGATTTGACCGCCCCCACCAGGGATTTGAGAGAAAAAGGGGGGGGGGACAACATGTCCGCTGGTCACCCCCCCCCCCCCATGTGAGTCTGAGACCGGACCCAGGTGTGCCCTGGGTCCCACCTGGCCCATTTGAGGGGCCAGGGGCTGGCTGCATGAGGCAACCAGCCCGTAAACAAGGCAATAAAGGTCATCATGGCTGGTTGTAAAGGACAACCAGCCAAGGGGATTGAACAGTTAAGGGGCTGGTTCAGCCCCATTGAGGTGGAATCAACAGAAATAACCAGAATAGGCTGGTTGTAAGGGTACAGGGACTGATGCCATGTGGGCTGATTTAGTCCAAACCAAGTAACAAGGCCAGTAGAGCCTGTAGAGCCCTTTTGGGGCGGAAAATTTGCCTTTTGGCTTGTTGTATCATGGGCTCACAAGAGGCCAATCTTTTGTACTTAAGGAGCCCTTCTCCCTGCTGTTTTCCATCCATTCATTCATCATCCAATCAAATTCATCCAACATATTGCCCCATTGTGAGAGCCCCATTAGCCATTATTGACACACAGTGTCCAGCATTTCTTTTGCTTTAAATACTGCTCATTTGCCTAAGCTAATTGCTGGCCATAATTATAACATGGAGCCTGTGGAGCCTTTTTGGGGCGGAAATTTTTAATTTTCACCTGTTGTATCATGAGCCCAAATGAGGCCCATCTTTTTTATTTAAGGAGCCCTTCTACCTGCTGTTTTCTGATATATCCATTTGAATTAATCCAATCAATTATCCAATGTATTTCACAATTGTGAGAGCCCATTAGCCTTTATAGACAAAAGGTTTCCAGCATTTATTTTTGTTTAATTACTGCTCCTCCTTCCACTAAGCTAATTGCTGGCCATAATTTTCACAAATTGTTTGTTTGAAGTTCCATAAATCCAAAAAAGGAAAAAAAAACAATTGATTTCTTGCAGTTTTTTTGATCAATCAAACTGCAAAAAAAAATTGATTGCTTTTTGTTTGAGTTATTGAACAAAATTAAAGCAATCAATCAATCAATTGATCAAACAGCAAGCAGTTAATTGCTCAATTGAACAGAAAGCAATAGATTGATTCATAGATCAAAAAGCAACCTCCTCCTCCTCTCCAATCATTTTCAACGTGTGCTTATCTTATTTTCTTTTTTTTTTTGGTAGAAAACTTGATTTTTTTTATTTTCAATGTTTGTTGATCATCTATTTTGATTATAAATGACTAATGATTTTTTTATTTTTAATTTCATGCAATGCAACCAATCATTCCACCCCTTGCTTGTGCTGGCCTTCCAATCCTTCTCCCACTCAATTAAAATCTTACACAATCACTTGGATACTTTCTTCATCCTTACCCCAATTTTTGGATGGAAGGGAACTAAATGAGAGGAAATTACTCAAAAAGCATACAGAGAGGGGAAAGAATAGGACTTTTTGGCAAAAGAGGGCTCATTATCAAGATTACAAAATGTCTTTGGAGATAGAAGAGGGAGGGATCAATGAATGGGTTTTGTGGTCTGAGAAAAAAATATGGCCTTTGGGTCTGTATACTGCCATCACTTCTAAAAAAAAAAATTCCAAAACCCTCCCTTGAAGAGTTTGAACAGGCCAAACAGAAGATAAAATAGTTCAATTTTCTCTCCTGTGGAAAATTATTTTTTCACAATGAATTGGATCATGAGGCTCTGGTTTCAAAAATTGAATTTTTCCTTTGAATAAAATCTCTGAAAAAAAGAAGAGGGAAATAAACTTGGTCACCACTTTCCTTCACCAATCAAAGAAATTTGTGAAAACTGTTGGTCCCTCAAGATCTTGGGGTGGATAAATGTGTTCAAATGGCTTTAAAAAGTTGATGCACCCTTCTGAACTATATGGAAAATATTTGAAGAGAGCAGGTATTCAATCTTCCCCTCCAGAGTTTTCTTTTTTGAACCTTAGGCCTGACAAGGTCTGACAAATTATAGGCCAAATATTCCAATAATTATCCAGACTGGCACATTATTCCAACTGTCAAACAATGCTGTAAAAAAATATCCTCTTTTTCTCTTCATTTTGGTTTGGATCCCTTCTCACTACTTTTGAATTTGCCCCCCACATCACCTTTACTTCAAATTCCTTCTGAAATTGACCCCACATTGACAAAGGAAAAATATCTTTCTATTCCTTTTTAATGGTGGTTCCAACCAAGAAAATTCAACGGAAAAATTATTGAAAATGTGGAAGAATACCAAGTATTGAATGGCCAATTTCTTTTATGAATTGAGTTTTGGTATATATTTCAAAGAAAAAGGTGTGTTTAAAACAATTTGTCCCTCCAATGAGTACAAGCACTGTATGTTTCCTGCTTTGGAGACTGCCACTCATACAAGGATTGCCATTTATATGCAAATTAACAGGACCACTTTGAACACTTTCAAGGACATGAAAAGTAGAAAAATATAATCTAGACAAAAAAATTTAAATAAAAATAAAAAATATTTGTTTATTGGTGGAGTTCAAAATAGTCTCAAATGTTGTTGTGATCAAAAATATTTTTTTTGTTTTTCTTTTTAAAACTTTTATCCAAGCAGATATATTTGAAGACCAAGAAATTGAGTAATTTTGTTTATTTTTTCCACAGTTCTAATGCTACCAATACATGCCATGGCTACAGATAACACATGTTTTCCTTTCATTGCCAGTTGTTATTGATTCTTTTCCAGTCTCTCTTCCTGTTTATCCTTCTCCTTTTTCTCTTTTTGAAACTCCTGATCTTCCTGTTTCAATTTTTACTCAGCATTGGATATCTGTTTATGAGCCAAACTTGGATTTCTACTTTTTAAAATCAATATTCAATTGACAATACCACTTTCCCGTTTCAAATTGAATTTTTTTCAGATTCAATTTGTGATTTGAATTTTTTTTGGATGGGAATAGGAATGCACTTCATTTTGAAAGCAAGGAGATACAATAAGCTCACTTACTTGAATCTTTCTTCTCCATGATATCTTCAAAGCCTGTAAAATTGGAAGTTTTTCTCCTCTTTTTATGGCTATTGGGGTTAATTTTGATGAAATTGGAGGCCTTTTGCTTTCCATTTTTAGAGGAAATTTGTGTGGGAACTTAATCACTCTCATTTGAAGAGAATGTGGGAGTCCCCTTGTCTTGAGTGTTTAGCCATTCAGAAATGGATGTTGCTGTTTTTTTACAATCTAAATAAGTCAGGATTAATGGGACAGAAAAGAAAATAACTTTCTTCCTTAATTGGACAGATGCTGATTTTAATGGAGATAGTTGAATAAATTGCTCCTCATTGGCCAAGTTGTTAAATTTTCCCACCCCAGGAAGAGAGGAATTCAAAGAAGGAAGTGAGGGGCCCAAGGAAGGGTTTAAAAATCCTTTATCAATGCTGATGTAGACATGATTGAAGCTGTTTGTTTTGGAATATCCCCCTCCACATAGGATTGAAGCAACTCATAGGTTTTGTTGGGATCATCATTGTTAGGCTAAGCATGCACATCCAAGTCCTCAGCATCTACTGAATTGTATTTCTGGGCATAAAAAGCAGGTAAATGGGTGATGTTGGCCTTCTTTTCAAATATGTCATCCATGTAAAAAGGAAAAATGGATTCCAACTTATGAAACACCAAGTTGATTCCCTTGGCCTTATGAGATTCTGTCATACCAAATCCAGTGGCAATTGAAAATGAGTGGGCCTTGTTTTACTTGGCTCAATATTTCTTGAATTTCCCCACATCTTTCTGGATGAAAGATCCAGCCTACCCTTTGTTTGATTCTTCAGTTCATTGGCCATCAGGGGATAACCATTAAATATAGAGGATGGGTTTTGGCCAAATCATGTTTAATTGTAAGATCCAATGCAAGCATCATAGTTAGGGGGAATTTTGAACCAGGCAATGTTGAATTTGAAAACCAGGGGTTGCAAATGGGGATGAAAAGTCATTCAAAACTCATACAGGTGTTGAACATAGGTTCACAACTCAAATGAGCTGTGAACAAAAATAAAAAAAATAAAATAATAAAAAAATTAATTAATTAAATAATTATTTAATTGATTAGTTAATTATTTAATTAAACAAATAAATTATTTAATGAATGAATAAATGAATGAATGAATAAATAAATAAAGAAATGAATAAATAAATTAAGAAATAAAGAAATAAACAAATAAACAAATAAACAAATAAACAAATGAAAAATGAATATATATATATATATATATATATATATAAGTAAATAAGTAAATTAAGAAATAAAGAAACAACACCTAAAAAAATAAGGAAATAATAAAGAAATCAATGAATGAATGAATTTAAAAACAGCTTAATTAAAAAATAAATAAATAAATAAAAAATAAATACCTCAAATATATTAAAAATAGAAATATCAATAAATATAATAATTCAAAAGATAAAAATAAAAACTTTAAACCCTAAACAACCCATTCGCAACTCAAAACGGGTTGCATGGCATGGTTTGTGGCCAATATGGGTTTTGAAATGCTTTTCACACCTCAAATGGGTTGCTAAAAGCCCTTCACAACCCATTTGGCTTTCAAAATGCGCCACAAAACCCATTTTGAGGTGTTAACAGGTTGTGTAGGGTCAAAAATTTAACTTTGCCCTTTTGAGCTAGTTTACCAGGATGAAGTGAACAGCTCTTGTCAGCCACAAGACAATTAGAGTTGTACAAATGACTGCACAACTCATACATACTGTTGGTATAGTGGTTAAGTACTAGGCTTATTTTCTGTTATCTGATGACAAGGAAACTGTTTCAACCCACCATAGAGCCAAGAATAAATAATGATTAAGATTTTTTGAATTATATAATAAATTTTGATAATATTTTATAAGTATGGTTTTATGAGTATTGATTATGGAATTAAAACCTTCATAGTATATATTATCAAGATGAAGATCCAATATAACCTTGAATTAAGCTATGAGGACTCAGATGCGTCCCAAATATTTATATATAAATTCCCAATGTGTTCCATTCTTTTTGGGACAAGTTATAGTAATTACTTCAAGTCATACTCTCTACTCTGCATAAACAAATTGCATAATTTGAATCTTATCCTTCTTTGCAATGTAATCATACTTCAATATACTTCAATGAGTCTTGCAAGCATTCACTCAGAGGGCCCTGATCTCAGCTGTAAAGTGTAATTGTTGAAACTTGAATCTCTATCCTGTAGTCCGCGTGTCTATCTCTTTCCCTCTTCACTCATTCTCTCTGCGCATACTCCAATTATGAAGCCTCATCCTTACTTCCTCTAGTCTCCCTTGTCTCTCCATGCGTCTCAACTTCCGAAGGGAATCATCCTCTCACATGCTCCTTTTCCCATTGTCATCTTCCAACTCCCCTCCTTCTCCGTTCTTATCTCGTCATCCATACTTCTCCTCACTCCATTCCCTCAACTCTCTTCAACCTCCACTCCTCAACTAGAAGTTCACACTTCTCTGCCTCGACTCAACTGCCAACTAATCAATTTACTTAGGTCGTCGAACCTCTTCAACTCAAAACTTGAATACGCGACTCTTCAGCTTGGTTAATTCGCGTCATTCCTAAACAATCTCTGCTGGCTGTTCATTTGGTGAGGAAGATCTATTCAACAAGATTATTCAAGCTGGATCTTAACTGCCCATTTCTAGCTTCCCTCGTCTTTCTTAATTGATCCTAGGTTCTCAAGGCTTCCACTCCTCTTGTCATTTCCATTCTGAACTATCTATCATCCGGGGTAGGAACTCTTGTCTCTGCTTATTCCTGTTCTCCAGCTGTTATCAATTTAATTGAATCTTGTATTTTTCTCTCATAGTCTGGTTTTTACTATTAGAAATATACTTGAATTTCCTTACTTCAACAGTAATCCATGTCATATCATTGACAATAATATACACACCTTATATGGATAATATCTGCCAAGCTACTAGGAATTAAGAAATAAGTACATGTCAAGGCTATCAATTTATAGGTATGTAATCCTTCTGGGGTGTTCTAGGTTTTCTGAACTGCTCGTTTGAGTTATATCAAGTCCTAGTATCATTTAACTAACCTTTGGGGTATGTAATTAGAAACCTTTACATTGAAAATCACCCCCAATGAGTAGTAGTACCCTATTCCTCATCGGGTATGATTTTATGGGGTTCTGAGCCGTTGAGGAGGAAAACCAGGGGTATCCTAGCACTCCCCTGATGACTCCTTGAGTCCCATGATGGCTCATTTTACTTCAAAAGAGGACAGTCTTCACCCTATAGCCCCTTCCTCAGTTATTTATTATATATTATTGATTCAAGAATACTGCATGAGTTAACAAGCCCATCAAACTTAATCTCAAGAATAAGATTGAATTGTGCCTGAAAATTTGGTATTAAAATCAATAAATAATCAATTTCTCAACCCCAAGCTCGTGTGGGAAGTCCTTTGGAGTTGTAAAATTTATTGCTACCTTAAAGGGTGTGAGTTTACTTTGTAAGCATAGCTCTTTTTGGCTTTATTAAATTACAGCCAGTTCCATATCTATTTATATTGAGCAAGGTTTGGCATTTTACTCACAATACTCCAGTATTGTTCGAGTTTTGTTGAGCTGTATAAGTATTACTGTTTTATTAAGTCAATAAATGATTTAATTATTGGTTTTTATCTTAATTTTTGCAGTTTTAACAACAGCCAGTATAGCTATAGAGGTTAAATCACTGACATCTCTCTTAAGCTTAATTGAGAGTTTGGAAGCTGATGGGGTGGGATGTTTTGATGTTGAGTTCCTTGGTGATTTTTTCTTTGGTCCACTGGATTTTTAGGGGACTTGAAGTGCAAGTTTTGCTGAGGGTTCATTTTAAAAGAGTAAGAGGGATGAAGGGATGAAGCAATGAGAGAAATAAAGAAATGATATTTAGGATTTTATGAAAGGGATAAAGTGATGAGAGTGATGAAGCAATGAGGATGGAAATGAAGAGATGATAGTGATTAAGTGAAAAGAGCAATAAAGCAATGAGAATTAGGATGTGAGGCAAGCAATAAATTGATGAGAGCAATGAAGCAATGAGGATAGCAATGAAGAGATCAGAGTGATTAAGTGACAAGAGTGATAAAGAAATGAGAGTTAGGGTTTGATTAAAGCAATAAAGTGATGAGAGCAATGAAGGAATGATTTTATCAATGAAGAGATGGTAATGATGAAGTGATGAGAGCAATGAATGAAATTCTTTGGATGAGGTTGGAGGTAAAATTTTTCCAATGAGTTTGGAGTTTGAAACCAGCTGTGATTGTATCTAATGATATGTGGTTAAGGCAGTGAAAGCTTTTATATACTTAATTTGAAAATAACCATTTATTTTAAGGTAAAACTGACACTTCTGATGCAAAATAATTTTTTTTATTTTCAATGAAATATTTGGGTTGAAATCTACCATTAAAAAATGGCGGGTTTTCTTAACTTGCATATGCCCTATGGATGCAGACTTACACCTACAAAGACCCCTAAAGCTGCAAAGAGACTTGAGAAATGCTTGGCTGATTGTGTTTTTAAAAGAGCTTTGGAATTGGGAAAAGAGAAGCACATAATATTCAGAAAGGACTTTGAAAATAATAGAAAAATTGTCCCTTGAAAAGCTTTAGAAGGTGGGTTGAAAAATTTGTAGTTGAAGATTATGGCTTGGAAATTGTTGAAAATAATTTTGGATGCAGAAATGATACCAAAATGGGAAATCCAGACTAGAATTATAGGGAATTTGAGTACAATGGAATTTTACTTGAAGACTTCAAAAAAAGTGGAAGTTGGAAATGAGGATTTTAATAGTTTAGATGGTGATGGCCAGAATTGTGGCACAAAATAAAATTGGGTTTTTTGGTTGGCTTGGATGAAGTAAATAATAATGAACTTATCTTGAATTGGAGTTACAGAAAAATTTGAGGATTCCAAGCAAGAAAAACTCGTTCAAAGAGATGAAACAAGGGATGGGTAATCAAGGCCAAGCATAAAGTAAGAAATTTTACATGAATAAAAATAGAAGATTGATTATAGTGAAATCATTGGGGCTGATCATGAAAGAATTTTTGTTCAGTGGTCCAGGAGGAAGGAAAAGGAATCTTCTAGCTTGTTTTATATTATATTTTTGTATTTTTTGATATTGAACAAATTAATTTTGTTAGAAGACCAGGAAGATGATAAAAGTATTGGGCAAGGAAATCTCTATATAAATTATCAGAAAAGAATAGTTTTCCTAGACTGAACATGGTATTTCAGGTTTGAAATTTGAAGAATATTGTGAAGAAGTATTTCATATTAAGAACATTCACAAAAATAATTATTTTGAGGAGGATATTATCACCAAATTGACAAAAAGGTTTCAGATTGGCCAAAGTAACATGAGATTTGATTCCAAAACAAGTATAAAGTCTTTTTTGTCAATGCAAAGAGCCAAAGTTGCAGATTTTATCTGAAATAAAATCTTAAAAACAGATGAGAATTGAAAAATTAAGTACAAAGATTTTGTATTATTCAAACATTATTACAAATATGAAAAAGAAAATGGAGCTGGATCTGGTTCCAAAGATATTCAATGATCAGTATTTTTCATCAAAACACACATATGATATGAAGCCACGTATGTAATCATTAACAAAACTGACAAGATCATTTCAATTTATGCCAGTTACTTTCCAAAAGTAAAAGGGAATTACAGTTTATAAGTGCTAATATAAACAAAAGATTCCCTTTTTTATAAAAAAATTGGGAATGATTTGAAAAAATAACAGAGAAATAAGATAAACATACAAAAAAATATATCAAATTCAAGGTGTCAAAAAAATTGATTAAAAATCAGAATTGTAAAAACAATTGTACACTTTCTGCCCAAATACAAAAAAAACATTCTTTTCAATATTTGGCTAGTAAAAATACTCATAAAAAAAATTCATCATTTATTCATTTCCCAAGTTATCTGTTTTATTTTAATAACCGGAAATATTTGTGTGTTATGTGTTTGAAAAAAATACACCATAAAATTAATGAAATGCACCTGAAAGTTAAAGAAAAGATATTTCCTGAACCAATGCCATGAATTATTTAAAAATTACTGTTCCCCAAATAATTTCCAGTTAAATATGGAACAACCAAAATCAAAGTTAAGGAAAATGTTTAGAATCTGAAATTTCAACCATACCAGGAACAACACTATAGATTCAAAATTAGGAATACCTATTTTTATTCTACTAAATTACTTATGGAACACCATTCTTGGTGTGCAATGTTCCAAAAATCAATTATCCTGGAATGAATATCTCCACATGCCAATATTTTTTGGCATGTGCCATTCCAAACAGGAAAATATGGAATATAAATTTGTTTTTTGGAATGAAGATCTGTGCATGCCAAAAATGGTGGCATGTGGACCTCTACATACCAAATATTTGTGGGAATTTTGGTTGTGAAGAAGGCTAGGAAGAGTATACAACAAGGCAAGCAGAGAGAACCCTTATGAGACACAAGAAAAAAAAAAAAAAAAAAAAAAAAAAAAAAAAAAAAAAAAAACAGGAAAATGGAAAAAGGAAGAAAAAAACAAAAAAGAAAAAAGAAAGAGAAAGACTTTAAAAGGCAAATTGGTTTGAAGGAAGAAGGGATGTGAGTGATTTTTGAATCAAAATAACAGCTTAGAGTTTTGGAGAGGAGATGCATGTGCCTTGATCTGTTTGGAAATTAGGTGGGGTTGCCAAAGGATTTGAGGACCAGGATCCTCCCAAAAAAAGCAACATGAAAAAAAGATCACTTGATTACAAGTGACATACCTGACACCAAAGGGGCCCTTTGTGTCCTGGTTTGTCACTTGCAATCAGGTGATCCTTTCTTTTCATGGTGAAGGGTGAATGATGATGGACATGCAGTTTTAGATCATTTTTTATGAGAACAATGTTTTGTAAAATTCATAGTGGGCAAGGTTAAGAATGTTTTTTTCATCATAATTTTTTGTTTAGGCTTTTTATTTCTGGATGAATCAAATTATGTTGAATTCTCATTTCTTTCTTAATATCTCTCAGTTTCTCTATTCTCCTTTATAGTCTGTTTTTATATCTCTTTGTTCCTTTTTTTTCACTCTCATTTCTCTTCTTTACCTCACATTCATGCTTCATCAGTTGAGTAAAGTCAAGTGATCACTGTGCGCGCTCACCATCCGCACACTGCGCGCTCCAGTGCTGATACTCCATATTAGATTGGCACTTGGATAATATTTGAGACCTGACTTGCGCACTCCTTTTTCCTGTTCCTAACACAACTTCAAAGTTTGTTTCATTGGACTGAGGGTTCTGTGGGTCAGGTAAGCTGCATTCTTAATCTCATCAATAGCTTAATCCTGTCTAATGTCTCTCTTTATCTATTCAAGTCAGATGCATTTAGTTTTAGGCTGATTTCCAGGGTTATAATCTTTTATACTTTGCTTCTATCAAACTGCTTTCTGCTTAGCTATTCACGTCGACTCCTGTTTTTAAGTCACTAAACTTTTTCATCCTTCTTTACCTATTTTCTATCTTATGCTCTTTCTCTATTCTGATGAAATAAACCTGGTTGTAGTTGCCTATAAATTCTACAAATCAATGGATGAGGGTCTCTGGTAATTATTATGGCACTCATATTTTCAGCTTTTGTTGCTTTTTATGGGGGAAAAATGCAGATTTTTAGTTTAGCATAGTGATTTATCGCTCTTTCCTGGTGCTTTTGGATTTTTTGCTGATGGGGTGGCTAGTTGTTCTAGATAAAAATCCAATTCAGGTTCAATTTTATGAACAGTTGTTCGATTATTGCAGTTCTTATTCTTGCAGTAAGTGTCTGTACCACAAATAAGGATTTATCCTTATTCTCTTGGGCAAAGGCACAAGAAACTTGTGACAGTGTCACAGGTTGTCCAGATTCCCTTTCAGATTATTTTGAAAAAATTGGTTTTTCAACAAGATAAAAAAGGGATGCAATAAATTCACAACCCCACACAACCCATACACAAATCAACTTTGGCCGTTGTGTGGCACAGTTCAAACCCTGCTTGAGTTTTGTATAGCTCCCTATGAACCACAGAGTTTTTAAAGGCTGTTCACAAATCAGATGGGCTGTGAGCCAGGCCACAAAACACATTTTTTTTTGTGGTGTGCTGTTCAAAACTCTAATGCAACTCCAGGGTTTTGATAAAAAAATGAAACTGGAAATGAATTAAAATAAATAAAAATAAATAAAAAATTAAACAAAAACAAAAAAAAATATATATATTTTGAAAATTTAACAAACCCAGGACAATGAATGCATATTCATGGCCCTATGAATAAATAAAAATAAAATATTAAAAATTTTTAAAAAATCAAAAAATTGTGCCCAAAGAAAAAGAAAAATGGGTAAACAAAAATAAACAGGAAAAATATAAATACAATACAGTCCTGATAAAAATTCAATATGATAACAATTTTCGATAATATATGATAAATCACCACAACTTACACACCTTTTGTTTTATATTAAAGAATAAATTGAATTGAATCCAAACAAAATTCAACAAAATTAAATTAAAAAAAAAACTTTAATTCAAATCATTCCATTTTATCATTTCAAAAAGTCAATCAATCAACCCCCAAAAAGGAGGAATGTAATTCCACTTCAATGGACCAGCCCAGAAGTAAAAACACCAAAAAAAATGTTAAACTTGTTTTAAGCTGATGCTATCCTAAGAATTATTAAGAATTCTATGGTACAATTGGCCCAACACAAGTTGAACATATTTCATTCAACTAGTGCAAAAATAAATCAACACCCCAAGAAACTGGGGCTAGTCTATTGAGGTGCACTTGATACAATTCCACCTCATTGGACAAGCCCTGAAGTAACAACACCCCCCCCCCCCAAAAAAAAGGTCAACTTGTGTTAAGCTGATCCCATCAGAAGAACTTAAAACACTCCTTATGATGGAATCAGCCCAAAAAAAGTTTAACTGAATTACAAATAAAATCTCATTTAAAACACTTCAACATAAATATGTTAACTCAAAACACAAAAAATAATCAATTTAAAAATAAGATAACCCTTTAAATTAATAAAATCACAAAATCAGCATTGGAAGTTCATGTTAGACCCAACCCACATTATGAGATAATAACTTGTCTATAAAATTGAATAAAAATCCAGTTGAGATTTCAGATGATCAACCCAACAAGAAGATTTATTTGGAGTCAAACAAGAAGTTTTTCATACAATGGGTGGGCTTGGAATCATATTTGCCCTCAATTAATAAATGAAACCCATTGTTATTGTTAACAAAGGAAATGAAGATGGCATCTGATGGTTCTTTTACACCCATTTTAATAGAAGTATAAGTACAAAATAAATGGGATTAAATGAAAAAAATTGGCCTTGCACAAACATCTGCTATTCTTTTACCATATCCAAATTTGAAAGCAATTTTGAAGACATAATCTTTTCATTGATTTATTCAACATCAAGCCTTTGTTGAATTGTTTCTACCTCTTTGCTACCACCAAGTCTCTTAAAATAGCATGCCTTATTTTTCCTAAATGTTTCTATCATTTCCCTTAGGACTTTACTCAATCTTTTTTCATCATACCCAAGTGATTGATCAATGACACTAAATTGATGATTACCATCACCAACAGGATTCAAAACATCTTCCAAGAACTTATGTAAGTTCTCATGTATTTGATTGAGCTATTTCAATTTTGTTTCCTACAATCAAAACTCACTGAGCCAACATTCCAATCACATTAATCAAATCAATAGTCTTCAAAGATGAGCTTCTGGTTTCCATCTCCTGCATTTATTCTTCCTCAGAAGATTATTCCAATTAAAAATGAAGGGAGTCTAATTCAATTTCATTCTCTCCCACTGAACTATTAAGTTCATATTTGGAACCTAAGGACTTGGAATAAAAACATCATATCACCATCACTTCATTAAAACATCAAAATGAACAATCCTCAAAATAAAATACTTATACTTTTTATTCTTTCTGGTGCTCTTCTTACATGCCTTTCCCTCTTAATTTACTTTTTTTACATGTTAAAATCATGAAAGTTCATTCCCAGTGTCTTTCAATTTGTATTGAATGCAGCCAGAATGTAAGATTTTTGGCTTGAGCCTTGGCTTAGAAACAAATTCTTTTGCATTCTTGACCAGTGACTTTACAATCTCAACTTTTAATTATTCAGGTTTTCCCATAAAAATTGAACTTACCTTATTGAAAAATTGAGGAGATTCAAGCACTGGATCAGTGTCAACCTTTAAAAAATCAAAAGCATCAGTCATCAGAAAATTCATTCAGGAATCATCAATCAAAAATCAATTCAAAAAATCTAAAAATCCAACTTAATGAACTGGGAAGGTTATATTATAACCTGTGCTGAGGATGAACATCCTCAGGCACAATGGATAGTTTTAGTGCTAGTATTTTGCCTAATATGTGGGAAAAGGGCAAGCCCTATGTCTGAGAATATGACTTGGTTCGCACTTCACAATCATGATCCGCTTTAATTCTTGAGTTAGGTAACACTTCTTTTGGAAGAAATTTTCCTAATTTTATTTA
The DNA here is from genome assembly GCA_025617555.3 of Puccinia polysora. Classification (NCBI taxonomy): domain Eukaryota; kingdom Fungi; phylum Basidiomycota; class Pucciniomycetes; order Pucciniales; family Pucciniaceae; genus Puccinia; species Puccinia polysora. The sequence continues at coordinate 26,869,835 of CM062614.1, read as the reverse complement.
CAATTTTTTAAGCAACACATACACTGATTTGATTTTGGTTTCAATTTTTTGATCCAGGTGTTTCAACAAATCCAAAAATTTCCCCAAAGAACTTGCAAGTCTTAAAGACCATGAGGATGTGCTCAAGTATATGGAAAACAACACTTTCCCTATCAAAGAGACATTTGTAACTCCATGGAATTCTTTCAACCCCAAATTTGTAAAGAAAACAATGTCTTGGGTAAAAGGGTACCATGCTAATTTAAACAAATCACTCTCCATTTCTTCAGGGAACATTTTGAATGTGTGGAAACAACTGGATGGAAAAATGGAAGGCAAAATAAAATAAGTGTTCCTTTCTTAAAAAATTTTGAATAAATTTAGCAAAATTTCTTCCAAAAGTGTTTGAAAGTATTGTGGTCAACTTCTACCCAAGAAATTTTTTCATTTCCAAAGTTAGGATTGACACAATTCCACACAGTTACTGTTTGATTGCAAAGATTTTAGTTTGCATATACTCAAGCACATCCTCATTGGATTTCAAGAAATACTGTATACAAGTTTCAAAATGAGCAATCCCAGCATAGATGAACAGATAAAGCAATTAATTGGAATAATCTGAGTTCCCCATAATTGACTTCTGCCTCCCCCTTGTTTTGAGAAACCCCATATTTTTCCCACAGAGACATAAAAAGTTTACATCCTTCATCATAATTACTGATGGAACTTTGAAATTTGCTTGAATATTTTCAGACAAGTGCCAAGAGCATGACTGTCTGAATGACTCTGGGAAACTATTTTCAATGGCAAAAATAAGTTCTTTGTCACATTCTGTCAAAAATAGTCTGGCAAGCCTCTCTTGATCATGAACTAAATCCTTTAGTGCATTCACCGCCCAACTTTAGTACTCAAATTTTTCTTTTGTTACAAAAACAAAATAATGTTTAAATTTTTTCCTGTTGTCAGTGATTCCTAAAAAATGCAATAGCACAATTTTTTACCTATTTCTTATAAAATTACAATCCAACAAAGCAATATGATGAAATTTTTTGAAAAGTTTTACGTTGACTTTCATGTATCCCTCACTCACCCTTGACTCACTTTACTTCCACTGCTCAACACATTCTCACCCCAATGGGGACTCACGTAAAGATCTCAGAACCCTATTGGGGTCACCAGACTGCCAGACAGACACCCCTCTTCTCCTTGGGGGGAAATTCTTTAATCTTGTCTTCTAATTCTTGTTTTCTTCCATTAATTTTCTTTTCTTTTCTTTCTCAATCCTGTTTTCTTTGATCCTTCTTGTTTCCCTCATCATCCATCACTTGCTTGTTTTCAGTAAACTCACTCAACGCCTACACACACCTCCAAGGATCAACCTTGGAGCATCAACCAATCATTTTTTGGGTACTCAGTCTCACTCAGTCTTGTAAATGTTAAGAGTCTGTCTTTTCATGCTTCTAGGCTCCTGACTCTGGAAATATTGACTCAACCAATCATCACCAGTTTTGTTCACTCAATCCTTGTTGACCCAACCAATTCTGAAGCTCAAACCCCAAATGTTGTTGTACCGACTGCCTTAAATACCTTCTTTTTTTCCTTGTGTCCAACCTGTGGTGTCTCGACCTTCTCTTATTCACTCCACTTGTTCTCTTGCTTTTTCAGCCGCTGATTTTTTGTTTAACTTAATCTAAATTCTCTATTAAATTTTAAAGCCAAATTCTCGGTTGACTGAAGAAACCAGCGGGAGCCATGGCATCAACTTCTCAAATCAGACACAAGAACAATGGATTCCATCAGGTCATGCTCAAGACAGCTCTGGAGACCATTCCCTTTCTCTCCAAGGACAACTATGGCATCTGGAAGGACAAGATGAACTCATTACTCAAGCTTTGAGGAGTCCTCCACACCATGGAATCTGAATCAATGACGCTCTCTACACAAGACAACAATGAAATTCAACTTCTCCTTATCTCAAAATTTGACTTAGTCACCCATAAAAATATCATCAGCGCAGCAAATGTGAACTCTGCTAAATCAATATGGGCAGCTATCAAGGAGAGATAATCTTTGTCTGTGGCGTCCAACAGAGCACAAATCCTCAAAAATTTCCTTCACATCACCTTCCAGGAATACAACATTGCAGAATTCATTACCAAGGTCAGAACTGCCATCAAAAAGATGATTGACATATTAATAGACCTACCGCAAGACATCCTGGCCTACCTGATCCTCTTCAAGTTTCCCGCTTTGCTCCAAGATCTCAAAAGACATTTGCTGCACTCAGAAAAGCAAATGAGGTCAATTTTGGGTGCAACCACCTCACTCAGTTGAACAATGAAATCAAAGCCAAGAACAACAACAAATCTTTCACCCTCACAGATTCTGCACTCATTGCAAGTAAGACAAAATTCAAAATCCAGCAGTCAAGTTGTATCATAGAAGGATACCACATCCCCAAACAAGAAAAGAACAATTTGGAGAAGGAATGCTTCCATCTTCACCCAGAAAAAGCCCCTGATTTGTGGAGAGGAAATCAAGCCAGATGGAAGAAAAAACAGAAGCCTAAAAATGAAATGGCTCACTACCACACCTTTGTCACAAAATGGATCAAACCCAAGGTTCTGTCCAGCCCAAAAATTCTCATTGACAGCGGCCCCTCACATCACATCTTCAACAACAAGAAATTCTTTGTTACCCTCAAAGAGACAGTTGGCAAAAGCATTTCCTAGGCAAGAATGGGGCCAACCTCCCCATTGAAGAGACCAGAACGGTAAAACTCACCTGGAAAAATTAAACTGTTGTCCTCAACCAATGCATTCACATCCCAGAGATAGTAGTCAACCTCATCAGTCCGGGAATCCTAATTGGAAAAGGGTGTTGCTTGGTGTCAGAAAGAGGCAAGTTCCAGATCTTCAACAGAGATTCTATCATCATTCAAGGATTGGTTTCAAACAACCTCTTTGTAGCTCAAATCCCACTACAAATAGTTCAAAATCAATGCTTCCTTTCCATGAATAGGCAACTTGGTGGAAACCTGAGAGACTTGCACCTTGCCCTCAGTCATGCTTCAACAAGCTGACTACGTGTGATAAAAGTAATCAAAATCAACAAAGACAATATTGATTCTTTCCACTGCAAAAATTGTGCTCTTGGAAAGATCACCAAGACCCCGTTCAAACTCCAGTCAATAGCCTCCTCCAAACCCCTTGAACAAATACACCTGAACTTGATAGGTCCACTCAAACCTCCATCTCTCAGACAAGAAAGATTTATTCTCACCATGGTGGAAAACTTCACTGGCTACCTGAGCAGAATACCCATCCAAGGCAAGGATCAAACTTTCAAAGTCCTCATTGCGGTTCTGGAACAACAAAAGTCAAAAATAGGCTACTTCCCATGCAAGTTGTGTTCCAATGGAGGGACTTAATTCACAAACAACAGTTTAGTTTGTTTCTGCAGAGAAAACTCAATCAGGCAACTGATCTGCAAACCACATCACCCCAAACAAAATGGCAGGGCAGAAAGGGCCAAAAGGACCATTGTTGAAAGCATGCAATGCACTCTCAGATCATTCAAACTTCCCATTCAACACTGGCCTGAAATCTTGAAAGCCTGCTGTCTCAGCCTCAATCAAATCCCAGGAAGGGGAATGAAAGTTTGCCCTGGGAACTGATGCACAAGAGCTGCATTCCTCTGTTGTACTTTAAACCACTTGGAACCTTGGTAGTCTACCTTAACCAACACAGAATCAAGGGGAGGAAATTTCATCCAAAAGGCCTCAAAGGCAAGTTGATAGGGTGGAACCCTGACTTCAAATCCTATTGAATCCTCAGACCTGATGGAAGCATCACATCTTAAAAGCATGTAAGTTTTGACCTCAAGTCAATGGAGAATCTAGGGGGTGACAACTCCTCAAGCAGTGATTTCATGGTTGAAGGCATTCTTGAGGATGAACCCAATCCCAAAGTGCCAAGACCAGCCAGTCACAACCCCAGAAAAATCAAGAATACGGAGCGCTAGCACAACAGGTCACTGGATTCACTCTCTTTGTTTGAATCGGCCTCAGACAATGAGGTCAAGGACCTCTCACAGGATGGCCATCTGCTGACGGAAACTGCCACTACAGCAAACCCTCCAGAAAATCAACCAACACCTGTGCAGCAGCAACCCAAAACGGGCACAAATCACCCACCTGGCCCGCCTGGTTGTACTCTGAGGAACAGATCAAACTTGAAACCACCCCAACAGTACAGCTTTCACCATTACTACAGGCCAAAAACATACTTAAAAGCAATGTCCTGCAAAGAGGCAGAAAAGTGGAAGGAAGCCATCCGAAAGGAACTGAAGCAATGCAAGGACTTGGCAGTTTGGGAGGAATAAAATGGACCCAACCCGTCCAATCCCCTTGAAAACACATGGTTGTTCAAAATCAAATATAATTGCCACAACAACACTCTCATTCACAAGGCCAGAATATGTGTTTGCATGTTCAACCAAATCTACGGCCTCAATTACAAGAAAACCTTTTCCCCAACTGGAAAAATTGTCTCCCTATGTGCTATACTGCAACTTTCTCTCAAAAACAATCTCCCAATCAGGCAGTTTGACGTCAAATCCACCTTCCTCCATTCCCCTATAAGCACAGAAGTGTTCATCAAGACTCTGGACGCCTGCAACAGACCTTTAAAATACCTCAAAATTAAGAAAAGCCTCTATGGACTGAAGCAATCTCCAAGGAACTGGTAAGACACCCTTGCAAACTGTATCAAATCTGTGGACTTCTGTTGAAGATAAATGACAGTCTTTTCCGCATGCCTTGACTGGGTTCATCTGAATTTCACAGAACTGCCTCACTTCCAACACTGTTTTCAAAGGGCCAGAAACACTTTCTGAATTATCAATCATCCTCTCTCCAACTAGACTTTCTACCTACTCATCCCTATCCCTTCCGGCCTGCCTCCTACTCCTATCCCCTTCTATTCACCTATCTCCCCAAATCCTCAAAGCTCAAGCTTCCTATCCTCAAAGCTCAACCTTCCTCAAAACTAAACCCTCATGAATTACTGCAACACTTTGAAAGAATTTGAGTTGAAAACCAGGACCGCTGGAGTTTTTCATTTCATTCAATGTGTTCAAGCACAAGGGAGAGAAAGAGTGAGTATGAGTATGTGAAGAAAGGAAAGAACTGAATGAACATGAAAAACAACCAATGTGGGCCTTGTAGGCTTGAGACCTAGGAACCTTGTTGAATCAAGAGGTAGCACATTTGAGTAGACTAGGTGGCTGAAGTAGCAACATGACAAGAGATTCTCTTAGATTCAATAGAGAAGAAACAGAAATGGAAAAGGCATACTGAAGTGTATGGAGATGATGGTGAGGTGATGACCAAGTTGATGTGATGGGATGAATCAGGATTCGAGTCGATGTCTGGTCAATGAAGAAGGTTAGTCAGGAATGACTTGAGATCAAACCAACTCTTCATACCGATGGTGTTAAAGGTCATCTGACCATCTTTGTATTGTTTGAGTGTTGAGGTATTTGATTGTGTAGGGATGATGGACAATGATGGGCTAGTGAATAGACAGGAATGGTAAATGGAAAATAGAATGAAAAAGAGAGATGAAGGAAAATGATGAGTGCAAACTAGTTGGTTGAGCTAAGTGCATTTGCTCAATATATGAAGACTCTGGATTGATGAAGGAGTGGTTCATGCAATACTCTATTAATAGAGTATTTGCAGTGAACGCTCTCAAATCTCTTACACACTTCAACCTCTGATCCAGTTTGGTATGAAAAACATTGTCATTCTTCTCTTCTCCCTGGTCTCCTTCCTTCCAATCCTTGATTTCAATCTCTGACCTCTTGTACTACTGCGCACAGAGGTGGGTCAGTGGTTCTTTTCATAAATCTACATTTGTCTTTGTCTGGTCTCATCTATTGTATCTTCCTCTCATCCTCTCTGGCTCTGTTGAATCCACTTGGTCAAAGAACCCCTGTTGAGCCTGTCACAATGATAGGATTCTTTTTTTGTTTGTTTCTCATACTTGGATTCCCTGCTCAGCCCTCTATGCCTTTTTAATTTCCTGTTTTTTTTATTTTCTCCCTCTCCTAGTTTTTGATCTCGCAAATATCATTAGTTTTCCATCAAAATTAACAGTCAAAACAACCAAGAACTTCCTCCTCTTCCTCTGGAAACCATGACAGACCAACTCCAACAGACCATTTTGAAAACTGCCATCAAATCTATCGCTCAACTCAATTCCAACAATTTCTTGCTGTGGAAAACTTGAGTTTTCAACATGTTATACATCCAAGGCATTAAGAATGCTCTCTTTAGAAGCAATGTTAACCTTTCCAAGACCAATAACATTTATCTGAGATCCATCATTACCTCCAAACTAAATTCTTCCATTCATGCAAACATAATTACCCCAAACAACAGAAGCAAAACTAAATTAATTTGGAAGGCCATCATTAAGTTCTTTGCCTCTTCAGATGCTTCAAATTGAGCCCGCATGTTTGAAAATCTCCAGAATCTCTCCTTCAACCCTCAAGTCATACAAGGATTCATAACTGGTGCTAACATATCCATCTGTTGTTTGCACAAAGTGGGGATTGAGATACCAACAGACAGTTTAGCCTATATGCTCATTCACAAACTTCCTACGTCAATTTCCACATTTCAGATTGCATCATACATGACCAGAACTTGAACAATCTGGATACCGTGCTTGAGCACATTCAAATTCATTTCAATAAGGTTAAGATCAAAGAAGAAAAATCCAATATCTTTCCATCCGCTCTGGTAAACATAGACAAGAGATCAGACTCTCCCAGATGTTTTAACGGCAAACACAACTTGAGCTTGTTCCACTTGCCAGCTAACTGTTGGGCCCTGCATCCTGAACTAAGAGAAGAATTTCTAAAAAGGAAAAATGGACTTTCAACTACTGTCAGTTGTTTCTACCACACTCCCTTTGAGCTATCATCCACCATGTTTCTTCTGGATTTGGGATTTTCCTCTCAGATGACTTCCAAAATCAATCTGTTCACCTCCTTCTCAAACAAAGAAATAGGACTTGTAAAAACCGGCGCTAGGAGTGGGGACATGACAATTGAGGGAAGTGAAAACATTCAAATCAAACTTGGCTCCTTTTCCATTGTCCTGAAGAGTGTTCTCTATGTACTGGATCTTTGGGTCAACCTTATCTCTTCTTGCTTTCTGCTGATGGATGTATTCTCATTAAATTTGATAAATTCAAATTTCAAATTCTCAAAGGAGAAGAAATTTTTTTCAAGGGTTGCTAATTAAAAAATCTACCTACTTTTATTATTGATTAAATTCCGCCATTTTCTTTCCTTAACTCCTCCAAGTTTCTCCACAAAGCTCTTTGCCATGTGTGTTATCACCAAATCCGCAATAAGCTGAATATTCCCTTTTAAATGGAAAAACCATGTGAGATTTGCGCCTCCGGTAAAATAACTTGCGCTAGCTTCAAAAAATCTCACAAAAAGGCTCAGAAACCCTTTCAAGAAATCCATCTGGACCTCGTCATTCTGCTTAATACTACAACCAAGGGACACAGGTACTTCATCACCATTTTCCACAGCCCCACTCAATACTGCTCTGCTGTTCCTGTCAAACAGAAGAGCAAGGTGTCCAAAGTTCTCATCTACCTTCTCATTCTGGAAGCCAAATGTTTTGGATACTTTCCAGACGTGTTACATTCTGACCGCGGTACTGAGTTTCTCAACTCCTCTCTGATCAATTTTTTCCAGTCCAACCTAATAAGCATGTGCCAGTCTGATCCCTATACTTGTCTTCAAAATAGACTTGCTGAGAGATTCAACCTCACCATTGTCAAGATTCTGTGATGCATGATTGAAGACTCCCAAATTGGAAAGAATCTCTGGCAAGAGCTCATCCGTTCCTTCACTCTAATTCTCAATCAAATTCCAGGTCACAAAAGTCCCCCCCTCCTTACAAACATTTGAGAAATAAAGAGATCCCTCTCTCCCTTTTTAAACCTATTGGTATCAAACTCATCTTCCTTGCTCTTCCCGTGCTTCCTCCCTTGAAACTTGAACCTAAAGGAATCCCCGGAATGCTTTTAGGTTACAACAAAGAACTGCTATCTTATTGAATCATGACAGAAAGTGGACAAATTTTTGACACTAAACATATCAAATTTTTAGACTTCAATCCACTCAAAAAGGATTCTCTCTCCAGATCCTCAATCCTGGACAACAACTCTCCAAACTTCTCCACCCAATAAAGTCCTCCTTTAAATTTTTCTAAGTCTCCCTCTAACCTCAAAAAGGATTCTAACAGCAACAATCCAAGTCAAGATAATACTGAAGAATCTGCGTCAGAAGAGTTGGTCAGGGCTGAGGAAGAAAATATTGACCTGTATGATCCAGCCAAAAATATTCCCGCTTTTGACACTCCCAATCCTCCTCATTCTCTGAGAACCAGAAATCTAAGTGTTAAACCGGTCAAGTACACCTATCTCTCTGAACAGCTGGAAGCCTATAAGGACGCTATAGATGAAGAGTTTGAAAAAATTGAAAAGCAAGAAGTCTGGGAAGAATGTTACTCTAACCCTTCAAACTATCTCAACACAACTCTAGTCCTGAAAACCAAACACGCCACTGAATCCAGTCTTGAGAGAAAGAAGGCCCAAATTTTTATCCAGGGTTTTCAGCAAAGACACAGAGTAGATTTCTTTGACACTCTTGCTCCCACTGGAAATTTCTCCTCACTTCTGGCCTTGCTCACTCTCTGTTGCAACAAGAAACTTACAATTAAACAATTTGAAATCAAGGCCGCCTTCCTTCATGCTCCCCTTGAAGAAGAAATATATATTAAAACACCCAGGTTCTGAAAATGCAACTCTGCTTTCCTCAAAGTAAACAAATCACTCTATGGACTAAAAAAAGCTCTTGCCAATTGGTTTGATACTCTCACTAACTGGCTCAATGAAATTTCCTTCTCCTCTACTGACAGTGATCCCTCTCTTTTTATCAATCATTTCTCAAATTCATTTTTCTACTTTCACGTGGATGAACTCCTTGTGGTAGGAGATGTTGACTCCTTCTCTCATGCATTTCTTTCCCAACTTCCTAATTCCTCAGCTCATTCTGCTGAAAACATACTTGGCATGGATATTTTGTTAACAAGGACTGTATTTCACTTGATCAAAGAAAACTTATTTACAAAAAGCTAGAGGAATTGAATTATACCAACTCAAGATTGGTTCTGACTCCTCTCTCTCCTGGTGTATCACTCAAGAAAGCCCCTAACAAAGATCTCAAAACCTTCTCCCATCTTAACATCAACTACAGGCGTTACACTGGCATCCTGAACTTTCTGGCTTGCAGTACTCCATCCAATCTAGCCCCTTGCGTGTCCATCCTGTCCCTATTTAAAAACTCCCTGGGACTCTCTCCTTGGAAAGAAGTATTTCACTGCTTTTGCTACCTGGTTGGCACCAAATAGCTCAAGCTTCAACTTAAACCGTGGATTTCCAAAAACTGCCAATTCCAGTAATTTTTTAATGCCATGTGGAGAGATGACCACCATTCTAGAAAATCTCAGTCCGGATACATTTGTCTTTGGAAATCTTGTCCCATCTCCTGGTAAAGAAGTAGTCAAAGAAATATAGCAATGTCCTCCACTGAGTCCAAATTGAACTTGCTTTCCAACAGCAATCAGGAAAGCAAATGGATAACCAACCTCATTCAAGAGCTCTGGAAAATCAAACTAGTCCCTACCCTGTTTCATATTAATAATTCTGGTCTTCTTGATAAAATCAAAGATTTTGGATCACACTCCAAGACCAAACACCTTGACATCAAAGCAAAATACCTACAAGAGAAGTTCAAAACAAAAGAAATTGACATTGAGCTTATCTCATCTTAGGCTATGATAGCTGATTGACTCACCAAAGAGTGTTCCAGGACTTCCCTTGACTCCCTTCTCAAGATTTGTTTTGGCTGTTCATCCCAAACTGAGGGGCGTGTTAGAGATAAATGACAGTCTTGTCTGCGTGCCTTGACTTGGTTTATCTGAATTCCACAGACCTGCCTCACTTCCAACCCTGTTTTCAATGGGCCAGAAACACTTTCTGAATTAGCAATCATCCTCTCTCCAACTAGACTTCTTACATACTCATCCCTATCCCTTCTGGCCTGCCTCCTACTACTATTCCCTTCTATTCACCTATCTCTCAAAAACCTCAAAGTTCAACCTTCCTATCCTCAAAGCTCAACCTTCCTCAAAACTCAACCCTCATCAATTACCGCAACATTTCAACCTCTGATCCAGTTTGGTATGAACAACATTGCCCTTCTTTTCTTCTCTCTTTTCTTCTTCCTTCCAATCCTTGATTTCAATCTCTGACCTCTTGTACTACTGCGCACAGAAGTGGATCATTGGCTCTTTTCATAAATCTACATTTTTCTTTTTCTGGTCTCATCTGTTGTCTTTTCCTCTCATCCTCTGTGGCTCAGATGAATCCACTTGGTAAAAGAGCCCCTGTTGAGCCTGTCACAGTGGTAGGATTCTTTTTTTCATTTTCTCATATTTGGCTTCTCTGCTCAGCCCTCTATGCATTTTTAATTTCCAGTGTTTGTTCTTTTCTCCCTCTCCTAGTTTTTTATCTCTCAAATATCATCAGGTTTCCATCAAATTTGTCAAATCCAACAGTTACCCCTGCATCTAAAAATTGAAAGACGGGGCCTCTTTCATCTTCTTCCACGTGGATGATCTAATTCTTGTTGGGGGTGGAAACAGATTTGAAGATAAATTCAACCTAAGATTCCAAAACTCTCAATTTCATGATCCAGAGACAATTTTAGGCATGAAGTTTGAGAGGTCAGAAGATTCCATCCAACTCAGCCAACCAAAGCACATCAACCACGGTCTTGAAGAACTTTGGCTCCAAGAATGTAGACCTGTATCCACTCCACTCACCCCTAAACTTCAACTCAGTGCGGCCACAGACAAGGATTTGGAGGCCTTCAAACAGCTCAAAATCAACTACCTGTTGGGAATAGGCCTCCTCAACTACATTTCCTGCAGGACCAGACCCAACCTCAGGCTTGCTGTGTCTAGCTTGGCTTGCTTTCAAAACAAACCTGGCCTCACCCACTGGAGGGAGCTTAAGCATACCTGGCAGTACCTGAAGGCCACAAAGGATCTGAAACCAACCATGAATTATAACATTAAGGCTGACCCAATGGTCTTCTACAGCAATGCATACTGGGCCAAGTACCCGGGGACCCGCAAATCTCAATTGGGCTAACTGGGGCTAGCCTTTGGATCCCTGATCTTGTGGGAGAGATTCAAACAAAGGAACATTTTCTACTCCACCACAAAAGCTGAACTCAACGCTCTCCTGGATTTGTTTCTGGAGGGAAGGTGGCTTGAAAACTTAATTGGCAAGGTGTTCTCAATTGAAACACCAAACTATTCTCATCTCATTGACAATAAATTAATTGAAGACAAATTGAAAAGATTTGAGTCCAATGCCAAAATCCGCCACATTGACCTCAAAACCAAATGAATCAGGTAATAGCTTGAACTTGGCAACCTCTCTATCCATCTTGCATCAACAAACCTAATTCTGGCTGACCCACTCACCAAGGCTGTACCAAAGGCCACGCTAGCCAAAATCATTCATGTGATTCAACCATCCTTTGTCCTCCCTTGTTAAAAAGACTACCTCTTTCCATTTATGGGGTGTGTTGACTTTCAAGCTTCCCTCACTCACCCTTGACTCACTTGACTTCCACTGCTCAACGCATGCTCACCCAAACAGTACTCGCGTCAAGATCTTAGAACCCTATTGGGGTCACCAGACTGCCAGACAGACACCCCTCTTCTCCTTGGGGAGAACTTCTTTAATCTTGTCTTCTGATTCTTGTTCTCTTTCATTACTTTTGTTTTCTTTTCTTTCTCAATCCTGGTTTCTTTGATCCTTCTTGTTTCCCTCATCATCCATCACTTGCTTGTGTTCACTCAACTCACTCAATGCCAAAACACACCTCCAAGGATCAACCTTGGAGCATCAACCAATCACGGTTTGGGTACTCAGTCTCACTCAGTCTTGTAACTGGTAAGAGTCAGTCTTTCCATGCTTCTAGGCTCCTGAATCCTGAAATCTCAACTCAACCAATCATCACCAGCTTGGTTCACTCAATCCTTGTTGACCCAACCAATTCTGAAGCTCAAACCCCAAATGTTGTTGTACCAACTGCCTTAAAGACCTTTTTGTTTTCCTTGTGTCCAAACTGTGGTGTCTCAAACTTCTCTCATTCAGTCCGCTTTTTCTCTTCCTTTGTCAGCCGCTTGTTTGTTTTTGAACTCAATCACACTTCTCTGTTATTTTGTAGACCCGGAATGAGCCAATAACAGGGCCTCTAAGTGACCCTCTCCACTGAATTTTGACCGGGAAACCAGCTGAGTATCTTGGAGCTTATTTAATATCACTTCCATAAAACTTTTAAACTTGAGTTCTGCTGCCTTTACCTTCTGCTTAGTGTCATAGACATTTCTATTTTCAATGTATCGTCCACCATCAATCTTGATCAATTTTGTTTTGAGTTGAATTTTATTGAGCCCATCTTGCATGCCTTCCTTAAGTTGATCTAGGGCCACACTAGAGATTCTCCTGAGTTGAGGATGAACTGAGGGGTTTGAAGATGTTTGATGATTATGCTGGCTGTTTTTAATGGAGAGGTGCTATGTTGGATCTCCTACTTTGAAACTTGCAAGGATCATGAATTTACACCCAACCTTCCTTTTTTGATTTTTCATTTTCCATTTGGTGAGCAATGGCCCTGATAATATTCCATGTCTGTTGCATGCTAGGTCTGCATATTTGTATTTCTTTGACTTGAATGTTGTCAAAGCATACCAATGCATGGATGCCCATTTTTTGCAAAATTATTTGGCTTCTTCCTTAATAGGGAAGGCTCTTGCAGGAGGAGGATCAAGGGGTTCTGGAACCTCATAGTTACATATTTACATAGTTACAGCCCCCATAGTTAAATTAGTTTCCATCAAATCAAATCCCTCAAATGGCACATTAAATCTTGTGCACCACCACCAGTTAATTGCATTTTTGAAACATCTTGTTCTTCAACTTTAACCCTAGATGAGGATACAATTGGGGATTCCAATGTTTTATTTGCCAAATTCCTAGCTTCTGCCACAGCTTTGTTAGTGGAACTATAAATGAAGTCCTTCAAATCAGCCATGTTGAAAACAGGGGGGCCTGGGCTTGCCACTGTTCTCATAATCCAAAAAAATTGAATGACACATCATTATTCAATCCAACTATAAATTCAACACCTTCAAATTTTACTACCCTTTGGGTTGAGAAAAAGAAAATTATCCAATGGGAAAGTATTGTGCACTTTTTAGTTTTCAGAGCAGTTTAAAAGTTCTTTTTTTGATCCAACAGTCCCAAAATGTATACAAAATACCAAAATTTGGGTTGATTTTTTGGAATTTTAGAAAACACTCACCTTCCTTTGCATTGAAGATAAAAAAAAAAATAAAAATTATTTCAAGATTGAGTTCAAATTGAGTCTGAAAAGAATGCAAGTAAAGTAGTTTCATTTCCCATTACTAGTCTTCTCTTTTAGTTTTTGAACCATGATTTGACTTCTCTTTGTGGATTTCTCGTCTCTAAGACTCATTTTTTATTTGCAGATTTCCTCAGTCTCAGTTTTTGTTGAACAACCAAATAATTTTGATTATCACCCCATTTGTGTTGTGCTTCTGGTCTTCTTTTGACTCCTTTCACTCTGTATCCTATGGCTTTCTATGTATCTGATTTGTTGCCTACTGTCTGTCACTGAATGAGCAACAGTTCTTTGGCCCAGTATTCAGGCATTATTCAATTTAATTTCTCATTATCATGCCAAAATTTGGTCCTTTACTACTGGGCTTTTATCTAGACTTTTTAAACCTTCTCAAGTCATGCCAATTTATCTTCATCAGTTCTTTAACAAAAACCATCAAAAGTGCCCCCTTCATTAGAATTTTCCAGTCTGATCCATTATCTTGACAACATAAGAGCAAAATCCTCCTCTTCCTCTTCTCATCTGCCCCTCCTCATTCCTACTGTTTGTCATATTTTTCAACAAAAAGCACTCAAATGTGGTCCAGGGGAGCCTAGGTACCCCTGACTACCTCCTAAAATGGCAAATTTGGCTATTTTTCCCCAAACGGGCCAAAATTGTTGTTCACGTCTCTTTGAAACATGAACAGTGTTTCACCCCCATTCAAAGCCCAGGGTTGTGAATTTAACACTTCCAAATAAAAAAATCATTGAAACTTCAAAAGCCTCATTAAAAACAGTTAAAATCATGTAAAATTACAACATGAACATTGAAAATGAACCTATTGATGGGATCTGAAATATTTTAATAAAATAAGTATAATAAAAGAAGGGAGTGATTTTTGCTTAATAATAGTAAAAATTCATTTTTTTTCATTTCATTTATTTCTCTCCTTGAAAATTTTGTTGCTTTTATTTCTCTCCTTGAAAATTTTGTTGCTTCTCCTTGCCCCCTTTCTGTTCCTGCGGTTTGGTTAGAGAAGGAGGACACGTGGGTCAACACGGCTTGGCTAGTGGTCTGTCTAACAGGAGAGCCAGACTCAAGCTTGTTGGAATAATGGCCTCAAGAAGGGACCAAGAATGGGGGAACCTTTTACTTCTCTTAGAATCAACATAAACCAGACATAATCTCAAACAGATATTGATCAAAACCCAGCCAGACAATCTGGTGTAGAATAACCCCAAGAATTGAGATATTTCATCATAAGAGAAGACCAGATTTAAACAGCTGGTCTTAGTATATTGCAAATAGAAAAACCAATGAAAAGACAGCCAGTCATATTATCTACACCAAAAAGAAGTTTAAAAGAACTCAGGTAAGAAGACTTGCACCTTACACTAAACTAGAACAAGACAGCTTAAAAGCCACTCCAATGCAGGTTAAAACAAACAAAGTAAGCCATTGCTCCCATAAACAGAAACACTCAGGGCTATTGTTTATGTGGAAATTATGGTCAGCAATTAGCTTAATGGAAGGAGGAGAAGTAATTAAAGCAAAAGAAATGCTGGAAACCTTGTGTCTATAATAACCAATGGGCTCTCACAATGGGGCAATATGTTGAATTATTGATTGGATGAATTCAAATGGATGATGGATAACAGCAGGGAGAAGATCTCCATAAGTATAAATGACTGGCCTCTTTTAGGCTCATGATACAATAGGGAAATAGTCAAAAATTCTGCCCCAAAGGGGCTCTACATGCTCTACAAGCCTTTTTACTTTGTTTGGGCTACATCAGTCCACATGGCATTTGTCCCTGAATACTTTCAATTGGACTGTTCTGGTTGATTTTGATGTTTCCACCCTTACAAGGCTGAACCAGAACTTTGGCTGTTCAAACCCTGGCTGGTTCTCTGTTGAAACCAGCCTTTTTACCTGTTGAAATCACTCACATGGCTTTTTGACTTAAGAAATTAGCCCCTTGCACCACAAATGGGCCAGGTGGGGCCCAGGACTCACCTGGGTCTGGTCTCAAACTTGCAAAAGGGGGGGAGGTTGTGTAACCAGCAGACATGCCACCTCACCCCCCCCCCTTCTTTCTTCCAATTGCCTGGAGGGGGAGTTCAAATCCCCCCACCAGGGCCCTGGAGGCCAATGGCCCCAGGGTTTCACTAATGGTTGCTGGGCTGGAGGGGGATCAGGTCCCCCCAGCCCTTGGTAATGGGGGGGGGGCAGAGGGCCCTGCTTGTTTGTTGCTCCCCACCTTGCATAGGTGGGATGGTGATGAGGTCCCCCCCCCCACCCCAACCGCTTGCTGACTGATTATAACCAGCCAGCCTCCTTCCCTCCCCCTCACAATGACAAGCAAGGGCAGGGGAGAGAGCCAGGATGGTTGTTCCCAGCTCCCAAAGCCCTAAATTCCAGCTGCAACCAACTTGGCTGGGGTGGAGGGACTCCCAATGAGTCCCTTTGCCCCCAATGGCATTCCTGCATGGGCCGTTTGGCTCTCTAGCATGCCAAAAGCAAACAGCAGAAGTGGGCTGCCACATGGGCGGTCCCAGCCCAATATCTTAACTATACACACTTTGGCGGGCAAGCCCATCTGGCCAAGTGTTTCAAAAATAGACCTTGGGCCCAAAAATGCCCATACAATCCCATCTGTCTGTAATTACACATATATCCCACCGTGCCCCTTAAGGCCTGTGTACCACTAGGCTTATTTCACACTTTTTGGAGCCAGTTTCTCCAAATCCATTACATTCACATGGGCCCATATGGTCTGTGTGATTTTCAAATGGACCATAGAGGTCCATACGTGCATCCCATTTGGATTACACCTATATGTGGAACACATGTAAGTGTCTACATATTCAACACACCCCCTTAATCCAAAAGGGGTGACATATGCATATTAGAGACAAATTCTTGATTTTATGTCTAATGACTTAGTCAAGATATCTGCAATCATTTCTCCAGTAGGCATATACCTCAACATTATCTCTTTGCATTTTACTGCATCACTTATATTTAACTGCATCACTTATATTTAACTGCATAACTTATATATTTATAGTGAACATCAATATGTTTTTTTCTTGAATGGAAAACTTGATTCTTTGCCAATAAAATGGCACTTTGTTTATTGGAATACAACAATTCAAACCCTTGTGGCTTGGGTGTAGCCTCTAAGAACTTTCTCAAACATTTTGCTTCCTGTGAAGCCATTGAGTAAGCTCTATCCTCAGCCTCTGTTAATGAAAGAATTGTTGCTAAAACTTTTTTGGAAACCCATGACATCAGATTCCTACTCAAGAAGAATAAAAAACCACTTTTTGATTTCCTATTTTTCCCATATGCCAAGCTTGCATTCAAATAACCAACTAAATCAAATTTTGCTGAATTTGAAAACTTTAGTGCTAGACTATTTTTTCCTTTAAGATAACCCATAACTCTCTCAATAGCTAACCAATGCCTCATGCATGGTTTATCTGAGATTTTTGCTAAAACCCCAATTTAAAATGCAATATCTGACCTTTTACACTGTCTTGAATAATTCAGAGACCCAATAGCTTACCTATAATTTTTCTCTGACTGAAAAGAACTCACATGATTTTCATCTGTATAATTCTCCAAATGGATGTTTGCCTACATTGGAGTACCAAAATCCTTTGCATCATCTAAGCCATACTGCTTAAGAAGTTCCGCCACATAATGGCTCTGATCCAGTTTGATGCCATGATTACACTTATTATCCCTCATCCCTAGCACCTGTTGTGCAAGACAATGATCTTTTACCTTGAACTCTTTCTTGAGTGTCTCTATGACTTTATCCTTACCATTCCAAATGATCATAATGTCATCTACCCATGCAATATTATAGCATCCTTTCCAACAAATACACATGGATCAGCCTCACTAATATGAAAACCTATCATTAAAAGTTTCTGACTCATGGTGTCATACCTTGACCTAGCTGACTGCTTCAATCCATACAGGGATCTCTTCAGCTTCAGGACATACTCCACTTTATCTGCAGATAAGAAAATTCTTAGGCAGATTTTCTTCATGTTTTCTGCTTTGGTTTCAACAAATCATTCTCTAAAACCATCAGGAATTGAAATATGCAAAGTCTCCTCCTCCTCAATTTTTGCATTCAAGTATGCTGTTACAAAATCAGCTTGTCTGATCTCTTCAACCAACTCCACTGCAAGAGCAATGATATACCTGAACATGGAAAAACTTCCAGTTTGAGAGAAATTCTCTTGGTATTTTGTTCCCTCTCTCTGTTTGAAGCCTTGTGCAACACATCTTGCCTTGAATCTCTTCAAAAACTCCATTAGTGCCAAACTTCTTATTCAACACTAATCTAGAACCAAAAATTTTCTTTCCTTTTGGAACTAAATCCTGCATAAAAACTTCAAAAACACTATTATTCTCCAAAGAATTGAACTCCTCATAAATTGCTTTCTCCCAGTTGGCTGGAGGGGGAAACCAGGGCCCTGGAGGTTGATGCCCCCAGGGTGTCTCTAATGGTAGGTGGGCTGGAGTGGGATCAGGTCCCCCCAGCCCTTGGTGCCTCCCCCTTGGTAATGGGGGGGGGAGAGGGCCCCACTTGTTTTTTGCTCCCCACCTTTCATAGGTGTGAGGATGATGAGAGCCCCCCAACCCAACTGGTTGCTGGCTGGTTCTTACCTGCCAGCCTCCTTCCCTCCCCCTTGCGGGGATGAGCAAGGGGAGGGGAAGGAGCCAGGACAGTTACAGTTCCCACGGCCCAAACCGCTGACCGCAACCAACTTGGCTGGGGTGAAGGGACTCCCAATGAGTCCCTATGCCCCATACAGCGGCCCCACACAGGCCCTTTGGCCCTCTAGAAGGCCAAAAGCAAGCAACAGCAGCCCCAAGTGGGCCACAAAATGGGCAACAGCCCCAACAGGCCATCCTGGCCTTATATTTTAACTGTACACACTTTGGTGGGCCAGCCCATCTGGCCAAGTGTTTCCAAAATAGACCTTGGGCCCAACAACGCCCATGCAAGCCCATCTGGCTGTAATTACCCATATACGCCACCGTGCCCCTTAACGCCCCTGTACCAATAGGCTTATTTCACATTTTTTGGAGCCTCTTTCTCCAAATCCATGACATCCATGCAGGCCCATATGGTCTGTGTGATTGTCCAATGGGCCATAGAGGCCCATAGGTGCATCCCATTTATATTACACCTATACATGGCTCACGCTTAAGTGCCTACATATTTTAACAGTTTCTCACCTCATCCTTTTTGTTCCATCTTTTTCATCATCACTTGCAAAAGAACAACAACAATTCCGCACGTAAATCTTTTTATTTCTCCATAAATCCATTCCATTGTTCCACGAACATCATCTCTTTAGAGTCACCTCCACATTTCCTCCACAAGTTCCACCACCTCACAACTCTATCAGAGCTTACAATTGATGATCTGTCCTTGGCTCTTCTGCTGCTGCGGTAGTACACCGTTGCTTTACTCCTTTATCCCAAAAATTAGTCCAATTCCAGAGGTGTGAAGCACATTTTACCAATCCAAAATTAAGATGAAGCCAAATGGATGAGCAAATAAAGAGAAGCTGGGAATCCGCTTTCAAAAGAAAGATGAGAGAATTGTAAAAGTTAAATTGTTTTGAAAGACAATCGTGGAACCACACATAAAGGTGGAGTGCTTGCTACGCAGGGAAAACAAGACCAGCATTGGGAATGGTTGATCTTTCCTTCTCACAATTCCAAGTCTCCCGTGTATTTTTCCTCATCCTGTTACAGCAAAAGATAGGACGGGACGGGGAAAAACAGGACTGAAACCGGATAATGATTAGTGCATTCCGTTCGGCAGAAATTTTCCTTACTAGTCAAGCTTGAAGGAAATTCTTCAAATTTGCTTTCGAATTTTGATCCCTCAACATTAGAATTTGCTTATAGCAATGTATTTTGTTCGGTTGATTGATAAATGAGCAAATATATAAATAAAACCACAAAATCTTATGACCAAAATTCCCCTGGAAAGAAAAAAATAGATGAGACCCAGTCGGAAACACTTGAAAGCTCAATGAAAATCCCTAGCGCGAAGCACGCCTGGCCCTGCGCTTGTTATGACACTTTCCGATTCTATCTTTTTTCTTATTACTTTTCGCCACTGGCTTGTCTTTCTCGCTCGATTCGTCAGTTTCATCTTTGGGAATCTTTGAGTCAACTGATTTCTGAGTTGCTTCCTTTGCGTTCGATGGCTGTTTCGGGGGGCTTGTTCGATTTTCTCCCGATCGATCTTCATCGCTCGAAGGAACGGTCGCTTTGGAAGCTGCCTGGGTCGATTCATCATTCTCCTTGGAAACCTCATCATTTTCATCATCGTCATCATCCTCGTCAGGTTTATTACTGGGGTTTGAATTTTTCGCTTGTTTCTTCTGAGCTCTATGATCCTGATCATCGTCGTTTCTTAAGTTGGTGTCGTTCGACGAAGACGTTCGTTCCCCTGAATTCTTCTGGTTTCGAGATGAATCATCAGTTTTTAACGCGTTATCATCATCATTGGCTCCATTACTGCCGCTCGTTCCGTTCCCTGTGGATTGACCAAATGGTATCGTGCGAGCTGAGAGGTCAAAGCATCAAACAAGTATTCAGCCTTTATACTCACTCAGAGCGACTGAAAACTTGGATTGAAAAAGATCCAAATGAGACAGTGATGCTCTAGTGTGCGCTTACGATCTGAACCTTCTCGGATGCTTTTACCGTTGGCTTTCGGATCGAAGAATAGCTTTGGATCAGCGTTTGAACTTTGTTTTTGAACCAAGCCGGACAGCT
Source organism: Puccinia polysora (assembly GCA_025617555.3). Classification (NCBI taxonomy): domain Eukaryota; kingdom Fungi; phylum Basidiomycota; class Pucciniomycetes; order Pucciniales; family Pucciniaceae; genus Puccinia; species Puccinia polysora. The sequence goes on along the minus strand of CM062614.1, from coordinate 26,849,453 downwards.
CGGAATTCTTGGGGGCTTTTTGACAGTACAAGCTATTTCTATCGGGGCTGGATGGTAATGAGAAATCCGGGAAAGTATTCCTTTCCGTTTGTCGATAAATTTTTGCAAGTTCGATCAACTTATTTCGAACCGTCGTGTCTTGAAGCTTTGATTTCGCTATATCTATCATTTCTATCGTTTTGGAGTAAATGCGCGAAATATTCGCATGAAGCTGTTAAGTATTTTGCTGGCGAAGGCAGACTTCACCTCGCACCGCAACAGAACAAGCAAATAACACTTTTAACACTTACTATCGGCCATATCCTGCTGAGCGCATTCACCGGCACCTGCTAAAAGTGGAGTAACCGCGTCACCTGACAAGGTGCCGCAAATTTCACCAGGGCAGCCAGCTAAATTATGTATGTCCGCCAAAACTTGTGGGTGTGAATTCGAATCACTAATTTTTCGGCGCAAGAGCGAAGGCACTCCATCGCCAACCTTAGGATAGGTCCCGGACAGCCAAAACGGAGGACCAGCCTGAACCAATTTGATTGAAGCCAATGATTGGGTTAAGATTAACGCCAGATTCGACGAGAGTAGCATCGTCAGTGAAATGTTTGAATCGGACTCAGTCCTTGGATTAGCGTAAGGGTTAATCCTAGTGTCGTAAAAGGTAAGAAAGTATAAATCAGTTTGTTCCTGGACGTGGTGAGTTGACTTGTCCGCTAGCGGAACTACAACTAGGGTTGAGACGAGTCTGAAGTGACCGAGACCATCCAAGCTTTTATATGGAGCTATAAGGCTTCGCGAGCGGAGTTCTCACAAGTTGGTTGTCCCCAGCGCGGCCACAGCCCCCAGGATCCGGGGCACGATGAATTCATCAATGCAATAGACGACAAAGGGGACGATAGCTGAGGGAGAGCCACAATATGAGTTCCTTTGAATAAACAATTATCCATGTTGGTGAGTTTGTTCTATCCAATGCTCAGAGTTTGCGGGTGCAAAAAACTATGTGTCGTCTGGAGACGCTGCACACATTACCAGTGAAAGTACCATCGATGCAAGCCTGTGCCAGCGTTGAGGTCGACATAGAGACGATTTTGAAGAGGATATTCTCATGTACGGCGCAGACCGTCAAACGAAGTTCATTTAGCGGTTTTCCACGAGTCCTTTCATACCCTATCAGTTGTTAGACGGTATGCATAATACCCTCAGCCTGTATGACGTCGATTGAGCCCCATAATGAAAAAAGCCAAATCGCTTGCAGAATGTCCACTACCTGATCCTGCGTTGGTAGTAGCTGAACAATTAATACTAACTTTCATATATATGTATTCTCACGGTCTCGCACCCGGGCATCAGCCAATGAGCAGTCCAACTTGAGCTCCCCAGAGCGCAGTAGGCTGAAGCTCTTGTTGTTGAGTCAGAGGTAAGCTAGCCCTGCCCCAATTCGGAAAGGCAACTTGATCAAAATGACATGCTTCATAATCTTACCTTCTCTATGAACTCGACATGATGCCTCGGTAGCGTTATGTTAGTTCCAGCTCAGAATTTCCCAGGAGTTTCATAAGACGGCATACATATTTAACATCAACATGTGTGTGTTTTTTTTAGCATCAACGCGTTGATAATTGTTTTATCATGAACTATCTGGAATCATCGGCAGGAAACGTGAATAAAATGTTGATCAACTAATGCTTTGCAGAATAGCTCATGGAAGGATGTGGAAAAACACAACAAAGAATTTGAATACCTAGCTGCCTGAAAACCAATTGAGCGCCTACCACAAGAAATTGGTTACTTTGTTTTCATCTCAGCAATTCAGAGCATTCACCCTTGTTTATGCAAGTATACTTTGCACCACCAAGGGGGTCAAAAAATTGTGTGCCAATGTCAGCCTCCTGGATGCCAAGATCCTTGCTATCCTTTAGCTACCAGAGGTGATAGAATAAATAATAAATATATTATTCAATAAATGCAGCAAAAATCCATAAAATATGTGGATAAAGCTTATTGCAAGTTTAATTGGTTTGGATATGGTTTATTGTTATAAATCAATATAAATAAATTGATTATTAAATGTTTTTATAGAGGGGCCACAATTATATTGGGGATCTTTAACACCTCTCTTCAGGGAATTCAGTATGAAAACACATAGGCCTGGTTACATTGGTACCTTTAATTTATATTCTCAAAGGATATATTGCCCAAAGATAATATGTATATAAAATACATGGTGTAGTGGCAGGGGTTTGTAACCAAGCTGCCACAACAGAGAAAGGATAATAAGACTCACTGTTATATTTTTAAATCCTTTGGGTACCTGTTTGGGACATGCACTGATGGGTTAAACCTGTTTACTGGGGTTATAAGGTTGTTCAGCAGTTTAAATTGATAAAAAGGGTTGGGTATGGATATTATTAATCAGAATATAGCCATAAATCACTTACTTATCTCTTATAAGTATTTTATTACCTTGGCAAGGTGTCTGGATGTAAATATAACTGGGTCTCTGGGTATCAATATCCTCAAAAGAGCTCTTTATTTATATATTTTTGAGTACCAATATTGTCCTTCTGAGGGGTACAGGGGCTCAAAGGGATGGAAACTGAGGCTAGCAGGGTAACCAGTTGTAGCCTGTCATGTGCTCTTGGTGCTGTAGCATGGGTAGCATCTAATTCCACAGGGTATGGGAATTATTCTACTTTATAATTGATGTTTGGATGTGTGAATAACACTAATCTGTCCTTTTTATTTATTATTTAATTAATTATCCTTAGTAAATGTTCCCAGTAAGTTAGTAATTAATTTGAATAGACATTCCTATGGATATTCTGATGTCAGGTGAGTTCTCATTATGTATTAAATAATTGGAGTAAATTCATGATATTGATTTTACTCCTTATTTTCAAATTTCAGTTGATTTACTAAAATAATTACTTAAAAATATAAGTCATGGGTATTCATGTAATATTTATACATCATTAGTTTTCTTAGTATGTCACAAAAATATTGATGTCTAAAAATCCTCATAATAGTATATTAAACTATTTTAATATATTTTTAGAAGTAGTCATTATCTTATTTTCGACATTTTTGGTACTTTGAACTTAATAAAAAATACGTCTAAAGGTTATTTAGGTATTTTTATATAAGTTGATGTATTTTTAGACTATCTACTATCCACAGGAACATTTATCACATATGTACAATGTTTGCTTGTAGGTTATAGCATGTTTACGCCGTACCTAGGTTTCTCAGGTGGACTGTCACTTTGTCAACCCATAATCCCGCAGCTGCCTACTTGTCAGAGGCCCAGGGCTGCGTACATGGCTTTGAAAGAGTGACAGTGCTGTAGCTCAGCCGCGCGCGGGTGTATTGGCTGCTGCCGCTGCATGCGGGAATTGTGACAGAACACATTTCCATCTGTAACTCCTGAAATATACAAAACACCTCAATTCTGACTGAATTTTAGGTGTGAAACCTTTACGTGAAAATACATGTGAAATATTTAATTGGCCAAAAAGTTCAATAGTGGTGCTATGGTATTTTGGTCTTTTTTTCCTTAATTATTTAAAAATATAAGGAGTTGGATTTCAAGGGTGGGGTCAGTGAGTGACCCTACCTAATGTTGGTTGGAGAATCCATTTTTGCAATAATACTTATGGTTTTCCTTCTCCTTCTCAGGTCAATTTTATTATTATTATTTTTATGTTATTTCTGTTACTTTTGCAGCTTGCTCTGAAATAGTAGAAAGCTGACAGCCAACCCTTGTGAAAAAATGAGCTATCAATCCATAGCAGCTGACTCAGTAACAAAGTCCACAGGTCTCAATAAAGTTGATGGCCCCGGCTAGAGCTCATGTGTGTGAAAATAATTTTGAGAGTACCACCAAGGGTTAGGCTCTTGGAGGACCAGACAAGGGAGGAGGGATAGAAGCAGACAAGGAGTGAGTCAAGGAAATCATCTGAGGGTGAGGTAGTTTAGACACCAGAAATAGATGAGGAAAAGGAAAATAAGAGAAAAGGAAGGGGGAACTGTTGGTAGCTATTTAAGTACAACTTGCAATTCATCCCATATGCATTTGCATTGTTTCCTTCTCCCTTGCTTTCCAGCCTGGTTTCCAAAGCCCTTTTGGGTCTGTATTGTCACAATGTGTATGTACATACATAAAGGGGGGGGAAGTAAGTCTTGTAAATTCTTGAGGTGTTTGTTACACCTAATTATTATAAATGAAGGACCTTAGTATGTGACTAAAGTTTGAAAACTCTACAACACAATACAACCCTGAAAGCAATAGATTCCCCAAACACGTAGTGGAAGGGATCATTAATTTCAAGTACGCCTGTTATAGGCTATTAATGATGACTCAGACAAATGAAGGACCTCAGTATGTGAGTAAGGTTTTAATACTCCACAAAGAAATAAACCTCTGAGCTGTTTTGTACAATAGCTACTTAGTTCTTGTGAAAAATAAACCGGGAAATGAAGGAGGTTGGAACTCACAGCAATAGATTCCCCAAAAACGTAGTGGAAGTGATGGGCAATTATTTCTGGGAGGAAATTTTTGTCAATATTTATAAGGTCATGATGCAAACTAGGAGCATCATATGTGAAAGCATGGTGTGACTGTTTTAGTGAATAAAAAAATTAATGAATGATGTCACTGGATTAATCAGGGGCATTGACCTTTGAGTTGGTTGTGATCAAGATAATTTTGACAGCCCCCCCTCAAGTTGAAAGGTCAATGACTTTCTTGATTCCAATCCAGTCATGGAGATCTTGTAATATGATTTTAATGAGACTTTTGGTTAAGAGGTCCGTGATTATGTGTTCAGTTGGGCAATGTTGAGCTGAAACTTTCCCAAGTTTTACTAACTCTCTTATCCAGTGGTACTGTATTTCAAATGTTTTGTGAACGCCTGAAATATTGATTTTGAATTTAAATGAATAGCACTGAGTTTTTCACAATGCAGAGTGATTGGCTTAATGCACAGATGATTTAGGAATTTGAGTGAATCAATGAGCCAAACAGCTTTTTATCCCATGTTGGTGGTTGCTTTGTATTTTCCTTCCATCAATGAGAGCAAAACAGTCTGTTGAATTTTTGAATTCCAGTTGATTGGGCCATTCATCATGGTGAATACATATCCCTTTGTGGATTTCCAAGAGGATTTGTCTCCTGCCCAATCAGAATTGGTGTGAACAAAGGGTGTGTACCATTGTGGGTTGGCTTGATGCAGGTTGGAACTGCTTGAGTGTTCAATACCAAAATCCAGTGTGCCCTTTAAGTATCAAAGGACATGACAGAATGCTTTCCAGTGTGGGAAGGCAGGCTTGTGCATATATCTTGCACGCTGATGGCATGCGATAGGTCTGGCCGGTTACATTGATACAGGTAAAGGAGAGAGCACACTCCACTTTGATACACCAACCCTGATTATGCAAAGAAATCCTGTTTGCTTTCAGTGGCTGGTGTTAGGGAAACAGTGACTTGGACCAGGGTTGAAGCTACCTTTGCAATCAAGTGATAAAAGTTTTTGAGAACTTGAGTTGAAATGTGGTGTTGTTTCAAGCTGTAGCCAGTTTCAGTGCAATTCAATTGGGCCCTATTATACTTTCCGCTATTCCTGGATCTTCCATTTTCCACTCACTGGATATTTTCTCCTTTATTTTAGGTATTTTGTTACCAGTGATTACCATATCATCTACATGAACGTAAAGTAGGCAATAGTTTGTACCATCATCTATCATGTATAGGCATGGATCAAAGGGTGATTGAGTAAAGCCTATGGATTTTGGAAATTTGTCCATGCTTTCATTCCACATCTTGGGTGACTTCTTTAGACCGTAAATGGCTTTTTTTAACCTCCACACCTGGTTATTTCCTTTCTCAAATCCCTTGGGATCTCAAGGTATATTTCTTTTTCAACCAGGGGGTTCATAAATGCAGTTATAGCATCCATCTGATGTACCTCCCAGTCATTGTGAGCAGCTGGGGCTATGAGGTCAGCAAGGTTGGTTTGCCAGTTGGGGAAAATGTTTTGTGGTAGTCTAATTCTTCAATCTGTGATCACCCTTTAGCAATAAAAATTGATTTTTTTTATGAATTTCCCATTCATATTTCTTTTTTTTTACAAAGCCATTCACCACAGATAACCTTTTTTTTTGGGAAATCAAATAGAGTAAAAAACTTTTGAAGTTTCATTGAGTAAATTTCAATTTTGAATGATTTAATCCGGTCTGAAGCGTCTGGGTGGATCTTGGCATCTTTGATGGATTTAGGGTCAGGATTTTCAATGATACAGGCTAAAACTTTTCTCAGAATTTCCAGCTGTTTGACAGTTCTCTTAATAGCAAGTAATTGATTCAAGGAAGGTCCCATAAATGACTGTTGCATTTGGTTGGTAGTTGAGATGGTGGTTCAGGTTTGGGTGGTGAATTGTGTGGCACTGGTGGAGGACCTGGATTGGGGATGAGTTGTGGCTGGGTCAGAGGAGAGGGTGTTCAAAGGTGTTGTGTTGTAGTTATAGGCAGGGGAGAATATTCTAATTCTGGTGGGTGTGTTGGTAGGATGATGGTGAACAAATTAGTGGGGGCATTGTTATTGATTTTTTCAAGGTTTTTAAAAGGGAATTCAGTTTATGCAAAGTTCACCTCACACATGATTTTCATCTTTCTGGTTGATAGATCTAGAATATGGTAATTTTGGTTTTCTTTGGTAAATGCAACAAGGACTCCTTCCCTAGCCACCTCAGAAAATTTATTTTCTTGAATTTGTTTTTGGATGTGCCTGTATGATTTGCATCTAAAGACTCAGAGGTGGTGAATCTCTGGTTTGTACCCACACCACAATCCAAACAGGGTTACATTTGATTCAGGTGTGGAACTTGTGAAGAGCCTATTGGTAATTTAAATGGAGGATTTTACTTCTTCCCAACAATTTTCCGGTGGCAAATTTCTGTGTACCATCAGGGATCTTGCTTTTTCTATGATTATTCTGTTGCTTCTCTTGGCCACTCTGTTATTTTCTGGATTTTAGGGTGCTGTGGTGTGGGTTTGGATACCTAAATTATCAAGGTAGCCTATCACTTTGTTGTTGTAAAATTCACTTCTTCCATCTATGGTGAAGGTTATGACCTTGTGTCCCAATAAACGCTTAGCTTAGAAATGAAATTTTTAATTACTTCTAGCACATTCTATGTAGATCTAGAAACTAATGGATAACCACTGCAACAGCATGCTTAGTCATCTTTGAACATTGCATAGTATGCATACATGGATTTTATACAAATTATGCCACTTAGTTCCAGATGGACATTTTCCAAGGGATATATACTTTTTCAACTTTTCTGGTTTTGAGTGGAGCGGGTGTTTTTGGACTTTTAACATCTTTCAGAGGTACTTATAAGTTCATTTCTATTGTAGTTAAAGTGGTCCAGGTTGGCCATTCATTGGAGTGTATTGTTTTTTTATGTGCCAGTTGAGAATGAATACTTTCAGTGTTTGTTTGTTGCAAGTTGATAAGATGAGTTAGACTGCTCACTTTTGGGGAGATATGGAATTCCATGAAGTTGTTTATGGATCTGCCTTTTAGTATTGTCACATTATGAGTTTTGAGCTCCAAAGTGGGTCCATTTTTGATTAAGCTAATGTATTTTTGTATTAAGATCGAACCAGAAATTATATTTTTGGAGAGTTGGGGTACGTATGATTCTCCCAAAAATTTGATTGGGAGGTTATTTTCTCTGCGGATCATGACATTTCCAATTCCTTGTACCAGAAGGGTCATCCCTCCTCCAGAAAGACATAGTTCCAAATCATTCACGTCCTCAGTAACAGTGTTTTACTCAAAGTAAGCATGGCTGTTGAACATATTTTGCTTAGAACTAGTGTCAAATATTAAGATTTCTTCACATGTTCTGCTTTTTCCATAGAAGCACATTGGTCGGGACATGTGTGAGGATTCAAAAATAGCAATTGCTAAGCCAGCTTTGGGTGCTTTGGGTATCTTGGACTGAGCCTTGTTGGAGTAACAGTTGGGTATTGGTCCTTGCAATTCCCCCAATTGGATTCTTTGCTCAATTCAAGCTTTTGGGACTGATTCATTCCTTGCATGAAATTGCCTTGGATCATGGGGTCCCAGGCAATTTTATTTGATGCATTTGATTCTGGTGCTTGGTTATGCATTACTGAGGGTTGCTTCCTCAACAATGGGGCTTTTTACAGTGTGTAACCTGTGAGTGATTAAGTGTTTCTCAACCACTTGATGATAAGTTAGCAGCCGGACTAATCTGATTATTTTCTGCTTTTCATTGTTGTATCCAGAGTGAATGGATTTTAATAGGGTAAGGAAAAGGGCTGAGTATTCCCCTAATTTTCCACACAATTTTAAGATCTTAAATTTAATGAATTTAAAATTATCCACATGATCTCAAAGTGACATGGTCAAGCCCTGTTTGAGGTGGCAGAGCTGTTTTTTTAGTTCAAATATATTATTGAGGGCCATACTGACATGTAATTCCTTAAGGTAATTCCAAATTTAAGTTTTCTTGGTATATTTGAACAAGGAGGTGGAGGTTTGGAACTTGGTATTTTGCCCAGTGGTATTTTGGTTTTCAAGGTGGCTGATAAGGCAGGAACATCAGAGAAAATTGATTGCCTGTTGCTGTAGTGGCAATTCAGGGAACTTAATGCCATTGACTATATAGTGGCCATAGTCAATGGCTTGGAGTGCTATGATTATTGATTGAGCACAGCTTGTGTAATTGTTGTTGTTGAGTTTACTCAAAAAAGTGATTTTTGGCAATAAGTTTAAAAATTCTTGTGTTCTGTTATGTTTTTGAACTTCTGTTTCTGGTTCCATTGATGGGCTGGTGGATTCCCAATGCAATGGTTGTGTGTTGTATGGGACATGAGGCCTGGAGGTAGTTTTAACTGGTATTGCAGTTGGCAATTTGCTCAAATTTGGGGAGGGTGCTAGAGGTGACATTTTGGATTGACTCTCTTGCTAACATGTAAATTTTTGAGGTGTTTGTTACACCTAATGATTATAAATGAAGGATTTTAGTATGTGACTAAGGTTTGAAAACTCCATAATGAAATACACCCACTTAATGATTATGAATGAAGGACCTTAGTATGTGACTAATGTTTGAACACTCCACAACACAATACACCCCTTAAAGCAATAGATTCCCCAAAAAAGTAGTAGAATTGATCTTTAATTTCAAGTACGCTTGTAATAGTCTATTAATGATGACTGAAACATAAAAATTATAAATGAAGGGCCCCAGTATGTGGGTAAGTTTTCAAAACTCCACAAAGAAATACACCCCTGAGCTTTTTTTGCAATAACTACTTAGTTTTTGTGAACAATAAAATGGTAAATGAAGAAGGTTGGCACTCACAGAAATAAATTCCCCAAAAACCTAGTGGAAGTCATGTTGAATCATTTATGGGAGGATATTATTGTTGATATTGATAGGTTCATGGGGAAAACTAGGAGCATCATAGGTGAGAGCATGGTTTGACTGTTGTAGTCAATAAAAAAAGGATAAATGATGTCACATGTGGTGATGTCACTGGATTAATCAGGAACATTGACCTTTGAGTTGGTTGTGATCAAGATAAGTTTGAAAATCCTTCACACTGATGTGTGAAATGAAACAACAAGGAAAGTCCAAGGCTATAATAACATAAAAAAAAAATTACTAACCACATGCCAATGACACCAAAAGGCTTAATTTTTCAAATAAAATTTCTAAAATGGCTTCAACAGGCATCATTGGCATCATTATAGCACTTTATCTATGCTAAAATCAAGCCTGTTGGTTTGCCTTCCCACTCCAAGAAGGTGTTCAATAGGGCTGGAAACCAACATCTTGATTTTGGTTAATACCTAATACCTACTCTGGTTGGGGCAGTTATTGGACCTGGAAAAGGCCATTGGGTATGGGCCGGATAGAAATTGGGTCAGGAGTTTGGCCAAAATATTTTTCAGCTTGGATATCTTGGGCATTTTTAAAAATAGCAACAAATGGTTTGGTGCCAAGTTTTTATTTTTATTTTTCATTTCAACCCATTGATAGAATTCAAAAATAATGTTGTACCAATCTAAAGAGATAATGGAGTTTGAGTTGTGAACTGAGCTGAGAGCTAGAAACAAAAGGAATAGCAACAGATGAGAAAAACACAAGAGACAGGCATCAGACTGTGAGTGACAAAAACAGACAGGAAGTCAAGACTGCAAGTGTGACTGGTTGAGGTGAGGTTGATTGTGAGTTTGGTGGATTTGGGAGGTCTTGAGTTTGTGAAGCAAGAAGATGATGACAAGCTAGAACCGTCAAATAGGTGAGTACTTGAGACATGAGTGATGAGAAGAATGAGACAGACAACAAATCTCACCAGGCATGATTTGAGTCAGAGGATGATTGAATAAGATGGAACAAGCAGGACGGAAGATGAGATCAAGGGAAGGAAAACAAGAGACATGAGACGGAAAGCTTTTACAAAGGAAAGTAAGGAGATCATGACTTGAGGTGAGGATTTTGATGAAGAAGTGTGCGATCAGAGTTGTCAGGAAGGTCAAGAGATCATTGTCAGACTGTCACCGTCCCTGAGCACCCCGGGGATCTGAGAGCGCAGGGGTGAGTGCAGGTGAGTGCAGGAAATGTGAAACCCCCGGTGGGATGAAATTGCTCTGACAGAAAATCTCAACACGCCCCATGCCTGGAGAGATGAGAAGTTGTTACCACCCCCAGTGAGTAAGACAAAAAAGGAAGGAACAACAATAAGAAGAAAAAAAAACAAAAAAAAAAGAATCACGTGGACACCAGTGAGGAAAAGGATAACTGAAGTTGTTTTCAGCTTGCTAAGTCAGCGCTTTTGGTGAGAGCGTCAGCGGGCATTTTTTCTGACTTGACAAGCATGGTTGCAATGTTTCCAGATTTCAGCTCTTCTCTCATTCCTTTGGTTTTCAAGTCAAGGTGTTGAGTTTTTGAGTTCAAGCCAAATCTCTCAATTTTATCTATCAGTCCACTGTTATCCGTATGAATTGCTATAGGGGAGACCTCAGTTGAGAAGATTTCACATGTGAGTGAGCAAATCCAGGTGGCCTCATGAAAAGCGTCAACAAAAGCATTGAGCTCCGCATTGGTAGAACTATAGGTGATATTCTTTTGCTTGCAGCTGTTCCACAATACAACGCACCCGTAAACTGCACAGAGATACCCTGTTTGAGACTGTTGAGTGTCTGGATCATCTGCCCATGATGCGTCGGAGTAAGCTGAGATCAGGAGGTCAGCATCATTTATTTTCAAGCGCAGCTTGATGTGAGAGGTTTCTTTTAGGTATTTACACATCTTTTTCAGTTTGTTCCAGTGAATTAGACCTGGCTTGACATTGAATTGTGACAAGCTGGATACAGCAAAACTCAATTCTGGCCGCAAGTAGCAAGCTATGTGATTGAGTAGACCAATGGCCAACCTGTAGTTGAAATTGAGGGTTCTGAACTTTTCATGCTCGTCATCAGTTGCGGGTTTGAGTTGAAGATTTGGAGTGAGTGGAGATTTGCTCTCTTTCGCGTCCTGCAGTCCCTGCTCCTTGAGGCCACGCTCAATTTGTTTAGGTTGGCTAAGAAGAACTCCATTGCCTTTCACTTCTATTCACATGCCAAGGATGGTGTCCGGATCTTTCACGGTGGAGCCAGAAAAGCAATTGAGGAATTTCCTTTCAAAATCATCACCATTGCCAACAAGAACTAGATTGTCCACGTGGAAGAATATTTGGGATTTGCTGTTGTTGGATAGATAGAGGCATGGGTTGCACGCAGACTCTTTGAAACCTAGTCCCCAAACCAACCTGTCAGCGTTTCATACCAGTTCTTGGGCGCCTGCTTCAACCAATAAAGAGATTTTTGAAGCATAAGGAATCTGCACTTTCTTTCCAAACCCTTTGAAGTTTGAATAATTACTTCCTTGTCGATTGGTGATTGAAGAAATGCACTTTTGACGTCAAATTGGCGGATCTTCTGCTTTGATTTGAGTGCGTAGAGGAGAATGAGACGCAAGGTTGATGGTTTGCCAGTTGGTGCGAATGTTTCTGAATAATCCAGGCCCTGAATTTGGTTGAACCCCTGCACACAGAGTCTTGCCTTTTATTGGACAGGATCTCCATGGCAGTCTATCTTGATCTTGTAAATCCATGTAGTCCTCAGTGCATTTTTTGGGTCCGGACCTTCATATTCTTCCCAAACACTAAGGTCCTTGATGGAGTCCAGTTCGACGTCCATTGCTTCCATCCAATCTAGATGTTTGTTGCATCAAAGTGCGTCTTTGTAGGTCTTGGGCTTGTAAAAGTTGAAGAATCCGTACCGTTTTGGAGGTTTGATCCTTGACCGGTCTTGTAGTACCCATACAACGGGTGCGACAGGTGGCTGAACGTCTCGACTGGTCTCCTGAGACATTGTGCGATTTGACTGCTTGGTGGCAGGGGGAGATGGTGAGCTTGCTTCTTCTGAGGAGTGACCAATTGACTTGTCTTCATCTGCTGAGCTGATAGAATTGTTGGATCTGTCTTGATAGTTTTTCCAAGGTACACAATGGTCAGGGCAATCTTCAGGAGCTGGCGTTGAATCACCATTATCTATTTTGGATTCCACATTGAAGTTGGGTCCACTCATTTGCGGTGGAGGCATTTGCAAGAATCTGACATGCTTGGATGAGACAATAGAACCATGCTTAGTTAATATTTGATATGAGTGAAGAAGTTGATTGAAGCCTACTAATGTGCCTTCTTTGCCCTTTGCATCAAATTTCAATCCTTGCTCTCTTTTATTGATGAGATAAATGCACGGTTTTCCAATGGGTTTTAGGAAGGATGAAGGAAGAGCTTGACCATGTATCTTCTCCCAAGGCGTTTCCATTTCACCTTTCAGTGGGATATGATTCAGCATCAAGCAGCACCCCTTCACCACCTTGTGCCACACCGTAGATGGGAGACAACCGTCCTTAATGGTTGCTTGTGTGGATTCAAAAATAGTGCCGTTAGCTCGCTTGGCTCGCCCATTGTGCTCCGGGTGATACAGTTCTGAAATGATGTGGGAGATGTGTTTGTCTTCAAGGAAGGAGGAGAGTTTCTTGTTGATGAATTTGGTTCCTCCATCAGTACAGACCTCAGAGGGATACACGCCTTGGAAATGTTGTTCCTTCTCAAGCAGACTGATGATGATATCAGCAATCTTGTCCTTTGAAGCCATTGGGAATGCAGCAAGATAGCCAGTAGCATTGTTTACTAAAGACAAGATGAATCGGTGACCCAATTTGGAGGATGGTTGGATTGGCCCCATGAGGTCAAGATGTATTTTGTCAAAAGCTTTGGAAAACCTTGTGGATGAGAGTTTGAAAGAAGATTTTGTGATTTTGCTTTTGACACATTTGACACACTGAAAATTTTGTTTAACTTCACAAGGAATATGTTGAGTAAGAGAAGCAAGTCTTGATAGAGACGCATGTCCGTATCTTCTGTGAATCTCAAGTAGGGTGTCTTCTGGCAAAGAGATGGTGGATGAGAAAAGATTTTTCGGAGATGAAACAGCATTGTAGGAGGGCGTAGGTAGAGTGTAGAGATTGTCTTTTATCCGTCCACTTAGTAAAACCTTACCTGCATGAGACACAGAGAATTTACTACAGGTTGAGGTGATTGAGCAACCCTTGCCGTTCAAAGCACCTGCACTGATTAAGTTGATGGTCACGTTGGGTACATAGAAGGCATCACTGAGTTTGAGCGTAAGATTGTCCCAGCAAAGTATTGCAGTACCTCTCCCCTTTATTGGCAGGCTGGCTCCTTCTTTCCCCGTCTTGATAGGTTCACTGGAGTAGGGCTCCATCTTGCTAAATAAACAACTGTCGTTGATCATGTGGACCAATGCTCTGCTATCAAGTAAGAACCGCCGATTTGAATTGCTGTGTTCAATCCACTGATTGAGTAAGGCTAGATAGTGAGCTGAATGTGACTCAGCCTTGGCTTTTGGTCCACCCTTCTTTGCTTTCCATTTTTCTTGATTCTCTCTCCACCATTCAGGGGCTACTTCATGATGAAGGTGCCAACATTCTCCAGCCGAGTGATTCTTATCTTGGCTAGGATGATGATAGCCTTTGACTCATTGCTTCAAGTTGGATCCTTTGGATGACATAGTGTGTGTGGCGGTTTTTCCTCCAAAAAGAGCAACATCTCCCTTTATTCTAGAGTTTGAAATAGAGGATTGAGCCATGGATTCATTATTGAGTTGATTCAGATGGTTGAGTATGAATTCTACCGAGAGCTCCTTGTCAGAATGCATGATTTGCCTTTTGAAATTGTCCATGGAGGTTTTAAATTTGAAGAGAATGAGATATTCCAATATGTCATCAGGCAGGTTGATACCAACCTTGCCCATCTTTTTGAGGAAGACCTTCACCTTTGTGATGAAATCAACAATATTGTCAGGATTGAATGAGAGGTAGAGAAGACTGTTGAAGACCCTGGCTTTATTTGATGCTTGAGATGATGCGTACTTGTGAATGATGGCTTTCCATAGGAGTTTGGCCAAATTCCTGTTCTCGGCCGTGACTATGTTCTTGTGCGCTGTAGAGTCTAGTTTGGAGATTATAAGAAGCTTGAGTTTGTTGTTGACAGAAGTTTCCAACACAGAGATCTCGTCATTCATGGCTATAGTGCATCCTCTGACATCAAGCACCGCATCCATTTTATCCCTCCAGATTCTGTAATTGTCTTCTCCAAGCAAAGGAGTTGTTTCGAGAGCAGTCTTGATCATAGTTTGTTTGAAGGATTCCATGGTGCCCCGTTAGGATCCTCTCTCAGTTGATTATTCAGCAGTTGAGAGGGGTCTTGATAGGTCCTTTTGGCTTTTAACCGTGAAGATATAATGGATTTTGAATTGTGAACTGCGCTGAGAGCTAGAAACAAAAGGAATAGCAACAGATGAGAACAACAAAAGAGACAGGCATGAGACTATGAGTGACAAAAACAGACAGGAAGTCAAGACTGCAAGTGTGACTGGTTGAGGTGAGGTTGATTGTGAGTTTGGTGGATTTGGGAGGTCTTGAGTTTGTGAAGCAAGAAGATGATGACAAGCTAGAACCATCAAATAGGTGAGTACTTGAGACATGAGTGATGAGAAGAATGAGACAGATGTCAAATCCCACCAGGAATGATTTGATTCAGAGGATGATTGAATAAGATGGAATGAGCATGACGGAAGATGAGGTTGAGGGAAGGAAAGCAAGAGACATGAGACGGAAATCTTTTATAAAGGAAAGTAAGGAGATCATGACTTGAGGTGAGGATTTTGATGAAGAAGTGTGCAATCAGAGTTGTCAGGAAGTTCAAGAGATCATTGTCAGACTGTCACCGTCCCTGAGCACCCCGGTGAT
Organism: Puccinia polysora; assembly: GCA_025617555.3. NCBI lineage: Eukaryota > Fungi > Basidiomycota > Pucciniomycetes > Pucciniales > Pucciniaceae > Puccinia > Puccinia polysora. Next base: position 26,834,040 of record CM062614.1, on the reverse strand, counting down.
CTGAGAGCGCGGGGGTGAGTTCAGGTGAGTGCAGGAAATGTGAAACCCCCGGTGGGATGAAATTTCTCTGACGTGAAATCTCAACACCATCCCAGTCACAAACCTAAGAAAAGAAATAAAAAATATATAAAAAAAGGAAAAAATGATATATATATTTAGGAAAGACCACAAAAGCAACAGGAGACTACCATCAAACCTTTCCAAAACTTCCATACCACTCTTTTGAGCATAAAAAATAATCAATGGAGTCAGAATCTCAGGAAGCACATTGGGGCAGAATAATAGCGTTTGATTTAGAAATGATCTTTTCCAATGACACAATTTCTTCTTGGATTCAAATAAATTATTGAGACACCTGAGAATGGTTGAGGTACATTGAATCAATTGAGCTCCAATAAAGGATTCCATTGGCTTCTTTGGGCTTCTCAACTCCAGAAATACAATTGGGGATCTTGGACTCAATGTGAATTCTGCCTCAAGAAGTTTGAAATTTTTTTGCTTTCAAGTCAAATTAAAATCTTTCATTTTTTATTGTTGCTTGATCCTTCAGTAGATTCTGAAAATGGCTGATTTCTTTGGAACTTCTGTTATTCTGTTCTGAATATGGTAAGAGCATTTTTGGGACTGATTTTGAAGTTGAAGTTTTCAAGGAGCATGTCATGATGAATTGCATAGCATGATAACTTGATTTGGGGGTCAGTTATCATGGCAAATGTTGGAGAAAATTTTTCCAAGGACAAGCATACCTTTTTATTTATTTTTATGATCATATTTATTGCCACTGGAACCAGTTGAGTCAACTCATATTTTGTGTTGATTTCAATCATTTTACCTATGAAAATTTGCAGGGAATATCTTGGATTTGGTTACTGGGTGAAGCATAGGAGCTTTTTTGCATCATTGAGTGGTTCAACAAAGTTGATTATCTGTGAAAATATCTACCACTCTAACCAATTAATATTGAATTTTTTGATTTTGATCACTCAAAAACAAGTTTTCACATATTCTTGAATTCATGAACTCTTTTAAAAATTAGGTAATTTAAACTCCATTGGACCTTGACATCAAGGATTATAATATTGACAGAGATTTTCAAATTGTTGGAATCATCACATACTTTCAGAAATTTTTGAAACTGTTCTCAATTCTCCATTGATGAGAAAAAGCAGGTGGAAGATCTCTGTATCCTTTGCAGAAAATTTCCCAGATTAAAATCTGATTGATCTGGAGTGTTGAAAAGATTGAAAATGGAGAGGGGATTGGTTTCAAAAATGAGAGTACTGTTGGTCTCTAAATTGTACACAGTCTGAAAAAACTTCAGGCCATTTTTTTCGGAAAGGCTGATTGTATGAGCCATGAACCCTAATAGGTCCATCTCATAATTGAACTTCTGATTTGTGAGTCAAGAAATCTTCTTGGCCATTTTAATATTGTTTAAAGCATTTTCAGCTGTGATTAACAAGAATTTTCTGAGAAAATCTTTATTCTTGAGGGAAGTACAGAAGATTCTGGCTAGATTAAAACCATTGTGTGATCTTTGAGAATTGGAAATTATTTGACTCCAATATTTTGAACTTTTCCTTTGGAATCTTGAACTTATTTGAAGAAGACATACCAGATATAGTGGATGCTCCAATTTAAATTTGGGAAGTTTACAATTTTGATCAATAAAATGCACCATTATACCAAAATATTCTCACCAAGTTGGGAAATTCCAAGTATCTACAGTAAGGTTCATTGCTTTAAGACCTTCTTTGAAGGTCTTGATGTGTTCAAAATAAGCAATATTTAGAATGTAAAATAAATTTTGAATTTATTTTTGTCAGTTTATCATTGGTGGTGTGTGGGAATTTATCAATGTGAGAAGACTGATAAATGAAAAAACCTCCACAATCAAAAATGGAAGGTTGACCTCTTTGATGAAGTATGCAATAATATTTTTAACAAGAAGGGTTTGATTTATATCTGAAGATACAAAATAATGAGTTTCTTTTAATGGTATAATGAATAAAGAAATTTCTTAAAGTCTTTTGAATGATCAACCCTTTGAAGAATTCATTGAGCTTGGATTGATCTTTGAAGGCCTTTGGGGATTTAAAAGTTTGTGTATTTGCATTAGATTCTCACTCATTAAGTTGGTGCTCTTTTGATTTTATCAAAGGTGGAGTTTGCCACATGAGCACCCATTCAAAAGCGGAATAATGCAGATTAATTATGATTTTTTTCCCTTTGGTGAAAAAGTATGACCATACCCAACCTTTGGAGCTACTACTTCTTGGAACTAATTTTCTATTTTTTTGCTGGCTTATGATTACATATGATCAGTTGAAACTTTCTTCAAAGTTTGGAACTTTTTTTGGCAAGGAGGAGGTTCAAATTGAGAAAGAAATATTTTTGCACTATCATTTGAGTCAGAATTTGAGTAAATATCAATTGGGTGCTTAGAGCGTATGGAAATATTTGGGTATTATGAGGGGTGGGATTGGTTTTTTTTTTGGTTAGGCAATGGAAATATTTAAAGATAAGAAATTTGATTCAGGATCTGAAGCAGAAAATATACCTTTCAATTTCAAAACAGGGCAGAAAGGGAGAAAAACAGATATCAACCAACATGAGGGCATAGGGTTGGATGGGTGAGGCCAAAGAGATAATGAAAACCAAAGTTTTGAACACATAAATTAGCCATCCAACAATTGCAATTGCTACCAGATAAATAATGGGTACCTAGGTGGGATGAAGTGGGCGTTCAGTGGTTGGAAATTTGGTCAAAGGAATTCAAAAATGAAGGATACAAACATACCATGTAATGTCTAGAGGATATAATGGATTCAGAGGAAGGGAAGTGGGGGGGGTTAGAGGGGCAGTCAATGGATGAAATTCAAATACAATGGAGCAGTAATCAGAGGGCACAGGATTGAAGAAATGGAGTGATATGAAAAGGGGGCTTGGCGATTATAGACACATACCATGGAAACAAAGAAAAAAGGGCAGTTGGGCATTGGGCCTTGCTTATGAACCCAATACCTGAAGGTATTGGGCTGAGCCATCAAAAAATGATACCCAACCAATGGGTATAACTACGCATTGAGGGTTTGAATTGGTCATTGGGGTTGGGTATGACTTGGGGTACAGCCTTATCATTCAGCCTTTATAAGCTTTAAAGGGATTCCTGAGGCGGGAGAAAATGCCATTTGATGATGTTTTGGCCCCCAAAAGGCCTGTAAACATTCCTTGAGTCCCTGGAAGAATAAATTAAGGCCTTCAGACCACCTTTTGGGTCTTTCTGAGGTATAATGTTTTGGAAAATTCACCTATGGAAACCAATTCATTAAATTAAATATATAAAAATAATATTAATATATATTTCTTGAAGTGAGTTCAAATTTGACATTGAATTTGATAAAGAAAGGGTGATTTTAAATTCATGGCTACACCTGAGCCGTGCAGACACCACCCAATTTGAGTGTGGTTGGGCTGTACTCCACATGGCACCTGACCGCTGGTGGTGGCAGAGAAACTACATTTGAGCCGTATAGAGCCCCACAAGGCTCAAATGTAGTCATTTTGCAGTGCCACACGGCCAGACTAACCACATTTGAGTCGTGTGGGGCTCTACACGGCTTGAATGTAGTTGTGTAGCCATGCCACACGGCTACAAGTCTGGTGGGCAAAAATAAAATAAAAAAAATAAAGGGTAAAAAATAAACCTAAATAAACTAAATAAAGATACAAAAAAAAACAGAAATCAACCAAAAGATCAAAAAGGTTGATTTTTTGTTTTAAATACAAAAAAATAAGAAACAAAGTAAAAATAAGTAAAAATAAATAACTAAAACAAAAACGCCAAACACTGAAGGGGCTGCTTCCCCCCAGACATGGCTCAAAACCGCCGGGTATGGGGGTAAACAGCTCAAATACCCCATGTACAGGGTGTATATGCCCCCCAGGGGTTGTGCATGTTTGAGACAACCCCTTGGGCGCGTCTAGACGCTTTTTTTGCCTGAACGCGCGTCTTGGATCTTTAATGGGCCCCCACCCGTCCATTGGGCCGTGTAGGGCCCTACATGACTCCCACACAACAGGGAGTCATGAATTTAAAATCACCCTAAAAATGAACATCCAATGCAAGAAAAATTATAAAACATCAATTTAATTGTAAAAGGTTAGAGATATCCAGTGGAATATGGATACTTCTGTACAAAAAAACAAAAATAAAATAATAAACATGCCACAAAAATCTTTTTAATGCTTAAGATTCAAAATTTTTTAAAATTTCAGAAGAAGTATCATGAAGTGCATAAATAATTATGAAAAATATATAGATTATACTTCTTTGATGAAAACTAAAGATTTTTGATGGAATTTAAATACCTTTGTAGCAAGAATTTAAATACCTTTGTACCAAGAATTTAAATACCTTTGTAACAACAAAAAAAGTAATAGAAAAATAGTAAATAGATCTAGTTTGAAAGGAGAATTCAAACATGTGGAAATATTTCAGAAAATTTTCATAAACTAAATTAATAAAGGAATCAAATTGGTAAACTTGATTTCCTTGAATAAGAATTTAAATTTCCAGTAATATCTAAATAACTTACCACCAAAATAAAATCAAATAGAAAAATACTACATATAACTATAATATGCAGTGCATTATAATATTTTCAAATATTGCAACAAATAAATTATTGAACAGCATAATAGGGTGTATTAAATTTACGCAAACCAGCCATTTTTGAATGGTGGGTTACAACCCAAATCTGCCATTTCAAACCTGCCATCAAAAATAAAAAAAAATCACTTATTTCAAATAAGACGTGTCAGATTTTACCAAAAATAAATGGGGTTTTTCAGATAAATTATTTCAATTCTTTAAACACCTCAACCACACATAAGTCCACATCATACACCCCTGGCGCCAACCTCCAGCCTCATTGGAAAAATTCTACCTCCAACCTCATCCAAAAAAATTGATTCATTGCCCTCATCACTTTATCGCTCTCATCTCTTCATTTCTATCCTCATTGCTTCATGTCTCATCCCCTAATCATTTCTTTCTCTCATCACTTTATTTCTCTCATCACTTTCTTTCTCTCATTAATTCATAACTCTCATCTCTTCATTGCTATCCTCATTGCTTCATCTCTCATCCCCTTGTCATTTAATCACTCTCATCACTTTATTGTTCTCATCACTTCATCAATCTCATCACTCTCATCAATTGATCACTCTCATCACTTTATTGCTCTTTTCAATTCATCAGTCTAATTGCTTTATTGCTCTTTTCACTTCATCACTCTCATCACTTTATTGCTCTAATCTCTTCATTGCTATCAGCATTGCTTCATCTCTCATCCCACAATTTCTCTCCTCATCACTTCATCAGTCTTATAATTTCATTGCTCTTACTCTTTCCAAAGATCAATAAAAGTTGATTTTCCAGAGGTGAAAAACTGCAATGGTTTGATATTCTGTTTGGCCTGTTCGAACTCTTCTGGGGAGGTTTTCCAACTGTTATTTTTTTTGGAAAAAATGGAAGCATACTTATACAAAGGGTTTTTTTTTCACAGACCACACAACCTTTTGATCAATCTCCTCCTCTGCTACTTTCAAAGAGGTTTTGGAATCACTCTATTTTCAGCTCTCTTTTGCCAACAAGGCCTATAATTTCAACCTATCTGTATGCTTATCAAATAATTTCCTTCAATTTTTTTCCCTTCCATCAAAATGCTTTAATTATGGTGGGGATCAAGAACAAATTCAATTTTTTTTGTAAAACTTTGATGGTGGTGGGAGTGATAGAATCTTTTTCCAACAAGCCATATCCATTCCACTTCTCTGTATGCTTATCAAATCATTTCATCCTACCTTGTTTCATCCCATCCATATAATTCAATTGAGGTAAGAATCAACAAAGGCTTCAATTTTTTGTTTAATATTTAAAGGGTGGTGGGAGTGTTAGAATCCAAAATTTAGTTGCACACTATGGGATTTGAACCCATGACCTCAACATTCATCAGTAATGTTTCAACTGCTAAGCTTAGTGGGCCATTGTGCCTGCCCACTCACTTATCACAAGATTGTATTCATCAAGATCCTCTTGGATAATTATAGAATTATCATTCATCACTCAAGACCAATCCAAGACTAACCCTTAAGTCTGACCTCCACAATTTTCATTGGAATTTGAGTCATACTTTGATCCAAGTCCAATACATTCCAATAAAATCCAGAAAAGTAGAAATCCTACTTGGGCTTGGCGGTTAGAGAGGATTATCATCATCATGAGGAGGAGGAGGAGGAGGAGGAGGAGGAGGAGGAGGAGGAGGAGGAGGGGAGGTGGGAAGGTGAGCAGTGAATGAAGAAACAACGGTTGAAGAGTCAATTGAGATATTTGTCACTGGTTGGGAGCTTGCTGAGTTGATGGGAGAGCTTGAGCAGGGAGGCCACCAAGGAAGGGCTACTAATAGAGCTCCAAGCAATCAATTTATAGATATCTCTAACAAATTATCAACCTTGATCCTCCTCCTCATCATCATCATTCTTGTGGAGAGATCTTAGATTTGAGCATTGATTGGGTTCCATGCCTAGGTGGAAGAGCACAAGTTTTAACTCCTTATAGTGTTGATTCTTGAATTGAGGTCTCAGTGGTAACAAGCTCAATATTTTCATTGTTGCCATCAATCATTGAGATGATCCCAATCCTGCTTTGCTCCTTGCTGTTACTGGTACCAAACTTTGATGATCTTCAGGCTTGACCACCTCAATCATCTTCAGTCCAGTTGCCAGGATGCATGAAGTCAATCTACAAATGACCACAGCTTGTTGCTCCTACCCTGATAATCATTGGATGATGGGGCTGGAAGATTCAAGAGGTAAGATCAAATGGAGATTTGAAACACAACTGAAACCTTACCCAGGGCTTTTCGGTTGGAGGTCAAGGATATATCCTGAGGGTTTGAATTGATAGCTTTTACAATAAATAATTGAATGTTGATCCTAGCTTGAGTTCTGAATGATTGAAACACGTAAGGGTTGCAACCAGGATGAAATTAGTGAATCAATAATTGATGAATCCCAGGTTGGGTGTCACCCTTGCAGAGGGCCTTAGTTGTGAGACTGGTGAAGAATAACATCAATGGATGTGAGCCAAGCTAACTATGAGGGAGGAGTGAGACGACATTGATTGGTGGTGGTAGTTGGTTGATCAACAAATGGGGTAGTGCTTGTACTTGATGGAAGCTTTATTGATCAAAGGCTAGTTGGCCAATCATTTCAAATAACTTGAGACAATTTTTTTCCAAGTTATGGTCCAAATGAACTCATGACTGACTTGAGAAATTCATATTTTGATGAGATTGAATACCAAACCAAATTCAAGATGGTGATGGGTGAGTATATGATTGATGATGAGTTCAAATCCATTGGGCTGACAGTGTAATAATCTGAATTGCTTGAAGTGGCCACTGTACAAGGTCAGATTGCAATGGCTTAGGGGGAGTTTGATCAACTGATTCAACATCTTGATGGAATTGTGATTATTATTGGAGTGTAGATGATGATGATCCTGGATGATGATTTGGACTTGACCAAAAAATGTTGAGCAGGGGATAGGATCAAACTGGTCTTCCAGAACAATGGTTGGGGTCTATCAGAGAGGATCCTTTAAACTTGTTTTGGAGATAGGATCAGATGTGGATTGGATGGATGAGTTTGCAACTTTCTGGGGAGGTGGTGGGTGATTGGATGAGGTTTGGAAGGCGGTGGTGGTGATTGAGGTCATTTGGTGAAGTATTTGAGGAAATCAAGATGGGATTGAGATGTGGATGGGTTTTTTTTCATGCAATGGATGGTGGATGAATGATGATGCATAAATGGAAGATTTGATTTTATAAATCCTCCATTTCCATGAAAAAACCCTTTCAAAATACACAATTTAGGGGTTATGTGTATTTCAGAAACCCGCCATTTAAAATGGCTACTTTGATAAAAAAAAGGGCCAGTTTCTAATGGCAGGTTTGCTAACTCAGATACACCCTACTAAGAATTATAAAATAAAAATTGATTTTCTTGATAAAAAAATATTATTTATGATGTAATATAAATATTGCTTACCAAAAATGAAAAAATACAAAAATTCCTGCATGAAGAAATTAAATGAGGGAATTCAAATATACTTTGATATTAAAATATAAACTCCATTAAGTGCAAGAATGATCAAAGAAATCTCAGAACTTGATTTTTTCAATAATGAATCATTTACATTTGATGTTATAATTTGTGTAATTGATGAAAAGTTGGTTGAAGAATATAAAAATTTTGAATTCCCCTCATGAAATAGATATGTGAAGAATTTTTTATCCTTTTTCTTGTTTTTGGTACAATGGTATTTACATTCCATCAGAAATATACACTTTCCTTGAGAGAAACATGTTTTTCAAATCTTTTGTAACTAGTTATTTAATGGATAATATTATTGTTTTTATATCTTAGAATATTCAAAATACCAGAATGAAACACATGTATTCATAATTTTCTGGTTTGTTTTATGTTTTTCACAAAGGTATTTATGTTCCACTAAAAATATTTCAGTTGATGTATACAAAATGAATAATTACCATTTTTCTGAAATTGGATGATTATTTTTTCAAATATGAGTTCTTACTTTTATTCCTTGCTAAAAATTGATATATTTTGAAATTTTACAGGGAAATGAAAAATTTGCAACCCTGTGGTTGCAAACGGGCACAAAATGCTGTTTACAACCCATCTGAGTTGCAAATGGTTAATTAAATTAAAAATATAAATAAAAAAATTGTAATGAAATGAAATAAATAAAAAATCAAAAAATATATAAAAAATAAATGAATAATAGAAATGACATATATATATATATATAATGAAATGAATAAAATCTAAAAATTGCTCTTTTTTTGCCATTCCCAACCCAAAATGCTCTGCTTGGTGTAGAAAAATGGGTTGCAAACTGCCATTGACAACCCACCTGAGTTGCTAATGGCTGTTTGCAACTCAAATGGGCTGCAAATGGCTGTTTGCAACCCATTTTGGGTTCCAAATTGTGCCCAGCAAACCATTTTGGGTTGCGAACGGGTTGCAGGGGGTTGCACATTTAAAATTAAATTAACTCAATTGTTTTCCCTCATTGAATTCTCCAAAAACATTTCAACCCAGAAAGACCCCACAGGAGGTCTGAAGGGCTCAATTTGGGCCCAGGGCCTCAATAGAGAATATCGGAGTTAACATTTTCAATATTTTAAATGGCTGGTTTCAGGCTGGTGCATTTGGTTTTTTAAAATTTAATTTTTTTCAGATAAGCCCATTGATTCATTGTTTGTTTTAATAATTTTTTTTTTTCAAAAATTGATTTTTTTTCCAGAAATAGAAATTCTAAATTATTCAAAATTTTAACTCTGATACACCCTAATTAGTATTTGCATGCCTTTTGGGGCCCAAAAAGCCATGAAATTGTGTGTTCTACACCCCAGGCACCACTTTAAAGCTTGAAAATTCTGGAACACTTCATGGTGTGGGTAAGAAGGTCTTTTGGCATCCCAATAGCAAACAAATTTTCTATAATAAAAATTATCCTAGATGGCCTCCTTTTAGAATTTTTTTGCTCAAAACAAGCCTTTTGGAGTCATTAGCATGTGTTTAGTAATTTTTTTGGCATTTTTAAAACCCGGGCAACCAGGAGATTGTATTGGTTTTGAAAGATAATCTGAAAATGAATGAATTCAATTAAACTCAAATGCTTTTGAATCAACATTAATATGTCAAATATTAAAAGATTGGCTAATGTTAAATTCACAGCTCATTGAGCCGTGTACACGATTCTGTACAAGGCTCAATGGGCCATGTGGCACCCTAGACAACTCTAATGAGCCGTGTGGCTTGCTACACGGCTCAAATGGGCCGTGTGGCATGCTACACGACTCAAATGGGCTGTTTGGCATGCTAAAAGTCCCATTTGAGTTGTGTGGCACGCTAAAAAACTAAAATCAAGTTGTGTAGCCTCCACTCAATCATAAATAATGAATAATAAATTATAAATTATAAATTATAAATTATAAATTATAAATTATAAATTATAAATTATAAATTATAACTTATAACTTATAAATTATAAATCATAAATTATAAATTATCAATTAAAAATTATAAATTATGAATTATAAGTTATAATTTATAATTTATAAATTATAAATTATAAATTATAAATTATAAATTATCAATTACAAATTATAAATTATGAATTATAAGTTATAATTTATAAATTATAAATTATAAATTATAAATTATATATAATAAATAATAAATAATAAATAATAAATAATAAATAATAAATAATAAATAATAAATAATAAATAATAAATAATACATAATACATAATAAATAATAAATAATAAATAATAAATATTAAATATTAAATAATAAATAATAAATAATAAATAATAAATAATAAATAATAAATAATAAATAATAAATAATAAATCATAAATAATGAATAATAAATAATAAATCATAAATAATAAATAATAAATAATAAATAATAAATAATAAATAATAAATAATAAATAATAAATAATAAATAATAAATAATAAATAATAAATAATAAATAATAAATAATAAATAATAAATAATAAATAATAAATAATAAATAATAAATAATAAATAATAAATAATAAATAATAAATAATAAATAATAAATAATAAATAATAAATAATAAATAATAAATAATAAATAATAAATAATAAATAATAAATAATAAATAATAAATAATAAATAATAAATAATAAATAATAAATAATAAATAATAAATAATAAATAATAAATAATAAATAATAAATAATAAATAATAAATAATAAATAATAAATAATAAATAATAAATAATAAATAATAAATAATAAATAATAAATAATAAGTAATAAATAATAAATAATAAATAATAAATAATAAATAATAAATAATAAATAATAAATAATAAATAATAAATAATAAATAATAAATAATAAATAATAAATAATAAATAATAAATAATTAATAATTAATAATTAATAATAAATAATAAATAATAAATAATGAATAATGAATAATAAATAATAAATAATAAATAATAAATAATAAATAATAAATAATAAATAATAAATAATAAATAATAAATAATAAATAATAAATAATAAATAATAAATAATAAATAATAACTAATAACTAATAAATAATAAATAATAAATAATAAATAATAAATAATAAATAATAAATAATAAATAATAACTAATGAATAATAAATAATAAATAAAAAATGAATCATAATACCAAGTAATAAATCATATATAATAAATAATAAACAATAAAAAATAATCAATAATCAACAAACAATTAATAATAAATAATAATAAATAATAAATTATAAATTATAAATTATATGGAGTAGTGCATGGGCCCCCACGCGTTGGGGGGCCCTACACAACTTCCACAGGCCATGTGGGGCCGTGTACACGGCTCCCACACGCCGGGCTGTGTATACAGCTCCCACACGACTGGAGCCATGAATTTAACATCACTGTAAAAGATTTTCAAACTCCATTTTTGAATAAAAATGAATAAATAATTCAAAATAAATTTCTTTCATGTTGAGATATGATACTTGCTTTCATGCAGTCTTAAGAAAATATTCCCTGCATTCTTGTAGTTGGTACTCATTCATTTTGTCCTCAAAAAGTGACATTAACATCCACCTCTACAAGCATATCTTGACCACTGGGAAGCAAGCGTCCTTAGTATAGTTTGTATTAAAATTTCAATGCACATGAGAGACCTGGATTCATTTCCCATAGGACACAATTTATCTTCAAATTCTTAAATTTCAGAGATTTTTCAGATATTTTCCCAGTAACTTTTAACATTCCATATTTCCTTTGATTTATGTTATTTTTTTCCCTTAAGGTTTCAAACAATTCATCAAACCAATATGATTTATTTGCCAAATTATTTTATTTCATTTGTAAAGCCGAATTGTTTTGAAAGAAATGGGATCAGTGAATTTCTCAAAACAACAAAACCAACAATTTTCAATAAATTCTGGAATCTCACAAAAAGGGAAAAATTCAACTCAACTTATAATGTGGAACTCAAATAGCATCAGAAATATTTAATATGAAATTGAATTGAGTTCAAAAACAAACCAGCGGGTTGACACATGAGAGGAACAAAATAACAAAGATGAGACAGAGTTTGGACAATGCAGAAGAACAGGAATGGAACCAACAGGTCTTCAAGACAGTTTCCACAACAATGTTTGGGGCAGTGGGTCAAGCATTGGTTGAGTTGCAGGAGGTTGAGCAAACTGAGGCAAGTAGGCAGTAATGTGGTCGAGGTTTTAGAAATTCAGAGCTTGAGAGCACGAGAAGACTGGCTCTTACCAGTTACCAGATGGATGAGGTTGAGTGCCCAAACAGTGAGGGGTTGATGGGTTGTGGTGGATCCCCAAAAGGGTGTGGTGATGAGTGGTGGTTGATTTGAGTAGCCGACAAGTGAGCAAGAGGAAGATGTTGAGGAAACAGGAAAGGAAAACAATGATACAAAAAAGATGAGGAGATAACAATGATGAAAAGAGACAGGAGAGAAATGATTGGGTTCAGGAGAAGACAGGTTGCTCCCCCAAGGGATCTGAGATCTTGAAGCAGGGAACCCGGAGGGGGGCGCGTGATCTGCATGGTGGCGGCAGGGCTAGTGCAGCCGGAGTGAGGGAGACATGAAAGTTAACAATTTTTTCTTCCTAAATTTCACAATTCATCAGATATTCATCTTGATTATTAACTAAAAATAATATAAATACCATGAAAAAAAGTGTTGATCTAATTTATTTTTACCATGAATTAAAAACTTAAGTCTCAGAAATTTTTTAGTTTTACTCTGACTCAACTTTGAAATCAAATCTATTAACAATCATACTGAATGAAAAAGAATGGTTTCATTTCCTATCTTTCTGGGACATTTATATTGGGGTATTGATTTTAATTCTTGTATTATCATCAAAATATTATATTTGAATGATTTGAATCATCAATCCATCTCCATGTCAAAGAACAGATGCTAAAATAAACAATCATAAAATTTAAAATAGATAAATTGATTGTTTTTGAACTGAAGAATTTGGCCTTTTAAATGTGTCTAAAAATGAAACTACTGATCATATGGGCCAGGTGGGACCCAGCACTCACCTGAGTCCGACCAAAATCTCACCTGGTGGGGGTGTAACTGGCGGACATGCCGCCCCCCCTCTTTCTCTCAAATCCCTGAAGGGGGCGGTCAAACCCCCCTACCAGGGGCCCTGGGGGTTAAAAACCCCGGGGCGTTGCTACAGTAAGTGGGCTGGGGGGTGGTCAGGTCCCCTCCAGCCCATTGCTCCTCCCCCATGGTAAAGGGGGGGGGAGAGCGCCCCTTTGATGGTGGGGGGGTGGTCAATTCCCCCCCACCACCAGTTGCCTTGATGCAACTGGCCTGGCCACCTCTTTTGGTGGGGGGTGATCAAGTCCCCCCCACCATGACCGGTTGCCCCTTGCAACTGGTTGCTGGTTGTTGGCATAGCCTACAAATACTTCTTCCCAAGAGATCTCATCAAAATTTTTCCCCAACTTGAATTTTTCTTGAGTATCCAGGCCATGCAGCCAAAAGGCTTGAAAATTTGTGGGTTTGGAGCCTGCTTGAAACAAATGCTTGTCAGGGATTTCCTTCTATTTGATAGTGATGGAAGAGAGTTAGTGACCACATTGAAAATCATGATGGCTTCACCCCACCATTCCGGCAACACATTTTCATGGATCAACATGCCAAGGGTCATCTCTATAATGGTCCTGCTTGCTTGTTCTGCAAAAATATGATTCTTGGGGGGTTGTATGGCGGCAAGAAAAGGTGTGCGATCCCTTTTTCTTCAAGAAAAAAATGATATCTCTTTATTAAAAACTCACATCCTCCATTGATGATTATTTTCTTAATTTGAAAAACTTTTTTTATTTCAAAAAGGCTTTGAGAAAATTAAATGAGTCACCCGCTACATCCTTGGTATTTATAAGCCATATTCTGATATAAAAGAGAATTGATCTACTAGGGTGAAGAAGTGTTTCATCCCTCTATTTGTGGTTGGAGAAATTTGGCTGCACAGTATTCAATGCACAATTTCAATTGGAGAATTAGAACCTCAAAAGTGGTCCTTAAAAGGGTTTCTAACCATTTTGCCTTTCATGCAGGTTCCACATGAGATTTTATCTTCTTTTAGGGTGCCTGCCATGGTGATGTTAATTTGGGAAAAGTTCCATGCCCAAGAGAATTATTCCAGAAAGTGAAGTTTTCTTTAGAATTACTGGTGAGGAGGGAAAAGAAAGGATTTCTTTTAAAAGTTCTGGAAATAAGGTACAGGAATCAATTGATTATTTCACATTGGATAATTAGAATTTTTCCATATCAACATCTTCTATCTCATTCTTTATTTAAATGATGGACTTCCACCTCACTAGTCTGCAAATTCAAAATAAGTTTCTGCTTATTATTGGAACATACAATCATTTAATAATGTTCATTGCACTCCCATCCTCCAGCTGTAAGGTGTTGTTGCTTTCCATCATTAAATCCAGTGATACTCTGCTTTTGCTGGTCAGGATTTTAATTTTTGTGTGTTGGCTTTTGGTGAACCAGAAAAGTTTGTTAATTAAGTGATTGCTTGCTCTCAAATTCAAAACCACTGAATTTTCATCAAGATGGCTACTTTTTAGAAGGCTAGTTCAAAATTCAAGAGGTTGGTATTTTTAATCTATGTTGATTTTAGTGGTCATGTCCAATTTTCTAGGCCTATTTTCTGGTCTGAGCTCTGGATGAATTGTCCAGCACAGATCTTTGGTGTGTCCTGAGCAAGGTTTGAGTCTTCCTCCCTTACAGTTCCTCTTGTTTTATCCAAACTCTCTTTTCTTGTATTTAATAGGGATGTGGCACTTTGAATTGGCGTTAAGTAGGTATTTGAGTCTGCTTCATGGCTAGGGCTGAACCCTGATTACTCAAATTTGGGTAATACTTGATTTCTGACCCAATTGGGTTGGGGTTTGGGCTCTCCCAAGGGCATTGGTCATGGGTCAGGAGTTGGGCCAAAAAAATTGTGACCTTGGGTATTGGGTGTTTTTCAAAATAGCACCAGTCCCTTGGTTTTTGCAATTTTATTTCACCACATTCCCCCCAAAGAAATATCCCTTCAATTGGATCAAATTTTTGCAGCCCCCCAATTCCACCTCCAATTGGAATCAAATCCCACATGCATTTTTTCATCCCCATTTTGATTCAATATCCCTCATAGTTCAATCCATCCTTCAATAATCAATCAGTGAATTTCTTATTTGATAATTGGAGTTTAAAGTCTTCCAATCCAATCCAAAAGAAATTTTGAAGTTATTTTTTCTATTTTTTTGGGGGGGGCAGGGGGGGAGGGGAGTAGATGGGCAGTCAATGGATGAGATTCAAATAGGATGGGGGAGATGGCTCAATGGCTCATGAGGGGGTATGGGATAGAAGGAAGGGAGAAATATGAAAAGGGGACTTGAGGATTATATGGGCATACCATCAAAACAAAGACCAAAGGCCAGTTGGGCCCCGGGCCTTGGGTATATACCCAATTCCCACAGGTATTGGGTCAGGTCATCAAATAATCATAACCAACCAGCTGGTATACCCATGGTTTGGGCATTGGAATTTCTTTTTGGGGTTGGGTATGCCTTGGGGTCCAGCCCTCAACTCTTGGCTGGCTATGTTTGTTAATCAAGCCATTAGCTTATCAGGATTATCTAACAGTAGCTTTTTGCATAGGAGAATTTGAATCAGTTGCAGCCTCCTGTCCTTTTTTCTAGAAATGAGACAGCAGGCCAATATATGTGGTGGTATTACCAACCAAATCATGGCTTCGTTGGAAATCACAGCTTCCATATTTGAGATGAAAGCTGGCATAATTCCTTTGTATCTTACCTTTTCAAAGCACTTCCAAACCTTGGAAACTGAGTAAATGTTTGCCATTGCATATGCTTCTTGTATTTTGGTCCATATCTTATTTGCGTTGAATTCTATTTTGTGGCTGATTATTTTGGATAAAATGGATGGGCTAAGATTGGAAATTAAGGTAATTGCTACTTCTTCAGGTTTCCAGATTTGTTTGCCAATTAGTGATTCTGGTAGTGGAATTCTGGTATCCCCAAGGAATCCCCACATCATGTGCACCCAGAATGCATGGTTGTCTTCTTGAAGTGTTATTGGCTTGATTCCATTGTTGGTGGAGTGGGCCAATATTGGTGCCAACACTGCTTGGATAGAATATTTTTGATCTGATTTTATTGGTTTCATTTTGTGTTTTTATGCAATGAAGTCTTCCTTCTGACTGTTAGTCTGAAAAATTTCCTGTTTTGCAAGCAGAGGGTACCAAAGTCTTTTATTCCTGATGTGAGGATATTACGGGAAGGACTTCTGATGACAAAGGAGATTTGCAACCAAGCGTTTATTATGTTTGGGTCCTTATGATGAAGAAGATTGAGTTTGGGTAGCAAAGAAAAAGACAAAGGTGTTTTGACAAAAAGATATCTTTCTGGGTTTTCTTGTTTTTATGAAAAGTAATCAGAAATGAGTCAGACTCAACAAAGATGAGCAGGAGACTTGTTGACTTCAAGTGTTGAGGTTTTAAGCTCTTCAGAGGTGCTTTATGTATCTGTACTGAATTGGTCTGGTGCCAATATGTCGAGTCTGTTGTCTGGCAGTTTCATTCGGTACTGCTTGAGGTCTATTTGAATAGTGTCATGATTGTTAAAGTACGGTCGTGACAAAAGCTTTAGAGGGGAACAACCCTGATTAGGAATTGAGACGACGCGACGAGTGAGACAGAGGAGAGTGGATTGAGGAGCTAAGGATCATCTGATGGTGGTGAGAATAATAACCGGAGAACAGACAAGAAAAGAAAGAAAAGAATCAACAGAGCGAGAACAACTAGAGGGCTATTTAAGGTGTAGCGCGCGTTATGGTCCCATATGCATATGCATGATCCCCTTTCCTCTTCCCTCTTTCTCCCTGGTTATCAACTACTCCTGCGGTCCTGTGGGTCTGAATCTTCACAATGATCAGCCATTGTGACAAGACATTTTTCTTTTGTTTGAGGGAAGTCGATCAGCTGGTTCTGTTCTGTGACATTCTCTTGTGTCTTGGTTGACTCCACTGGAGCTGATTCTAGCTGGCTAGCGTCGTTAGGGGTACACCGTTCTTCTGTCTTGGGCCTCCTCGTGAGACTGTTAGTCCAACATCCCCCATGTAATTCCCGCTGCCTTATGAAGGCGACTCACGTAGTGCCCGATTCACCTTCGCGCGAAGTATGCAATTGGCCTGGGGATGTAATCACAGCGGATATCATTGGTCCTTTTATTGCAAGCTTGGAGAACCCTTGTTATCTCTTGACGGTGCTGGATGTCTTCTCGGGAATGGTGTCGACAATCCCTCTCTAAATAAAATCAGAGGCGCCAGCCGAGATTCCGCGCTGGATTAACACCTTCCATGTCAACTGCCCTAACCGCATCAAACGTTTCCGTAGTGACAATGCTTTTGAGTTTGTACAGTCGAACGCCGTGCAAACTTTCTTGGATGGTCTTGGGATTATCCTTGAAACCAGCAACCCTCATGAACATCATCAGAATGGTTTAGTAGAGAGGGTCTACTAGTCTGTAACTGAGACCGCTAGGACTATGATGCACTCCTCTCAGCTACTGGCAAATCTTTGGGCCTATGCTTCTTGACATTTCGCTTATATCCTGAATCGCTTGATCCACTCCGGCAAGCAACATATGCCTATTGAACTCCCGACCAGGCATAGACCAACTCTTGCGATGCATCAACCCTTTGGGCGCCCAAGCTATGTTTTTGATCACACACACACACCAAAGAGCTAGTTCCGTATGCGCGGAAAGCGAGGCACTTATGGTACATTGGTGCCGTTACATTACTATGGGAGATGGATCAGGTATAAGTACCCTGCTCCAGGTCCCTGTCAACCTGTGGGTGACAGTGACGCAGCCGAGTAGGCTATGGGACCTTAGGTCACAAAATTGAAAACCCCACGATCGATGAGGCACTCAACTTGGATTTTGTGCCTGATTGGCTGGCTGCAATTGATGTTGGGAACAAGGGACTACTGGACCTTGGTATTTTTGAATTATGTGACCCTCCTGCTGACAAGAACAAGATCCTTGATTCCTGTTATGTCCTCACGACAAAGTGCAACCAGTCTAGCAACTTTATCAAGGGGAAAGCTTGATTGGTTGCATAGGGTCTCACGCAGGTATGTACAGGGGATTAATTTTGAGGAGTCGTTTGTTCCCACACCAACCTTTGCAGCCCTCCAAATGGCCCTGAATATCATTTCCAGAAACCAATGGACTGTTGAATCTTTTGACGTGAAGACTGCTTTTTTCCACAGCGCCACAGACGGAGAACTTGACATTTGCCCACCGAGGGGCTTTAGGTGCCCAAGGGCAAAGTTCTATGACTTGAGAAATCACTTCAAGGCACAAAGCAAGCTGGAAGGCTCTTGTGGATGCACCTTTGGGACAAACTACCATCTATTGGTTTTGCGGCTAACGAGGAAGATCAAACCACTTACCCTTACCATTCCGACAAGGGGAAGGCCTTTCTCTGGATACACGTAGATGATGGGGTCATCACAGCGGATAGCCCTGATCTTCTTCAGCACTTGAAAGCCTTCCTGTCGGAGCTCCTCTTTCTGAAGTGGCACAATGCACTCTTGACCATACTGGGCATACAGATTGAACGTGTGGGCTCTGGTCTTTGCCTGCATCAGCCTGCGCTTATCTCAAAGCTTCTTGAAACAAAACCCTCAGCTCTTACAGCGGTTACCCCCCTCCTGCATACCAATCTCACCTCCAACATTTTACAGAAGCCAAAAATTGACTACCTCCATTATATAGGCATGCTAATGTACCTGTAGAGGAAAGTATTGGTTAAATTTCAGTCAGTCTCACAATCCTCGTGTTGGTGCGGGTTGGAGAGATTATCTCTGTACAACTGTCACGTATTTTGTTACATGTAGCTGTGACATATGAAGCATGGTTTGGTAACACTTCTAATACCTCCCGCAAACATGGCTGACATAAAAAAACGTTTACAGAAGGCCGGCTGTTTAAGAAGACCTAAAATTTTTGTCATAATGTTGGTTAACTGTTGTTTAGTATCAACCCATTCCACCTCAAACCAAGACTATGGATTGTATTGTTTACAAAAAACAAATTTCAAGCTACATGTTTCATTTTTGACCTTGAGCTATTATTGGAGGCCACTAAAATGGCAGCACGGTTATCAAATATTACAGAGGAAAAAACAGATGGAAACAATTCAGAAACCATAGCGTGAGTAGAAATAAAGAACTCAACAGCCGCCCCAAGGGTAATAAATTTGGCAATGCAAGTAAATGTTGCCACTGTTTTCTGGCGCTTTGAAGAACAGGAAATGGGCCAATTGTTGAAAATGGTGAAGAAACAAGAATTAAATTGGTGAAATTCACCCCCCCAGTCCACATCTACCCAAATTTTCAGGCCCCCTGGAGAGGGACTGAAGAGGAGGTGTTGTGTTGAGGTTGACAATATGCACTGAATGAGGTGCTTGAGGGAAGCCCAGCGCAATTTTTAAAGGATTTTGCTGCAACATGAAAGGGAGCTGACTGCAAAGGATATTTTGGGCTGTGTCCCCAGTGCAAGATATTTGATTGAACCAATGAACAATTGGAAGGTCTCATTCTCATGACTAGCCAAGCCAGTGTTGGTAACCAGAGGTTGGTTGGGGAGACTGTTTGTTAAAGACAGGAGAGGGCTGGTTCAAAGTAGCCTCCATCTGTCAAAAATTTGGCATGCAAGCAGATTTTGCTTCAAAGAGTCCTTTGAAGAATAGCCACCAGCACCTTGCAGCTTAACAATTGCCATACAGGGAATTTTTCAGATGCATGGCCTTCCATTTCAGTTCTGGTTTTACATGGTAAGGAAGCTCAACATTTTCATTTTTGTTGATGGGAAGTGGAGGTAAGTCACAATAGATATTTGAAAAATCCTCATGGACCACTTTTTTTAAATTTCTATAACAAGCAGCAAATGCAGGGATGTTTTTGAATCAGTTGGTGCAAAATTCTTGTAGCACTCAATTCCTAGGTGCTTTTGAAAGACTTTGGGAATGTATTTTGTCTTTGGGGCATCAACCAATTCATTGGGATTCTGCTTGATTGTTAGCACATATTTGACTGCAATGAATTTCATGTTGGGGGTGCATTCAACAGCATTCCAAACTTCCATTTCAAAAAGGTGGTTAACATTTCATTGGATTGGAGGCTTCCATGTTTCTCAAAGCTTCCTGGATAGGTCATTAATTATTTAAAGTGAGAATTCAATTATGGCAAAAATTTGTATGTCTTGCAGGAGTTGGTCCTATTTTTTGCAGATTTTATTGGTTTGAGCCTTGCCAAGGTGAAGGTCAATAGATTGGAGGGCAGGGTTGATCTTGTTGATTGAAGCAGGGGTGGGGATGTAGTATTTTGTTTTCATATTGGGGAAATCCACAAGCTCATTGAAAAATATGGATTTTGTTTTATTTTAACAGAAGATGGAACTCCACCAGTTGTATTGGTAACCAACAAAAACTGTTTTTTTGGCACAGTAACCCGGTTTCATTTGCTTCTTCTTTGGGATATGTGCAAGGGAAATATGTTAAAATATGTATACACTCATGTTATGTGCATTTTAGTGTGTAATCCAAATGGGATGCACAAATAGGCCTCCACAGCCCATAGGACATCATGTGGGCCGCATGCGCCTATGGTGATGTTATTGGTTTTAGACATTTGGGCGCCAAAACACGTTTTCCAGGTCTTTTGGGACACAGGCCTTAATGGGCCCGCCAGGGTGGATGGGCCACCTTAGTCAGATGGGTTTATTTGGGCATAACTGGGCCCAAGGTTTTTTTTGGATGTACTTGGCCAGACGGGCTGGCCCGCCAAAGTATGTATTTTATGGTCTTTGGGCCTTGATGGCCCATTGGGGCTGCCTCCCATGTTCCAGCCCACTTGGGGCCGCTTGTTTCTACTGGGGCCCGTTGCGGGGCCCAACGGCCCGCGCAGGGCCATTGTATGGGGCAGGGGGCTCCATTTGGAGTCCCCCTGCCCGCTTGTGTGCAGGGCCGCGGCCCTGGTTGCAGCCGCAGGGGCCAGCGGCCCCTGCCTCCCTCTGTCCCCTTGCTTGGTTGCAAGGGGGAGAGAAGGCTGGCTGGTCCTCAACCAGCCAGGCTGGCTGCAACAAGGCAACCGGCAAGGTGGGAGGGGACTTTATTACCCCCCCACCTCATGTGTTGACTGATTAGGCCAGCCGCACCAAGGTGACTGGCATGGTGGGGTGGGATTTGACCACCCCCCACCTCTTGTGTAGCAACAACAAGGTCTCAGGGGCCATCTCCCCCCCCTGTTACCTAGGGGGAGGTTCCCTGGGGCTTGGTGGGCTTGACCGCCGCCCAGCTCACTAATTGTTTGTGTTGCCCTGGGGGGGATTTGATGGCTCCCTGCAGGGATTGGGAGAGAGAGGGGGGGGACACGCATGTCCAATGGTTACACCCCCTCCCCGTAAGTTTGACAGGACCCCGAGTGTTTTTGGGTCCACTCTGGCCAATCTGAGGGCCAGGGGATGGTTGCAGGAGGCAACCCGCCATGTAAGTTGGTAATAAGGACCAATGAGGTCACAGAGGTAAAACAGGCTGGTTGTAAGGGAAATCCAGCCAGGGTCTGAACAGCAACAAGGGCTGATTCAGCCCAGTAAGGTTGGAAAAACCAAACTCAACCGGTACAGGCTGATCATAAGGGTTCAGGGACTAATGCCAAATGGGCTGAGTAAGCCCAAACCAATTAGCAAGGCTTGTAGAGCCTGTAGAGCCCATTTGGGGCGGAATTTTTGCCTTTTGCTTGTCATTACATGAACTCCACATGAGCACCATCTTTTGTATTTAAGGAGATCTTCTTACTGCTTTTTTCCATCCATTCATTCACCAATTCATTCACATTCACAAGTGTGCCATTGCCTCTGCCTCATATTAAGGATAAATCATAAGACATTATTGTCTCAGCATTTCTTTTGCTTTAAGTACTGATCTTTGACTAAGCTTGTGGGCCTATAATTATCACAAAATCCATCTAAAAGGATACATGGGGAGGGGCTGGGAGTTGGTGACTGCTGTGTAGTTAAGGATTTCAGAAGGGGATAAGGAATCAGAGTGGGTGTTTGGAAGTTGGTTGTGCAAGAAGCAGGGGGGGTGGTATGCAGGTGAGCAAAATCTTTTGGGGAGATGGGAGTATGTTAGCATGGTATGTGTCATATTGCCTATCATGTGTTTCATAAATTCTAACTCAATTTTCTTCTTGGGAAGCTAGGGGGACAAGAAGATCATTTTTCTATAATAGGGAGCAAGGAGGTCAGACAGAAAACTTGCATGGTATTACTTTGAATTATTGGCTTGTATGTGGACAGGTGCAATGCTGAGTTGTTTTTTTAGTTAGAATTTTGTCCTCTCTGTTATTTTTGTGATTTTGGAAAGATTCTTGACCACATTTAAAAAAAGAAACATGGATTGATGGAAATTTATTGTAAGCAGGTAGCAGTTATTGGGAAAATATTTGGGAAGTGGTTCCAGGACATTGATTTTCAGAAGTTTGACTGTTTTTTCAATTCGAATTTTTTTGGGTAGGTGACCACAGAACTGGTTAGTCTTTGAAATTTTTCATGGCTTGAATTTGAAAAGTGACCTGCATTGTTTTGAGTAGGTGACCACAGCACTGGTTAGTCTTTGAAATTTTGCATGGCTTGAATATGAACAGTGACCAGGAGTGTAGGTTGAAATCAGGATGAAGCATCTTGAGGTAGAATTCAAAAACATTTCAGAGAAATGCCCCAGGGAGCAGTGGTAGAGATGTTGTCAGCTCTCTGATAGCAGGAACCTTGCATTCCTTTGGCAACAGAGAGTGATAAAGTACTGCAATAATAATATTCACAAAATAAACACTTCAAAATCTCAAATAATAAATATGCTAAGAGCTAGTTCAAGTTTTAATTGGTTTGGTTAAACTTTCTTCAATATTTTCTAAAAATAGGGGCCACAGTACTATAGTACTGGGGATATTTACAGACAAACAACCTCTCTTGAAGGGGCCTCCTTGGGAAGTGTAAAGACCTTGGAATAATGATGGGTGCCTTATAAGGAATTATCCAGTTATTTTGGCAAGTCAAACAGAACTCAGGACAAGGCAGGAAGGAAAAAAATCAATTTGTGCAATAATTCACAGAAAATCCTTAACAGATTCAGATAAAGGGTTTCAGAGCAGATGGGGTTGAATGCTTGAATAAACCTCAATGAATCAGGTTGATGGGCTTTGGAAGTAAAACTAATCCTTAAGACTAAATTCATAAATCACTTGATTATCTCTTTATAAGCACTTGATCAACAATGAAACAGTTTCTGATAATAATAAATAAATTCCTGGGAACTGGGGAACAATAAGCCAAAGAGGTTCTGTATAAATAACTTTTTTGGGTGAACAAGATCCTCCTCAGGGCATGTAGAGAGGGTAAGGCTCCAGGGCTAAGGCTAGTAAGCCAGAAAGTGCAAGTTATACACTGCCTCAAGGTTGTTTCAATCAGCTGATCTCAGATCTTCTGGATGTATGCATGTTTTTAGATGCAGGATATGTTATTGTGTTAATTGTCATTACAATCATTCTGCGCTTATCTTTGATTTTTAATATTAACATTGGAATAAAGTGATCAGAAGTGGATTTTTATTGATTTTCCATCACCTTTGAACCATTTTAATAATTTCAAATAATTTTTACAACCAATCATTGATGTGTTTTGTGATCTCTAAAGTTTGGAATCAGTCCTTGTTGTGGTGATTCTCAATATTTGATTTTTAATTTCAAATACTTTAAAACTTATTGAATAATAATTTAATCCAAGTTTATTTTTTGGACCACTTATTAAGCATATGTAATAATATTAAATACACACGGTAGATCCTACTAGGATGTAGCTGCTAGTGGCGGTACCTTCTGTCAGGTTGGGCATGATGGATTCTGATGCGCAGATCAGTCAATAAATCCCGATGCGCAGGGGCTGTGTAGGGATGCGGGCTGTGCTTGGGAATTGTGAAAACACAAATTTCTGCATGTAACTCCTAAAATATAGAAAACAACTCAGTTTTGAGTGAATTTCAGGTGTGAAAACTATACGTGAAAATATGGGTGAAATATTAAATTGACCAAAAAGTGCCATAGTTGTACTGTGGTGTTTTGGTCATTTCTTATTTAATTATTTAATATATGAAGGAGTAATAATTCAAGGGTGGTTTCAGTGAGTGAGCCTACCTAATTTTGGGTGAAGAATTGATTACTGAAATAACTCTAATAAATTTCCTACTACTTGTCTTAATTAATTATTTTGTTGTTTTTATTTATTTTTTCTACTTTAACAGGCTGCTCTGTGTTGAGTAGCAAGCTGACAGATGTGGTAGGGATACAAAAAGAAGATTCAAAAAGGGACAAGGATGTAATTCAAGGCAAAGTATGATAAAAAAGCAGAAGGGGGGGAAATGGGGGATAAATTAGAGTTTCAGGGGATTGGGAAAGAAGAAGAAAGGAACCAGGTTCAGTGGCAATTTTTGATAAAAAGTCAATGTGTTTGGGATTTGAGGAAAAGCATATTTCCAGAAAAAATCAGGTGATATCTAGATTAAATAAGTTGAGCAAGGGATGATAGGGTTCCATGTGCTCTTGGGAAGTACAGCATGTCATTCAGATGGGAAGGGGGTCCATATCCCCAAATGGAATTGTCAACAACCAAATTTTTCCCCTACCAATTGTGTTCATTTTTCCTTGAGGGCCCCCTAGCTGGATCCACATGGGGGAAGGAAAGTGGTTAAAGTAAACAGAAGAAGGAAATTGGCAGCTCAACGCTGAGTTTTCCCTGGATTCAATCACTAATGTGTTTGGGATGGCCACAGAACTAATGGCTGTTTGTCCTGGGAAAACGTCATTGGAAATGGTATTGCTGGTGGCCAGGATGACATTGATGCAAAGTTTGTTGAAATTCTTTAATGTAAGGAGAAATTTTGTCCAAATATGGGTTTTTCATTCTTTTCTGGCATTTGAAGTGGGAATTCTGGGGGGGGGGGAGGATGTTTGCATCTTCTCACATAATTAGAAATTCATCTGTAAAGTGGTCAGGAGAATGGCAGTGTACACATTTTCACCCAGGTGGGCCCAAAGATTGGCTTGGACTGGGATTTTGCCAGAATTGATGCTTGCTTGTGCTGCCTGTATTTTGGCTTGGTTTGGGGCATGGCAAGAGGCTTGAAATAAGAATTCTCAAATAGGCTGGTTCACTGGGGTTGTGTGATTTTTCACCTGGTGCTTTTTTTTCTGTGAGTCACCCCATGTGCAAAGTTTGAGGGTTAGCCAACCAAGTCCCATGAGTGAATTTTCTGTAGAAAAAATTTAGGATCAATTGGGTTTTGGAAGATGTGTTTTTTTATATCCAATCAATTTGGGGGGAAATACTCTGAAAAATCTGGGAATGTGTAGTTACAGGAGGTTGTGGGTTAAACAATTGCTTAAATAGTAATACCAATTCATTTTGTGCCTGTAATTCAAGGAACCCAAGCATAAAGAAGAAATTTAATATTGTTTTAAGTTGGTTTTATTTTCTCACTTCAGTGTTTTCAAGATTGAAAATTAGCTTGTCCCACAGCTCAATTTGACAGGTTCTACTCAAGAGTTGGAATTTCTTTCTTATTTTTTCAAAAGAGTGGGCAGAATTTGGTGTCTTCAAAGTTAGGGGCTTTGGCTTTTTTTCAATGGTAAGGGTAAAGATACCTTAAGTCATTTGTTCTTTTTTTTCATTTAGGTTCCAAATTTTCACCATTCTGAAAGAGAGTTTTCATTCCCTGCAAAAAATTGATCTGAAATTTTCAATGCCTTTTATGAATTTTTTGATGTGGCTGCTTTCTTGTCACAGGATTTCAACAATCAAGATTTACTTGGAGGTTTTTTCAAGGAAATTTGTGCAGCCATTTGTCTCAGTTCTTCTATTTTATGGGATTAATTTGGAGGTTTTTCAATCCATGGCTATGTTTGTGGTCATTAAATTAGAAGATTTGGAAATTTGTGTTTTGTTGAGCTGGTGCCCAGCAGGAAGTTCAATACTATTTTTTGGGAGACAGGTTTGCTGATGGGGTTGTAGCCTGGTCTGCATGGTCTGAATGGTCCACATGTGGGTATCATGTACAAAATTGATTTGGAAGTGGGAGTCAATGATGGGAGTAGTAGGGTTAGTAGGCAAAAAGAGGAGTAAAATACAGCAGAAATGGCTTTTGAACTGTAGAGAAAATTATATGGCTATATTTCAGTCACTCTCACAGTTTTTTGTTTTTTTTTGTGTCAGAGATATTTTCTATTTTAAAATTCCACATATTTTTTATATTTATCCGTGGAATGTTGGGGATGGTTTGGTAACACTTCCAAACATACCTGGAATTGTGCGCAAAGCCTGATACATCTAGCCAGTTTCCCTTCAGAACCAGAAAAAATTCATTGGGAAGGACACAAACAGCTGATGAAATATGCCAGGAAGACTCAAAATCTTCAAATTTGAATCAATCCAAAAATAAATCAATTTTCCCTTTGGGAATTCACTGAAAAAAAATTTGGAGTTGAAGGCTCAAAATAAACACATGGATTCATATATGATTGAATTATGGCTTGGAAAGATTTAACTGAATTTATAAAGTTTTTTTTCTTTGTGCTTCAAAAGATAGTTTTTCTAAAAAGGCTAGAGGAAAAGAATTTATGGGAAGTTTTATATTTACTATTTGGCTTTATGATCCTATATTATTTAGGAAAAACTGAGCGCACACAAAGGCAGCTATTAGTAGAGTTTTTCAAAAGTGAGGTTTCTTTGGGAAGAGGGAGCATGCCTACCCAAAATGAGATGGGATCTCCAGAAAAGAAGGGAAGTCAATGGGTTGAACAGGTTTTTTGTACATTTCTGTGTGTGCTTGTAGTTGGATAAGGTTGATGAAAGTTTTTTTTTTCTGTGGTCTTCTTGCCCTTTGCTTGGGTGCCTTCCAAAACTCATTGTGATGGAGTGGGTGTGAGGGGCGCTTTGCTTATTTCTTCTTGAGACTATCCTGTTTCTGCAGTGTGGTTAGATCAGGATTTCATGTGGTTCAGAACAGCTGGTCTGGTGGTCTTTATGATATAATACATGGATTCAAGCTTACTTTTTCTGGTTTAAACGTTAAACTTCTGCTGGAAAGGTGGTGCACTATTGATTGAATACTTAATCCCAAAATCCTCCTGTGCTCCTGGCTTCACAGCCAGGGGCAGTGGTATTCATGTTGATTGCATGGAGGGCTCTTTGAATTGCATCTTTCAAGAAAGACTTTTTCAGGAATTTGGCTGGATTATTGTTAGTTGCTATGTATTGTATCTTTATCTGGATGGAGGATATCAGTTCTCCTATAAAGTGGAGCCTGATGTCTAAAAAATTGTTCATGAAGATTTTTTTACTGATTTGGATGTTTGCTAAGTAAAAAGCAGCTTTTTTGTATTTTTGGATTGTAGATTGCTGTGGGTTTGTAAAGCATAATATCTTGGAAATCATCTTCCTAACCCAAACCAACTCCTTTCTCACATCTGAAAGGGCTCTTTACTCAGCATGTGTTGTGGATACCAATACAGTCTTATTTCTTGTTGAATGCAGGTAAAACAGATTGGGAATCATAATAACAGTGTATATGGTGCAGGATCTGCATGTCTGAGTAAATTTGGTGCAATTGTTACAAACTAATGTTTGTATGTTTTATGAACCCTGATAAAAGATTAGATAAATGGTTTTGGTTTCTATCAGATACTTGAAGACCCAAGTTTCAGCATCAAAATGTCTCATAATTGGCCTTATCAGCAAAGAAAAGGAAATCTCTAGCCTTGGGAGGAAAGGGAGGTGGTTTAGTGAGTCAAAAATGGACCTGTAGCTCATGCAGCTTCTCACTTATTTTCTGTGCTTTTCTTTTGTTGCTGGGCTGAGGATTTATTTTGCTTGAATTAGCATGAATAGCTGGTGAGGGATTCCAAGGCCATATTTTCATATCTGGCACTCTATGTACTGCTGCTGGAATACTATGCTTGTTGTTTTATGCCATTCCATTGCAATTCCCAGCAGGAATGATGCTGGGCCTCATGATTATTAAATGGAAAATTTACTGCTTGAAGATCTCAGGCTAGATTCCCTACATGGGTTGAGATCCATTTTGGGTTCATTCACTCTCTCAGGAACATTCAGGGGTCTCTTGCAGCTTTTGGTAAAACAATGGAGGTTAGGAAGTTCTGAATTTTTTTCTACCAGACTTTGGATGATTTCTTGTAGAAATAGATGGCCTTCTTTGAATAAAACACTGTGCTGTATTTGGCATGGTATCCTTGTGGCAGAGGCAGAGTGACTTCCTTGTTATGTGAGGATGAACTTCCAAAATTGAGCTGATGGATTTCAAGGCCTTTAAAGATTCATAGGAAATGAGAAATCTGAGGGATTCTGGTTGGAAATTGGGGGAAAATCTTTCAAGAAATTTGAGCATGTAAGTATTCCTTAGCTTTTGGGTGCATATTCTGGCCCTTCCCCCTACTAATTTTCTGTCTTCTCCCAGTTTATTCCTGTAGTCCCATTTTGATGGGATGGGCCTGTTCTAATTTGTGTCCATTTTTTCTATCTAAAAATGGTTTTAATTAATCTCAGGTATTTAATTGTCCTCAGATTCTTCCCATTCTCTCTGTTAATCATAGTCAATTGCCTCACGGTGAAATCATGGTTCTCCTGCATGCATATTTATGTAAGCTGTGGGGGCCTTATGTTGTTTCAAGTTTCTTGTATTTTCCTCTGATATGATGCTTTGGATCAATTTTGGCTTCCTTGGGCCTCTGAATACACTCCAACTGGTTGGCAGTTGGCTGTTAATGGTGTGATCTTGGTTTGAGCTGTTGAATTATTGAAAGAATGAATACTAATGTCTTCAACTTTCTTTCCTCAATCCCACCTAGTTTTTTTTAAATGTGTTTTATTTTTCCTTCTCTCACGTCTTACACACCTTTCCATTTTATTCTACCCTGTCCGCTCACTGTGTGGTCCTTCTTCCAATCACCCTAATCAATGCACTCTTTAAACAGGTTCTCTCCCCTGTGGGCTTTCTTCAAATGCGAAGTCTTCTTCTCTTTATCAATTGGCACCGGCTCAGATCCAGGATGCCTCTTCTCTTGTATGAATTCTAAGCCATACCACCAGCATCCTGGGATCTGAGCTTGGTAATCCTAAATTTTATATTCTCCTTGTTTCTTATATTCCTAGCTGCATTCTCCTCTTACTCATAGTCACATATCTCTGCATTTCTTCTTGTTATCTGGAAATTCTTGTACTTGATGCTTCTGCCATCTGAGTCTGCAGGCTCAGAGGCTTTCTTTTGAAGGTGTGATCCATCAACTTGTTTTTGATTCACTCTTTCTTCTTACTTTTCTGATTGTAATTCCTTTCTTTTGAAACCTCCAATCAACAGATTTACAGTCCCAGTGGCCTCTCAAGAATTCAAGAAAGGCTTGTTGCCATTACTAATGATGAAGACAATCCCAATCTGAATATCCCACACCTTAATTATACCAACTTACCAAACTGATTTATACTCCTAAAGAGCTACCTTAGAAGGAGAGGATTACCAGAAATCATTTAAGACTACAACCCAGATCAAACTTTCACCCCAAATGTGAAGAAAAAATTGTATGAAGCCTGCAACATCATCATCCAACACCTGGGTGACATAGACTTTTATGCAGTGGTGAATAGCTCAAATAAATCCATTACAAAAGCAATCATCAAGGCAATACACAAACAATAGGCCTTGCAGTATTCAAAAAATTGAGGTTGTCTCTGGATAAACTTCATCTAATACTAATACAGGGGTGACCTGTCACAATACATCAATGAATGCTGCAAACTGATGAACAAACTTTCTGTGTTCAAACTCAAAGTACCTCAAGACATACTCAGTTATACAATCTTAGCCAAACTTCCAAAAAAATTCCACCACATAGTTGACACCCTGCATCTTAACAACAAAATGCTGAAAAACCCCACCACTTTTTTCAACAGACTCAAGGAAGTTATCCACCTGGAAGACCTTCAAAAAGAAGAAAAATCTGATCAGACTGACACTTCAGGTGCCACATCAGTTTCACTGTTCAAGAATGGATCTCAAAAGAAACCAAAGTCAAAGCATCCCTGTTCCAAGGGCAAGCATAATCCGCTTGCTGCCCAAAATGAAGATCATTTTTGGATTCTTCACCCTGAACTGCAACCTAACTTTCAGAATCCTCAATGCCACTCACACCCC
Source organism: Puccinia polysora (assembly GCA_025617555.3). Classification (NCBI taxonomy): domain Eukaryota; kingdom Fungi; phylum Basidiomycota; class Pucciniomycetes; order Pucciniales; family Pucciniaceae; genus Puccinia; species Puccinia polysora. The sequence continues at coordinate 26,803,485 of CM062614.1, read as the reverse complement.
CATGCAGCTAGTCAAGAATCAGAGAGCAGTGCTGGCACAGAGACAGTTCAACCTCATGCCTTCCTCAATGCCCAAATTACCTCAACACACCTCCTCCCAGTGTTGCATTCAGGAACCATTCATCACAGTGTTGATTCTTCTGAATAACTCACCAAATCAAGGCCCATCAATATGAGAATAGGCACAGGAATTGAGGGCTCATCACTGTCTGAAACTTCCATTGGCAAGGACACACTCCTTAATCACCTGGGAGATGTGGTTGAACTCAATAGCGTGCTCTTGGTCCCTGCTTTAAATCACTGCCCCATCCCCCTCACTATACTCACTGAAAAATCAGCTACCATCAATTGAGTTGGACACTCTGGGTACAAAATATTGCTTGATCAATTATCTTTTGTAGGCTCTGCTAAGAACCACCTGGTGGAACTCTGCAGAACCAATTTCAGAACCACAGCCAAAGGAAACATCCTTCTGAAGCACCCAAAAAGCAATCCATAGCACCTTCAAATGGGCCATCCTCACAATGCTGCCCTCAAAATCCTTTTCCCAGAGAGTTTACTGTCTTCCAAATGCCAGATATGCAGAATTTGAAAAATGATGGCTACACCACATTTCAGGCACTTCACCTTGGCTACATGCTACATCAAGACAATCCATCTGGATCTTGTTGGTCCCTTTCCTATACAATCCAATGAAGTTTTCATTTTATTTCTCAAAATAATTGACCAATACTCATGCTTCAAAAATGTCTCACTCCTTTGTAACAAAGATCAGGCAACCACTCCGATTCAAGAGTATATTAATCACCACAAAAGACTACTCAAAACCAAGCTGGCAACTGTTGTGTCAGACAATGGAGGAGAATTTGTGAATGAAGAACTCTTTGAGTACTTCAAACTTCATGGAATTCAACACCACCTAGCTCCAGCCTTCACCCCCAAGCAAAATGGAATTGCTGAAGAAAAAAAAATCATTCAATTCTTGATAAAGCCCAATGTCTGTTAGTGCAAACCATACTGCCTCCTTCCTTCTGAGATGGGGCTGTAAAAACTGCAACAGACCTGCTCAATTTCCTGCCTGACAACTCCAAAGGCCGTACTGTTCCCTAAAAAATCTTGCATGTACCACCATTCAACTACCACTGTCTGAAACCTTTTGGTTGTACAACTTAATAACACATACCCAGGGTAAATTGAAGCTTCAAACTGTCAGCCAACAGGGATAAAGGTACTGTCCTTTGGTATGCCAATGATTACTCCTCCTACAAGATCTTAGAAAATGCAACCAAGAAAGTGCACATTAGCCCCAATGTTTTGTTTCTGGAAGATGCATTTGATTATGATCAAGGAGAAACTCCGCAAAAACCACACATCTCCCTTCAACCTGCCTCAAACTCTCTTTGACAAGAGTGCCATCTCTCCTCCAACCATCACCACCCAAACTGTAGACAACGCCATCTTGATTGCAAAATAATCTCATTCCCCCAACTACACTACAATAAAAAATCAAAATTTACTGTTACACAAGCATTGGGGAGAAACCAACATTGAACATCAACTCAACCTGAAAAAAGCGGAACAGTCAGAACCCAAATCTCTGGAGGAATTCCTGCACAGCCCCTACAAGCTCAAGTGGATTGGGGCCATGGAGGAGGAGCACCTAAATCTCCTTTCATACAAGGTCTGGGAGGAATGCAAACAAAGAAACTCAACAAAAAACCTCAAGTTTATCTGATTTTACAGAGCAAAAAGAGATCAGAACAACCAGATCATTGAGTTCAAAGCATATCTCTGCATGCAGGGACTCCACCAGGAATTTTGAATCAATTAAACCAACATGTTTGCTCCCACTGGAAATAAATTGTCATTGAGGCTCCTCATCTTGCATTCCACTCAAAAGGGATACAAGTTTCACCAACTTGATGTCAAGTACACATTCCTCAATGCTCCACTCAAGGAAAATGTTCATTTCCAGGCCCATTCCAATTTACCCTTTTAAGTGGGCAAGATACTTAGGCTAAAGGAAGCCCTATAAGGGCTGAAACAAGCCCCACAAATGTGGTACAACAGGCTAAGAAGCTAGCTCATTCAAGAAGGATTCAATAAAAGAAAGGCCAATCAATGTGTCTTCTGGAAAAATGAGACATATCTCTACGTCCATGTGGACAACATCACCATCTTCAGTCCCAACCCACATCAGTTTTTTGACCTAATCCATGAACACTTTAAGATTAAATACCTGGGACTGGCTTTGCAACTCCTGGGGATGAGCATCACCCACCACGTGAATTTAATCCACCTTGGACAAAAAATTTACATTGCCTCTCTTGGAGACCAATACAACATCCCACCACACAAGCAGTTCTCCGCCCCGTTCAAACCCTTTGGTAAAATAATACCAGCAATTGATGAAGAGCACAATCTCTTTATTGAGACCGGCTTGAACTAACAGAAGCTTTTTGGCAAGCTGAAATAAATTAGTTCCAACACCCAACCAGATATCACACTTGCTGTGAACTACCTCTTGCAATTATTAAACACCCCCATCAAGTCCCACTTTCACACTGGCATCTTGACGCTCAGTTAACTCCAATCTACCAAAGACATGGAAATTAACTTTACAAGGGAATAGCAGGAATCCATTCTGAGTGTGTAAATCAACGCAGATTGGGCCATGTATCCAACCACAAGAAGTTCAATAAGTGGCCTGGTTGTCCTGTGGAAGTCAAGGAAACAACCCAACTTCAAGCTTTCCACCTCTGAGGCCAACGATAAGGCGGTGGGGGAGGCAGTCAAGGAGGTCCTTTGGTTCAAGACACTGGTAGAAGAAGTCCTGGGGTTGGTCATCAGAGACCCAATAGTGGTGCATGAATAAAACAATGGTTGCATCAAACTGGCCAAGAATTGCGCTAAACATGCAGGTTTCAGAACTAAACACATTGAACTACAGTTTAATTTCATGAGAGAGGAAGTCAAGAAGAGCACAATAACAGTCAAACACATTGACTTCAAAAAAATACCGCATACTTTCTAACTAAACCCGTCTCAAGGGCCTTTAAGCAACGTTAGCTGAAGCACATAAAGGTAAGGCCTTGTCTCCATAAAGGTTAAAGCCAGGGAGGGTGTTGAATTATTGAAAGAATGACTACTAATGTCTTCAACCTTCTTTCCTCAATCCCACCTACATGTGATTTACATGTGTTTTCTTTTTCTTTCTCTCACTTCTTACAAACCTTTCCATTGTCTTCTTCCCTTTTCACTCACTGTGTGGTCTCCCTTCCAATCACCCTAATTGAAGCACTCTTTAACTGGGTTCTCTCTCTGGTGTACTTGCCCCAAATGTGAATTCTTCTTTTTTTTATCAATTGGCACTGGCTCAGATCCAGGATGCCCTCTCTCTGAGAATCCATTTTTTTTTGGGATGTAAGGTGGTGCCAAATTTTGGATGATGACTTCTTCTCAAAGGTAGCTGGATAGCTTTATATTTTATAAATCTCCTCCCCCATCAGTTATCACCTTTATGATCTCTTTTTCCCATTGCTCTTCAAAAAGGGTTGTGATATTTCTGGAACATTCTATGGAGTTATTCATTTTTTTATCATTATTTTTGGATTTTACTAGAATTATACTGATATACCCACTTTCTGGTTTGACAATGTTAAGAAAATACACCATAAAAATTTTCTTCCCAGGTTTTAGGGCTTTTCATAGGTTTCAAAGGATGACCTCAAGCGGTTCAAGCTTTGTTTACAACTTTTGATTGAATGGATCTTTCACCATTCTGGATTTAATGAAAAAATCAAAGGGTCTTTTAAAACTTCTTCAAAGGATAGTGATCAAGTTCCTCATGCTGGCCAAGCTAGAATTCCAAAATCTTTTGTGCCATGTTTTGAATGAGTTGGATTTGGTTGAAATGAATAGAGAATAATTCTTTTCACTGGTTTTGAGATTTGACTCAATTTCAATTATTCCCTTGCTCATTATGCATTGGAATTTGATTCCATTCTGTATCCTTACTATTGCCTGAAACCCAACTATTCCAAATGTGGATTTTTTGTTTGTTAGATTTCACATTGATAGAATATTTCAGGTTAAAGTAGCAATATAGACGGGATTTCCCAGCTCAATTTTGATCTTGTTTTCAAGAAGAATCCTGGAATCTCCCTTGTGCATGGCTGTGGTAGAAGCATAATCATTTTCTGTTTTTACCTGTAACTCTCTTGGCCTCATGTTGACAAAACACCAGTTTTAAATCACTGGGTGGTGGCTGGGGCAAAATGAAAATACCATTGACTCTCTGCTGGTGCCATAGATTGTGTTTAAAATTGGGGTGCCATAGCTGAATGGCTGTGGATCATCAAGTGCTTGATTCAGCATCCTTAACAGCTCCTGGCCTTGCATTTCTTTGATATTTCTTAGTGTTATAATTATGGCCAGCAATTAGCTTAGGCAAATGAGCAGTATTTAAAGCAAAACAAATGCTGGAAACCTTGTGTCAATAATTGCTTGATGGTCTCTCACAATGGGGCAACACGTTGGATGATATTGTTGATGAATTCAATTGGATGATGAATGGATGGAAAACAGCAGGGAGAAGAGCTCCTTAAGTACAAAAGATTGGCCTCTTGTGAGCCCATGATACAAAAAGCCAAAAGGCAATTTTTCCGCCCTAAAAGAGCTCTACAGGCTCTAAAGGCCTTGTTACTTGGTTTGGGCTACATCAGCCAACATGGCATCAGTCCCTGTAACCTTACAACCAGCCTATTCCGGTTGTTTCTGGTGTTTCCACCTCAATGGGGATGAACCAGCCCCTGTGCTGTTCAATCCCTGAGCTGGTTGTCTATTACAACCGGTCCTATTGCCTCACGCACTGGCTGGTTGCCTCATGCAACCAGCCCCTGGCCATACAAATGGCCAGGTGGGACCCAGGACACACCTGGGTCCGGTCTCAGACTCACATGGGTGGGTGTGACCAGCGGACATGCTTTCCCCCCCTCTTTCTCTCAGATCCCTGGAGGGGGTGGTCAAATACCCCTACCAGGGGCCCTGGGGGTTGATACCCCCAGGGCGTTGTCAATGGAAGTGGGCTGGGGGGTGGTCAAATCCCCTCAGCCCTGTTGCTCCTCCCCCTTGGTAAAGGGGGGGGGGAGCACCCCTGGCCTCTGCGTTGCTTTGATGGTGGAGGGGTGGTCAGGTCCCCCTCACCGCTGGTCTCTTTGTTGAAACCAGCCTTGTCATCCCCTGTGCAAGGGGGTGATGAAATCCCCCCTTCCCTGACCAACTGCCTTGTTGTGGTTGGTCACTGGCTGGTTCAACCCAGCCAGCCACCCCCTCTCCCTCACAATGGAAAGCGAGGGGAGGGGAAGGGAGCTGGGGATGCTGGCCCTTGCTCCTGCGGCAGTGGCCGCCGTTTGCAACTGGCTGGGCCCGCGCGGGATCCCTCAGCTGGCACAACAGCCCTGTGTGGGTCAAACTGAGGGATACAAGCGGCCCCAAGCGGGCCGCGGCATGGGCAGCAGCCCTGAGCGGGCTGCGACATGGGCGGTGGCCCCAATGGGCCGCCCCAAGCCCAAAACCTGAGATAAACACACTTTGGCGGGCCAGCCCGTCTGGCCAAGTATGTCCAAAATAAACCTTGGGCACAATTATACCCATACAAGCCCATCTGGCTGTATTTGCCCATATCCCCCACCGGGCCTGTTAGGGCCTGTGTACCAATGAGCCTGTTTCACGCTTTTTGAGGCCAGTTTCCCCAAATCAGTGACATCCACACAGGCCCATATGGTCTGTGTGAGTGTCCAATGGGCCGGAGAGGCCCATATGTGCATCCCATTTAGATTAAACGTATACATAGCACAAGCGTAATGCTACCCAGTTGTCTCCTTACTTCCATTCTTCTTGCTTGCAACAATGCTATTGCATTTCCTTCACCAATCTTTGAGCCATAAATTCTGTTGTCCAATCTTGGTTGCTCTCTTTTGAACAATTCTTCCTGTTCCAACCCCGCGTCCTTTGGCCATCATGTTCAATTTAATTGGTCAATTCTGCAAGTTGCTTGGTTGTTCCATCAATTTTGGCTCTCACAGGCAACTTTGCCACTCCTATCCTTAAGTCAATTGCTGCACCATTTTTGTCAAACTGATTCCTTGGTCTGTCTTTCTCTCCTGAATTCAAGCAGTTTGGATGTTACTAAAGTCACCCTTTCCTTAGCTACCTCAATTCTTATCTCTACTGGTTTCAAACTATTTTGACTTCCCTCTAGTATTAGGAAAGGAGGTGTTTCAGAATTTGAATTTTACATTGTGTTGCCTAATACTAGCATACAACCATTTATTAAGCTTTAAATTCTAATGTCTCTCTCTAAGTCTTTTTTCTAATATGATCTCCATATTAAGCTTTTAAGTCTTATTTTCAGTATTATCTTTATCTTAACCTATAGTGGCTCTTACCGTAAGTATACTAGTCTATTAAAGTCTTTATTTTTTCTCACCAGTATAAAATCTAGTGCTGTCTTTATCTCTCATCCAAAGTGGCCCGTCTCTTGAAGCTATCTTGTGACATTTTGTGTTTCACATTTATGCTAATAAAAATTTTTCTATTCATTCAGATTTTCAACCAGATGTCAGCCTCACTGTACTTAGTCTTCTTAAAGCTGCAGGCTTCCAAGTGAATGAAAATCATCTGTTCTTAATCACACTAAATGGGAGTACCCTCCTTGCCTCCTGAGATTCACTACTCTTTTCATCCTAAGATTCCTCCTCATTCTTTCCTTAGTTGAAACTGGAGCGCCTCACTCAAACCCCAAAATTATTTGTCCCAAAGAAAGATGGTGGCCTTTGCCTTTGCATTGAATACAGGAAAATGAACCAGGTAACAGGTGTGGTGCTCTTTCATGGACGCGAGTCAGGAAAGGCTGCGCGCTGCAGGCTCGCGCAGATTGGAAAGCTTGCGCGGACCGGAAGGCTTGCACAGATTGGACGGATTGCACGGATTGGAAGGCTTGCGCGGATCGGAAAGCTTGTGCGGATTGGAAGGCTTGCGCAGATTGGAAGGCTTGCGCAGATCAAACAGATTGCGCGGATTGGAAGGCTTGCGCAGATTGGAAGGCTTGCGCAGATCAAACAGATTGCGCGGATTGGAAGGCTCGCGCGGATCAAGCGGATTGCACATTGCAAGACGCGCGGATTGGATCACGGGGGTACGCCCCAGATACCTGGAATGGGTTGTTGGGCAGACGCATCATGAGAAGGACAAACCAGGGGGCAACACAGACGGGGCATGGGGCAGGGGAGGTGGAGCATGGGTTACGGGATGGGGGACGGAGGGATAGGGTTGGGCTAGGGTTCTGTGGCTTAGGGGTTGTATTCCTTCATTCTTGCTTACTTGCGGTTGTACTTAGGTTAGGGTTGAGAGGGAGGACTTAAATACTTCATTCTCAAATCCGGGTTGTAAGAGGGATTATCATCACATAACTTTATTGCATCAGATTGGATTGGATTGGAAAGGAAGGAACCCATCTTATTATCACTCTATCACTCTCACACACACACTCTCTCTCTCTCTTGACTGGCTGCATCCAATCTCCTTACAGACGCTTTGATCAATAACTTCCGGACTTGAGGACAACTTCAGGGGTAACTCACCTCTTTTTTCCACATCTGGGGGTCTGGCCGGGAACAATGTTTTGTTGAAGTCTATCAAAGGTACTCACGGATGCTACCAACAGCTGCTTTTCTTCCTTCCTCCTCCCACAGCCTCTGCGCTATCCCATGGATTTACCTGCATATTTGACTCAACATTGCGGAAGTGGAGCAATTCATCTCATGGTATGAAATGATTGTGGACTCTGAAGGCGCTTCGGATTTTGAGAAGGCGCGCCATGTCCTCCTGTTCATCAAGGACGCGGAAGCGTGTTGGGACGTAGAGGAGATGGGAGGCTACCAGAACCAGGATTGGAAAACACTGAAGGGGAACATGCTGGAAAGATGGGGGAGGCACGGCTCCCGCTGTTGGAAGCATGACCTCAAGCCGTCTGCAGAATTGAATTACAGACCAGGGGTGCGCGGAAAAGGCTGGCTATGAGCAGGAGTGGACTATGCAGAACTGGAGTACTACAGGGAAGAGTATGTTCTGGCCCCACCACCGGCAACCATCTCTTGGGCTAGCAAACTTGCGGAGGTGGCAAGGGGCCTCAAGGCCTGTCTGGAGAGTATTCAGTCTCCCAGCGCGTCTGCGCCCCACGTGTGCGCAAATGGGGAGGACGACGACCGTGGGCAGACGGAACAGAGGGACCGGACAGCGGATTCAAAAGCGGAATTGGTTTCCCCAGTGGGGGCTAAGTACGTGTTGGGGAAGCGGGACTCAACAGAACTGGTGCAGCCTACTGACAGGAAGCGGGACTTGACAGAACCGGTGCAGCCTACTGACAGGAAGCGGGCGAGGACGACGGAACGGGAAATGGATTCTCCGTGCAGTTTGGGAATTGGCAAGCAGCGGACGGATCTTGCAAAGAAGGTAGACGCGGTGGCGGAAGAGACGGACCACGCATTGGAGGATCACAACCCAAGCCGGACCTCTTCAATGGCGGGGAGCGCGCATTTGGAAAGGGTAGGGGCAGCGGCGGAAGGGAAAAAGCACGCGCCAAAGGATGGCGACCAGAGCCGGACCTCTTTGATGGTGGGGGGAACAAGTAGGGGACAGAAGGACGTGGCGGAAAAAGAGAGGATGGACGCGGAGCGGAAGGATCAAGCGGTCACGCGCGGTCCGGCGGGCAGGGAGCGGTCACAAATCTCAGGAGGGGAGAACAAGGCCGCGGGAAATGCAAATGGAAAGGAATGTTGTGTTGGTGGGGCGGAGCGGCAGGATCAAGCGGTCACGCGCAGTCCAGCAGGCGGGGAGCAGTCAGAAATCTCCGGAGGGGAGAACAAGGCCGCGGGAACTGCAAAGGGCGAGGAATGTTGTGTGGATGGGGTGGGGGAGGAGAGGGCTGGGATTGAAAGGGTTTGGAAGCCTCTTTCCTCCTCCACGGCGGGTTGTGGTAAGGAAATCCAGGGGTGTTTGCTTTTGTTTGGGTTTTGTGCGCAGATGGGCTTGAATCTCAAAGGATGCAGGAGGGTCTTGGCGGCGGGAGGTGCACCTAGGCTGTTTGGGACAACAATTTTCGCTTGGAACCCGTGCGGGATTGGTTGAGGCAACGCGCCGCGGATCTGGTGATGAGCATAGGGGGCGCGGTTGGCTGAGGAAAGCGGCAAAGTTGGGGGGGGAGCTAGTGCGGGGTGGAAGGTTGTAGTTGGGACCCAGGACGCGGGCTCTAAAAGAAAAAAAAAGAACTTTTTTTCTCTTGTTCCTTCTTATCTATTCATTCTTCCTTTTCCTTTTTTTTCTCTTCCTGTCTCTCTTGAGGATTGCATACGCGCGCTGGCGCGTCAAGGTCTCCCCATGTACTCTTGCGGATACTCTCACTGGCGCTTCTCACTTTCAGACTCTCACTGGCACGGATTTCTCACCTTTGCAAATTTCTCTTGCTCACGCGGATCTTCTCTCTCCAAGGCGCGGATCTCGCGCGCGGTTTTGGAACCCGTGTGGGGTTGGATGAAGGCATGCGGATCCTTTCTTGGGTGGAGCAGAAGGTCGCCGGCATAGAGGGCAGGCAGGTGGGAAGGTGAAGCAGAGGATAGAGGGCGGGCGGGTAAGAAGGCAACTTGGAGGATGAGCGTGGTAGGTGAGATGGTGGCAGATCTCTGGGGACAGAACTCAAGTTGGGTGGGGATGTGGTGCTCTTTCATGGACGCAAGTTGGGAAAGGCTGCGGGCTGTGGGATCGCGCAGATCGGAAAGCTTGCGCGGACCAGAAGGCTTGCGCAGATTGGACGGATTGCGCAGATTGGAAGGCTTTCATGGATTGGAAAGGTTGCGCGGATTGGAAGGCTTGCGCGGATAGGAAGGCTTGCGCAGATTGGACGGATTGCGCGGATTGGAAGGCTTGCGCGGATTGGATGGCGCGCCCGGATCAAGTGGATTGCGCATTGCAAGACGCGTGGATTGGATCACGCGGGTACGCCCCGGATACCTGGAAAGGGTTGTTGGGCGGATGCATCATGAGAAGGACAAACCAGCCGGCAACACGAACGGGGCATGGGGAAGGGGAGGTGGAGCATGGGTTACGGGAAGGGGGACAGAGGGATAGGGTTGGGCTAGGGTTCTGTGGCTTAGGGGTTGTATTCCTTCATTCTTGCTTACTTGCGGTTGTACTTAGGTTAGGGTTGAGAGGGAGGACTTAAATACTTCACTCTCAACTCCGGGTTGTAAGAGGGATTATCATCACATAACTTTATTGCATCAGATTGGATTGGATTGGAAAGGAAGGAACCCATCTTATTATCACTCTATCACTCTCTCTCTCTTGACTGGCTGCATCCAATCTCCTTACAGACGCTTCAATCAATAACTTCCGGACTTGAGGACAACTTCAGGGGTAACTCACCTCTTGTTTCCACACCGGGGAGAATGCCCACCCAGCACTGCCTATGTTGCAGCTCCTCACTCTATTCCATGCATCTGCTTATTTCTCAAAGTAAGACCTTTGAGGCAACTATAACCTAATTTTCATTGCAAAATGTCATGAGTATTTGACTGCAATGAGAAAGCCATTTGGCAGCTATGAGTATACCATCAAGGTTTTTGATCTCTGCAATGCTTGTTCTACTTTTCAACATTTTTACAATGAAATTTTTTCTGATCTGTAGAGAAATACCTTGTGGTTTATCTTGATGATATGATTTTCTTCTAAAAAACTCTTCATGATCAAATCACACATGTGGGAGAGTTACTGAAGCAAATTGAAAAGAATAACCTGTTTCCAAAAGCCTCTAAGTGCAAATTTCATACCCATTCTCTTCAGTTTTTACAGTAATAGTTTTTCAGAAAGGACTAATGATGGATCCAGCCCCAAGCCAACACATATTGGACTGGCCCACACCTTCCTCAGTCAAATCCCTTCAAGTTTTTCTTGGCTTCAGAAATTTTTAAAGGAGTTTCATTGAGCATCAAGCCAAGAAGACCGTGAATCTTTTTAAACTTCTTCAGAAAGAAACTCTTTTTTTTTAAAACAAAAAGCTTCTTTTTAGTTTGAAGCTCTAATAAAAGCATTTACCACTGCTCTGATACTCAATCATTTTAACAAGCTAGCTCACACTTTTGTTGAGCCAGATGCAAGGGAATATGAAATTGCAGGAGTAATCTTGCAGTTTTCTTCCTCTTGTTATCTTTTTCATCCCATATCCTTTGATTCTTGGAAATTCTTGATGCAGAGATCATTACAGGATTAATGAAAAGAAACTTCTTGAAATTTTTTATTGCTTGATAAAATGGTTTTCATACATTTTGAGTCTTATGGAACCCTTTGAATTCTTAACTGATCCCAATTCTTTAGAATATTTTATGAGATCAAAGGTTCTTACATGCAGACAGGCCATTTGGGCCAAATAGCTCTTGATGTTGAGCTTTACAATCATGCACCGCCCCAGGAAAGAAGTGGTAGTCCCTGATGCTTTATCAAGCTGGAACACTATTTAACCAGGGGGGAAGCAACTTTTCCAATAACAACCCTGAAAAAATTAGGACACTCTGCTCCAACCAGTCTGCCCAACTAAGTTTTATGATCACCCAACTTTGAAATAAGGCTTCCAAACTTCAACAAGCTCAACTTGATGATCCAAAGTGTAAAGAACTTTGCAATGGTGCAAAATATTAGATAGTGACTACATTATTGATGAAAATGTTTATTTAGTTTATAAATATTGTATAGAAGTACATGATAATCCTTGCATTAAGTTAGATGTCTTTGATTCTTGGAAGGAATCTCTGCATGCTGGTCATCATGTGCAGGATAAAACCTACCAATTGATTGCACAAGAATTCCACTGGCCTGGTATGACCAAGGAAGTAAGGACTATGTTAGCATGTGCTATGACTGAAATTGTAAAAAGTCATTGAAGCACCAGAAGTATGGGCTGCTCCAGCCAATTCCTATTCCACCTATTCCTTGGAACTTTTGTAAATGGATTTCATTTTGAAATTACCTATTTCTAATGGTTATGATGCTTTTTTAGTAGTAGTAGATTGCTTCTCAAAGATTGCTTTATTTCTTTGCAATACTGTGACTGCCAATTTGGAAGAACTAGCTAACTAATTCATAGAATATGTATTTTCAAAAAATGGCCTCCCTGATAATAGATTTAGTGATTTTGGATTGTTGTTTTTCTCTAGCTTCTGGACCTTTCTATGCCAGCATTTGAAGATCACTCCCAACTTGTCAAACGCCTACCACCCCAAAAAGATTGGCAAACCAAGAAAGTCAATCAGATCCTAAAACAGTATCTTCAAAATTATGTTGCCTATCAACAGGAAGAATGTTCAAAATGGCTCCCATTAGCCTAATTTGCCTACAACAAATCCACTAATTTCTCCACCAAAAAGTTTCCCTTCCAGAATCTTTACAGAAGAAATACAAATTTTTCCTCTATTCAAGTAGCACCTTCTCAACCTGCTACCAATTATCTTACCAACATCCAATCCCTTCAAACTAAACTCCAATACAACCTCAAAGAAGCAAACCAGTGCTAAAATTAGCAAGTAGACAAAATTTGTACTAAGGCACCAAAATTTGAATTAGGAGATCAGTTATGGCTTGATGCTTGCAAAATTGATAGTTCTTTCCCAACCCAGAAACTCACTGAAAGAAAAATTTTTCTGTCCAGATTAAAATAAGTCATTTCTTGCAAAACTTTCAAACTTTCTTTACCTGCAAAATGGAAAGGTATCCACCCCGTCTTTCATGTGTCTCTCCTAGAGCCAGCGCAAGTCTTATACCCAGGCAAGACTAATCCCCCTCCTGAACTGGTCAATTTCTAAGATCATTTAGAGTGGGAAGTAATCTGTATTCTGGATTACAGATTACGCAAAGGAAAATTTCAAGACCTTGTAGAATGGACTGGCTTCCAGTCTGATGAAGATTGCACCTTTTGGGAACCAGCCCATCAACTTTGCAACTCCCCCAACTTGATCCAAGACTTCCATGCAAACTAACCTTTCAAAAATTTCCAAATTTAACTCCATCCCATACAATCCCATTCCAAATCTCTACCCTAATCCATCTCACCCAATTACATTTAATTTTGTATTTCCTCTCATCCTATCTCCTTTTCATTCCTTAATTTTTTTTTACCTTCATTCCCAACCTGTATTTTCTGTATTTATTTTGAAATCCTCTTATTTCTCAAGAATAAGAATAATAATTATAGTAAAATCAAATCAAATAATAATAATAATAATAATAATAATAATAATAATAATAATAATAATAATAATAATAATAATAATAATAATAATAATAATAATAATAATAATAATAAAAGGGTTTTGGGTTTTGCAGGCCCCCAAACCTGGAAAAATGTGGTTTTTGGGGGTTGTAAAAAAATGAAAAATACTAGGGGATAAAAAGGCATTGCAAAGTCCTCTAAAGTAACTTTGACAAATTTTGGTCATTTTTCAGGCCTTCATATTTCCCTCAAAAAATTCAAAAGAAAATGCTTCATGTCTCAAATTTTTTCACATTTTTCACATTTTTTCTTTTTTCATTTTGAGAAATCTGAAGAGACAGAAATTTTTCAAATATGGCAGGCCATTAAATAATATTTTTTCCAGAATTTTATTACTACAATTTCCCACCAGAAAATGGGATTTAAATAAAAAATGAGACATTGTTTTCAATTCTTTTTTGGGTTATTTTTCCATGAGATTCTTGAAATTTTCAGTTTGAAGTATTTCAGTGGGAATTGTTAAGGGCCCAAATAAACAATTTGGGGTTTTTAGAATCAATTATTTACCCCAAAAAAATTGATGCATCTACAACAATAATGGGAAGTTTCTGTTTTGGGGTGCGTTTTGAAGGCCAACTCAGTTTGTTTTGAAGCAATTTCTGATCCTATTTTGATGCTTTTTATGGACAAACTGAGTTTGCTGTTTTCAAATACACTTCAAATGGATGAAAAATATTTTTTTTCATATTATTTGGATCTTTCTTTTGCCCTCAAATGGCTAGTCTCAAAATACCATGTTTAAAGCCCTGTTTAGGGTAGGTCCGCATTTTTGGGCACTTCTATATGAATAATCTGATATTAAATATGATTTTTAATGATCTAATGTGTCCTCCTCACTATTGGGGCGGTCCAATCTTCTCCTCAACCACAAAATCACCTGTCATAATCCAGAATCCACTTCACACCATACCATTCATTACCACCATCACCAATTACCACAACTCAACACCAATCAACCAATCAAACATCACTACTCAGTACAAATCAACCAATCAAATTAAACACTCCAAAACCACTGAATCAACCCCCCCAAATCCAAAAACTCAATCAAAAATAAAAAAATCAAGTCTTCATAAACAAAAAACCATCTCAAAATCAAAATCCCAAAAAAAAAGTCTGAGAAAAAAATCAACCCACTTTTACTATCTGACTCTGCTTCTTCTTCTTCTGATCCACTATAAGCCTCTGCTTCTTATACTTCTACTGCTTGCAATGATCTATATAACCCCCATGATTCCCCCCCTTTGGCTCCTCCACATGGATTATCATATCATTCAAAGGGGGATCTTGTGGATGCTGTTCAAGAGTGGGCTAAATCCCATGGATATGCCATTTCCACCTAATTATCAAATACTAAGGAGAAAAGATACACTTACCAATGTGAAAAATCTGGGAAATAGAAAACCAATTTGGGTAGCACAAGAACTTCATCAACTAGAAATACAAACCGTCCCTTCAAATTCTCTGGAAGATTTTACAACAGGTATGGTCTTTTGGAAATAAAAATCAAATTCCCTGATCACAATCATCCATCATCAACTGATACATCCACCATCAACTGATCCACCCACCATCAACTTATCCATCCACCCATCCAGTTCATAGAAGGATTCAGGGTTATCAAGAGGATATGGTCAATTCTTTAACCAAAGCTGGGGTTGCTCCCCTGAAAATTTTGAATTACTTAATACAATCCTCCAATTCTCCTGTTCACACAACCATTATTAAAATCTATGACACAAGAGAAAAAACTTAAAATAAAGAACTGGAAGGAAAATCAACCATAGAAGCTTTAATAATGGAATTGAGAAACTATTATTTTAAATATTAAATCAATAATAAAAATGATCATATTAGTTCCTTATTCATTTCTCACCCATATTCTATCAAATTAATCAAAATATTTCCATCAGTATTAATGATGGACTGTACCTATAAAACCAACAAATTTTCAGTGCCTCTTCTTTACATTGTTGGGGTAAATTTGTGCTCAAAAGTTCTCTTTTGTTTTCTGTTTCCTCTCAATGAAAGAAAGGAAGACTATAAATGGGCTCTCCATCAACTTCATAAATTATTAGAACATGAAGAACCCAAAGCCATTTTGACTGACAAAGAGAAAGCCCTGATTCATTCCCTTGAAACTGTATTTCCCAACTCTCATGATTTACCATGTGTATGTAATATCTTCAAAAACATTCAAACATATTGTAGAAAATACTTTAAATCTGAAGAAGAATGGATGATATTCAGAAAACACTGGAATATTCTGGCCAAATCCAAATCTGATAATTATCATCAAGATAATTTTACCAAACTGACTTTAGTCTGAAATCTCCCTACTTCTGAATAAATTCTTGAAAACTGGCTTCCTCTAAGAAGAAAAATGTTTCATATGCTGCAAACAAGCACCTGCATTTTGGGAATACCAGCACATCTAGATTAGGAGGGCTTCACTCTTATGTCCAACAATTTATCAAAACTTCTTTTGGTTCCTTTTCTGAAGTTTTTCACCAAATATATCATTCAGTTTCAATTCAAATCCTTGAAACTTCCATTAAAACTCTCAGAAAGACTTCAAGAACTTGATTTGTCTCCCATATTGTGTTGAAAACCTCTCAGGAAAAATAAGCCACTATGCTCTCAAGATTGTGCATTCCTTTCACATTTCAGCAGAAAAATTAACCACCTGTTCTGATTTTGATTATTCTTATTTCAAGGGAATTCCTTGTGTACACCAAGTGAAGAAGGCCAATCTCAAGAAGAAAAAAGTTTTCTTGATGATTTTCATCCCCAGTGGCATTTCAAGCCTCTTATTGAAGTATGTTTCATTTTTTTTGAGAAAAAAAATAATTCTAAAATTGATTTCTGAAGTGTGTTCTTTTATTTTGGAATTATTCATAGCTTGCTGAGAAGGGGTCATCCCAACCTTCTCAATCATCTCATGAATTGCCTTCCCAATCAACCAACATACACTGGTTTCAAAATGAACTCTTTGAAGAATTCCTTAAAATCCACCCAGGAGAACAAAATTTTTACCTTGGAGAAAGGATGAAACTGTTAAAAGGGAAGTGTCAACTGACTCCCATTAAAGAACCCCTATCAGAGGAATATAGGTAAATTTGTGGAAGACCCAAAGGAGCTCCCAATAAAAACAAAATATTTTCTCAGCATTAATCTAAGAGGGATTCATTGGGTTTTGAATATGTTGAAGTAAATAAGAGAAGAGGAATACCAAGAAAGCCCCAAGTGGTTAATTTAATGTCTATTTTTTTATTTTTGTGGTTTTTTCATCCCTTTTTGTTGAATTGGTTTTAACAGCATATGGTTGGAAATTGGTTTTCTCTAATTTCAGACTCTGAGGAAAAGGAAAGGAAAGGAAGCCCATGATAAGGCCAAGGGAAAAAAGAAACAGGAATCAGAGGAGCAGGAGATTTTTCTTTTTTTTGTAATTAGGCTAGCATTGCATTGTGAAAAGGATGAGTTTAAAAAAGAAGAGGAGTTGAGTGGGCAAGAACTCAAAGACCTTGAAGAATTTTATATAATAAAGACAGTTAGTCATTTCTTTTTTGTTGGGGAGAGATCAGGATTGCTTTTTGAGTTTCCATTGATTGTCATATTTTCATTTTTCACTCAGACTTCAGGAAACACCACCAATAAGAGGGTTATTTCACATAAGTTGATTCCTGGGACTTTGAATAGAATCAAGAGAAGAAAACAACAAGATGAAGATGGAGATGCTTAAAGGCCTCCAGGGAATCCAATCTTTTCTCCCACAGCCACATCCTCTGAAATAGAAAAGGTTAAAAAATTTCTGAGTTGATCTTGCTTTATGGTTTGCTCATTAACCCCCTTTTTTTTGGGATGAAGGTCACAAAATTTTCTTTTTCAGCTTCTGATAATTTTGAAGTGGTGGCTATTGATAAAGTCAGTATGATTTTTTTTTTTTCATTTAATCTTAAATAATACTTATCTTTTTTTCCTGAGTATCAATACAAAAATTTCATTTTCCCAAAGACAGCCATACCACAAATTTCAAAATTTCAATATGTGATGGGTGATATGAACTGTGGGTTTAAATCAGTAGCAGTGAATTTGGGCCATAAATCTGATAATTGGAGCTCAATACCTCAAAAAAGGATCAAGTAAATGAAATCAAACTCTATCTTCAAGGATGAAAACTTCATGGATCAAGTCTGGGATGAAAATTTTGGCAAAGCAAGAAAACATCTCAACCACACTTCTGGAACCGCCCCTCAAAGTTACTGGATGAAATTCCCTTGCCATGGTTTCCTGCTTGCAGATACATACAAAAGGCCAGTGGTACTTTTATCTAAGTTGATTCCAACAACTTATTTTCCCCTCAATTCACCTCCAAATGCCAACTCTCAAACATCTCCCATATGTTTGATTATTTTGGAAGATTTTCAGCACATAGTTTCTTCCCACTATTATTCTGAACTGAGTCTAGCTCCCCAATTAAATCCCCTTTGAAAGGGTTTTTCTAGCCAGGAATCACAAAAATTGGAAGATTTTATTTCTAAAAACTTGGAACTTGGTTTGAAGATTTTTTTTCCTGGTAGTAAAAATAATAAAGTAGTACAATTTGATCTTGATTGAATCATTTGTCTGTTTTTTTTGTCAAATGACAAGCCAAAGCCACACCGTAACTCCGAACTAGCTCAAATCGAGAGGACTATTGAAAACCTGACCAAGGAACTACGTGCACTGAAGTCTAAAGACTCTATCAACGGGGTCGAGGAGGGGTCCGATCAATCCAAAGCCAATCATCTCCACAGCAACACCGAGGAGGAGTCCGATTTCTTTGTTGATGAGTGTGCCGCGTACTCCACCTCCTCTCCATCACACAACCCCCTCGAAGTTATATACGACTCTGGAGCCACCCGCTCAACGGTCAGTAACAAAAACCTGCTGAGTGAAGTCAAACCTCACCAGAAGCAAATCAACACTTATGGGGGTTATGCTCAAATCACCCACGTGGGAAAACTCAAGCTTGGCCCTGTGACCCTATATCCTGTCTACTTTGCGCCATCGGGGCCACGGAATCTCATCTCGGCCTCCCAACTCGAGGATCACGGCCTAAAGATTGTCCACAAACACCGCGTTGTCCTCCTCAAGATGGCTGACACAGTGGTGTTTACATTCAATCGCATAGGAAACCTATACGCTGCTACGATCAAACCAGAGAGCTCCCTACTGGCCATTGGTGACACAACATCCGTATCCGACTGGCACGTAACCCTTGGGCATCCATCAGACCAATACCTCAAGGAATTCCTGAGTCAGCATCATCTCCCCCTGGATCCACTACAGACATCTAGAAACTGTGAAGTATGCAAGTCCTGCAAACTAACGCGGTCCAGTCACTCCAACCCCCTCCCTAAGTCACCTTCTCCCTTCCACACTCTCCACGGCAATGTCCTCCAAATAAATCCTCCCTCAAAGCACGGGTTTCGATACGCACTAGTACTTGTTGAAGATTTCAGCCAATTCAACCGCATATACCTGCTCAAGCTCAAGAGCGAATCTGAACTGATGATCATCTCCTACCTCAACGAGATCCGCAATCGCTTACAAATCATCCCGGCTGTTTTTCACTCAGATCAAGGGGGGGAATTCTCATCCACCAAATTCCGAACCGAGCTTTCAAACCGTGGCGTCACCATCGAGCAAGGGCCCGCCAATTCGCCCCAAACGAACGGACTGGCGGAGCGCTTCAACCAAACCCTCCTCACAAAGATCAGATGCATGATGGCTCAGTCCAACGTGCCCATAAATTATTGGGACGAGGCTGCGAAACACGCCTCAATGCTAATAAATATTCTCCCCAGCAAGTCCCTGAACTGGAGATCCCCGGTTGGTGTTCTCTCTGACAAAGGGTGCTGCATTGAGCCTATCCGTGATCTGAACTCACTCATTCCTTTTGGTCTGAAGGTTCACGTACACCACAAGCCCCCCTCCAAAGTACTGGCGCCTACCCGACCGCTTCTCTTCCTTGGGTATGAACCTCACTCCGACGCATGCAGATTTCTGGACAGCTCTCAAAAATCTGTCACCGTCAGTAGAGATTTCTCTGTATTGCCCTACTCTTTCAAGTACCGATCACCTGACGCTCTAAAGAAATCCCCCTCTGCTCTTCCCCTCTGGGTTTCCGGGCCTGGTGATTCCGATACCGCCCCAAAGATGGTCTCTGTCCCTATACGCAACCCGCCCACCGCGAACCCAACGAACTCTTCTCCACAGCAACAACCCTATCCCGCTGAAACACCATCTCCACCTCCAGTCGCTGGGTCACACCCGGGCTCCCCTCCACAACCTCATCTTCCCAAGAAAGGATACGCCTACGTTCCATTCTACAACACCGCCCCCAAAAACATCTCTTGCGACATTGATGCATCCGCCATCCTCTCATCCTCGCGTCGGGCCAATGTCTCTGCTCCAGTGCCAAGTCCGTCGGATGATGATGAAGAACTTCAGCTGAGTGAGGTGATCACGGTGAAGGAGGCGTTCTCAAATCCAGAGGAAAAGGCAAAGTGGATCAAGTCAATGTCGGAAGAAAATCAGTCCTTCCTAGCAAAGAACACGGGCACCCTGGTTCCCCCCCCTAAGGAGGATATCGTGCTGGGTGGTATGTGGAGGCTGGTGAAGAAAAAGGATGAATGTGGAGAAACGGTTCGCAGGAAATCCCGCTGGGTATGTTTTGGCAACCATCAACAACCACAAAGGCACTATTTCAACACGTACTCCAGCGTGGGACGTAATGAGTCGATGAAGACTCTCCTGGTACTGGCGGTCCAACATGACCTACTGGTGGCTCAGTTTGACGTGGAAACCGCGTTCCTCCACGGCAACATTGACGCGGTCGTACACGTCTCGCAAATCTCGGGCTTTGAGGTACCTGGGAAGGAAGACTGGGTCTGGAGGCTCAATAAGTCACTCTACGGCACCAAGCAAGCACCCAGGTGCTGGAAGAGTCACCTAACAAGCACACTGTCCAAACTGGGGCTTTCCCCGTCGAAAGCCAACGAATCCATCTTCCTCAACGAATCCCGTTCTCTAATGCTCCACCTGCATGTGGATGATGGGCTGGTGGTGGGAAGTTTGAAAGCCAAGATCAACGCATTCCTGACCAACCTGAAAGTGACCTACGCCATCAAGCATCAATACCGACCCGTTCAACACCTGGGGTACACTTTTGACTGGAAGGGGGAAAATGGCATGGTCATTCACCAGAGGGACTACTGCGAGAAAATCCTTGAAGAGTTCTTGATGGACCAAGCAAGACCAGTCAAAAGCCCCGCACCTGTCAACCTACTCAAGCTCGTAGACGAACCGGGCGAACCATTCAACGTCAAGGTAATGGAGAAGGCCATAGGCATGCTAAACCACCTGGCTCTACACACTCGACCCAATATAACTCACACGGTAAACGTACTTTCACACCACACGTCTAAGCCTAACCAGAATCACTGGTCAGTAGTGAAGCACTTGCTCCGGTACCTGAGGGGGACAACCTTGGTTGGCATCCACTATTGGAAATCAGGAGAACCACTTGAAAATCTCTGCGGGTGGGCGGGTGCTGACTATGCTAACTCCACCATAATGCGGAAGTCCACAACCGGCTTTGTGATCACGTTACATGGAAACCCAGTATACTGGCAATCCAAAAAACAATCGGTGGTGGCCCAATCAACGACTGAAGCGGAATTCATAGCAATGAACCACTGCGCCAAACAATTAAGATGGATGTCTCACCTCCTGGCCAACCTGGGACACGAGGTACCCACCCCCACAATCCTGAACAACAACTCGGGCGCTAACTTCATCAGTAAAGAGGCTCAGCTAAACCCAAACTCCAAACACATTGAAGTAAGGTACCAGTATCTCCGCGACCTGGTCTCAAAGTCCCTGCTAACTGTTAAGCAGGTATCCACTCAGGATATGAAGGCAGACATACTCACCAAACCTCTGGGGCCAACCAAAGTAGAGGCCTCCCTGCGACAACTGAACTTGATCACGGACAAGATCAGGAGGAGTGTTGTAAGCAATCTCCCCCGAGCGCCCAGTTGCAACCGCAGCAACTCCACCACGCGCAGATGGCCTGAGTCGCGGCTCCCTAGCTCGAGGCGTATGGGCCTCTCATAGTTCCTCCTCTTACGAAGTCTAATCACGAGGACGGATTCAAAACTGGAACGACCAGGAGGACGCTCATACGGTAGCCAACGTGAATATCGCAAACCGCAGGATCTAAGGCTCAATTGCCCGAGCATCAGCCCGAACTTCAGGAGGAGCAAGAGTGAGGACGGGAAGAGGTAACTCATTCATTCACCCATTCGTCCTCCCCTACTATCCTCCCAGCCTGTTGTTTTTGTTTCCTTTCAATTCTCAGACCGCTGTTTCCTACCATCACAGAACCGTTTCCTGTAATACTTGACGTACTCAATCTGAAGTTACATCGCAAGTGCTGACCCATCTGATTGAATCCCACACACGGTAAATGATAACTCCCCACTCTGTCCACCCTGTCTGTCTATGTCTGTTACTCTGGTCTCGTCTCATCTCTCATTTCTGCTATTACAGCTTTTACTGTTACTACTTTTTCTTACGTTGAACTGCTGCAATAAAGAAAGACTTAAATTACTACAAATTGTTTTTACTCATTGATTTAGAGCAAAAAAACCACTTTATGTTTTCAATTATGAATTCTTTAGGAAACAATAAGCTAAAAAAAATCTCTGGATAGTTTTTTTGGGCCCTTTTCAATTCTCACTAAAATGATGCAAACTGAAAATTTGGAAAATCTCATGGAAAAATAACAAAAAAAAAATGAATATAATGTCTCATTTTTTATGTAAATCCCATTTTCTGGCGGGAAAGTGAAGTACTAAAATTCTGGAAAAATTTCAATTGAATGGCCTGCCATATTTGGAAACTTTTTTCTCTTCATTTTTTTCAAAATAATTAAAGAAAAAAAGATCAATAATGTGAAAAGCTTTGAGATGTGGAGGTTTTTTTTTGTTTTTTGAGGGAAATTTTGAAGGCCTTAGAAATGGCCAAATTTTTTCAGAGTCATTCTAGAGGGGTTTTAGATGCCTCCTATCCCCTAGTTTATTTTTTTTGGCAACCTCCAAAAACCACATTTTTTCCTGGTTTACCGCGTGCATTGGGGATTTTGGGGGATGTTCTTGCAATGTCAAAACAGCTTTATTTCCAGTTTGGGGGGCATTCAAAAATCAACACACATAATAAAAATAAATAAAATAACAATATAAAAATAAATTATAAGTTTTATTCTACTTCCTGTTCCAGTTCTTCCTAATTCTCAGTTAATTCCCATACCATCAATTTGAATTTTTCAATGTCTTCATCATTCAGTAACCCCAACATACCTGAAAAAAGATGAGGACTTGTTTTACCAAAGCCTTTTCAAATATCTCTTTGCATTTTGCAGTCCAAGTCCTCTTTGGCCAGAAATTACATTTATCCGCCTCCAAGAGTTCCTTGTGGACTCTCTTCCTTCAACCTTTCAAAAAACCTTCCCCAACATTGCCAGTTAGCTTCCTTGCATCATTCTTGACCGGCACCATGACTTGCACTTGGTTCCCCTTGCCTTGGTATTCCATTTCATTCCCTTCCATTCCATCTCTCCCTGTTTCAATTATTCCCTCCTCTCCCCTCTCATCCCTTTCCTCTTCTCCATTTGCTCCATTTCATTTTTCCTTTCCTGTTCTATTTCCTCCTTCCATTTCATTTTATTCTCCCCTAGTCTATTTGGGGATTGCCTCTACCCATTCTATGTCTCACACTTCAATTTTCACTTTGGCACCCATTTGATTCATTTGAAACTTGGACAAAGGTAAATAATATGGTGGTGGTGGTAGGTTATTGGTAGTATACCTACGGAACCTTGGAAATAAAACAAAGAACAAAAATTATATTAGTTGAACCCCATTCACTAAGTCAGTCTCTAGCCTTACTCACCTGGATTCTGCACTCCTAGGAATTTGAGCTCCAGCACTGGCAGAATGTTATAATTCACGCAAGGAGCAGATCTTTGACTTTGGAATTCACTTGGGGACGCCTCTTGGATATCAACCAACGGCTTGATATTTAAAGCAAACATACAAGCTACTTTTCAAAGACAAACTTTTTTCCACTTGACTTGGAGACGACAGGCAGCAGTGCTCGGGACACATCTCTCATTTTGATAAATGAAGTTTTCACAAAGGCAAGACAAGGATGAAAACATATTATTTAATTATTTAAATTTAATTCAAGAAATAAGATAGTATTATTTAGGGGCATACAGTAGCATAATTACTTCCTGGAATTGATGGGAAATTATCTGAAATGCTTGCAGGGGGTTTCCTCTTTAAACCCAGGAAACTTTCAAGCTCCAAGGTTAAGGGGCATTGTCTTCCTCACTTTGGCATATCCTTTTCCTCAGTACCATCTACCTCAGTCCATAAGTGTGACACAAATAAAGCACAACATCAATGGTGCCTTCTGCTAATACCTTTGGCTTGCATAGAAAAATTCCAATCTTGGAGACTCAGTATATACTTCCAAATATTTGCATTTAACTCTAATCCAAGTCAACCATCCATCGCAGCTTTGCTCTTCCAACCTGGGTATCATCAACCCTTGGACTTCCATTCTTGTTCACGCAATTGCACTAGTTTGCAAACATGCCTATATAGCCACATAAAATGTATAGTTTTGAAATGGAATAGCTCCCTTCCCTGCATTAGCTGTATCTTTACATTTGAATTTTCCTCACCTTTCAATCCATCATTTTATCATCCATTAAATTTCTGTACAGTCAAATTCTATTGTCTCCCACGTATGCTACAATCTTGGAAATTATTGTACTGTTATTTAATTTTTACAATTTTGTTCCTGTCATTCATTGCCTAATTGCTCCCTAGCTGTAGATAGCAATCCATCAGTTTTTATCTAGTAACCTTCAAATTAACTTATAAAGGCTGTGTTTCCAGCCTGAAAATTGTCTCCTCAGTTAGTTAATTTCACACCTTCTTGCATCTTGCTAAATCCAGTCATCACATTGGGTGTGCCTTTGGTTCCCTTCCATTGCAAAACTTTTCCCTCTTTCCATTTGTTGAGTCATCAAAACATTGTTTGAACTTTGCAGTTATCCTTAATACCTTGCAGTCATCTCTTGCACTCAGTGTTCTCATTTTCACTCACAATCATCTAAGATTGCCCTATAGTAAGTGGGGTGATTATTTGACAACTCCCATCTTATATTAAATACAAAAATATTTTATCACAGCCCTGAATTCTCCACTTTTATCTACTATTTTCTGAAGTTATCTGACATACCCCCTCAAACTTTTAAACACCCCTGCTACTTTTAAAAACTCTTTGGCTACTTTCCAATACCAAGGCAGACCCCCTATCTTAATTCTATCCTCAGCTTCATTGAAAATTGTTCCATGGAAACCCCTTATGAAATCACCTACAATCACATGCTGGTTTTTTGGGCCCTCTAATTCATCATGCCTGCCATCCTATCAATTTGCTGTCCAATATGGTCCTACAATTGTTTCTTAATTTCCTATCTACACTAGTTCTTCATTATTCTTTTCTTTATTTGGGAAACTACCCCTAGAGCCTTGCCCAACCTACCTCTTTGCTTTTTGCTTTTGATTAGTATTTTTTTCCTTTTGTCCCCTCCTATCAGCCATTCTAATTCTGAAATATGTGCAGTGAACTTTTATTTTGGTTTTCTTCATTTTTTTTATCATAAAAAAAATTGATATTTCTCCTTTTTTTGGAAGTTGCAGCCCACTTCCCAGTTGGGGTCTACAAAAGACCACCAAATCTAAACCCAACTTATATTCTGCAGAAAGAATCCTCCCTACCACTCTGCTTTGGTTATTTACCATTTCCAACCATGCTAGTCTTTCTTTCCCACTTCTGCTACTCATTAAACCCATTCCTCTGCTTTTCATAAACAATGTCCTCCCTCACCTCAAAATAATATGTACCCACTAATTTCCCTTTCTTCTGGTCTTCTAGTTGTCCCCCATATAAAACTTTTTTCCAGGCTCACTGCCATTGCTTCTTTGTAGGTCCTTCTTCTAGCTTTCCGCAGCCTCCAACTTGTACTTATACCTCATCCTCTAGCTAGGGGAGCAAAAAAACATTTTGTTTTAATCCAATGGGTGAATTAACAGTTCTTTAAATGAATAAATATATTGGTCAAAGTTTTGGACCCCTCCTCCAGAACTCTGCATGAAGAGCTCCCCAGAATTTTCAGGCAAAGATAAATTTTTGCATCCACCATTTTGTGAGTACTATCCAAAATGTTTTTCCTGGTCTGAAGGCACATGTACAGGGGTTTCCAAAACTCCATGAAAATTTCACATTGGGGACCCTCTAGTCCCCCTCCAACCTGTAATTGGAGACCTAAAAATAATGTTGCTCCTACAGCTGAAGGCACTCCCCCTCCAATACCACAAGAATCTCCAGAGTGTTTGGTGATTGTTATCAGCTTTCCTCCCAAAGGTTCTTCCCCTGCAGATGGTTTTTTTTAATACAAGATTCTCCACACTTGAAAAATCAGTATATTATTCCCCCCCCTAAGACTTAAAAAATTGTCCCCAAAATTCCTCTGCAATCTTGCGCTCTTCTGAGGGATGGACCAATCAGCCCTGCCACCATCACTAACTCCATTGCTACCACCTCCCCCCAAGCTTTCACCTTTTGAAATATCCCCCAAATCTACCTCATCTCCAGTCTAAAAAACCTCCGAATTCCACACTTCCTCTGTTTCATAAAACCTGGAAGAGCCTTGGTTGTAAAGTTTGTTGACATGATCTGTCAACACCTTGTGTTTCAAAAGTTCCCCATCCAACTCTAACCAATATCTCCCCCCCTAAAATGAGTAAAAAACCTTTACAGCCCATTCCACCACTCCTCAAAAATTCTACCCCACTCCATCTCCAAGCTCCAGTTACACAAAAGCACAAACTCTCCATTTTGCATTGGAACCCATAAACAATTTTAAAACTGACTTAGCCCACACCTCCTTCATTGTTATGGACAAATTTTTGATAATATCCTCCCCCTGCAAAAATTAATCAATGCATTCCCCCAAAAAATCCAACAATGTATTCACCTTCCACAGGTTCATGGAAAAATATTTGAGAATCTCAATTTTGACTGGGAGAACTGAACCATTTCCATAAACAAACTTGTATGCTCATAATCACTTTCCAGGATTCACCAAGGTCCAATCTTCAAATGGGATTTCCAGAAGCACCTTCTGCCACTTATTACAATCCTCCCCACAAAAATTCACCACAGAATCTTTGATAGGCTGATGCCTGTGCTTTGCCATCCCTGCACCCTCCAATTAATACATCTTCACCATCCACAAAAACCCAAAATTTGCAAAAAATAACCTTCCAGGAACAATCCCACCTTCTCCACAGACAATTTCACTCATGGACACGCCTCCAGCCACCACACAAGATTTTCCCTTGCCACCGTTTTTTGAGTGTACTTTCCTGCCTTAAGGTGAACCACTTGAAGGGAAAAACACCCAAAAAAAAGCATCCTCCCCAGTTTGAATACCCACCTCCCTAGTAAGAGGGGAACACCTCCACTGATACCTCTTGGAAATCTTTACCCAGTCACAAACAATTGAAGTAATACCTTTCCATCAGAAATTTACGCACACTCTACTTTTTGTCTCTGCATCCCCCTTATTAAGTACGGATTTGTGCAGGCTCTGCAAAAATTTATCCTCATAACCCAATATTGTGAGCACTATAGGGAGAAGAAGGAAGGCCTGCTTCCACAATTTTTTTATATTTGGAGAAGAACTGGGACACTATCCACCAAACAAACCATACAAAAACCTCCATTGAGGTTTTGAGGAACTTGCAAGTCCACTGATAATCCTCCAGAGCCTCAAAGCATCCAAAATTACAGAGTAGAATACCATTTCTCCCTGCTGTTTTCATGCCCATTGTAACACACCTATCCAAATTTAATTCTTCACCTTCCTCTACCTGCTGCACCTGTGGGTACCTTGATATGAAAATTATGGACAGCAATTAGCTTAGTTGCAGGATAAGCAGAAATTAAAGCAAAAGAAATGCTGGACACCTAGTTTCTATAAAGGCTAATGGGTTCTAACTCTGGGGAAATATTTTGGATAACTGATTGGATGAATTTGAATGGATATGATGGAAAACAGTAGGTAGAAGGGCTCCTTAAGTACAAAAGATTGGCCTCTTGTGGTAACATGATAAAACAGGTTAAAAGGGAAATGTTCCGCCCAAAAAGAGCTCTACAGGCTCTGAAAGCATTTTTACTTGGTCTGGGCTACATCACCCTTCACAGGGTCAGTCCCTGTAACCTTACAACCATCCTATTACAGTCAAATTTGGTGCTTCCACACTCAAAGGGCTGAACCAGCCCCTTTGCTGTTCAATCCCCTGGCTTTTTGTCCCTGAAAACAAGCCCAGTTACTCTTATGACCTCACACACAGAGTGGTTGCCTCATGAAACCAGCCCCTGGCCCCTCATATGGACCAGGTGGGACCCAGAACTCATCTGGGTCCGGTCTCAAGTGCAAAAAAGGGGGGGTGTAACTGGCAGACATGCCAGCCCCCTTTTTTTCTGTCAATTCCCTGGAGGGGGCAGTCAAATCCCCCTACCAGGGCCCTTTAGTTCAATACCCCCAGGGCATTGTTAACAATAAGTGGGCTTGGAGATGGTCAGATTGCCCTCAGCCTGCCACTCCTCCCCCTTGGTAAAGGGGGGGGGGGGAAAGCACCCCTTGTTGATGGGAGGGTGGTCAGGTCCCCCCCACTAATGGTTTCATTGTTACAACTGGCCTGGTTGCTTCTTGAATGGTTGGAGGGTGATGAATTCCCTCCCCACTGCCGGTTGCCTTTTTGCAACCAGTCTTTCCAACTCCTCCCCTCCCTTGAGTCAATGGCAGTGAGGGGATGGGTGGAGGCGGTCCTGCTCCCCCCACTGCTTCCGCAACTAGACTGGTTGCAGCGGCTCCTTGCGCAAGGACGCTTCAACCAAAAAGGGTGGAGGCACTCCAAATGAGTCCCTCCACCCCCCACCACGGCCCCTCCTTGGCCAACAAGCCCACAAATGGGCCAAGCGCAACAAAAAGCAGCCCTGAGCAGGTTTCAACACAGGCAAAGGCCCCAACGGGATTTCCCAGTCCAAACACCTCAAATGACTACTTTGGCAGGCCAGCCTGGCTAGCCAAGTATGTCCAAAATGAACCTTGGGCCCAATAATGACCATGAAAGCCCATTTGGCTGGGGTGGCCCATCCATCCTAACAGGCCCATGGTGGCCCGTTTACCAATAGACTTATTTCATGTGTTTTGGGGCTGGTTTACCCAAATCTGTGACATCCACACAGGCCCTTGTGGTCTATGTGGTTTTCTAATGGGCCATAGAGGCCCATATGTGCATCCCATTTGGATTATCCTATATTTTGCACACACATAAGTGCCTACCTATTCTAGCATTTGATAGTGTCCTATGTAGATTAAAAAACTTCCTGGGCAGATTGGAAACCTTCCCAGGAACATGTCTGACTGTGAAACAAGAGAAATTCAGGTAAGCCACCCATCTAGTCATTGGAGCCTTTAGCAATGATGGAGATTTAACCATTTGGGCCATGGCCTTTTTTTTACAAGTAACTTGATCTCCATCCTCCAAAAGAATTTTTGAAGATTTTTTTATATCCCCCCCCCACATGACTCAATTTTGGTTGGTAATAATGAAAATAAAACTCCAAAAAATTTAACAACTTCTAAAGCACCAGCATTTGCTTCCCTTTGTCATTGTGGGTCAAACCTGTCCCTGCAAAAATATTTCTGGAATCCACTACAAGCTGAATCCCACCCTTGGAATAGTCAAACCCTTTGAGAAGTATCTCCCAACGCCCTAATTTCCCCCAACTTGTTGAATGCCTTTTTCAACTCCTCCATACAAACCCACTCCAACCCCTTCTTTTACATCTGATGCAGGAGGCGTTCTTTCTATACAACTGTCTCAATAGAAATCTGGAAAATACCATAAAAGCCAAGTATTTTGAGATGTGAGATGCATTGCACAGAACCTGCCAATCAAGGACCCTGTTTAATTTAGCATTCATTATTTTCTGTCTCCCTTCTAATTACTAATTTACAATTCTTTCTAGTGCAGGAATGCACACCAGAAATCTTTTTCCCACAGTTCAATCCAAAAAAGAATACACTTCAAATATTGCTTGCACTCCAACAAAAAATTCCCAATCCATGGGTTCTGCATTAATTCTTCAAAATCCATGGGTTCTACATTAATTTTCCATTTGGTCACTTGTATTACCTTTCATTACTATTTTTTCAATTAAGATCCACAATTTCTGAATATTTTTTTACTGTATGATCCACAACATTTGAGCCTGATAAACCTCCAATGAATCTTTTTCCGCGTGTGGTAGCTATGTTGGATGAAAGAATGAAAGCATGGTTTCAAACAAAGTCTTTTGGCAACAATAAGGGTGGATATCAAACTGATTTTAGCTTCCCATCACATCTATAAAACCATAGCATGAACTCCCTTTCATGTTTTTGACAAAGTATTTACAACTTTGGAAGAAAACCACATCCCCAATGGAAACAGAATTCAGCCGCTGAAGTTGTGAAAAATCTCAAATCTTTTCATTTCCTACTTTGAAACTGAAAATATGGGGCTTGAGAAACTGAAGACCAAATGTTTGTATATCCCTGTCTTAGACTTTTCCTGAAATCTCTCTGTAAATTTTTTGCATACTGACACTTGGATAGGAATTGGTTTGAACTTCCACAGCTTATTTTCCACCATTAGAATTTGATATTTATAACAAATTTTTGGTTTGAAAATCCCCTTCTATTCCAGCTCAAAAGCCAGAGATTTCCTCCACAGAAACAATACCCCCCTCAAAAATTCCAATTCCTCCTCTGGCAACCACTCTTCAGGTCCAAAATCAATTCCAGCCATTCTCTCCTCCTTAATTCTCACCATTGGCTCAAATTTGGCATGTTAAATAGTCATTGGATTCTTGTTTGCATTTCTGCTCTGCTCAATTAACAAAAATCTGTTTTAGTTTCTGCACCATTGGTGAATTTTGTGTTCTGACCTTCCTTGCCACTGGTTTTTACTTTCCCCTGCAAAATTTTATGTACCTGTTTTAAAGATTATGGTCCCTTTCTTTCTGTAATCACTAAGAAACAATCTCAAACTGACTCTGAGTTTCTCAAAAGTATGGCACAAGGGTGGGTGCTTGGGTCAACCCTCTCCACTGATGTACATGTGGAGGGATTCACGTTTGCTAGAGGCCTTGCCAGACTTAATCCAAAAATTTCCCCAATTTATAATCCTCATTCTTTTATCCCATAAAGTCCTACTACACTCCATCCACACTCCTCCCCAGTCAATTTCCTGCACAGATGTGGAGCTGGATTTGCATGTTTTATATAGCGAACCCTCAAAAATCCTTCTTTTCCTCATCCAGTTGTAATACTGTAGTTTCCCAACATCTCCTGCTCCCATCAGCCACTGTCACAATTTTTTTGCAAGAGGCATTTTTATCTTAAAGGGAAGCTTGTAATTAAAATAGGATATTTTGTACAAATATCAACTCCTCAGCTTTTGAAACTAAGTAGGAGAGAGGCTGATGAACCTTGGCAACTTTTGAGGTCTCCTGCTCCCCAACTCCCTCCACCTCACACATATAGCACCCTAAAGTTTTTACACTTTTATCCATTTCCTTCCATTTCATGACCACCTCTCTGCTAGCTTTAATTTCATGATGTTAAAAATTGACCCAATTTCCACCATTTCACATAACATCTCACACTCAGTTGAACTTACCCCAGCAAGCACATTAACCAGCTTGAAAATTCCTATGATTCCACTTCAACAGTAACCATTGTGACTTCAGCCATTTACTGGTCCAGAAAAACTTTCTTTTCTGATCCGATGTACTGCGGAATCACAGAAATCATCTCATTTGCAATAATGGGCAATATTTCTTCAAGTTTGCTTGCCTTAAGTCTGACTGGAGTCTCTGTTCCAAAAATGCTCCTTGCAACATCTTTTTCCTTTTACCTTAATGTTACATAATTAATCTGGCTTGCACTCCTGAATCATTCAACCATTTTTCTGGATCAACCACTTATATTCTCTCCCAACACTTGTTTATTTCCCCCCTGAACAATCTACAATTTTCCTCTGACCTTTGTGGCTCCCATCCTGGTTGGCAAAAAGATACACCCAGGGACACATTTTCCTCCTTCTGGAAACATTTTTCTGCCATTTGCTGCGCCTTATCCCTTGGAGATGTGGTGCTTTAATTGCTCAAGCAAGTTTCCCAATTCACCATAATAACATCTTTCCCATATAGCCTTACTATCTGTTTCTCAAGATCTTTGGTAAAATTTTGAGAGTCCTTTTTCACGCAGCCTTCTGTTTTAAAAATAGTAGAACCTTAAGGGCTTGAGCAGTCCTATCATCATTTGTATCATTTGCATTTTTATCAGGGCCTTCACTTCAGGTTCAACTGCCAGCAGTTTGGCTGAGCTTTCTGGAATTACCTGCGCAAAAATGATTCACCTTCTCCATCATGTTTCAGAACTGCATAGTTTCTTCTGCAGTTGCGGGGGTTCCCTCAGATAAACTCTTTCTGGAGGCGCATTGGTCATAATTGATGCCGTAGCTGCTGGTCCTTCTTGCATTATTTCTCATAACCCCAACTCTCTGTTCACAATCTTCTGGAGTATTCTAATGCTGTGTAAGATCAAAATTTCCCCATCCCATGACCTCCACCACAACATTTTCTCAATCAGGAACAAATGGGTATTATCCCTCAGATCCTTGGGAAACCCAGAAAGAATTTTATTTGGAAAACCTGTATTTTATTTAAAACTCTTGTGGAAGAATAAATAGTTCAGGAACATATCAAAGGATGGACAGGAAGTGTTAAATTCCATCTGTAAACTCACCTTTCCCATCCAAGCATATTGAAAGAAGTTTTTTCAAGATTTCTTTCCTGGAACCTCTGTGATTGCGTTCCCATTGTCTCCACCATCTCCTCCCATAACTGCCTCTAATTTCTCCCCCAATGCCTCTCAATATCCTCCACATCTTGCAAATCCTCTTTCCCAAGTATAAATTTGACCAACTTTCTTGCTTTTTATTCCTCTTTTTCCCCTTTTCTGGCTTCAACATTTTTGAATTGGTTCAGATATTGGTAAATGTCATTGGATTGGAACAAAACAGCTTTCTGGTAATTGAGAAATATCTTTTCTACTATTCTTTAGACCTTGTGGGAATTCCCTGGGCTCTCTGGTGGCATCCTGTAAATTTTTCTTGCCCTTGGGGGAGGATCAAGTGGTAGCCCCCCACCCTGGATACAGTTCCTGAAATTTCTTCCAGAAGTAAAAAAGGTGTTCTCCTCTGCAAAAAATTCTCATAATGAAGAATAGAAGAGAAGGAGTTCAAAATGAGTCCCCCAAATATGTGTTTCAGAAAAAACAGCTAATA
Source organism: Puccinia polysora (assembly GCA_025617555.3). Taxonomy (NCBI): domain Eukaryota; kingdom Fungi; phylum Basidiomycota; class Pucciniomycetes; order Pucciniales; family Pucciniaceae; genus Puccinia; species Puccinia polysora. The sequence continues at coordinate 26,770,516 of CM062614.1, read as the reverse complement.
ATCAAATAGGTCCTCTGCAGGTTTGGGTGGCCCTTCTGCAGTCTTTTCTTTTTTTTTCACACTACAGCCCTGTCTTTCAGAAGGAGTAGACTGGTATGAAAAATAGTAGAAACAGTAAAATTCTGCAAAGAGTGGTGATGGAAGGTAAAATGCTCTGAAAGAAATTTGGAAAATATTCCAAAAAGAATGGCTCTTTAATCTTGTATAAGTGTTTCCTTGTATATCAAACCTATCTTTCTTCTTTCATCATTTGATGCCGCTTCAACCTCTCATCTATACTTCCATTTTAGATTAAATAAAAAAAGTGTATCACAGCCTTTAATTCCACACTTTTATCTACTCTCCCATTCTTTTCTGCACTAATCTCTGGACCCTGAAAACCTTTCCCATCTCCCTGGGGCTTTGAATAATTTCGCACACAAATTTGGACTCCCTATCTCAATTTAATCTCTGTCATCCTTGAAAATTCTTCTGAGGAAATCCTTCATGTGCCATTGATTTTTCAATTTGACTTCATCACACCCACCATCCAAGAAATTAACTTTCTGATCCAGTCTCCCACTCATTGTTTGTGTTCCAATCCCCACTAGTTCTGATTTACTGTTTTCTGCATTTTGTTAACTGCACCTAGCCACTTTCCCAACCCCTAAACATCAACTTCTTTTAGTCTTGATTTTCCTTGTTTTTCCATTCTACCAGCTGTCTGAATTTAAAAACATGCACAGGAAAATTTTCCTTTGTTATTCTGCCTTTTTGTTGAACAAATATCTATTCATCTTTTGTTTCTGATTAAAGTTCAATTCCTATTTTAAGTCTATAAAAGGCCACCACAGAACCCGCATCAAGCCAGGGAATCTGTCTGTTGTTATTGCTATGATCCAGCATGCCCAAACTTCTGATGGTATGGTGAGTCCAATTATGTTTGCATCTTCCATTAAATACTTCATTTTTGTGATCAATTTTTGAATATATTAGGGCATATCAGAGTTAAGCAAACCCGCCATTTTTGAATGGCAGGTTTCAAACCAAATCCGCCATTAAAAACCAAAAAACCCACTTATTTAACATCAGATGTGTCAGAGTTACCTGGAAATAAGTGGGTTTTTTCAAATAAAGTATTTAAATGCTTTCACCACCTGTCCTTTTCATCCACCCCTGGCTTCCCACCTCCTTCTAACTCTGACCTCATTGGAAAATAATTTGATTCATCGCTCTTCATATCTTCATCACTATCCTCATCACTTAATCACTCTAATCACTTTATTGCTTTCATCACATCCAGCAAAATCTCATCCAATCACTATCCTGATCAGTTCATCACTATCATCTATTTATTGCTTTCATTGAATCCAGATAACTCTAATTGGACCACTATCCTTATCACTTCATTGCTTTAATCACATCAAGCTAACTCCATTGGATCACTATCCTCATCACTTTATTGCTTTCATTAAATCCTAAACCTCATTGCTTTATCCCTCTTGTCACTTCATCACTCTCATTTCTTCCTATTTTCTTTGCTTCATCACTCTCATCCTCTCATCAAATCCTCACTCTCACCACTTAAGCACTCTCATAGCCCTTCATCCGTCCATCTCTCCTACTATTTTTAAATAGCCCCTCAGAGATACTCCCCACTCAAGTCCACTAAAAAATCCAATGGACCAAAGAAAAAATCCCCCAGGAACTCAAAATCCGAAAATTCTCCCCCATCAGATTCCAAAGGCTCAAGTCAGCTAAAGAGAGCTGATCACATCATCCTGGTAAAGTGGCTCAAAATTCCGTCCAACTACAATGCTTGCTTTGGATTGGACAATGAAACACGTTTTAGCCAACCTCCATTCTCTAAGGTCAATTTTTATCTCCTGATGGCCAATGAACTCAAGAAAAAAACAAAAGGTAGGCTGGATCTGTCATCCAAACAGATGAGGGAGCAATTCACAAATTATTGAGCCAAGTACAAAAAGGCCCACTCCATGTCAATCTCCACCGGCTTTGGTATCACCAACTCTGACAAAGCCAAGGGAATCAACTTGGTGGTTGTCAAGTTGGACTCCATTTGTCCTTTTTATATTCAAATGGATGAAATGTTTTGAAAGAAGGCCAACATCACCCTCCTAGCTGATTTTGATGCCCAACAATCCAATTCAGTTGACGCTGAGGACTTGGCTGGGGATGCTCAGCCTAGAAATGGTGATGCCACAGAAACCCATGAGTGGCCCCCATCCAATGCCAAGGAGGATATTCAAATGCAATCAGCTTCAATCACATCTACTTCTGCATTGATTGAGGAGTCAAACCCACCCTTGGACCCCTCCCCTCCTTCTTTGGATTGCTCTCTTCCTGGGGTGGAAGAACTGGAGAACTTGGCCAATGAGGAGGATGTCATTCCTGTATCACCATTTCCATCAACATCTTCTCAAGTAAGGAACCAAGTTCTTTTCTCTTCTTTCCAGTCGATCCTGACTGATTTAGATTCAAAAGAAACAGGCTCATCCATTCCTCAATGACCAAAAATGCAAGCCAATGGGGCCTCCAACATCCCATTCAAATGAGAGCAATGATTTTCCCACAAAAACCTCCTCTGCAAAGGGAAAGCAAAAGGCCTCCAATTTTATCAATATCAACCCCAATAGCATTCAAAAGAGGAGAAAAACTTCACATTTTTTGGGATTTGAGGAGATCATGGAGAAGCAAGATTCATGTAAGCCCATTTGATTCTCCTTGCTTTCAAAATCAAGCTCATTCCTATTTCCCTCTGAAAAACAGTGAAATTGCAAATTGAATCTGAAAAACTTCATTTTGAAAAGCAGAAATGCAATTTTTAACTGGCTATTGATTTTAAAAAGAAGAAAGCCAAGACTTTGGTTCATCAGCAAAAATGGGATGCTGAGTGGAAGTTGAAACAGGCTCAGCTATAATTTTAAAAATAGGAAAAGGAGAAGGATTTACAGCAAGCGCAACTGCAAATGGAGAGAGAACAACTGGCAAAAAAAAAGGATAAGTTTTCAATGGCTGCAGCAGAAAATTAGATGAATTAAAGCAGATCAATCGAATGCTGGGCTTGAAAACATATTTTCTTTGATGAAAAAGTTAAAAAGAAAAAAAATTCATTTTTGATTAAAACAATGATTAAGACTATTTTTAACCCCACCAATAAAAAATATTTTTTCTTTTTATTTATATTTTTTTTCCTGGAGTATATTTTCCCACTCCCCAAGTCCCTGCAAGTGTTTCAAGTTGTTTTGTTGATTTGCATTGACATTGCCATTCTTGTATGAGTGGCAGTCTCCACAGCAGGAAAATTAAAGTGCTTCTACTTATTGGCTGCCCAAACCATTTTAACCATAACTTTTTGCTTGAAATCAATTCCAAAGTCAAGGTCAGGAAAAAAAAATGGCCATCAGATACTTGATATTCATCTGTTTTTTCAATAAGCTGTCCATTGGATTTGCTGGTTGGAACTGCAATTAAAAAGGAATACTCAGAGATCCTCTTTTGGCAAGCAGCCCTACCCTTCCCACCTCTCTGTGTGTTTTTCAATCAATCTCCTTCCATCTTTTTCCCTCTCAATCCTATACTTAGATTGGGGTGAGGAACAAGATGGGATTTATTTGTTTGTGTACCATTTTGAGGGGGATTGAAGCCTCTTTTTGAAAGCAGAACTAATCTTCCCACCTCTCTGTGTGCTTTTCAAGCCATCTCCTTCCATCTTTTTGCCTCCAAATCCTATACTTAGATTTGGGTGAGGAAAAAGACGGGATTTGATTGTTTGTGTAAAATTTTGAGGGGGGTGGGAGAAGAATTGGACATTCACCAATAGCCGTTGAGGGATTGAAAAAAACCAAAAAAAAATAAAATAAAAACATTCAGTAAAATGGAGATCATCAGTGAAACAAGATTGGATCAAAAAAAATGAAACCTAACCTGGACTTGATCCCAAGTTCACCAGAAATGTGATCACCAAAAAAAAAAAAAAAAAAAAAAAAAAAAAAAAAAAAAAAAAAAAAAAAAAAAAAAAAAAAAACTGTACCACAAAAAAAAAACATCACATCAGCAACCAAAAAAAAGAGAAAAAAAAACTTACATGGGTGTGAGAGAATTGGGCCGGGACTTTGGGTTGGGTCGGGCCTGGCCAGGTAGGCAGGGCCAGGGAACTAGGGAGGGGGGGAGGTTGGTTGGCCAGGCAGGCAGGCGTTGGGGGGGTGGGCATCCAAGGGGGTGGGGCGGGGCCAACAAAGGGGGAGGTGGGCGGGCCGCGGAAATTGAGAGGGGGGGCTGAGCTGGGGCCGGCATGCAAGTGAGGAGGCGGGGGTAGAGGTGGGGCTGGCAAGCAAGGAGGGGGGGGGGGGTGGTGGGCCCCGCAAGCAAGGTCATGGGGGGGCCAGGGGGGGTGGTGGGCCTGGCAAGCAAGGTGGAGGGGGCGGTGGTGGGCGCAGCAAGCAAGGTCTTGGGGCCAGCGGGGGTGGTGGGCCCAGAAAGCAAGGTGGGGGGTGGCGGTGGTGGGCCTGCAAAGCAAGGTGGTGGGGCTGGCAGGGGTGGTGGGCCTGGCAAGCAAGGTGGGGGGGGGGGGCGGTGGTGGGCCTGGAAGCAAGGAGGTGGGGCCAGCAGGGGTGGTGGGCCCAGCAAGCAAGGTGGAGGGGGGGCGGTGGGGGGCAGTGGTGGGGCCAGCAAGCAAGAGAGGAGGGGGGGGTGAAGGAGCAAGCAAGAAAGGAGGGAGGGGTGGTGAAGGAGCAAGCAAGCAAGGAGGGGGGGTGGAGGTGGGGCCAACAAGCAAGCAAGGAGGGGAGGGTGGTGAAGGAGCAAGCAAGAGGGAGGAGTCGCCTAGGATGGAGGGAAAGGAGGATGAGGAGGAGGGGGGGAGCTTACCTGAGGACCTGAAGGTGCCTGGAGGGGGATGGAACAAATGGTAAGCTTATGATGATGGGGAGAATGAGGAGGAGGATGAGGAGAGCTTACCAGGGGTGGCAAAGGTGGTGGGTGAGGTGGTGGTTGTGGGTGAGAAGGAGATGTTAGGTGAGGAGGATGTTGTGGGTGAGGAGGAGGTGGTGGGTGAGGAGGAGAGTCAAGCGGTGGTTTGGTGGGGTGAGGTGGGTGGTGTGGTGGGGTGAGGTGTTGGGTCAGTTTTGTCTAAGAAAAAGAAAGGGGGGGGAAACAGAGTGAGTCAGCCTAGGATTCTTGGTTGAACAACCAAAACAAAAAGAAAGGACTATGCAACGGAAAGATGGGATAGAAATCATGAATCTTTTGGTGTATGAGTCAATGGTTCCATAACCAACTTAGAATAGGTTATCTAATCAATGAATTTCTGCTCCATTTCCATTTGATCCCAATCTACAAAGAGTAACAGCTAGTTGGATAGCTGGATTGCGTTGAGTATTCCAAGAATTTTTCTGGAAGATGTGGTGGTCTTCAATCATTTCCAAATGTTTTATGAATGAAGCCAATAGAGTTCAGGAAAGTTGCTGGAAGCTTAAGTCAGGGATGAGATGAAGCTTTTGCCTTTCATACATAGGGTTGTGGAGAGTTTTTCTTCTTGGAACCATGTATTGCTTTTGTAGTAGAGAATTCAAACCCAACCAAGTTGATTCCAAATTGGATTCTGAATTGGAGTCAAATACTAAAAAAAGTTCAGTCAGCTTTTTTGCATTTTCAACTTGCTGGCGGGAAGTTTGATGGGAAATATTGAGATAAATGGTGATTTGATCTGAGGTGATGAGATGATGATGGGATTTTTGTGAAGATGGAGATGTGAAGAAATAGAGATATGAAGCAATAGAAATGTGAAGCAATAGAGATGTGAAGGGGTGGAGATGTGAAGCAAGGGAGATGAGATGTTCCTGAAGCAATGGAGACGGGATTGGTATGAATTTGATGATGTGGATGGGTGTTTTAGATGTGATGGATGGTGGATGGATGATGATGCATAAATGGCAGGTTTAATGGCATGTTTGATGATTGAAATCCACCATTTTCATGAAACCCGCCATTTTTAAATACACCAGTTAGGGGGTATGTGTATTTCAGAAACCTGCCATTCTAAATGGCCGGTTGGTTCAATAAAAATGGTGTGTTTCTAATGGCGGGTTTGCTAACTCTGATACGCCCTATTAATCATATTTTCCAAACTCAAACTGTCTCTGGACTTTTTGAATTTTGTAAATTTTGGAAGTTGCATAAATTTCCTTTACCTTTCTCTGGATGGCCTGCAGATCAAACTCTATTTCTTCAGTTATGATATCTTTTTGAATTTTAGAATCTATCTTTTATGTTAGGTTCACTGCTTCCTGGTTTGCATTATGTTAATCCTTTTTGCTTGGCTCTGCTGGTCCAGGCTTGAGTTTAAAACCTAGCATTCTTTTGAATTTGAGGAGGCGTCTCATCCTCTGGAGCCATTATCCATTTTTTTTCCTCAATAGTGATGAATCTGATGGTTTTGTTGTTTTTTTTACTAGGTGTTTTTTGTGTTCTTGGGAAAATTTGTTTTCAGTACATGAATTTATCCTTTGAATGTTAATACGATGGTATCAAGCCTTGGAAATCTTCAATTCAATTTCTCAAGTTGTTTTTTCTGTGATTACTTCAACAGATAGGTTTTGCACAAGGGATTGAGGCGAATTGTTCATGGGAAGTTCTATATTCATAATTTGGTGGCTTGGTTATTCATTAACCTTGGGAAAAAAACTGAGCGCACAGGAAGGAAGCTATTGATAGATTTTTTTCCAAAAGTGAGGTTTCTTTGGGGTGCAGGAGCATGACTTCCTTTAATTAGATGAGATTTCAAGCAAGGAAGGAAAGCAGATGGGTGTAACAGGTTTTGTGTGTCTGTGCATGGGTGATTGCAACTGGGGAAGGTGGATGGCAGTTGTGGTGAGCCATTTTCTTTTTTTGATTTCCTTGGGTGACTACCAACACTTATCATGATGGAGTTAGTATGAGGGGATCTTTTATTATTTCTTCTTGAGAATATACTATTACTGAAGTGAGAATAGATAGGGGATTCATTTTGGTAAGCATGGCTGGTCTGGTTTTCAGTCTGTCTGAAGAGCTGGATTCAAGCTTAATTTTTTTTTACCCTTGGCTCTTCTGATAGTGCAGTGGTACCTCATTTATTGAATCCTTCTTTCCATCAATATCTACTATATGGTGTGCCCCAATTGCCTGGAATGAGTTTTCCAGTCATGAATTTCCCTTCAAACATTTAAGGCAGAATATGTAGCATTTTCATATTCTGCTACCAAGGTCATGGCCCTGAAATAATTACTATTTTCCCTTATCCCCATAAATAAAAAATGTGTTCCTGTTTTGGATGAACAAGCAAAAAACTTGATTTCAAGCAACCATTTGTCCATGAGAAAATTTTTGAAATTGAACAAAATTTTCAAGAATAAATTAAAACCTCTGACAAGGCAATTTCAACATGAAATGGGTTACAAGTGATTACCAACTTGCTGATGGGTTAACTAATGCACTTGGTGGTGCCAAAAACTCCAAACTCCAAACTCTGTACTCATTTATTTTCGTAATTTCTTTTTTTCTTTAATTCTTTCTTTTCTTCTGTGTTGCATAGATTTTGGAAAGTAGTTCTCATCCACCTTTTTTATTTAACTTTTCGCTTCCCCTGCATATTCCACTTTCTTCTATTTCTTCCCATCATCTTTCTGCTTCCTGTTTTCTATTATTTTTTCACAATAATTTCTTGAAAGGTTTATGGGGAGGGGATATTAAGAATAAAGGATACAGATTTATATCAATAATGGAGACTATGGATATAAGATCATGCATAGAATATACCTCAAGGAGTTTTGAATAAAAAATAAATCATATCTTCTTTCACTAAAATATTTCTAAAAGCCAATTTTTGTTGTGTGAAACTTGAATTCAAATAATTTTTGTGTTGACAGGTCCACATGCAACCATTTTTGGAATGAACAGTTCAAAAAGCCAAATTATATGCCACATTTTCACAGCAAGGAATTTAGTGTGTGAACCTGTGAATGTCAGGTATGGTGGCTTTTGGAGTTCAGGAACCCTAAAAGGGGCATGCCATTGGTAATTTAGCAGATTCTGAATAGCCACACCCCCAGAAAAAAATTGGTTTTATGAATCTGATATTCTGGATCAATTTTTTCTTTTTTATTCCCACTAAAATGCATTTTCAGTTGGGAATCTTTGGTTTGAAAGCAGAATTTAATCATTAAGTTCAACTGAATTTTTCAACAATGTGCTCAATAAATTCAAAATATTCCTATAAATATTTCAAACCTCCAAAACTTCTGTATTTCCAAATTTCCTTCTGATAATGGAAGGATTTCTAACTTTTGTTGAAAATTTAAAAGCTCTCTTCTTGGAACTGGAGTCACTTCCTGTTTTTTCTTCTTTCTTATTTTAATTTATTTGATGAAAAAAAATGAAAAATCCTTGAAAAATATTTGACTACTTAAAATTGCACGTTATTTTGAACAATCGCCATTGGGAATCTTGCAATGTGAAACTCTTGAAAAAACAAGCTCATGAATGATCGTGGATTTTCGTTAGATCCTCAGTTTTAATTTTTAAGTTCTTAAGTTCAAATTCTTGCGCTCCATTGAGAAGTGGTGTGTTTTATTATTTCTTTCCAGCTTTGTTCCCAAAAAAACCTGCTTTCTCTGACCAAAAAAGTATAAAAAGAAAATCAATTTATTAATTCTGAACAATGATCATGAAAATAATAGGGGAAATAAAAGAAGATATCAGAAATTAAATTAGAAATAACATTTATCTTCATGGTCCAGGATATATTCACAAACTCAAATTTTCTAAAATCATTCATTTTTTTGTGATTACCCACATAATAATAATAAATATAATAATAATAATTTATGCCCCAATGAATGAGGATATTACTTTGTTTTATATACACAAGGCCTTTGGGGGTTTTTTACTTTCCAGATTGGGTAAAAACTTATTTTGAATTTTTCAATTCATTCCCAGGCATGGAAAAAAAACTTCAAAAACTTTGAAGCACTGGAGGGGGCACTGTACCTTCTGCAAGCTCATGAAGGGGAAGGACTTCAAATTGATTCAGCCCTACACAGTTTTGATTTCTATTCAGAATCAATTCATCCCTGCAGCTGGATGTCCTGGTGGTTTCCACTAAGTTTCAAAAACATGCAGCCTTCTTTTTTGAACAAATCTAAAAACTTCCTGGCCAGCTGTGGGCTGCCTGGTTTTGAACTGAAAATAAAACCCACAGGGGGGGCTCAACAGCAATGTTTAAAAAAATCAAAGTGTTTTCTATCAAAAATGCTGTTTTGTGGCAGTTTTTGACCTGCTTCAGTTTGGCTAGAATGTTTTTTGCTTCCACCATCACTTATATATATATATCTACTTTTATTTCCAAAAAAAGCATTTTTTTTCAAAAAAAAAAACAGAAACTAATAATTAAATTTTTGGTTATTTATTGTAATTCCTTGGTAGGATCTAAGGGGGCCGTGGCTCTGGAAATATATCAGATCCCCCTAATTTAATTTACTTTCATTGTTAGTTCAACAGATGCCAACTTTATATTATGCCTTGAAATTATTCTAGGGAAATCAAGAACCAGAAATGACTGAAGAGTTCCCCAAAGTTCCCCAGCATGATGATAGTGATTCTGAAAGTGAAACTAATGTGATTGATTAATAAATTGCTTCTGTGGATAATTAAAATAAATAAATATTATTCTGTTATAACTAAGCCAGATAGGAGGCCCCTTTGTAAAGTTTTATTTCAAAATTGTGCTGAATTTATGGATTTTTTCCAAAATTTTGAAAATGATCATGGTTATGTGATTTGAATCCTGATTCCCCACAGGGGAAAGAATGTGTCTTTGAAGCGCTCCTTTGAAGATAATAATGAATCATATCCTGGTCCTTCATCATTTCAGAAATCCTCATGGAGGTTTGATTGCAATTTCAAGCTTTATAGATCAAAAAGCATAAATTAAAACCAATGAATGTTTTTTTAAGAAATCCAGAACACAAAAAGAAGCAATTTTGTTATCCTAGTGTTCAATCAATTAATTGCAGAAATCAACCTGCATTGAAATAAAAATTTAGAGCCATCATTTCAGCTGATGTCCCTTCCAAATAAACATTGAAATTATTGAACCCAGAAGATTGAAAAAATTTGATTGGAATAAAAGATCTTTACACAATGAAAAATAAAATAAATAAAGAATTTGTTTTTGGTAAAAAATCACTTCAATATGTCCTGGATGTGATTAGTACCTCATCTGAAAGCTTGATACATTAATTTATGACCTCATGGAATGAAAATTTGGTAGAATTTTTATTATATTTCCCTTAATTAGTATCTTTGGCCTGAAAGTTGAAAAATTTTTGCAGAATGAATCACACATAAAGGAACAAATTATGAAGATGTACCTATTTGAACCTTATTGGAATGGCTTTTAAAACCAAACAATTTTCAACTGAATTTTCCCTGATTAACCATGCAACTCCATAATTTTATTATTGGCCTTTGTCACATCTCAGATGAATCTGGTCTGAAGAATCTATCCAAAAATTATTTTAAACATGAAAATAACTGGCTATTATAAATGCAATTGGGGATAAATTTGTACAAGATTCAAAAGAAGAAAGTGAACCTGATTGAAAATCTATTTTTAGGTTAAAAAATGGAATTGAAACCCTTCTTCATCAAAGTGTTAACCTGCTCTGTACTTAGGATATCAAGAAAACAAATTTCCCTGATTCCAAAGAGCTTTTAGATCTGGTGGATTTTCTTTGGATTCATCAATTTCTTTTTTGGAAAGAGTATTTTTGTAAAATACAATGAAGGAATATGAATATAATTATTCAAGATTGGATTTGCGCATGAAATCAGACCTGGATTCTCACAGTAAATTAGGAAAATCTGGATCAAGAATGAGTGGAATTTTGAAGCGCTTTAGACTTCCAACCACTTGTATCTGGGAAGCAAGACTAGTTCAAGGCTTTTCATCCCTAAAAAAATACTTAATGAATTCCACCTGGGGTATTGTTACATTCCATGGGAGTATCACAAGTTCAATATTGAATAAAACCAAAGATGCATTGACCACCATAGTTAGCAAACCTTTGAACATGTTGAAAAAGTTAGCCGATTTCCATTGTAATTTCCACAGGAAAATTTCTCATTATGAATTTATAAAATGAAAGAAAAATATTTAAATATATATTAAGAAACAACAAAATAATGCACAAGACCTTTCTTTAGGTCCATTGGAATCCCTTTCATTCATTATTTAGATGAAATCAGAAAATTTGAAAGTCTACTAGACCAAAACTGATTTCATTCATAAAGGAATGTTCATTTGACTAGTGACTATTATGAATAATTATCTTCATTTTTGATCCAAACATTTGAATTAAAGCTTGGACTTATTTGTGGTATTTTAATATATCTTCCAGCAGGGAGAAAACTGGAGATGTTGGAACAACTTAAAATTTATCTTTATAAAGGCTTCATATAATAATTGGTTGAAATTCCTGAGCCTATGGAATCCAAAAGTGGATTTTCTTCATCAAAAGGGAAAAGGACCATTTGTTCTTCAACAAAAAGGAGCCTTGATTCTTTGAAAGTGAGGAACAGTTTTTTCAATAAAAAATAAGGCAAAAAAAATGAAGAGGGAAATGATGAGGCAGAAGGAGGAGAAAAAAAAAGTGTGTTTTTATATTAAAAGGATGCAGCAGGAAGAGGAAAAACTGAGCAGGAAATATTATAGGAAGGACACAGAAAAAAATTAAGAAGGAAATAAAAGGCAAATTTGCATAATTTCAAAAGAGAAGCAATATAGAAATCATATTAAGGTAAATGAATAAATCTTGACAGAAGCTAAATAACAATCAAGATTATAAAGGGAAATAAAAAATGTGAAGATCTGAAGGAAATAAAAGATTTAACCCAAAATTTGACGTGAAAAAAATCAGGGAAGAATTGAGAATGCAGTAAATCCAAGCAATGAGGGAAGATTATGAAGCTAAATTAAGGAATTTTAGAGAATAAAATTTGAGTTATAAAGAAGGGAAATTCAGAAATTTAAAACTCAAAAGGGATTTTGCATTCTCTATCAAAAAGCCTCAATGATTATTTAAATATATCAATGCTATTATTTCAATCATCTTCAAATTCATCTATTTATAATGGGCCCAGAAAGCTTTAGATTTATTTATCAGCTTCAATGAATTATGTGAGATTTTCCTATGATCCCCCAAGGTATGGTAATTTTGGCTACTATTCTTTGGCTTATCAGATTGTTGGAGCCTTTTCAGATGTCAGATATAAATGAAAATTTCAATTGGAAAGAAAGAAGGAATTTTGTCTACGTCTTTTGAAGAATTTTAGAAATCCCTTTGATTTTTATCAATTTCTTGAAAGAATTCTGTTAAAAATTATGGAAATCAAAAACACAAGACACTCAGGATTAAAAACATAATTCAAAGATTAACACATTAGAGCATCAAAGAAAATTTTGAGTAAGGAACAGAATACAAGAAAGTGAATATCAAAAGCATGCAGGTCAAAAATAGGATGGCGGGGGTTCAAGAATATGGCAACAGAAGAGTATAGGAGGGATGAAAGTTTTTACAAAGAAACAAGGCTATAAAATTATAAATATGGCTAGGAATGGGATGATTGTTGAAATAGAAGGGAGAATCTTTGGATTGAGGAGGATAAAGAACGTGAAATATCACCAGGAAAAAGAGAAGGTATACAAAGACGGTCAAGGTAGGATTTGGAAGGAAGGATTAATGGGGAAAATATGAAAGAAAAATGAAAAGAAAATAAAGAAAAGGGAGTTAATTGAGGAGAGAGATATGAGAATTTTGACACTGAGATGAGGGATTTAGTTCTGGTATTTCAAAGTTTGAGACCAGAAATTGAGAGAACATCTGACCAGTCAGTCCAACCATGTGGTATTTTCCTGAGTCGCTGACAGGAGAGTTCACCCCAAGGGCCCTTACTGCACACTAGGCGTGGCTGTTTACAATAAAGTGATCTCCTAAATTTTGATCCATGATGAGCAGGAGTGCAAGTAAAGATTGCTGACAAGGCCCCATTACTGGAGATTTTAAACTATAAGTGAAAATTAATTTGAACCTTTTTAAAAGGATCTTAATAAGAGCTAAATACTTTGGAGTTTCAAGATTTTGGTACGAGTATCTTCAGGCATGCTTTTGGATTTTATGAGGTTCATCAAAATCTTGAAAAAATTTCAATCTTTGTGCGTTCCTTTAGTTTTGAGGTCAAGATGACAAGTTTTGGATTTTAATGCAAATTGTCTTAATTTTTCATTGGGACTGCTGTTATCTTATTTAAAAGGGATCAAAGTGATGCTTGGGTTAAAAATATTTTTTACTAGGGCCTTGAGCCATGTGGCTTCAGGAAACAATTCTAACAATGAATTGTCGAGACTCCTGTGGGATATGGGGATCAATTCATAAAATAGCTTTCTTGCAGTCTTTGAAGGGGAATTTAGTATTACTTCTACTACTTTAGATTGTTAGTAAGACTAAGGTTTTTTTTTGAATTTCCTGCCTGTCTAGTACTATAGCAATTCTGCACCAAACTTTTTTTGAATCAATGGCTGGTTTCTTTGAAAATTAAAAGAGGTCTCAGAACAGACCTCGATTAATTATTAATTTTTTTTGTAGGATTGTTGAAGAGTTGGACCAGATGTATTGAATTATTGGTTGGTGGTTGATCAGAAAGGTGTGATATTAACCAATATTCCAATATAAAATGCTTTAAGGGTTCATCAAGGGATGGTTAAGGAGAGGACCCAAGTATTTGTTTACCCACAAGGGGTTGGGTAGGGCAAAGTTTGGTAGATTTTTTTTTATTCTCCCCTCCTTTTTAATTTTTATTTATTGAATAATGAGTGGTTCCTCTTTAATTTGGTGCCGAATATTTTAGATCACAGAAGAACTCTTATTCAAGCACCTGATGGGATGGCTTCATTGGTAAAATATGGGTTATTATCTGTTTCTGATTTACTTTTCCTTATAATTGGTTCACTGGTAGTATTTATCTTGGTAGATACCACAGATGATTTTGATGGGTGGATGGTGATGGGATGGGTTGATTAGAGTGATCTAAGCTCTGGGACCTTGGAGGAATGATGGTTAGATGCAACCTGGATAGGGCAGAGATTCCCTCCTTAAATAGAAAAATCCTTCCTCAGGGGGTTCTCAAGGCTTCCCATGAGGCTCTTGCTGTTCTGGTGAAAAAAAGTGGAATACAGCTACATGATACATTTCTTCTGGTTGGAAATATTTTTTACCGTTACATGAGGTACTTTTGGTGGTCTTAAAAAGGGTTTTACAAGGGTTCCATGCATTCACAGCCTTAAATATAGTTCTTTAAATTGCTGAGGTAGGTTGGTAATGGTGGTTTGTTTTGTACCACATGATCCTGACTGCAGATTTTTCTGTGTAGTTCTGGGTTGAGTCTGTGATGTGCCAAAATTTTAATGGTGGTTTTTTTGTTTATGAATGCTCCTGGCTACCTGCATATATTGCTTAGTAGTTCTGTGGTGAGCTTGTACTGGTGGTTTGTTTTGCAATAAATGGTCCTGGCTGCCTGCATATATTTCTGGTTACTTCTAGTGGTGGCGTGTATTTGTGGATTTATGGTACTACAAGGTCCCAGCTTCCTGCATATATTTCTTTATTTCTGTGTTGACTTGTACTGGTGGGTTGTTTGGTACTACATGGTCTTGAATTCCTGCATATATTGCTGCATATATTGCTGTGTAGTCCTGTGGTGAGCATTTACTTCTGGGTTGTTTGGTACTAAATGGTCCTCAATGCCTGCATATATTGCTTGGTAGCTCTGTGGAGACTTCTACTAGTGGTTTGTTTGGTACCAAATGGTCCTGTATGCCTGCACATATTTCTGGGTAGTTGTCTGGTGACTTTTACTGGTGGGTTGTTTTGTACTTCATGGTACTGGCTGCCTGCATATATTGCTGGGTACTTCTGTGGTGAAATTTTACTGGTGGTTTGTTTGTTACTAAAAGGTCCTTGCTGCCTGCATATATTGCTGTTTAGTCCTTAGTTGAACTTTGGGGGTGTAATTGCTGCACTGCCATTGTCTGGTGCCTTGTTTTTTGTTTGTTACTTCTTGCAGTATCTTGCTTATGGTGCTGTATATACAGGGGAGGTAATTGTTTTAATATTTCTTTGAGGTGTTTTGGTGAAGTTTTACTGGTATTCATTTAGAAATTCCAAGGAATATCCATATTCCCTTTCACTGGTTGTGATACCTGAGTTGGATATGAGCTTGCCATAATTGATTTTGGCTGTATCTTCTAAACCATGGGAGATAGAGGGTTAATTTGGCTGATTGAATATAGTTTTTTTTTGTTTAAAATCCATTTCTGAGGTTAATTTTAGGATTGGGATTATATTGATGCTAGGAGATTGAGTCTGATGGCTACAGGTAAGTTTTGGTCTACCACAGCATTGAGCAATGATTCATTTGAGGACCAAGCAATATTCCTTTGCATACAGCATTCCACAAAATCACCATCCCAAGGCAAACAGAAAGATATCCATTATGAAATTTTATTTATCAGGATAATCACCCCATGAGATATCTGAATATGCAGAGATATTCATTTCAGGGACTTGTAATTTTATTTCAAGTTTGAGGTTTGCAGTATGTTTCAGGTAATTCCAGGTCTTTCAACCTTTTCCCAGTGATTTATACTTGGTATAGTGGGAAATTTTTCTAAAATGGGGACTTTGTAGCTGATTTCAGGTCTGGTAAAGAAGGAAATATGATGTAGGAGTTCAATGGTCAATCAATAGTTGATTCTCAGGTATCTGAATTTCTGATTATCCTTGTGACTTGTGGTTTTCAGTTTCAAATTTTGGGTGAGAGGAGATTTTGAATTCTTAAAACCTATTAGTCCAAGTTCTTCTATTCCATGCTTGATGTTGTAAGTCCGGCTAATTTTTATTTCAATTTTTTCTACCTTGATTTTCATCCCCAGAATTTTAAAACAATTCTGAGTTGTTGAAAAAGAGAAATTTTCTAAGAAATTTCTCTTGATGTTGCCTCCATTGCCAATAAAGATGAGTTTTTTTCCACTTGAAAGGAGATCCTCATGTCTCTGTTTTTCAATATTCACAAGCACAGGTTTCAGGATGAATCTTTGAAGCCAACTTCCTCAAACCAAGCACTGAGGTTTTTGTACCAGTTTTTAGGGGAATTCTCAAGTTCAAGGTACTCTCAAAGCTTTATCTATCAAGCAGTCCTTTCTGAAACTTTTGGAATTTTATTATTAATTCCTCTTTAATTAGAGAGTGAAGTAACACACTCTTGAAATTTAATTGCCTTACTGGTTGTTTAGAATGGAGTGCATACAACAGGAGTATTTGTAATTTTGAAGGATTTCTGGTGGTCACAAACCTTTCAAAACATTCCCATCCTTGTTTTTGGTTGAAAAATTGCACAAACAGCCAATCTTTCCATGTGATTGGGTAACCATGGCAATTTTCTTTGATAATTTATATCCAAGTGTTTCTCAAAGGATTCAGGTTTTCTGGACCATTTTAATCTCCCAAAGGTCCAAGTTCTCAATGGAATAATATTTTGATTCCATTTCCTTGATCCATTTATTGCATTTTCCACACCTAATGGAATATTAAACAATTCTGCCTTTGTAGTAGTTGTAGAATAGACATTTTGGTGGTGGTTTGACTTTGGTCCTATCTCTGTGTGTTCAAAACAATGGGCTTGCTGAAGACCCCGCTTCCTTTGAAGTATGTGTTCAATGAAAAGTTTTAGGAAGAGATGGTGAGGACTGGTTGGGGACTTCCTCCACATAATTTCTGTTTTCACTTGAGTTACCAGATGCAGAAAATTCCAAGTCAGGGTTTGAGAATGTGTATATTTGGTCCAGGGAGGCAGTGAAAACTTTGGTTCTAATTGCAGAGTAAGGGTCTTTTTTTTCAGAAAACTACAATATTCATCTGGAAATCAAAGATTGTACTTGTATGGATGTGCAATTTTCAGAAACTTGATGTTTTTTGAGGAAATAATGGAACCAGTTGTTGTTACAATCCTATAGGAATGAAGGAGAGGATGGAAGCTTCCAAGGATTCCTTATTCCCCTTTTTGATTCAATTCTTGCCCTTTTTACCTGTTATTTATCAAGTATGCACCTGGAATTCCAATAATTCAAAGTTACAAAGCGGGAAGCGGGAAGTTGAGAACTTTTTTCCAAGGAATTCCAATTTCTCCATGCCTGAAAATGTGATTCAGTATAAGGCAAAAGATTTTGAAAAACTTGTGTTGAATACCTGCGGGTAGTTTTGCGTCTTTCAAGGTGGAACTGGCCAATTAACTTATTTTGTAATTAGCCCTTCCATCTTGACCATTTGCTTCAAGATGGTATGGTTCTGAGATCATCTTAAGGATATTATCATGTTCTAAGTAACAGGTTAATTTGTAATTATTGAAATCTTTCCCTCCATCAAAAACATTTCAGAGGCATAGTAACCTTGTTCTCAATTTTCTGTTTTGAAAAATTCAATTGGAATTTCTGACTTTTCTACCTGAGATGAAAAGGGGAAAAAAGAAAAGAATCCACTAGAATTTCTGACCATATTCAAAAAATATCCATGGCCTCCTCTTGATTGGTGCCAAATTTTTCCTATCAAATAAAGACCAATTTGGTCAACTACCTTGGTTTCCCTGGTGGCCATTTGGTTGAAAGTTGAATTTGTGATTTTGCTCTTGAAGCATTGATTCATTGAAATCTTGACTATACCCCCTTGGGGATGTGTTGGGTGTATGCCAGTAACCTCAATATGGATGCATGGATAAACTTTGGATGAATTTCCATCAGATCATCTTCCATGTTAGTTGCTTGTATTGAGAAATTTGAGGTGAGTGAACCATTTGGTTTTTATGGAGCTGTGGGTAGAGTATAAAGATTTTTCCTGATGGTTCCACAAATGACTTCTTTTTCTCCATAAAATATGAAAAAAAAGTATTATTGAGAGAATCAAGCAACCTTGGTGGTTTAGTTCCACTGATCTGATGAGATTCATTGTGACCTCTGGTATTTACAGAAGTCAAATAATTTTATTGTGATATTATCCCAGTGTAGCTCCACAATTTCATTCCATTTTAATTTTAGACTTGCTATTTACTTAGAGATTTTGATGAAATTTTTGCCACAAAGAGCCATTTCCATGAATTAACTTCTTTTGTTGATCAAATGAACTAAGGCACTTCTATTGAGTAAGAATTTCCCTTTCAAATATCTATGGTTTAACCAAAGTTTAAGTAGTTTCAGTTAGTGGGCCACTTGAATTTCCTTTGGATGACTTCAATTCACCCTGTTTGCTTTCCAATTTTCCTGGTCTTCTTTCCACTATTCTGGCGCAATATTTGGATGTAGATGCCAGAATTTGTCAGCAGAATGGTGCTTATCCTGGTTTGGGTTATGATTAAAATACACAAATTTTCTTCTGTTTTTTGATTTTGTAAAAGATTTAGAGGAATGGGAAACCTAGACCAGGCTGCTTCATTTCAAAAATGAGAGAAAGTTAAGTGACAACTAGGATTAAAAGAGGTGAAATAATGAAACAGAAATTATCTATGAATTCTGCAGGCGAGGTAATTTCCTCCAATGAGATCAAGCAGAAAAAGGAAGCTGAAAGGTTGGCTCAAGACTGATTGGCACATGATCAACTAGTATCTGATGTTGATTTGAATAGTATTTTTGGACCTACAGTGTTTGTTAGGTTGGTGATCAAATTCAAATTGATGAAGCCTGGAAGACAAGATCAAGTCCATAATTTGCAAGAAGAGAGAGAAGTCAATTGTAAAGATGGAGTGAGGCAGGAGTTTTCTGAGCTAGGAGTGGTATTCTTGAGGAGAGTAGATGGGAAATTCAAGAGACAACCAGCTGCTAGGCTTCACAGGAGACAGGATCATGGAATAGACAGAAGAAAGAAACACAGAAATAAAAGAATGAAAAAAAGAATGAAAGTTTACAGGGAAGCCTGAGAAAAACATGTGTGAGAGTCAAGGAAATATCAACATGCATGAGTGCGTCAAAGGAACATCATCAAACAGGCTCAACTCAACATTGGGAGAGTTTAGTACCAAAAATAATTGGCTAACCTTGAAACAGAACCCAGACTGGTTGCTTGGTCAGAGATTTGACTAGCATATCTTGAGAGGATATCAGTTTGGTACTAATGTTCCCTTTTTTCCAATTTTTTCTGAGGATCTTGAGATTTATATAAATTTACTTGGTGTGTGACTTATAGCCAAATCTTTTTATATAATTTAAAAACCCTTTGTTGTTGACCAGGTGCATGTGAGGTTCCTGTCACACAACCACCCCATGTACCATAGGGTAATCTTAGATGATCATGAGAACAAATGCGGAAGCTGAGTGCAAGGGATAAGTGTGAGGTAGCAAGGCTAACTGAAAATTGAAAGCTGTGGTTTGATGGCTCAACAAAAAGCAAGAGGAATTATTTTTTCCAATGGGAGGAAACAAAATCCAAGCATGATTTTATGACTTTTTTTTAGCAAAATGAAATAATTTATGAAATTAAATTAGTTAGGAGAGAATCTTCAGGAAGGCAGAGCAGCCTCTATAAGATAATCAAAGGGTGACCAGATATGACCTTATGGATGGCTACATACAGCTAGGAAGCAATGATACACTGATTGACGGGAACAGAAAGGGAAAACTGAAATAACAGTACAGTCATTTCCAAGGTCCTAGTGTAGGTGCAAGACAATACAACATGAGTGTACAGAGACGTAATGGATGATACAAGGAAGGAATGAAATGTGATGAAAATTCAAATGAACAGATATAGCTATGCAGTGAAAGGGGATATTCCATTTGCAAACTATAGAGTTGATGTGGCTATCTAGGCGTGGATGGAAACTAGTGTGATTGCGGGACCAAGAATGGAAGTCCAAGGGTTTATGAAACCAAAGGGTAGAAGAGCAAAGCTTGAATGGATGGTTGACTGGAAAAGAATATTTTGAAATGATGAAGACAATGAACCTTAACTTTGGAGCGTGACACTTCCAGTGGTGATTGCCAAACCTCCTTCAGTAGATGATTGAGCTACTTTCCATCCACGTGACTGGCCAACAGTGCATTGCACTCAGATTCAGTGAGAGGAAGAGTTATTCTCTACTGCGTTTGGCTGTTCCAGTAGATGGGAAAGCCTTTTAAAAGAGAAATTAAGCCTTTTGGTGAGATTCTGGTCACCAAATCATTGCCGCAGGTTGTGCCCCTGTAGGTGACAAGGTTATTAGCTGAGGACTTTTCTCAAAACTTGAGTTTATGTTCAATGGTCTTCAGGAGGTATTGCAAGACATGGATTACCTCTTTCCAGTGCATGATGCTGGCATTCTTGCAGTAACAGGAAATATTTGTCATTTTTCAATTACTCACAGAGCAATCTGTAAAAATAACAAAAATAAATAAAACAAAAGGGTGATGATAAATTCAAGGCTCAAATGAGCTGTGTAAAAAATTGATTTGAGCCATGTGGCACTGCTACACGGCTACATTTGAGCCATGTAGAGCTCCACAAGGCTTGAGTGTGGTTTGGATGTACTCCACGCAGCATGGGAGTGCTGTGTGTTTTCTGCAAGACTACTTATGAGCCGTGTAGAGCCTCACATGGCTCAAATGAAGCCGTGTAGCTGTGTGGCACAACTACAAGTCTGGCGGCCCAAAAAAAAAAACAAAATAAAAAGTAAAAATAAATAAAAATCAATAAATAAAAAGAAAAAGAAAAAAAAAGAAAAAGAAATTGAAGACAACCAACTGGTTGCCTGCCAACTTGACTAGCCCTAAATTATAAGGGCTAAAAATACAAGAAGTATTTTGAAAAGCCCTACAGTAAAAGTGCCAAAAAAAAAATATAGGTCTTTTGAACAGCCAAAAAATACAAGAAGTCTTTTTACCAGCCCTAAAGTAAACGTTCCAAAAAAATTAAAAGTCTTTTGACCAGCCCTAAAGTAAAAACACCAAAAAAACAAGTTCAACTTGTGTTAAGCTGATCCTATCACAAGCTTAACTAAAAGTTAAGCTTTTGATGGGATCATCCCAACACAATTTGAACTGACTTCCCATTAAAATCCCACTCTAAAGATTCATCATGATTATGTTAACTCAAAACACTCAACATAGTGATTTTCAAAATGTGATAACCCTTTATATTAATAGAATTACAAGATCAGAATCAGACCCCAAACCCAAATGGTGAAATTAATCTTTAAGTTAGAATAAAACTCAAGTTGATCTTTGAGGTGATCAACCCAACAAGCTTCTCTTTTAGAAACCAAGGAATGGCATTTGGAAACTATGGGCGGTATTGGAATTGCATCTCCATTAAGTACAAGCTGCGCCCAATTGTTATTGTTAATGAAAAAAATGAACATAGGATCTGATTTTTCTTTTACACCCACTTTCATAGGAGTAAAAGTAGAAAATGAATCCAATGAAATGAAACATATTGTTCTTTCCTAAGTATCAGCTATTACTTGACCCATATATAAATTTTAAAGCCATTTTGAAGATGGAATCTTTTCATTGATGTCATTGAAATCAAGTATTTTTTCCATATTTTCAACATCTTTACTGTCAGCAAGGGTCTTAGCATAGCACATCTTATTTTTCCTCAAAGTTTGAACCATTTCTTTCCAAACTTTGAACCATCCATCTTCATCATACCCAAGTGATTTAGCAATGACTCTAAAACCACAATTTCCATTGCCAAACTTATCCCAAATCCCACCCAAGAACTTTTGTAAGTTCATGGTTGTTTTATTGAGGTGATCCACTTCCTAAAATAAAAATTTTGTTAGCCCAAATTCTAAACTCATTATAGGATTCAAAAATAACCAAAGATGAGCTTTTCTTGAATCATTGATTTCTTCTTCTTCATCCTTCAAAAGGGAATTGGATTTCAACAGCACCAAACCTGATGAGCTTTCAGTTTTTTCAACTGAAATTTGAAATTCAGATGAAGAGCCTAACTTGGACTATAAACAATTTAAAATCAGTGCATTCAACCAAAAAAATGAACCTTTCACAAAAAAAAAGACTTACAATCATTCATATTTTATTCTTTGGTGCCCTTCTACTTCTCATTGCCTGCTTAATTTCCTTTTCAAAGTGTTCAAATCAAGAGGTATCTTTCCAGGTATCTGTCAACTTTGGAAGTCCTCTGCTCAATTGCAAGACTTTAGGTTCAAGTCTTGGATTTCATTGATAATTGGTCTTCTCCTTCATCAAGTGCTTCAAAAGCCCTTGATAATCCTAATCAGGATGACTCAAGATCATTGCATTGAGCTTATCATGTAACTGAGAGTGGTTGAGCAGTTCATCAACATTGACCTTTAAAAATTTAAAGGATCAAATATTAGGCAAGTAGGAATTATCATTCAAAGAGCATCAATAAAAAAGAATTAATCACAAAGTGATTTGAACAATCAAACTCAAAAAAACTTACAGAACTAGAACTGCAAGGGTCATAATTCAACCTCCACTCAGGATGAAAATCTTCAGTAACAATGGAGCCTCTTGACACTTGTAGGTCACCTATTTGTGGGGAACAGGGAAAACCCATATTCATTGAGTATGACTTGGTGCACACTTCCGCATCATGGTTCTGCTTTAACTTCTCTAATTTCTCCCCAACAATTTTGATTGCTTGTAAAGACACCTTGTATCCCAATGTTAACATTTCAGGAGGAAGAACTATTCAAATCTTTATTTGAGATTTTTTGAGCGCAGCCTGAACGAATTTAATTTGATTGGAAACTGTTTCCTCTAGGTTTCTCCAAATATCCAACATTTTTCCTGGAAAGTTGGCAAGGAATTTTTTGAGATTAGCATGGGCCCCTTCAACATGAGAAATTTTTTTCTTTCCAAAGCCTGAGTGTTTGCAAGTCCAAACCCTTACAAAGGTCTCTTTGATACAAAAGACATTATGATCCATATACTTGAGTACATCCTCACGGTCTTCCAAAAAACACTTTAAACAATTCATAATGTAAGCAACCCAAAACTATGAAGATTCACAGTAGAGGCTGTGATTTTGAACTTACTCTAAGTTCAGAATCATTGACATCTTCCTCCTCCTCGGCTTTTGAGGCCCCCTACTTAGCCCACAGAGACACAAAGCTTTTCCACCTTTCAACGTCATTATTGAAGCGCACTTTGCAGCTTGCTTGTATGTTTTTAGAAAAGCAATATTGAAAGCACTGTCTTTTTGACTCAGGGAATATTTTTTATAGAGCACAGATCAAAGCTTTTTCATGGTCTGTCACAAAGACTTTGGGAAGTCTCTCAGGATCATAAGCCAACTCCTTTAGGGCATTTACAGACCAACATTAGAACTCAAAAATTTATCTTGTTATAAAAAAAAGAGCTTTTTTGAAAGCTTTCTGGTTGGAAGTAATTCCTACAACATGCAATAGGGGAATGTTGTACTTATTTGTCTTATAAGTACAATCCATCATAGCTATATTATGAAATTGCTTGCAAAGATTTAATGACTCAGGATGAGCCAAGAATAGGGCCTCCAAGTGACCCTCTCCACTGAATTTTGCTCAATGAACCCAACCTGAATTACCAAGTTGTTCACAGAGGGCCTCCATAACACCTTTCCCCTTTAGTTCTGCTAGCGCTTCCTTATGCTTGGTGTTATAGATTATTTGGTCATCCACATATTTTCCACCATCCATCTTGCTCAATTTTCTTTTGAGTTGAAGTGTATTGAGCCCATCATTTAAGCCTTCTTTTAGATTTTCTAAGGCTACCCCAGAGATTATCCTCAGGTGAGGATGCAATGAGGGGTGTGGGGATGGTTCATGGTTATTTTGATCATTCTTGTAGTGGATATGCCGCGAGGGGTCCCACTTTGTGCAAATTGCACTGTTTAAAAACTTGCACCCAACCTTCCTTGTGTGTGTTTGCCTTGACCGTTTGGTGAGAAATTTACCAGAGTATGAACCATTTCTATCACAGGCTAAATCAACATATTGGTCACTCTTTGAGCTGAAAACTGTTAAAGCCTAACCATGCTTCCTTTCCCATGTTTGACAATACGTTTGTGCCTCTTCCCTAGTAGGAAAAGCTCTCACGTCAGGTGGGTGAGATGGGTCTTTCATAGTTACATTTTTATATTGATGGCATGCACTCCATCAGTTTCCAGTGTCAATTGAATTAAATAAGGCAAAGAAAAGTAACATAAAATGTTACTCACCACCAGAGTTCATGTCCATTTATGAAACGTTTTGTTCCTCAATTTTTACCCTTGATAGGATGCAATTTGGGCTTCCAATGATTCATTACCTGCATGCTTTGTTTCCACAGCTTTTTTCATTGAACTAATTCATTCCTTGAACGCAGCCATGTTAAAAGGAGGGATTTCCACTGTTCCCATAATGCAAAAAAATTCAATGCTACTTCAGTTTTCAATCCAACGTTCAATTGAGCAACAGTTTCCTCACTTTCAAGTTGAGAAAGATTAATTTTGTGGGATGTTTATTTGCAGTTTACTATATTGTCACTTTAATGTCACTTTAATTTCACTTTAGTTTCACTTTATGATTGCTAGATGTGGTCCAACAGTCCCACATAGTATGCGTTGATCCCAAATTTTGGTTAATGAAACCCAAATGTGGTCCAGGGGGACCCAAAAAGTTTGGCACAACCCCCTGGAGGGCTGTACCCAGCCCTACACCCCCCCAAAATGGCTCAAGTCCCCTGTGTATGGGGGTACACGGCTTGAATACGCCGTTTATGGGGGTAAACAGCTTGAATATGCCTTGTATGGGGGGTATACCTCCTCCTGGGGGTTGCGCGTGTTTGAGACAGCCCCTTGGGTGCGTGAAGACGCGTCCAAAACGCCCGCACGCGCGTTTTGGATGCGTGTATGGGCCCCCACGCGTCAATTGGGCTGTGTAGGGCCCAACAAAACCCCCACATGGCAGGAATTTATGATTTTATCATCAAACAAAATAAAAATATTACAAAATCCAAAGACCAATTCAGAAATCCATAAATATTACTAAAAAAATGGATTCCGCACCCAGAATTAGTTAGGTTCACTCACTGACCCCACCTTTGAATTCTTACCGCATCATATTTTAAATAAATGATTAAGAAATCACCCAAAATTCACAACCACTATGGCATTTTTTGGTCAATTTAACCTTTCAGGTGTATTTTCACGTATAGATTTCACACCTAAAATTCATTCAAAATTTGAGTGTTATGTATAGCTCAGGAGTTATGGACAGATTTTTTCTTGTCCAAATTCTTGCATTCAGCCCTGTATGCACATAATTCTAGCTGTGTGTGTCAAACCCCAATATAGCTGACACCTGACAGGAAGCCGCATGCAATATGCAAATGTCCACTGCCTTCATCCAAATATCAAAGTCCCTCCCACAGTTGTTAAGCATGTGTGCGTCAAAAAAGCCAATGAAATTTCCTGGAAACTAGTTACAGAACCCAACAGCTACAACTAATGTGCAGTGAATATGCAAATGTAATAGAGGGAATGAAAGATAGAGCAAAATATTAAGCCTCTCAAAATCAAATAAAAACATATAAAAACAAATTATAAAACAGAAAAATTGAAGAAAAAATACTAAAAGTTGTCACAAAGACAGAATTATCAAATATTCATGGACCACAAAAAATACCAAGGAGTTCCCATCAAACCAACACAGTACAAAAATAGGATATATGTCAAAAACTACAAAATAGCAAATTAGCATTAAGACATGTTTTGGAATAAAAATCCCAGATAAATACTGCAGAAACAGGTAAAGCAGAGTTAAAGTACTAAGAATGCGTTCCAAAACATCCCTTGAAAGCCTGCTAGCTTTTGGCCACAAGTGCTACCCTCTGAACATGCCCTGAAAAGGCTTCTTCTACCCCAAAAGGGTATATATACAGCGCCCTTTTGGATGTTTTAACCCCAGTGAGTTTTGTTTATCAATGCAGAACCTTTTCTTTCTTTGATCCGGTGCTTATAAGAGATAAGAAAGTGATATATTGCCCCAGTCTGATAGTATTATTATCAATTCAACCCCCTTACCATTCCCTTTGAAGTAAATGAACAATCACACCACCTTTGTTCTGAGACTCTTCAAAACATGAATTACAGCAGATATTTCGTGATCAAACACTAAAAGTAAGTTATTTCATCCCTTTCCAGGCTTTTTTGCTGTTTATCCCCGCCATAACCACCATTTGTTTGGTTGTGACCCCTTTTTGTTAAGTCATAAGGAGCCCATTTTCAAAAGTTTTTATATGGTCTAAATTGATCCCCTGAAGATAGGTTTATAAAGCAGTAAAGATCCCCAGTTTTTTATAAGCTTTGGCCCCTCTTCATTAAAAATTTAAAACATATTTAATAAAACCTATAAGCCTTGCACCAGCTGTTATTATTTTTATTTTTTTTTAGCTTTTTAAGTGTTTAATCTGGGAATATTATTATTCAATCACAGCATCAATTTCTTTAGATAAAGGACTGCAAGGTTCCTGTCATCAGGAAGCTGACAGGATTTGATATTTCAAAGCTAAAAATGGGCCTTGCCAAATTTTTGGTGAAGTTCAATCTGAAAATCAGTGACTGGTAAGTCACATTCAAGTTCTTAAATTTGAGTATTTCTTTTTTGGGGGCTGGCTGAATATGGAGATCAGAGGTGCAATGATTTTTCAATATTTTTGGATTTAGAATATTCATCTCATCAAGAACCTCCTTGATTTGGTTCTGCAAGGATAGAGATATGGAGTTCTTGCCTAGGTTGACCTTCATACCAAGAAAGGTGACAATATTGTGAACGGAGTAATCCTTGAAATCCCCCAGGAATTGGTGTTTGAAGTTTTCCTCATTCCCAAAAACTATTAGGTCATAAAAATGGAAGAACAGAGTGGTTACTTTATCTCTGTGAAGGTAGAGACATTGAGTGATGTTTCTTTCCTTGAATCCATTTCCTTTAATCCACTCACTTAAGGCTTTGTACCTTTTTTAACTCCACCTGTTTTAAGGCATACAGGGACTTCTTCAATTAGAGATATTTGGCAGTCCACTTTGATCCCACTGGGATTTTGATTAATAAATTATTTTCCAAAAAAGAATGGAGTAATTCCCCCTTTAATTGAAATTGAAGGATGGTGAGTCGCCTGTCAACTGAATAACACATCAGCGCTTGAAGAGAGCCAACTTTACCAGTGGGAGCAAAGGTTTCAAAGTAATTGATGCCATCCCTCTGGTGAAACCCTTGGATACAGACCCAAGCCTACATTTTGCTGCTTCCAGCATGAATTTCCTGCTTAAAGCAGAAGGGCCAGGTAGTATTGATAGGACTGGTGACTTCTGATTTGTTGGCATCCTCCCATACCCAAATTTCCTGAATTTTGTTTTGAATTCCTTGCTTATGGGAGGAATCCAGGCTGAA
The DNA here is from genome assembly GCA_025617555.3 of Puccinia polysora. Taxonomy (NCBI): domain Eukaryota; kingdom Fungi; phylum Basidiomycota; class Pucciniomycetes; order Pucciniales; family Pucciniaceae; genus Puccinia; species Puccinia polysora. Next base: position 26,743,006 of record CM062614.1, on the reverse strand, counting down.
TCATTCAGGGAATTGTAGGTTTCTTGGGTAATTTGGAGTGATAGTAACTGTTGTGGTGGAATTTTATAGACACAGATTGGTAACTGTTTTCGGCCTGCATGCTCAGCAATGAGTACAGATGGGCTCAGAAGTTAGGAAGTGTGCTCAGAAACAAGTGCAAAGTGACTAATAATTGGGCCAGTACTACGGGATCAGTAGCAGCTACTTTGTGCAGAGATGGCGTAGGAATTAGGATTGGGGATTGAGGCATTGGTATGGGAGTCGCGTCATGTGGGTATGATAAGTGCAGGGGGATCCAAGTAGGGTGCGGAGGGTGCCGTGAGAAGGAAAAACTGTGCAAATTGCAACAGCGGCGTGTGAATGGAGTTTGGGTGGCTACAGATGGTCACAGGGAGTTCTGAGTAGGGAGCTGCGCGCCCCATGAGAAGGAAAAACTGGAAAAATGTAGCAGTGCAAGCGTTTGGGACAGGAGGATAGGGTTGGCTTAGGTTTTCTGTTTCTCAGTGGTCTTTCTGGTTGTTTTTGGGTTGTATTTGTGCTTTTACTTAGGTTAGGGTGTGGGGAAGGATACAATATATTGATTGTTGGGTACAAGAGGCAGGAGTGGGGAAGATTATAGAGCGAGATATTGGCAAGGTGGGGGAAGCGCAAGCCTTTCTTCCGAGAAATTCATTTTGAACAATGCGCGGCAGAAGGAAGCAGGCTGGGAGGAGTAAAGGCATGCCAAGGTTTGGTGGAATACATTTCAAAGTTTTAGTGTATACATGGGTATTTGGCAAAGAAAAAGGTTTTTGTGGGGCAGAAAGGAGCCATGAAGTGGGTGTTTTTGGGTGGGCTTGCGCCTCAACTTTGCTTGCAAGTGCAATGGTATCTGTACAATTACAGCTTGGTCAAAAGATTGTTAGACAGGATTAATGAAATTCTTCCGGACGTATCTTTTATCCACCAGGCCATGCAGAGAAAAATCAATCTAGAAAAGCTCATTGCGGAAACAGAAAGAATGTACCTGGCAGTCTCCAAGAAGTTGGTGATGCTCTTTGTGCCAGCCCCTGCACAAGCACTGGCCACAGAACTTTCAAAAGCCTTTTGCTCCAAAATTCACCAGCAAGCTCTGGAACCATTGATGGAAAAAATGCCAGATATCTTGCGGGATCTACAAATCTTCCTCAAACAGACAAAGGCTCCAACCCGGCCATGTGAAATTCCACCTCATATGGGGGAAGGTTCCCAGCCTCCAAGCGGGCCCTCTGGAGGGTTTGAAGGACGTGCTTGAACATACTGTAGGGAGAAGGGATTCTGGAATTTGGGGTGTGCCCACCTCATTCAAGAAATGAACCAGGGGCTGGTTTGCATGTCTGGCTTAACGTACATATTCCCGGAAGGTGAATTGTTGTCCTTGACAACACGTCATCCACCTCCTATGGTTCAAATACAAGAATGGGCAAAGGCTCCAGCTGAAGCCTCTTGGGTGTTGCTTGGGATTGTCACCGCACCTGGAACCTGGGAAACTACAAGAGTGGCTGCCAAGGTAAGGGTGCTGGCAGCAAAAAAAAAAGGCTGCATTTGAAAGGATGGAAGTTGATTTTAAAGAGCAAAAACTGGCCCCAAAAGCAGTTTTGCATGTGCCAACAGGGGATGGGAAACCAGAAAATCCCACAGGGAGAAAGAAGGCCATGGAAATTTTACAAAGAGTGATGGGGAACAAAGAACCCAAAACCCTAACTCGGTGGGAATCATTTGAGGTGTCCCTGGCGGTTGTTGACAAGATGGTCCAGTATTTAAAGGAGTTCTGGCAAGTTTGGTTTCCAACAAGGGTCCAGCAAGTGAAAATGGAAGAGGAGGAGGTAGACCGCAAGCTTTATGGGTTTAATTCTGTATTGTTTCTGCTTGCCTACATTGCAATGACAATTGCAGAATGGAAGGTATGGCAATGGTGGATAGCGGGTCAATGGTTAACTTTCTTCCTTCAAGGTTGGTGGACAAGCTTTTTTTGGTGCGGATGAAGTGCACAAAAGGGCTTTGGGCTTTGAATGGTGGATAATTTTGCATGGAAGGGGTAGTGGAGGGGGAGGAGGTCAAGGTTGCAAAGGTCCAGAAGCCCCTATTGTTCCTTTTGGTGGAATGCACTGACGTGCTCTTGTGTTTTCCATTCATGTTTGGATTACAGGCTCAAATAGTGTTCAACTCCAGGTTGTGTACAGAGGCTTTAATGGTTGAGGATTTGTTTTGCGCGCAGTTTGAATTGACAATCTGCAACCACAGGAAAGGGAAATAGGTTATGGGGCTGGTGATGTGTGGCAATTGTGAGTCCAAAGGGTGAGTTGACTGTAAGGGTCACCCCATGGAATATTTTGCCTGGTTGACTGTGGTTAGCGCACAGGGAAATCTCCAGATTTGTGCTGGCAGTCAACTAGCAAGGAGCAGGTGGAGGAGGTAGACGCGCAGAAGGTGCAGGTGGCAGAAGTAAGTTCCCTTCCTCAGTATGCATCTCCAGGAGGTACTGCCTCTTGAAAACCCTATCATTCTGCCACATTTGTGAGCAAACGCAAAAGCCAAAGTTTGTTTGTTTTTGGGGCTAACAATGACAAAGGGGGTGGCGTACAGATGGCAAGTTGCAATGTGGGAAATTACAAGCTGGTTGCTCAGAAGGTCTAGCCTCATAAAAAGCCAATGCCGCAGGGGATAAATAGGCCACTACGGCCCATTTTCTGGTCTTGGAATCCTTGGGAGATGCCTTTGAATAATTCCGGTTGAATAAAGCAGTTTGCATGGGTCACAGAAGAGCAGTTTGATGCTCTCAACCTCAGCCCGCTAGGATGGTTGAGCATGGAGGAGAAGGACTTGTTGACTTTGGTTTTGGTGCTTTGAAAGAAGGCCCTCAATTTTGGGCCAGACAAGCGCAGGTTTTTGAAAGGAGAGATTGGTGATGTTGAGATTTGAGTTGAAGCTCCGGTTGAAATGATAATAGAGATGATGATGAGAAGTCTTATGACGCCAAGAGGAGCGGATCTGGGGAGCCAAGGAGGGCGCTCCGGTTCAGTGTGAGGAAGAACAGATGATCGAATTCCACTTGATAAAGCAACAGTATAAATAGACTAAATAAATGATGGCTGACAAGTGGGAGAAAAGTGTAATGAATAGATGTAATGAGTATTCAACATCAGACCATTTAGAGTCCGCACAACTTGGAGGACCACTTCAGGCTGAATTGAGATAGGCAGAGCATCAAGGATTCAAGATAGAGAGCCCACTAGAATTATGACTAACTAGAAAAATATAAAGAGGCCACTGGACAAGAACACTCATGAGCTAATATGGAAGAGAGCCACTTGGATTCAACATAGAGATGATACTTGATCTATCACTCACTAATGAGTATAGAATAAAGAACATACTGGAGATTAACACTCAAGAGCAAAATAATAAAAATAAGAGTGATGAGTCATACTGAGATGCACTAAAGATTCAGGCAAAACAATTAGATGACAAAAATTCCAACAGGTGACACCTAAGTGATTACAATAGTTTTGCAAAAGCTTTGGCAGACCAAGCCCATCCCAATCCCCCAGAACATTTTGGAGCCCTTTTTCAAATTGGTTTGCAAGCGTGTGAGGACAGGCCTTTACAAGAAGTCTATGTCATGCTACTCTAGCCAATCTTTGCAGTGGTCAAGGAGGAAGGAAAGTTGTTGAGGATTGTACATGATCTGCAGCGACTAAACTCCTTCACCATTTGCAACGCGGAACTGCCCCTGCGCGTGGAGGAATTCCTGGATGCAATGGCGGGGTGCGCGTGTTACAGATAGGTGAATGTGATGGGTGGGTCCAACCAGCGTGAACTCCGCCCCAAATCACAACCACTGAAGGCGTTTGAGACCAGGTTTGGGAGGATGCAGCTAACACAACTGCCACAAGGCGCAACCAAATGGGTGGAAGTTAACCAGGCCCAAATGAATTGGATCCTACACAAAATTCTTCCGGAGGGCATTCAAATCTTCATCAATGAAGCAGGTATTAAATGCCAAAAAACAGATTATGGGGGTGCGGTATTTTCCAAGGCCCCCCGCTAACATTGCTTGATCTGGGAATACGCAAAGACTTTGGAGCAGATATTTTTTTGGATTAAGGAGGTGGGACTCACAGTGTTAGGAAAAAATCTTGTAGTCTGTGTTCTGGTGCTTGAGGTCTTGAGAAACATGGTTGATTTTGACGGTAGGTGGATTGCGGCAAAGAAGCAGAATAATTTTCTTGAGTGGCCAACCCTGCGGATGTTGTTGTATATCTTGCATTTATTGGGACTGCAGTTACGTCCCCATGTTTATCAAGCAATTTGCAGAGGTTGCAAGCCCCTTGCAAGCGTTGATGTGGAAAGGCACAAGATTGGAATAGACTACTGGGTGCAGCAATGTGTTTGCAAAGCTCAAGGAGATTTTGGAATGCAAAATTGTCCTGCAGGACCTCAATTATGAAGCTGGACAAATATGCTTGGTGGTTGACTCTAGCAAGTTTGGGGCGGGGGGATTCTTAACTCAGGAGGGGGAAGGAAAGGATTGGGTGGTACTTTATGAGTTGGTTACCTTCACTGCAAATGACAGCAGCTATTTGCAGCCAAATTTGGAGTTTTGTGGGGTTACAAAGATTTTACGGCGGCTCCAGCATCTCCTCTGGGGCGTGCACTTTGAGCTGCTGGTAGATGCGGAGGCCTTTGGGGGGATGACTAACTTGCTGGGGCTGTCAAATCCCCCAATGAACAGGTGGGTGGTGTTCCTCCAGCTCTTTTATTTTAGTGTGGTGCATGTTCCTGGGAAGGCTTTTGAAATTCTGGACGTGTAGTTGTGGTATCCTTGCAAGTATTTGTACAAAGGGGAGGAGCCCCCCAATGTTGAAGCCCCAGTCATTTGGGTAGGAGTGGTGGAAGCGGGAGTTTGGCTACAGCTGCTCCAGTCAGGGTGATACATGGTTTTTTCTTCTTACTTGCAGGGTCTCCCATTCCCCAACAGAACAACAAGTGTGGTCATTTTCTGGGCAGAGTGGCAAGCAGGGAATTCCTATTTGCAGGAAGACCAGTTCTTGCTGAGAAGTTTGCCCATGCTGCTTGTGGTTGCAACATTGAGGAGGGGCCAGAAGGTGATCCTGAGGTTTCTTCACAACAACTTGGGCCACTGGGGCAATATAGAGATGCAAAGGAGGTTGAAGGCAAGGTTCTGGTGGCCAGGAGTTGTGTGTGCAGTCCATGAATGGATAAAGTCTTGCAAGGCCTTTCAACAACAAAGCTTGTGGTTACCCAAGGAGTTTGGTCATCCCATGGGTGAGTAAGTGCTCTTTGGATGGGTTTCCCTTGATGTGATCCACGTGAAGGTGGGGAAGTTTGTGTACTTGCTCTTTGCGCAGGAAAACCCTTTTGGATGGGTGGAGGTGCTCCCTCTGTTTACGTTGTCAGCCAAAAAGGTTGCTCAGCTCTTAGAGGAAGACTGGTTTGCATGGTATGAGTTTCTTTGGCTGATCACGGTGGATGGAGGTGCAGATTTCCAGGGTCAGTTGATGGTGCTGGCTCAAACCTGCGGGGTTAAATTTGGCCACGTGCTGGAGTAATATCCAGAGGGCTCTTGGATGATTCAGAGTGGACATCAACCCATTAAGGACACCCTGCTGAAGATGTGTGGGCAGGATAGCAAGCCGTGGCAGGACACCCTCCTGGTGGTTCTCTTGGCGGAAAGGATCTCTGTCAAGAAATTGACGGGCTACTTTCCTTATGAATTGCTCTTTGGGCTGCAACTCATGCTCCCAGTGGAAATTCAGCTGGAGATGTTTCTGAGTGTGGATTGGTGGAAGGTCAAGATCTAGGAGTAATTTGTCAAGGAACATGCTGAACAACTCTTGAGGCGCAACAAGACACTGGCAAAGGCCGCTGAAGATTTGAATAATACCTGTATGGCGCCAGTCTGCAACTGGGACAAGGGATGCTCCCACTGCCTCCAGGATCCATTGCAGAAAGGGGAGTGGTGTTGCTGTAAAATAGGATTCTGGAGTCTCAGTGGGGAAAGCTCTTTGCTTACAGATGGAAAGGGCCATATTGCGTGGCTTCCAAGTTGAAGGCAGGCAGTTATCAGCTGGAGGAATTTGACAGGACTGCTCTTGAGCATAAGGCAGCTGCTTTGCACATGATGTGCTTCTTTGCGCAAGGATCAACCTTGTTTGATTAGATAGCAGGAGACAAAGTTGGTTCTGGCCATGGGGGCAGGGCTTTGGAAGATGGCAATAGCACGGTGGACTTGGGTCTTTGTCCTCCAGGTAGCCTCCTCAGGATGCGCCGCTTTGGCATAGTAGGAGACTAAAACATGCTGGGGACAGCTTCCAAGCTTGGGGAGGAGCTAGCCCTGCAGGAGAAAGCCTGATTTGGTGAGGGGGTGCTCTAGACGTTTCACAGCCGGAATGAATAGACAACCCAGAATGTTTCTTTCCTTACTTCTCTGATTTGATTAGTTTCTTGTAATGGTACTGGCCTTTGTTTATGATTGTTGCAGTAACATGGGTGCAGGGCAAGCCAGGTCCATACACATGATTAAAAGCCCTGTGATTGGTAGGCTGGACAAGAAGCAGTAAAAAAAAACTCTTCTATTTTTCTCTTTTTTCTGAGGCTGTTTCTTTGTATGGATGGGGCGCAGTGTGGGATTAGATTAAACTTGGTGAGGGGATGTGCTAGCTGGTCCACAGCGGGAATGACTAAATTCCCCAGAATTTTCTTTCCTCAAACTCTTTTTTTATCTTGTGGTTGGAGCGTGCTGGTTTTTGGTTGTTGTGTTTGCTACAGGATTCAGGTACAGGGAACTGTATGGCAGTTTTTCTGGAGCGGACCAGGTACCTCTCCAGAAAACTTGGGGACTAACAAAGGCAGGATGGACTTAGAATGCTTTGTTGGGAATTTGCCGTTGCAAAATCAGGTGCAAAGCAAACCAGGACTTAGACTTTTTATCTCTCAGTCACTTAGGTTGCAGGTATTCTCTCATAGGATTACTTAACTTACAAAGGAATGCACGCGCAAAATGTGTATTTCTTAAAGTTATAAAGGAAAGGGTGGTACAAGTAGAAGAGATAGGAAAAGAAATAGAAGGGGATCAAGGGGCAATGCACCTAAGGCATCTTCATCATCTCCACTTTCTCCAACTGAAACAACCCCAGTAGGGCTGGTAATTTTGTTAGGAGATTGCGCATGGCTTCTGAAGACTGGGTGCTGGGGGCCGCAAGAAAGTCCCAAAGGAGCAATTTCAACTGATCTGCAAAATCCTCAAAGTTGGCCGCCAGGAGGGCCACCACAATTAAAATTTCTGGGATTTTGGGCAGGCTTGGCAGAAGAGGGCCTGGCAGAGATGATGGGGCCATTTGGGGGACCTGGTCTTGGCAGAGGAGACAATGAGATCACCACCAGAGACCTTGCATCTTGAGTCACAACTGGAGGGTTTGAGGCCCTTTCCTTTGAGTCCAACAAGTACCTCAAGTTGGGATCCAAGGACCAAGCAGGGGAAGGCTGAGGGGTTGAAGGAGGGGGCCAAGGTGGAGCTGGTGGGGGAGCCATGTGTTTCCCAAATGTTTCATTGACACATGGGTCCCCTTCTCCTTTATTAATTGGGATGCAATTAGCCCAGTACTGAAGGGCAAGCTGGTAGGCGGCAAAGGTAGGGAAATCATCCTTGTGGGGTGGCCCCACGCAACAAAGAGGAGAAGTGGAGTCATGGCTCTTGCCCAAGGTCTCTGGGGGAGGACCGTGGCAAGAAGGAGAGCCAGGTGGAGTCCACAAGTACTCCAAAAAGGTGTCTTCATCTGACACCACAAACAATTCTGGAACCGCCCTCTTGCACGGTTGAGGACAAGGACCAGATTGGGGGGGTGCCCAGGGAATTCCCTTGCTAAGGGAACAGCAACAGTGGGCGCAAAGACTGTGGATTAGGGAGCATCCAAAGCCTTTGCAAGTGAAAAAGCTACAAGGGGCCAAGATGGAAGGGGTGATCGGGTTGTTTGGAGGAAGGGAGCAAGGGCGGTGGGTAGTAAAGGTAGCAGGGGTATGGTCAAGATAACGTTGGGAAGACCTCTGGGGACAGAACTCAAATTGGGGGGGGGGGATTTGGTGGCATTTTATAGACAGGGATTGGTAACTGGTTGCGGCCTGCGCGCTCAGCAATGGGAATGGATGGGCTCAGAAGAGAGACAGCACGCTCAGAAACAAGCCCAAGGTGGCTTAGCATGGGGCCAGTACTGTGGGCTCAGCAGCAGCTACTGTGTGCGCAGATGTCTCAAGAATTGGGATTGGGGATCAAGGCATGGGTATGGGAGGCGCATCAAGTAGGTATGGTAAGCATGGTAGTCTCCAAGTAGCGCGCAGAAGGCGCCATGAGAAGGAAAAACTGCGCAAATTTTGAGGGCTGCATGCAGATGGAGTTTGGGTGGCTACAGATGGGAGCGGGGGGTTTCAAGTAAGGCGCCGCATGCGCCATGAGAAAGAAAAACTGGAAAAATGTAGTGGTGCAAGCGTTTTGGACAGGAGGATAGGGTTAGCTTAGGTTTTCAGTTTATCAGTGTTCTTTCTGGTTGTTTTTGGGTTGTATTTGTGCTTTTACTTAGGTTATTGTGTGGGGAAGGATGCAACATACTTCCCCACAACTGCCATAGGATGGAGGGGCATACCACAATGGGAAAAAGGAAGGAAGGAAGTAATTCATCATCTCTCTCTCTCTCTCAAAAGGGCCCATCCCACTCCTTAAAGACACTAGGACCAATGATTTCCAACCTTAAGGACAACTTGGAGATGTTTAGCCGCTTTTTTCCACACTATACCATTTGGGTGGCTTGATCTGAGTTTGGTTTGACAGCTTATTTCATAGGATCTTATTCATCTTTTTGCCAGAAATTTCTGGTTGGTGATTGAGGACTTTGTTTTGGGACCAAGGGAAGTTTTGAAATCTAATTGTGTCTCAAAAGTGGAGAAAAAGATTACTTTGGGTGGTTCTAATGGTCCAGAAGGGAAGGTTGCTTTGGTTTCAAGGTGTTCATTAGGAAGGTTGGTTATTTCTGCTGATTCCCCTTTGAGAAAAACAAACATGTTTGGTTTTGAAAATCCTCCAAGTTTTGGTGGTGACTTTGTACAAAAAGAGCCTAGGGTTTTCCCCAATAAGCACTCCTTTTCCCCTTTTTTGCGCAAATTGGATTGGATTCTAGTGTTTTTAAGTAGGTAAATGACCATAGAACCCATAGTCTGAGATGGTTTGCGGGGAGCTTGGTGCTCTGAAGCATTTCCCAGGGATTTTCCCCTCCTTTTTCAGAGGGAATTTGATTAATTTCAAACAGAAACTCTGAATCACAATTTACCAAAAGCTTTTTGGTATTTTAGTTGAGCTGAAAACAGAGTGCACAGACTCCATAATTTTTTTCTTTGCCCTTTCCACTTTTAAATTGTGCTCTAAGTGATGGGTTTGCTGACAATATGTTAGATGGACTTCATTTTGAAGAATGCCTTGAGAAGTTAATTAAAAAATTTTCCTTCTCCATTGGAGAAGACTTTTCTTGGATACTGGATCAGCTTGTTTGCTTTTTTTTTCTATGAAAAATTTGATTTTATTGGCGGCTGTGTCTTTGGAGGGAAGTGGAAATGCAGACAGGTACCCAGATTCTTTGTTGAAAAAGGTGAGGGAATATTGCATTCCTCCCTTGCTGGGGGGATTTATTGGACCCATGAGATCAAGATGGAGTTGGTCAAACGCCCTGGCTGCTGGTATTTGATGTTTATCAAAGGGAGTTTTTGTAATCTCTGGCTTCTTGAATTCCACACATTCATGAATGGTTTGAGTGGTCTTGTAAATACTGTGGCCTAAGTGATTTTCTATTCTTTCAATGCTTTCCCGGCCTAGTTTTGGATGCATTTTGATTAATTTGGCTTGCAAGAGTTAGCAGGAGGACAATTGAACCACATTGTTTGGGCCAGCTTGAATGAGAAGCAAGCTGCTTTCAATGATACCAGTCATGAATTAATTACTTTTATGTTAAATAGAGAAGGATTGAGGCTTGGTTTGAAGATTTTCTTTCAACAAACATCCCTGTTTCAGAAGATCTCCCAAGGAGACAAGATTGAAAGGTGCTTCAGAAACCCAGGCTGCGTTTTCAAGGTTAATTTTCCTTCTTTTTTTTGGTGATTTTGGCAGTGCCTAGCCCACAAATTGACATTCCTTCCACTCTATTCCAAGTCTTGATTGTGTTGAATTGCAAGTTTTCAGCAAGTGAGATGAATTAGTCCTTTTTGCAGAATATATGAATGGAACATCCACTGTCCAATATAGAGAAACCTTCTGGATTTTTATTGAGGTGACCCAAGACAAAAAAGAAGGAGTAATAGGAATCTCTGCTTGCTGTTTCTTTTTTGGTCCTCCCCTGGCTTTGCTTGGGGGGTGATGAGGTTTCAAATCTGGAAAATCAACCCAGCAGGAAGAGGGTGGATGAGACCTCAAGGCTGGGTTGTTCTTCCAATTCTTGCATCAGGGATACTTGGGCTCCCCCTGTTTTTTAGAGTGATACAGGCCCTTTTTGGTTTCTGAGTATTCTGAGAGCTTAGCCTGTGCTTCATTTGTGTTCTGAACCAGGTGATTCAGGAAAATCAAGATAGAGAGCTCTGATTTGTAATACATGATTTGCAATTGCATGGACTTGAGAGACTTGGGGAGCTTGAAGAGAATAATATAACTGAGAATGTTGTTTGGAAGCTCAATTACTACTTCTTCAAGTTTGCTGAGATGAGGTTTTTCAGAGGTAACAAAGCCATCAATTTTGTTTGAATAAAATCCAAGGTAAAGGAATTTGAAAAATATCTGGGTGAAATTTGCAGCTTGGATGGAGGCAAGGTGATTCTTTGTTGCTTTAAAAATGAGCTTGGTGGAGTATTCATTGTCAGTGTTAATGATTTTATTATTTGTTTCCAGATCCAGTTTTGAAATGATGTATTCGGACATATCACCATCATCAGGGATTTTGTTGTAGGGGTCTTCTAAGTTGATCAGATCAAGGATTCCTGGCATCTTGAAAATTTGTTCCAGTTTGTCTCTTCAAATGGATTACTTTCTCTTGGTGAGTGGTGGAGTTAATTCAATTAAAAAATTCAGACCCTAAGCCTTGAAGTTGCCTCTGAATCCTGGTGCAGGTGTATCTATCATTTGGGTTCTTCTGGTTGAGCTGGAAGGATCCATGCTTTGGCTTTTAACCATGTAAAATCTTTGGAGTAATGGGAAACCTAGACCAGGATGTTTCATTTCAAACATCAGAAAACTTTAAGTGACAAGTAGGATTATGAGAGATGAGAGAATGAAACAGAAAGTAGCTATTAATTCCGCAGGCCAGCTAATGAACTCTAATGAGATCAAGAAGAACAAGGGATCTGAAAGTTTTGCTAAAGAATTCTTGGCCAAATTAAAAATGATATTTCTGAAGTTCAATAGGTGATCAACTTGTATCTGATGTTGAGGTGAATAGTATTTCTGGACCTAAATTGCTGGTTATGTTGGTGATGAAAGTCAAAGTGATGAAGCCTTGAATAAAAGAATGAGTTGGTGTTTTGCAAGAAGAGAGAGAATAAAATTTTCAAGATGGACTGAGGGGGGAGTTTATTGAGGTAGGGGTGGTTTTCTTGAGGATGGCATATTTGAAATCCAAGAGAAAACCATCTGCTGGCTTGACAGGAGACAGGATCACGGAAGAGAAAGAAAAAATAGACACAGAAAAAAAGAAAGAAAACAAGAATAACAGTTGAAATTGAAGCCTGAGAAAATATGTGAGAGAGTCAAGAAAAATCAACAAGCATGAGTGATTCAAAGAAAAATGAACATATTGTATTGTTTTATCCATCAAAATTTCTTGCTTACGCGTTGCTCCAAATAATACCACCTTTTTTTTGAAGTTGAATGTTCAAAAGATTATTGTTCCCAATATTTGTTATTCAGCTGAGTCAAATTATTGAAAGAAAATTTCACCTTTGATTGCTTGCCTTTGTGCATCATCTGCCATTTGAAATCCTTCCTGCTTGTGCAAAATTTGAAAATCAGTCAATATGCAATGCTATGATCCATTCCTTGGATCCCTACTTTGGACAACTTATTTAGGCAGACTTTGGAACTCATGATGAATTCTTTGATATTTTTTTCATTGAAGGAAATATATATGAAGCTATTAAAAAAAAATGCCTGGTCTTAGGCCTGATGCAAAGCATATTTGTTGATTATGGCCTTCCATAGCTTTTTTTCCAAGTTTATATCTTCCAGGGTCACTATGCTGTCATGTGTTGCTGATCCCAATTTAAATACTTTTCCTTCCAGATCCAATAGTTTCAAGCATGGGAATTGTTTCCAGTGCCATCTTTAGGGTAGTTTGAAAAAAATTTCCACACTAATTGAGCTCTTTTTTCCCCAGCCTTTTTTTGTTGAGAAATTGAGCAAGGCTTTTGACCATGTTGAAACTGGTAGAAATTGATTAGAAAAAACTGGTTAATATTAAGAAAATTTAAGGATTGAGAAATTAGGACAGCCAAGAAAAGTTTGATTAAAAAATAGAACACAAGAAAGTGAATACCAACAGCACTCAGCAGAGAAATATGCCAGTTGGGGTTGAAGAATATGGAAATAGGAGATGATAAGAGGGGTGAGATGTTTTAAAAAGAAGAAAGGCTATAAAATTAAAGAGATGATCATGAGTGAAGTGATGTTTGGGATAGAGGGGATAATATTTGGGTTGAGGAGGATATGGAACTTTAAATCTCACCAGAAAAAAGCAAAGATAACCAAAGAGGGTCAAGCTAGTATTTGGAAGCAAGGATTAAAGAGGAAAAGATGGAATCAAAATGAAAAGAAAATAAATACAAGGAAATCAATTCAGGAGATAGATATGTGAATTTTGCGACTGAGATGGAGGATTTAGCTCTGGTTGTTTGGGAGGTTGAGATTATAAATTGAGATAACATCAAGATCAATGATGACCATTCAGTCCAACTGAATTATTTTTTCCTCAGTATTTGAAATAATAGTTTCACCAAAGTTCCCTTACTGTAAAATATTTGTGGCTGTTGACATGGAAGAGCTCTCCTGACTCATGAGCCATTATTGGCAGTATTTGCAGTACTGAATGCTCGGCAAATCTATTTTTATGGTGCAAATTGTTTTAAAAAGAATGGCATTATTTTTGCTTATATTTTCATCTTATTACCAATTATTTTGAATTTCCAATAACCTATGTCTCTAAGACAAAATAATAAAAAAATTGAACCCTTTGATTTTCCTTTAAATTCAAATTTCCCCGTTTTGATTGCTTTTGTATATTGATTTCATTTCATAGCCTTGACAAGTTTCTTCAGGAATTATTTTAAAATTCCCCCTGTTGATAATATTGGGGAGAAATATGGTTGCGGGATGTTTATTGAGATCTTGGAAATAGAATACAAGTGATGCTTGAACATGTTAAAAAAATAAAGCCACCATTAAAGCATTATTTTCTTTAATTGTCTTAAAATGATTTTATTTTGGTAGATAATTTTCTTGTTAGTCCCTACTTTGGAAAGTGAAATATTTTTCCTTTTGACTGATGATCTAATGAAATAATTACTTTTTGAATAAACAGGAAAAATTCAATCATTATTATGTCCTCTGAATTTGATTTTTTGCAAAGGGAAACCCTTTTTAGACATTAAAAGAATAAAAGAAATACCAAAAGTCTTTTTAGGTTTATTTCATTTTTTCAAAATTATTTTTTAATAATGACAGAATCAGATTTGAAAATATTCAAAAAATTTACAACTCTACTTGTTCACTTGATAATTTTCAGAAAAATCATCCTTGATAATTTTAAGAAAAACCATCCTTGATCATTTTAAGAAATATCATCCTTGATAATTTTAAGGAAAATCATCCAAAGTTTTGAAGCTTTTTCCTTAAAAAAAGCTATAGATTTGTATCAGTGTATCCACCATCAAGTGATGCTAAAATTAATTAAGCTTTATCTGGGTGGCCAATCAATTTATATTCTTATTCTTATTGTTATTTTTGAAATTTAAATTATTTTTAATGAATCAATGAAAAGGGTTCATTTAATATGAGTTGATGCACTCACTTTATATTTATCAAATATATTTTGATGTGTGATTTTTACAGTTTTTGAAATGGTTTTTTGGTTTATAATTGTTTCCAATTCTTCTTATTATTTTCTTCAAGAATAATTTTTTTAATTTGAAATTTGCCTAATCTAGCTTGTAAATCCAAAGTTTCTGTTTTATCTGCTATGAAATTCTCCTTGATTCTAAAATACCACTGTATTGTTTCCCTTTTGTTACCTTTTCTCCCAATTTATATAAAATGATTATTTTTTCCTTTCTCTCTCTTCCTTTGGTACTAAATTTCAATTTCTACTCTCTCTATTCTAAAAAATCACTTGAAAAAACCTTTCAAAGGTCTCAAAATACACCCTAAATTTTCCTAAGCCTGCAAAAGACTCAGAATCCCGCAGAATCTGGAAAATTCTTAAGTGCATTCTTTTATTTAATCTCCCTTGTATACCAATCTGAAAAACCTAAACTGGCCGATTTCCTTACCTCTTGGAATACCTGAATTTGGTTCAATATCAATGTCTGTATCCGTTTTCCTGCAATAAAAAATTCTGGAAATTAAATATATTTTTGGGAATATTTCAAAAAAAATTTCAATTGGTCAAAATATTATATTAATAAATTTTCCAAAATATATTTAGTATTTGCCTCAGATAGCAATTAGTTTTTATCATAGTTAGCAAATATACCATCAATAATATTGGCCAATGTTAAACTTGTGACCCTGTGGTTAAAAAATGGCACAAAACTATGTTTGAAACCATCTCAGTTGCAAATGGACGTTTGCAACCCATCTCTGAGTTGCATTGTTATAATAGGGTGTATCAAAGTTAGCAAAACCACCATTAGAAACCTGCCATTTTTAATGGAAGGTTTCTGAAATACACATACCCCCTAACTGGTGTATTTCAAAATGGTGGCTTTCATGGAAATGGCAGTTTTCAAAAATCAAACCCACCATTATCATCCATTCACCATCCATGGCATGCAAAACACCCATCCACACCTGCACCTCAGCAAATCCATAGTGATCCCATCTCCATTGCATCACACGCATCTCATCTCCGTTGCTTCACATCTCTATTTCTTCACACAAATCTTATCATCATCTCATCACCCCACATCACATGACCATCCTTCTCAACATGTCCAATCAAACTTCCTGGAAGCAAGTTGAAAGCCCAAAAAGGCTGACTGAATGTTCAACCACCCATCCACTCCCACCAGTTCACTTCTTTCTCCTACTCACCAAACATCCTCACCCACCCCCTCCACCTCACCCACAACCTCCACCTCACCCACCACCTCCCCTCCTCCTTTTTTTTCACCCCAGGTCAGCCCCCCCCTCCTCCTCATCCTCCTCCTCTTCTGGCCCCTCATTGGTTGATGATTCTTTTATCATTGAACCTCTAGGTCCCCCCAAACCTCCTTGCTCAAACTGCCAGGTAGGCTCACCCCCCTCCTCCTCCTGCTCTGCTTCTGCTAGTAATTGATTTATTGATCACAGGCGGGGGCCTCCTCCTTCTCCTCCTCCACCACCTCCAGCAATGAATTGATTGATCACTGGAGGCCTCCTCCTTGTCTTCCTTCTCCCCTGCCACCGCCAGAGATCAATTGATTGCTTTCCAGAGGCCTCCTCCTGCTCCTCCTCTCCCACTTCCGGCAATTGATTGATTACGGCTGGCGGCCTCCTCTTCTTCTTCCGCTGTTGGCAATTAATCAATTGATTGCCAGGGGTCTCCTCCTCTGCCACTGCTGGAAATCAATTGCAGGCAGCGGCCTGCTCCTCCTCCTTCTCTTCCATCGCCAGAAATTGATCAATTGCAGGCTGCAGCCTGCTCCTCCTCCTCCTCCGCCACCACTGGCAATTGATCACAGGTGTTGGCCTGATCCTCCTGCTCACCTGCTTCCGCCGGCAATCAATTGAGTGTGGCAGTCTTCTCCTCCTCCTCCTGTGCCGCCGCCAGGAATTGATTGCGGGGGGCGGCCTCCTCCTGCTCCTCCTCTGCTGCCGCTGGCAACAATTTATTGCAGGTGGCAGCCTGCTCCACCTCCTCCAGTTCTTCTGCCGGAGAGAAATCACAGGCAGCCTCCTTCTCCTCCTCCTCCTCCGCTTCTGCCAGAAGTCAATTGTGGGCCTCAGCCTCCACCACCTACTCCTACTCTGCTACCACCAGCAATTGATGGATTGATTGCGGGTTGCAGCCTTTGATAGATGGATTTGATTGCCTGGGGATGAGGCCAAATGGCTGATTTGAGAATCCAAGGTATGCAAGTTGGTAGAGGTACATTGGCTCATCTGGCAATGGCACACTTAGCTTAGTGTTTAAAGCATCACTCACTAATGCTGAGGTCATGGGTTCAAGTCACATAGTTTGAAACTAAGTTTTGGCTTACAAATCTTCCACTTTCCTCCAAATTTTACACAAAAAATTGAATTCCTTATTGATCCTCACCCCAATCAAAGTATACAGTTGGGAGGAAACAAAAAGGGAGGAGATGATTCAACAAAAATACAGAGATGTGGAAAGAATAGGTCTTGCAACCCTCAAAATTTTATACAATTAATTGAATTCCTTATTGATCCTCACCCCAATCAAAATATACAGTTGGGTGGGAACAAGATGGTAGGAGGGCTTGCAACCCTCAAAATTCTATAGGATTAATTGAACCCTTTCTTGATCCTCAGAGCATCTACCACTTTCTCAATAGGTTGGCCTGATAAGCCAACTTATTGAGGATTTTTATGATCAAGCCACCATTGTGCACTTAATAGGGCTCAATAGATTTTGAATCAACAAAATCCTTGACAAGGATCCATAAATTTATGTATCCTTGTCAAGGCTTGACAAGCAAAGTTTTTTTTGGCCCCACTGTAACCTTTCTGACCCCTGCCCTCCCCATCCATAACTTCACCCTACCATAACCCCCCTCCCTTTGAAATTCATTGGTTCCATCAACAACCGCCCACTCATTATAAATACACCTCTAATCAATTACAATTTTTTTATTTTTGAACTCAAAATGATGCAACAAGCGGTTTTTTTCTATTATTGGGGATTGTCCCAACCCTTATTGAGCAGGGATCAGCAGAAGGGATGATGGTGGGACCCAGTCCCTAACTGCTTGAAAACTGTTGCGCAGGCCCAATTTATTGCAAAAAGGGTGCAAAATCATGTTTCAAAAGTTATCCACCCTTGCTCCCCTCAAAAACTTGTCAAAGTTGTTGGGGATTTTGTCAACACAGTAGTAGATGCTCTCACAACAATTGTAGTATGTGGATGGGAGGACATGATGTGGGAAAAATAAAGAGACAGGGAAAGAGTGGGGCTTGTCAGCATTGGCCAAAGGGGACATGTTGGGATAGTTCTTGAATTGCTTCCTCATCTGTTTGGATGAAAGAGCCAGCGTAACTTTGTTTTATTGTTTAGTTCAGTGGCCATCAGGAGAAAAAGATCAAGATTAGAGGATAGAGGTTTGAAAACTTGTATTTTATTGTTGGATCCAAAGAAAGCATTGTAGTTGGATGGAATTTTGAGCCATTTTACCAGGATGATGTGATCAGCTCTCTTGAGCGGACTTGAGCCTTTGAAATCTGATGGGGAAAGATTGTTGGATGTTGAGTTCCTGTGGGATGTTTGCTTGGATTGAGTGGACTTGCAGGGGGATGTTTGATGAGGGGCCATTTAAAAAGAGTAAGAGGGGTGAAGGGATGGAGCAATAAAGTGATGAAGCAATGGGATAAAAGCAGGGATGAATTTATGAAGCAATGAAGCAATGAGAGTTAGGATGTGATGAAAGGGGGATGAAGCAAGGAAGGGATGAAGCAATGAAGGGATGAAGCAATGAAGCCATGAGAGGATGTATTTGATGAAAGCAATTAAGTGATGACAGTGATGAAGTGAAGTGAGAGTGATGAAGTGATGAGGGGATGAGAGTGATGAAGCAAAGAGGATAGAGAGAAATGAGAGTGATGAAGTGATGAGAGCAATGAAAATTAAATTTTTCCAATGAGGTTGGAGGTATAATTTTTTGGATGAGGTCAGAGGTTGAAACTAGGGGTGATGATGAGGAATGATCCGTTGTTGATCCAGGGAAAGTCTTTATATACTTTACTTGAAAAAACTCACTTATTTCATGTTAACTGTGATTCCTTTGATCAAAAATAAGTGGGTTTTCTGGATTTTAATCGCGGGTTTGAAATAGAGGATTTGCTTTGAAACCCACCATTGAAAAAATGTGGGTTTGCTTAACTTTGATACGCCCTAATAGGGCGTATCAAAATTAGAAAAACCGCCATAAGAAAACCGCCATTTTTTTTGACCAAACCTGCCATTTTAATAGGGCGTATCAAAGTTAGCAAAACCGCCATTAGAAATGCTCCATTTGTTTTGACCAAACCCACCATTTTTAATGGTGGGTTTGTGAAATATGAATAACCACTAACTTGTGTATTTTGAAATGGCACATTTTATGAAAATGGCAGGTTTCAAACATCAAACCAGCCATTTCATCCATCCACCATCCATGGCATGCAAAAGACCCATCCACAACTCCAACTCATTAAATCCATACGCATGAAACACATGTCAGTGTGAGAATTAGGATTGAAAACCAAGACCAAGCTGTATTTCACGTAGTCATGAAGAGGAATGAGAGTGAGTTTAAGCAATGAAAACAAATGGAAGATAGGACAAAGAGAGTGACCAACAGAGGACAGTCTGACTGATGCGGATAAGTCTAATATGATAAGGTTAGAGGAGACTTGATGAGAAGCAGTCAGACAGAGCAAAGCCAATTCTAAATATACAATGAGTAGGGAACTAAAAGGAAAAGAGTGAGTTCCTGCATTGATTGATGAGTTTTCAGACGGATGTTTTACTGACTGTGATTGGAATGGCTGTGAGTCTTGAAGGTTTGATGATTTGGATGAAAGAAGAGGATTCTTGAGTAGTTGATTGGTTCAGTTGATTTATCTTGATCAATCTTGATTGATGGCGCGAGTATCTTGTTTGGTTGATTGAATAGCCGGATAGTTGTTTTCATGAGAGATTGTTGGTCTTGATGATGTTGAGCGGTCCTCTAGCAATGAAGTCTCAGAGGCCACAAGGTAGGGATTGATAGCGGTGCGCAGGCATTGCGCGCCGCGGAATAGACCACAAGCGTCGCGCGCAAAGAGGCAGACAGCGCTTTTACAAGTAATAGTAGGATGGAAAAGACAGTGGGAAAGAAAAAAAAGAAAGACAAGTAAAGACAGAGATGTGTAAACAACAGAAATGAGGTGATAGGAAATTAGAGAAGGTCAGAACATCAACACACCCCCACAACTCGGAGATCAGTGGTAGAGAGAGCTGAAGGCATTCAAAAGCCTAGTGACTGACGTTTTGTTTGCGGCTTTAGTCAGAGCGTCAGCCGTCATTGACTGCAAAGGGATCAGCTTGACCTTGATAAGACCTTGTTTGAAGTCATCTTGCAGACTTTTGGCCTTGATGTTGATATGTTTTGCCTTGGAGTTGGATCCAAACTTCTTGATTTTGTCATCAAGACCTTTGTTATCAATCAGATGGAGCAGGCATTTGAACAAACATTGATAGATGTTGTTGATTAGTTGTTGGAGCCAGCGTGCTTTGAGGTGACTGCTTGACATTGCGACACATTTGGCTTCTGTTGAGGAATGGGTTATGGATTGTTGAGGCCTGCTAGTCCAATAAAGCGGACTGCCCCTGAAGGAACAGATGAAGCCGCTCTGAGATACCCTAGCTTCTGGATTGTCCGCCCAGGTGGCATTGCTGAAGCACACAAGTCAATTCAAGATTTACTGGGGTCCAAGCATTAATGTCATGTCTTTGGTGTTGTTCAAATATCTCCAGAGGCGCAGAACTTTGTTCCAATGGTTGATGCCGGGTGCCTTGCAGTGTCTTGCCAGACTTGAAACAGCAAAGCTGATATCTGGCCTGGCAAGACCAGCTATAAAGTTCAGTTGGCCAATGGGTGAGCAATAATTCTTATTGAGGGCCAGAAATAGTTTGGGTTCCTCCGCTCCGGCTGTTCCAAGGTGAAGACCAGGAGTAAGTGGAGTTGACACCGGTCAACTGCTTTTGAGGTCAAGTTCCTCAAGGCATTTTTCAATGTGTAGCGGTAGAGAAAGGTGAATTAAGCCGTCTTTTCTTTCAATCTTCATCCCAAGGAGTGTATTAGGAGGGTGTGCAGAAGAGTGTTTGAATTTGGAGAGGAATTTTCCTTTGAATTGGTTGTTGTTTACGGCAATGAGGAGGTCATCAATGTGGAAAAATATTACAGTTGTCTTGTCATCCACAATGTACAGGCATGGATTTCATGTGGATTGTTGAAAGCCTTGGGCTTTGATCCATTCGCTCAGCATCCGATACCAGTTCCTTGGGGCTTGTTTCAGTCCGTATAGTGACTTTTTGAGCCTCAGGTATTTGGAAGACCTACCACAACCAGTGGGCGTTTTGATAAAGACTTTTTTGTCCAATTTGGAGTGTAAAAACGCCCCCTTGACATCCAGTTGGAGCATGTCCAGGTTCATTTTGGCTACATATGTAAGAACTGCCCTCAATGACGCAACTTTGTCCGTAGGCGCGTAGGTCTTTAGGTAGTCCAGTCCATACCGCTGGTTGAACCCTTGAACGCACAGTCTGGTTTTGAGAATGGGAGCTTCGCCGTGAGTGTTCTGTTTACTTTTGAAGACCGGGACAGTGTTGAGCGGGTTGGTGACCAGTTTCTCATTGATTTCATCCAAAACTTCCTGATCTTCACTTGTTTTGAATTCCTTTAAGGCTGATTCTCTCCATTGAGGGATGGTCATGGCCTTGGCTAACAACTTTGGGAGTTTTTCAGATATAAATCTGTAGCAATCAGGTTTGGACAGGGTCCCTTGGTTTCTCAGATTTGGCCTCAAGTTCTCTTCAACAATTGAGTCGGATTCCAAGGGCTCTTCCGAGCTATCAAAATTGGATTTTTCCTTCAAAATTGGTGGTGAATTGGATGGGGTATTTGCAGGCATCTGCATCTGATTGACCGTGTTAGAACTAGGAGTTTGATTTACATTTGGGTGAGTGGACTGTTTTCTGTCCAAAGTTTCATGAAGACCCTGGATTGAAGTAGGATTTTGATGATTGAATTTGACGTGCTTGGTGCCAACAATTTTTCCAGATGGAGTGATAATTTCATAAGAGAGTAGGGATGGATTAAAACCCAGTAGCAGTCCTGCGGCCCCTTTCTTTCTGAATTTAGAGACAATGTCTGTGTTGTTGATCCTATAGGTTAGGCTTGATCCAATTGGTTTGATGTAGTCCTTTGGAAGTTTGCTCTGACACATCTTCTTCCAGGGAGAGTCCTCACCTTTCTGTTTGGGGATCTGATTCAACATCAGACAGCAGCTCTTAAGAACTTAATGCCAGCAAGACTTGGGAGTGTTTGATTCCAACAGGGTCGCTCAAACTGCTGCCATTATTGTCCAATTTTCTCTCTCCGCTTGGCTGTTATGTTGTGATTGATACGGTTTGCTGGTGACTTGATTGATATGGTGATTTTGATAATAATTTTCTAGTTTCTTATTAACAAATTCACCGCCACCATCCGAACAGACTTCTTTTGGATATTGACCAGTTTTCCTGTGTTGGCTCTCTATCCCAAACATCAGAATGTCTGCGGAATTGCTCTTGGATTTGAGAGGAAAACCCGCCAAGTATCTGGAGTAAGAGTCAACAAGAGTGAGAGCATAACAGAACCCTCCTTTTGAAGTTGGGTTGATGGGTCCAATGAGGTCTGGATGAATCCTCTCAAAGCAGCTACCAGCGGTTTCCTGTTGGTGATTGAACGGGGCTTGAGTTATCTTGGCCCTGTCACAGTTCAGAAATTTGAAAGAGGCTTTTTGTGCTTTGGGGAGTTTTCTATTGAGGAACTTCTCCATTTGAGATAAGCTAGCGTGACTTGAAGAATGATGAATAACAGATAGTTTGTCATTGGAGTAGAAGGAGCTCTTGGGACTCGTGGCAGCCATATTGATCACAAACAGGTTTTTGATGATAGAACCAGAAAGCAGTAGAGAACCTTTTGAGGTAAGTCTGAAGGTTTTTGGATTTGTGTTCCTGTTGTCCTGGAGATTGGCACCTTGACCCATAAGCGCACCCAATGAAATCAGGCTCACCATAGATTCTGGCACCCAGGCGGCATTGGAGAGGAGCAGGTTAGCATCTTTTGTGGCCAAAGCAGCTGTACCGCTTCCTTTGATTTTGATGGCAGCGTCTTTTTTTCCAGTTTGAATTCTTCCGTTTCCATTTCTCTTCTCAAAGGTAGTGAAAGAATCCCAATTGAAAATCATGTGAATTGAGCAACCTGAATCTAGAATGAAGTGGCGTTGGTTGATGGGTTCAGGCAGTACAGAGGAGCTGAGTCCGCAAAAGTAGCTGTAGAAGTGGGATTTGTCCTTTGCCTTAGCTTTGCCTTCCCAAGATCCGCGGTTGTTAGTGTTAGCAGGCTTGAGTTCCGGAAATTTGAACCAACATGAACTGGCCGGGTGAGAGGTTACTGCTGGATTTTGCTTGCCGTTTTCACATTGAGGTCCTCTGTATAGTGCAATGTTCACTGGCTCCGCTTGCTCTCCTTCAGCAATTGATTTGTTTTTGTGTTGGATCAGGTGGTTGAGTACGACATGAAATTTCATATCAGTGGTTGAGTGCATGATTTGCCACTTCATGTGTTGCATTGAGCTGGGAAACTTGAAGAGAATTAGATAGGCGATTATATCCAAAGGGAGCTCAATGCCAACCTTGGTCATCTTCTTGAGATAGATTTTGATGGTAGTTACAAATGATTCAATGTTAGTTTCCATCAAGAGGTGTAGGAACCCGTTGAAGACCCAAGCTCTGTTTGCGGATTGGGATGATGCAAATTGTTCTTGTGTAGAGATCCAGATCAACTTTGCATTGTCTTTTTTGGTGTCATCAATAATGTTTTTGTGCAAGTTTGCGTCGAGTTTTGCAAGAATATGAGCTAAAAATTCCTGCTTTGTGTCCTTGTCCAGGAAGGTTGAGTCATTGGCAGTCATGATGTCAAATATACCACATCGTTTGAAGAGTTTTTCAAAATTCTTCCTCCACATGCTGTAGTTATTGGCCGTTAGTAGTGGTGTAGATTTGATGAGAGATTTGATTGCCAAGGATTTGTAGTTCCTAGAGTCCCCCCCTGGTCCTGGGGTGGATGAGGTCCCAGGTCAATCCATTGTTTGGTTGTCACAGGCTTTTAACCGTGTGAGAATTAGGATTTGAAACCAAGACCAACCTGTATTTCACGTAGTCATGAAGAGGAATGAGAGTGAGTTTAAGCAATGAAAACAAATGGAAGATAGGACAAAGAGAGTGACCAACAGAGGATAGTCTGACTGATGCGGATAAGTCTAATATGATAAGGTTAGAGGAGACTTGATGAGAAGCAGTCAGACAGAGCAAAGCCAATTCTAAATATACAATGAGTAGGGAACTAAAAGGAAAAGAGTGAGTTCCTGCATTGATTGATGAGTTGTTAGACGGACGTTTTACTGACTGTGATTGGAATGGCTGCGAGTCTTGAAGGTTTGATGATTTGGATGAAAGAGGAGGATTCTTGAGTAGTTGATTGGTTCAGTTGATTTATTTTGATTAATCTTGATTGATGGCGCAAGTATCTTTTTTGATTGATTGAATAGCCAGATAGTTGTTGTCATGAGAGATTGTTGGTCTTGATGATGTTGAGCGGTCCTCTAGCAATGAATTCTCAGAGGCCGTGAGGTAGGGATTGATAGCAGTGTGTGGGCATTTTGCGCCACGGAATAGACCACCAGCGTCACGCGCAAAGAGGCGGACAGTGCTTTTACAAGTAATAGTAGGATGGAAAAGACAGTGGGAAAGAAAAAAAAGAAAGACAAGTAAAGACAGAGATGTGTAAACAACAGAAATGAGGTGATAGGAAATTAGAGAAGGTCAGAACATCAACACTTATCTCCATTTCTTCACATCTACATCATTTCAAATCTCCATTGCTTGACATCTCCATTGCTTTACATCTCCATCACTTCACATCTCCATTGCTTCACATCTCCATCACTTCACATCTCCATTGCTTCACATCTCCATTGATTCAAATCTCCATTTCTTCACATCTACATTGCTTCAAACACATCCCATCATCGTGATATCACCATTGTTCTCAACATTTCCAAAAAAACTTCCTGGAATCAATTTGAAAAAGCAAAAAAGCTGACTGAACTTTTTTAATTATTTTACTCGGATTCAAACTCCAATTTGAAACCAACTTGGTTAGCTTTGAATTCTCTATTGGAAAAGCCATACATGGTTCCACAAAGACGCACTCTCCACAAACCTACTTATGAAAGTCAAAAGCTTCACCTACTTCCCAACTTGAGCTTCCATAAACTGTTCAAAACTTTCTTGCCTTCTTTCATGAAGCTTTTGGAGGTAATTGAAGACCAACACATCTTCCAGAACAATTCTTGCAATCCTCAATGAAATTCAGCTATCCAACTGGCTGTTTCTCTTTTTAGATTGTAATCAAATGAAAATGGAGCAGAAATTAATTGATTATAAAATCTATTCTCAGTCAGTTATGGATCCATTGACTTATACACCAAAAGAGTCATGATTGCTATCCTATCTTTCTGTAGCTCTGTCCTCTGTTGGCCAACCAAAGATGACTCCAAGGAGATATCTCAATTAATGGATACTGAAGAATTTCCTTGTTGCATTGGGTTTATTGATGGAACCACTATCCCCTTGAGTCAAAAACCCATTCTACATGGCAAACATTATTTTGATCATAAAAAAAGGCAATTTATTTATTTCCTTTCCAAATCTTTTGATAATACACTGACCAAATTTGTTTTATTGGTTTTTATTGATACTCTGTGGCACTAAAATGTTTTTGTGATAACAAAAAGAAGTTCATATCCCTCCATGCTGGCCTTCCGGGTTCTTTTCATGATTCATATGTTTTCAATTGGATTCAGATTGCCCAACAAACAGATAACTACTTTGATCAAGATCAATACCTTCTAGCTGATTCATCTTATGCTAGTTGGAAATATGTGGTTCTGGAATACCGCAATGTTTCAACCAATCATCAAGCCCAAACTGATTTCAACTATCATCTTGCCCAATCACAATTTTGGATTGAGCATGCCATAGAAATCCTCAAAAGAGGATGGGCCAGCTTTTGGGAGATGCAAAACCAGCTCCAATCTTCCAAAGAAATGAAGTTCCTCATCAACTGGATTATCAGTTGTGTAATCCTTCACAACTTTCTTGCCAACATCAAAGATGAATGGGACAAAATATTTAAAGAAGATATTCCTGATCCTCCTCAAGTCATCCCATCCTCATCTTCTACCTCATCTTTGGCCATGAGAGAGCAGGTTCTACCCCTCACACTTGCTCACTTTGATGAGTAGCATTGGGTTTTTAAATAGGTAAAAAATAAAATCACAGAATTTCTTTGGTTTTGGTTTATAACCAAGAATCCTAGGCTGACTCCTTTTTTTTTTTTTTTTTTGGTGGACTTGGACAAAAACCAAAACTTCAAAACCACCTCACCCCACCAAACCACTGGTCCACCTTCACCGGTAAACTTCCTCCTCCTCACCCACAACCACCACCTCACCCATCAACATCAAATTCCAATCACCTCCACCTCGCCATCACCTCCACCTCACATCACTCACTGCCTCCCCTCCTCCTAACCGTGGTAAGGCCCCTCCCCCTCACTGGTTGCTGATCCTTTGATCATTCAACCTTTAGGTCCCCCTGGATCCATTATTAACACCATCATGGTGAACCCCTCCTCCTCCTCTCCATGCCCCTGATCAATTGCTTTCCATTAAAATGATCTATTGATTGGCAAGCAATCAATTGATTGCCATTCAATCAATTATTTATTTTAAAGCCATTGATTGCTTTCCAGTTGATCAATTGATTTAACAGCAAGCAATCAATTTTTTGCCAATAAATCAATTGATTGACTTGAAAGCAATTGATTTCTTGCTGATTGATTGATTGATTGACCGGAAACAATCAATCTTGCTGGTCAATCAATCAATTGATTGACCAACCAGTGACGTGCACCCCCTTCAGCTCCCCAACCTCCTTGCAGTTCTTGAGAAGTTGACTGACATTTTTCTTTTTTTTCTAGGAAATTACAATTAAAATTCTTGTTATTTTCTACATTTGTTGATCATCTAAGTGGTTCATACCATACTGCTGATTGTTTTTTTATTTTTATTTTTCTTGTTTTTTTAGTGAGAGAATCTCCGGTATTGTTTTTGTTATTTTCTATGTTTTTTGATCATCTAAGTGGTTTATACCAAACTAATGACTTTGTTTTTGGGCCTTTTCTTTTTTTGGTTCAATGCAATGCAATCAGAAATTCACCCGCTTTGACAACTCTTTCTTGACGGCCCATTCTTTACCCAAAAAAACTCAAAATTTTACAACTAATGTATTTCCATCTTTATCCTCACCCTGATCAAAATATACAGTTTGAAGGGGAAAAGATGGAAATAGATAGTTTGAAAAAAATACAGGGAAGTGGGAAGAAAAGGGCTTGCCAGAGACAAAGGGCTCAAATGCAGGATTTGGAAATTGCATTGGAAGTGACTGAGGAATCAATCAATTCAAATTTTTTTTGGTATTCACACAAACTACGTCCCTTGAACCTTTATCCATCCATTTTCAATAAAAGCCAAAAACCTACCCCTGATGGGTTGGAACAGGCCAAACAGAAGATCAAACCATTCCATTTCTTCAGCTCTTGAAAAGTATATGTTCAAGATTGATTGGATCATGAGGCTATTGCTGCCATCATCCAATTTATCCCTTTTAATGAGCTCTCTGAGCAAGAGAAGAAGGACATCAACTCAGTAACAACATTCATTCACCAATCCAAAAAATGTTTCAACAAAGTTGGTCTCTCAAGATCTTGGGGTGGGAAAATTTGAGCAATTGGATGGCAAAAATTGATGGAACCTTCTGAACTATTTGGACAATATTTGAAGAAAGATGCTGTCAAATCCTCCCCTAAAGAGTTTTATTTCTTGAACATTAGGTCTTACAAGTTCTCTCAAATATTGCTCCAAATGTTTTGAAAATTAGCCAAACTTGCATTCAATTCCAACCGTGAATCTATGAAAGAAAACAACATCCCTTCCTTCTACTCATTGGAATTTGGATCTGGCCTTAATGCTGTTGACTGCTCACCTCACATCACCTTCACCTCAGATGCCTTCTAAAAATTGCCCCATATTGACCAAGATGATGTCTCTGACTATTCCTTTTTACTTGTGGTGCCAACCAAAAAATCAAATGGAAAACTTATTGACAACAAGGATGGATATCTATTATCCAATGGCCAATTTTTGTTTCCAGACTTGGGTTTGGGGATTGATTTCAAAAAAATGGTATTGTGAGAATGGTTTGGGCATCAAAAAAGTACAAAAACTGTACTTTTACTGCAGTGGATACTTCAACCCATACTAGAATGGAAATTTCCATGCAAATCAATAGAACAACTCAAAACACTAGCAAGGACTTGGCCAGTGGCAAAATATATCTTGGAAAAAAAGAATCTAAATAAAAATAAAAAATATTTGTTCATTGGTGGTTTTAAAAATTCTCTCAAACATTGTTGAAATCAAAAATAATTTTTTTGTTTTTATTTTTAAAATTTTTATCAAAATAAATATATTTACAAACCAAGCAATTGAGTAATTTCTTTTATTTCATCCACAGTTCTACTGCTACCAATACATGCCACGGCTTACAATAATGTATCCTTTTTTTTCTGTGGCTAGCCTTTCCCTTTCCTTTTGCAGTTGGTCTTGCTCTCAATCCTTTTCCTTTTCCTCTTTTTGAAACTCCAGCTTGACCTTTTTAATTTTCCACTCAGCATCCAAATTGTGTTGATGAGCCAAAATCTCATCTTTCCACTTTTAAAAATCCATAGCCAGTTGACAATCCCACTTCTCATTTTAAAATTGAATTTTTTTGGATTCTATTTGTGATTTCACTGTTTTTTGGAGGGGAATAGGAATGAGCTTGATTTTGAAAGCAAGTACAATCAATTAATGAACTTAATTGAATCTTGATTCTCCATGATATCCTCAAAGCCAGAAAAATTTGAATTTTTTCTCCACTCTTGATGGCTATTGGGTTTGAGGTTGATGGAATTGGAGGCCTTTTTCTTTCCCTTTGCAGAGGAGGTTTTTGTGGTAACATCATTTCTCTCATTTGGAGGGGATGTGGTAGGCCCCATTGGCTTGAGTATTTGGCCATTCAGGAACAGATGAGCCTGTTTTTTTACAATCTAAATCATTCAGGATTAACCAGACAGAAGAGATTTTATATCTTGGTTCCTTACTTGAGCAGATGATTCCAATGGTGGTGATACAGGAATAACTTGCTCCTTGTTGGCCAAGTTTTTTAGTTCTTCAACCCCAGCAAGAGAGAAATCCAAAGAAGGAAGTAAGGGGTCCAAGGAAGGTTTTGAATTGTTGATCAATGCTGATTTAGACATAATTGGAGCTGATTCTGTTTGAATATCCTCCCCCACATCAGATTGGGGCCACTCATAGGTTTCATTTGGATCATCATTGCTAGGCCAAGCATCAACAGCCAGGTCCTCAGCATCAA
Source organism: Puccinia polysora (assembly GCA_025617555.3). Taxonomy (NCBI): domain Eukaryota; kingdom Fungi; phylum Basidiomycota; class Pucciniomycetes; order Pucciniales; family Pucciniaceae; genus Puccinia; species Puccinia polysora. Next base: position 26,714,186 of record CM062614.1, on the reverse strand, counting down.
CTAAATCTGATTGTTGGGCATCAAAATTGGCTAAAGGGGTGATATTGGCCTTCTTTCCAAAGATTTCATCCATTTGAACATAAAAAGGAAAAATGGAGTCCAAATCATCAACCGCCAAGTTGATTCCCTTGGCTTTATCGGAGTTGTTGATACCAAAGCTGGTGGAGATTGACATTGAGTGGGCTTTTTTGTACTTGGTTCAATAGTTCTTGGATTGCTCCCTCATCTGTTTGGATGAAAGATCCAGCCTACCTTTAGTTCTATTCTTGAGTTCATTGGCACTCAGGACATAACCATTAACCTTAAAGGATGGAGGTTGGCCAACTTGTGTTTCATTGTTGGATCCAAAGCAAAAATTTTACTTGGACAGAATTTTGAGACAGTTTACCAGGATGATGTGATCAGCTCTCTTGAGCTGAAATGATCCTTTGGAAGCTGATGGGGGAGGATTTTTGGATGTTTAGTTCATGGGGGATTTTTTCTTTGGTTGAGTGGACTTGCGGGGGGAGTGTTGCTGAGTGGCCATTTAAAAAGAGTGATGGGATGAAGTGATGAAGCAATAAAGCAATGAAACCCAGGATTTGATAAAAGGGGAGATGAAGTGATGAAGCAATGAAGCAACAATAGGATGGATTTTATGAAAGAAATAAAGTGATGACATTGATAAAGCAAGGTGAGAGTGATGAAGTGATGAAGTGCAATGAAGCAATGAGAGTGATCAAGTGATGAGGATAGCAATGTGATGAAGTGATCAGGATAGCAATGAATCAATGAGAGTAATGAAGTGATGAGGATAGCAATGAAGCAATGAGAGTGATGAATTTATGAGGATAGCAATGAAGCAATGAGGGTGATGAAGTGATGAGAATAGCAATGAAGCAATGAGAGTGATCAAGTGTTCCAATAAGGTTGGAGGATGAAGCCAGGGGTGATGATGTGGAATGATGCGTGGTTGAGCTGTTGAAGGCCTTTATATACTTTATATGAAAAAACCCATTTATTTTCAGGTAACTTTGACACATCTGATGTGAAATAAGTGGTTTTTAGATTTTTAATGGCAGTTTTGAAATGGTGGATTTGGGCTGAACCCCGCCATTAAAAAGTGGCTGGTTTGCTTAGCTTTGATACACCCTGATATATATACATTTTTTCAACATTGTTTCTGATTTTTTCATCTATTAGTTTTTTTTGATTTATAAAAAATAAAAATAAATTAATCAATTAAATTAAAAATACAAATACATAAGATATATATATAAATAAATAAAGATAAATAATAATAAATAAATATATAAATATATTAATAAAAAAAAATTAATTGACTAAATATAAAATATAAATATAAAAACAAATATGAATAAATAAAATGGAATAAATATATCAATATATAAAAAATAGATTGATTAATTAAAGTAAGTACATATATATATATATATATATATATATATATATATATATATATGATGAAATAAATAAAATTTACAATCATTTTTTTTTGCCATTCACTACCCAAAATGGGTTGTGTGGCGCTGTTTGCAACCCATTTTGGGTTGTGAATTGCGCCATGAAACCCATTTTGGGTAGTGAACAGGGTTTGAAAGGTTGCAAATTTAACATTGGCCATGATATTCCATTACCTCTGGAAAATACAACCACTTTGAAATTCAGGTTCATGAACTACACATACTCCCTAACTTTTGTATTTGAAAATGGTAAATCTCAATCAATAAACCCACCATTTATGCATCACAATCCATCAAAATTCAAAACAACCAACCACACCTCCACAGCTAACCAAGAATATATACATCCCTTCTCAATCTTTACACACCATATTGGGGTTTATCACAGTTAGCAAACCCGCCATTAGAAACCTGCCATCTTTTTTGACAAAACCTGCCAATTTCATAGCGGGTTTCTGAAAAAAACATACCCCCTAACTGGTGTATTTAAAAATGGCAGATTTAAGTAAGATGGCAGATTTCACAAATCAAACCCGCAATTAAACCAGCAATTTATACATCATCATCCATCCAGCATACATCACATCCAAGACACCCAACCACGTCAGAAAATCCATACCAATCCCATCTCCATCGCATCACACACATCTCATCTCCATTGCTTCAAATCTCCATCTTCACACACATCCCATCCTCATCTCATTGACCCACATCAAATTACCATCTTTCTCAACATGTCGCGTCAAACTTCCTGGCAGAAAGTTTAAAATTCAAAAAAGCTGACTGAACCTTTGTTAGTATTTGACTGCCATTCATACTCCAATTCAGACCCCACTTTGGAATCAACTTTGTTGGCTTTGAATGCTCTATTACAAAAGGAATACATGGTTTCAAAAAGACAAAATCTCAACAACCCTATGTATGAAAGGCAAAAGATTCATCTCCTCCCCAACTAAGAGTTCCAGAAACTGTTCAAAAATCTATTGCCTTCATTCATAAAATCTTTGGAGATGATTGAAGAAGACCACGTCTTCCAGAACAATTATTGGAATCCTCAATGCAATCCAGCTTTCCAACTGGCTGTTTTTCTTTGTAGATTGGGATCAAATGGAAATGGGGCAGAAATTAATCAATTAGAAAGTCTATTCTCAGTTGGTTATGGAACCATAAACTCATACACCAAATGAGTCATGATTGCTATCCCAACTTTCCATTGCTCAGTCCTTTCTTGGCAAACCAAAGAAGATCCCAAGGAGATATCTCAAGTAATGGAGACTGAAGGCTTTCCTGTTTGTATTGGTTTTGTCAACAGAACCACCATCCCCTTGAGTCAAAAATACAAGCTAGATGGCAACCACTATTTTGATTGGAAAAAAAAGGCAATTGATTCATTTCCTTTTGAAAGCCTTTGATAATACACTGACCAAATTTGTTTTATTGGTTTGTATAGGGACTCTGTGGTACTACAACTTGCTTGGGATAACAAAAAGAAGTTAATTTCCCTCCATGCTGGCCTTCTGGGTTCTTCTCATGATTCATATTTTTTCAATTGGATGTGGATTTCCCAAAAACCGGAGAACTAATTTGAACAAGATGAATACCTTATGGCCAATTCAGCTTATGCTAGTGCAAAATATGTGGTTCCAGCATAAAGGAATGTTTTTTCCAACAATCAAGGAAAAAACAATTTTAACTATAATCTTTCCCAATCACAATTTTGGATTGAGAATGCCATAGGAGTCCTGAAATGAAGATGGGCCAGCTCAAGGGAAATGCAAAATCAGCTTCAAAACCCAAAATAAATGAAGTTCCTCATCAACTGCATTATCACTTTTGTAATCCTTCACAATCTTTTGGCTGAAATCACAGATGAATGGGAAAAAATATTTGAAGATTATATTCCTGATCCGCCTCACTTCATCCCGGTCTCATCATTTCCCTCATCTTCTTCTATGAGAGAGCGGATTCTTTGTCTCACCCTTGCTCACTTTGATGAGTAATGTTTGATTTTGAATTAGGTAAAAAATCCCTTCACCAAATTTTTTTGGTTTTGGTTGTTCACCCAAGATTCCTAGGCTGAGTTGGTTTTTTTTTCTCATTTGGTGGGGTGGACTTAGGAAAAACAGACTCAGAACTTCCAAAACCCCCACCTCACCCCACCAAACCACCGTTCAAACCACCCAACTCACCCCACCTTACCCCACCAAACCATCAGGAAGTCCACTCCTTCCTCCTCCTCACCAACCACCTCCCTCCTTCCTCCTCATCACCAACCACCTCCACCTCAACCATCACCTCCACCTCACCCAACACCTCCCCTCCTCCTTTGGTTGGAAACCCTGGTAAGCTTCCCCCCCTCCTCCTCATCTTCCTCCTGATCCCACCAATCATCTGATGCTCATCCTTTGATTCATCCACCTCCATCCCCTTTCAGGCCCCCCCACCCCCTTGGTTGATTCACCAGGTAAGCTCCCCCCTCCCTCCTCCTCATTCCCCTTTTCCCTCCCTCTCACCCCCTCTCACTCCCTCCCACTCACTCACCAACACCCCCCCTCTCTCCCCTCCCTTGGTATCCCTCCCATATTGCTTGGCTCACTGGCCCCACCCCCCTTGCTCCTGTCTTCCCACCCCCTCCTTGCTCCTGTCCGCCCACCCCCTCCTTGCTCTTGCTTGCTTTCCTTTCCTCCCCCCGCTCCCCTTGGCTCCTCCTTTCTTGGCATGCCGCTCCCCCTCCCCTTGGCTTGCCTGCCCCACCCCCCCCTGCTCCGTCTTGCTTGGCTTGCTGCCCCCCCCTCCCCTTGGCTTGCCTCCTTTCCCCCTCTTGCTCCGGTCTGCCCACCCCCTCCTTGCTCTGGTCTTTCCAGCCACGCCCCCCCTTTCTCTGTTCTTGCTGGCCCTGCCGCCCCCTCCCCCCCCTGGATCCCACGCAAGCCACCCCCCTCCCTTGCCTTGCTTTCAGGCCCCCTCCCCTCTGGCCCACCTAGCCCGGCCCAATTTGCTTGCACCCCGGTGATTTTTTTTTTGGTGATGACATTAACTCTTTTTTTTTTTGGTAATAAGCCTGGCCCAATTAGCTCATGCCCACGCCCAGTAATTTTTTTTTTTTTATTTTTTGGTGATCACATGATTGACATGGTTTTTTTTTTGTAACCCTTCTTTGACCCCTTTTCCTTCAATTCCATCCCTTCTCCCACTGCACTCACAATTTTATACTCCAAATTGAATACCTTCTTGATCCCCACCCCAAGCAGAGAATTTTCCTGGGAGGGGACAAGATGGAAGGAGATGAGGTGAAAAACATAGAGGTGGCAAGCAGAGGGCTTTGAAGAAAAATACGGATCAAATGAGGGCATCAGAAATCTCTTTGGAATTTTCAGAGGGGGGAATCCATGAAAAGATTGTATGTTCAGGATTGAAACTACAACCTTTGGATCTGTATCCTGCCAACACTGCCAAAAAGAAAAAGAACAATCAAAAACCCTCACCCACTTAGTTCAAACATGCCAAGCAGAAAATCAAGCAATTGCATTTCTTCAGCCATGGCAAAGAAATTATTCTCGATAAATCTGATCAAAACAGTCTTGTTGCAATAATTGAATTTGTCCTGTTGGAGAAACATTCTCACCAAGACAAGAAGGACATCAAATTTGTGACAGCTTTTGTTGACCAGTCAAAAAAATTTGTCAACACTGTTGGTCCCTCAAGATCTTGGGGTGGAAAAATGTGTGCAATTGGATGGAAAAAGTTGATGGACCCCTTTGAGTTACTTGGATGCTATGTGAAGAAATCATCTATTCAATTTTCCCCTCAAGATCATGCTTTTCTCAATATTAAGGCAGAAAAGGTATCTTGAATTTCAGGACAAATGTTTTTCAATTTTGCCAGACTTCCCTTTGAATCAAATGGTGAAATAATGAAGGAAAACCGCATCCTCTCCTTCTCATCACTCAAATTTGGTTCTTGACCTACTCCCTTTGACTTCTCTCTGCATTTCAATTTCACATCTGACTCTTTTTACAACTCACCTCACATTGAGAAAGGTGACATTGATGAGTATTCCTTTTTACTTGCAGTTCCAACCAAGAAATCAAATGGACCACTTATTGAAACTACGGATGAATATGAAGTATCAGACGGTAAATTTGTTTTTCCTGACCTCAGCTTTTGAATTTATTTGATGCAAAAATTTATAGTGAAAATGGTTTGGGCAGCCAATAAGTACAAGCACTGTACTTTTCCTGCTGTGGAGACTGCCACTCATACAAGAATGGCAATTTGAATGCAAATCAACAAAACAACTCAAAAAACTTGCAAGGACTTGGCAAACGGGAAAATATACTCCAGGAGAATAAATATAAATAAAGAGAAAAAATATTTTTTATTGGTGGGGTTAAACATAGTCTTAAGCAATGCTGTAATCATAAATGATTTTTTTCTTTTTAAGTTTTTCATCAAAGCAAATACATTTGCAAGCCCAGAAATTGATTGATATTATTTAATTCATCTACTGTTCTACTGCTACCAATGTATGCTGCAGCCATTGACCACTTATCCTTTTTTTCTGTTGCCAGTTGTTCCCTCTGCATTTCCAGTTGTGCTTGCTTTCAATCCTTCTCCTTTTCCTATTTTTGAAATTCTAGCTCAGCCTGTGTCAACTTCCACTTGGAATCCCACTTTTTTGATCAGCCAAACTCTTGGCTTTCTGCTTTTGAAAATCAATAGCCAGTTGACTCTCCCACTTCTCCTTTTCAAACTGAAGTTTTTCATATTAAATTTGCAATTTCACTGTTTTTCAGATGGGAATAGGAATGAGCTTGATTTTGAAAGAAAGGAGAATCCAATGGGCTTACTTGAATCTTGCTTCTCCACAATCTCCTCAAAGCCCAAAAAATTTGAAGTTTTTCTCCTGTTTTGAATTCTATTGGGGTTGACGTTGATGGAATTGGAGGCCTTTTGCTTTCCCTTTGCAGAGGAGGTTTGTGTGGGAACATCATTTCTCTCATTTGAAGGGGATGTGGGAGGCCCCATTGGCTTGAGTTTTTGGCCATTCAGGAATGGATGAGCCTGTTTCTTTCAAATCTAAATCATTCAGGATTAACTGGACAGAAGAGAAAAGAACTGGGTTCCTTAATTGAGCAGATGTTGATGCAATGGTGATACAGGAATGACATCCTCCTCATTGGCCAAGTTCTCCGGTTCTTCCACCCAGGAAGAGAGCAATCAAAAGAAGTAAGTGAGGGGTCCAAAATTGAGTTTGAATCATCAATTAATGCAGAAGTAGATGTGATTGGACCTGATTTTGTTTGAATATTCTCCTTGGCATTGGATGGGGGCCACTCAAAGGCAAATTTTTTGTCAAGTTCCTCATTGCTAGGCTGAGCTTCCCCAGCAAAGTCCTTGGCATCAACTGAATCAGTGTCAGCTTGCTCCTATTGCAAAGCAAGCTGAAAAAGTAACAAAAATAACATAAAAATAATAATAATACAATTAACTTAAGAAGGAGTAGGAAAAACATAAATATTATTACAGAAATGGATGTTCAACCCAAAATTAGGTAGGGTCACTCACTGACCCTACCCTTGAAATCCAACTGCTTATATTTTTAAATAATTAAGGAAAGAAATACCAAAATACTACGGCTCAAATATTGAGCTTTTGGTGAATTATATATTTCACACATATTGTCATGTATAGTTTTCACACCTAAAATTCAGTCAGAATTGAGGTGTTGTGTATAGTTTAGGATTTACAGAAAGAAATGTGTTTTGTCACCATTCCGGCACGCAGCTGTGGCTGCCAATGCACCGCGCACGGCTGAGATACAGCCCTGTCACTCCTTCAAGGTCGTGGGCACAGCCCTGGGCCTCTGAAAAGTACGCAGCCCCGGGACTACGGGTTGACAGAGTGACAGGCTTAGGTACCTTGTAAAAATGCTACAACCCACACGGGAACATTCTACATATGTAATAAATGTTCCTGTGGATAGTAGATAGTCTAAAAGTACATAATATTATATAAAAATCCTTAAATAACCCTTATACATATTTTTTATTAAATATAATTCAAAGTAACAAGAATGTCGAAAATAAGACAATTAAAACTTCTAAAAATATATTAAAATACTTTGATATACTTTTATGAGAATTTCTAGACAATAATATCGTTGTGGCATACTAAGAAAACTAATGATGTAAAAGTATTACATGAACACCCATGAGTTATATTTTTAAGTAATTATCTTAGTAAATCAACTGGAACTCGAAAATAAGGAGTAAAATCAATATCATGACTTTACTCCCGTTTTTTAATACATAATGAGAACTCACCTGACATCAGGATGTCCGTAGAAATGTCTATTTATATAATTATTAAATTACTGGGAACATTTACTAAGGATAATTGATTAAATAATACATAAATGGGACAGATTAGTTTTATTCACACGTCCTAATATCTATTATAAAGTAGAATAATTCCCATACCCTGAGGAATTAGATGCTACCAGTGCTGTAGCACCAAGAACACGTGACAGGCTACCCCTGGTTACCCTGCTAGCCTTAGTTTCCGCCCCTCTGAGCCCCTGTACCCCTCAGAAGGACAATATTTGGACTCCAAAATCTATAAATAAAGAGCTCTTTTGAGGATATTGATGGGCAGAGACCAAGTTATATTTATATCCAGAAACCGTTCCAAGGTAATTAAGTACTTATAAGAGATGAGTAAGTGATTTAAGGCTAAGTCTGATCAATAATATCTCTCCTCAACCTTTTTTTTATCAATTAAAACTGCTGAACAACCTTATAACCCCAGTATACAGGTTTAACCCATCAGTGCACGTCTAAAACAGATACCCAAAGGATTTAATGATATACCAGTGAGTTCTATTATCCTTTCTCTGTTTTGGAAGCTTGGTTACAAGGCCCTGCCACTCCACCATGTATTTTATATACATATTATCTTTGGGTAAAATATCCTTTAAACTAAAGAGCCCAAAGTAACCAGGACTAAGTGTTTTCATACTGAAATCCCTGAAGAGAGGTGTTGAATATCCCCAATATAATTGTGGCCCCTCTATAAAAATATTTAATAATCAATTTATTCATATTGATTTAAAACAATAAACCATAACCAAACTACTTAACCTTGCAATAAGCTTAATCCAAATATTTTACGGATTTTTGCTGCATCTATTAAATAATATATTTATTATTTATTCCATAACCTCTTGTAGCTAAAGGATAGCAAGGGTCTTAGCATCCAGGAGGCTGAAAATCAGATTGTTGGGAATCAAAACCAGCTAGAGGGGTGATGTTGGTCTTCTTTCCAAAGAGTTCATCCATTTGAATATAAAAAGGACAAATTTAGTCCAACTTATCAACCACCGAGTTTATTCCCTTGGCTTTGTTGGAGTTGGCAATATGAAAGCCGTTGGAGATCATCATGGAGTTGGCCTTTTTGTACTTGGCTTGATAATTCTTGAATTGCTCCCTCATCTGTTTGGATGACAGATCCAGCCTCACTTTTGTTTTATTCTTGAGTTCATTGACAATCAGGAGATAAACATTGACCTTAGAGGATGGAGGTTGGGCAATGCGTGCTTCATTGTTGGATTCAAAGCAAGCATTTTAGTTGGACGGAATTTTGAGCCAGTTTACCAGGATGATGTGATCAGCTCTCTTGAGCTCACTTGAGCCTTTGGAAGCTGGTGGGGGAGAATTTTTGGATGTTGAGTTCCTGGGGGATTTTTGCTTTGGTCCATTGCATTTCTTAGTGGACTTGCGGGAGGGATTGCTGAGGGGCCATTATGAGAGTGATGAAGCAAACAGGATAGCAAGAGATGAGAGTGATGAAGTGAAAAGAGGGATAAAGAAATAAGATTTAGGATGTGATGAAAGACATAAATCAATGAGGGTGAGGGAGTCATGAGAATAGTGATTTGATGAAAGTGATAAAGGGATGAGAGTAATGAAGTGATGAGGATAGTGATGCAATGAGATTTAGCTTGATTTGATGAAAGCAATAAAGTGATGAGAGTGATGAAGTGATGAGGATAGTGATGAAGAGATGAAGAGAAATGAATCATATTTTGTTCCAATGAGGTTGGAGGTAGAATTTTTCTAAGGTTGGAGGTGGAAAACCAGGGTTGTATGAAGTGGAGAGGTTGTGGAAGCCTTTATATACTTCACTTGAAAAACCCCACTTATTTCCAGGTAACTCTGACACTTCTGATTTCAAGCAAGTGGGTTTTCTTGATTTTTAATGGCGGGTTTGAAAGCTGCCATTAAAAAATGGTTGTTTTGCTTAACTCTGATATGCCCTGTACAATATAATCAATCATCTGAACCCTGCACTCATAATCTCATATAACATCACTGCACCATAAATATCTGCATTTCCAAACCATCCTCCACATTTAAATTTCAAAACTTAATCAAGCCAAAAAAACTTTTCATACAGATTGAATTTGATTAATAATCCAATTATTTGGCCTTAAAGGTCTATTTTAAAATAATAACTTGGTCTCAAGAGTACACACTCTCCACAATCCACCGTATGAAAAAAACTTTCTACAAAATCCATTACTCAAGATCCAGAACTTCTTTCTTACTTACTTTGAATCATCAAGAAATTATTTTGAGACTATTTAAATACATCAATTCTTTCAAGATTACTCTTATAATCGTCAGAATGATCCAGCTGTCAAATTTAAAAGTTCTCTTTTCTGATTGGAATCCAAAGCTAATGGTGCAGCTGTTCATTGACCAAAAGATATTTGTCGGTTAAATATGGAACATTCAGGTTGTTCCACAAAATGATTATCATGAATATCCTATGGTTTTTAGATGAAACTTTTTTCTGGCCAACAAATAAAGAGAAAAAGCAGATATTACAGGTAATTAAAAATGAATTCTTTTCAATTATCATTGGTTTCTGGATGCTTTTTTTTGATACTTTCAGCTTACTGATATTTTAGAGCCAGCTTTCAAAGTACAAAAAATAACAAAAATAAATTATATAAATGAATAAACTACCAAATAGTAGGAAAATCCAACATATTACTGCAGATTTTGATTCCGCACCTGATTCTAGGTCATCAACCCCACCTTTGAATTCCCACTCCTTAGCCAACTTAACTGAACTATAAATAATTGACCAAAATTCATAGACTCATCATTGCACTTTCTGGCCAAAATATTACTTCCCATTCAATTACATTTACAGATTTCACGCCCAAAATTTAGTGATAATTTCAAATTTATTTATATTTTGGGATCTATGGGAATAAAATTTTTTTTTTCAAAATTCATGCATGCAGAATTGAAATCCATTTAACAGGATGAAAGGTGATCCTACATTCCCAGGCAGGTGAAGCACACAACTACACAACAGAAAGCCACAACAGATGGTTTTGAATGAAAAAAGAAGGTTTCAAGGTACCTAATGGACATGCTACAACATGCATGGAGACATGCAACATATTCAATAAATTTCACTGTGGTTAAAGGATGGTCAGAAAAATGAATATATGAAAAAAAATACATAAAAAATCAAAGGAATATATATTTAAATAAATACTTCAAACTTCAAAAATGATTATTGACAAATTTGGAGGCCTGAAACTCCTGATTAATTTGAAATATATGGAAGAAACAGGACATAAAATGATCCGCTAAACTCTTCTCAATCTGAATATCTAGTCAGATTTCTAAATTTCTCTGAGGAATTCTTTTAAATAAATTATTTTAGTAAATACACAAAACTTTCAAAATGATTATCAACATATTTTAAGGGCTTAATCACCCACTTCATGTGAAATTTATGGAAACTTCAGGAAATCAAATTTTCCTTAGAATTTCCATCAATATGAATATCCAATCATATTACATAAGAACTTAGAGCAAATATTTTTTAAAAAAATTATTTGAATAAATAGTTATTATTTCAAAAATAACTATAATCAACTTTAGAGGACCTGAACTCCCACTTAGAATGGCACAATCAGGAAATTTATGAAGTAAATATGTTCTTAAATTCTCCATAAATTTAAATTTTTGTTCATATTTTTGGAATTATCATTTCATTCATGACTAAAAGAGGGGAATGAAGAAAATCAAGCACTTTTTCAAAAAAAATTAGGAAAACGTATTATTGTTAATGGCTCCAATTACAGACTGATTTAGCTCCTACCAGTGCTACAGAACCTGAATAGCATGCTGCAAAAAACACTGGCCCCCTTCTAGTCTCAGAAAAAAATTCTTTGGGCCCTTAAAGGCCTTAGAAGGACAGGATGGGACCCAAAAAGGTATGAAGAAAGGCCACTTTTAATGATATACAGACCCCAGAACCAGCTGAATATACATTGAGAAACTATCCAATTTTCATTAATTAAATTTAAGAGATAAGTGAGTTATTTACTTACTTATTCTGATGATTTTTCCCTGTCCCAAAACAATCATGAACCAATTTGTGCCATTGTAAGTTATCAAACACCCAAGAACAGACTTCAGACCAAACACTGTAATTTATCTCAGGTACCTAGGGAAGAAATGATAAACCAGAAATTTATGAATTTCCTCTCTGCTGTGGCAGTATTGCTACAATCCTCTGAAACTCTGCCACATATTTCTATATATTATATTTGGGAAATAATTCCTTTGGTATTATTATGAAAGGTTCCATAGGAGAACAGTTATACAGGTCAAAAATTCAATTTCCAAAGGAAGATATGCTAAACATCCCAACCTCAATACCATGGCTTCTACTTTAATTTAATTTGTAATTTATTTATTAATAACAACCACCAATAAGCAACCAATCCTCCTTGCATTTTGTTTATCCATATTAATAGGGATTATTGCTGAATAAATCTCAATAATTTATTGATTCTAAAATATCATCTCTTCTATCTAGAAGGACCTTGGAATCCAGGACACTTACAGATAGCCAATCACCAAGAAATTTGGGTTGATTATTGGACTTTAATAAAGCCATTGGGAATTGTTTGGGAGTTTTTCTCAAATATTAATCACAATGGGTATGCTGGATATTTGGGTAGATTTAATTTTCAGTGACCAAAAGGTCTAACAGGATAAAAAAAGAAAACAACTAAAAAATCATTAAAATAATAAGTAAGCAAATGAACAAAAAGTAAAACAAAAGGATTGGTGAAATGTGAACTTTATGGGGGCAGTTTATATTTGTGCTTTTTTATTTACCCCAGAAGCACAGGTATTGGTTCAGGCCATCCAAAATTTATAGCTGACCAATGCTTAAACCCATTCTTTGGGAATCAGAATTTCTTTTTGGTTTCAATATGTCTCAGGGGCCAGCCCTAATTGGCTTTGTTTACAGAAATTTTTTATTTTTAAATTTTGCAGCATTGAAGTCTCTGTACCATGATATACTTTTCCACTGCCTCAAAGATCATTTTACTATCTTATTGGTTGATTTTAAGAAAACTGATCAATCCATTTCTCTCCAGTACTTCCAATTTTTCTTTCTTTTCTATTCCTGCTTCCTGCTAGAATTCAACTCTGTATCCTCAATTTTTTTTGCTAGTTTATCTTCTTTCCAGTCTCCTGTCTTCTGAATTTTGTTTTCCTCATCTCAAATATTTAAAGTTTCATTTTTTATTTCTTTTTTTCTGTATTTTTATACATTCTTCTTAATTCTAAGAATTCTTGAGGAATCCTTTTTTTCTGTTCTACTTTAAATTTTGATTAACTTTTTTTATTACATCACCTTGAAAGATTTGTCTTCAATTCCTAGCAGGTTTCATCAAGAAAGACGTAGTTGAAGTTCTCTCCAAACTTTATTTCAATCTAAACAAAGTCTTAAACCATGTTTTTGGTGCACAATCACTGTGCATTGAAGCTTAGTTCAAGCTTGACCTGAGTTTTTTTTGGAGCTTGGCTTAAGCCGGGTAATATAGTGGGCCTAAAATTGTTGATGGCAATTGCTAGCAAGTGCCATCAGCGTTTTTGTGGTCCATATAATTACTCTTTAATATTCTTCTATTCCTGAAATCTATTCTTCCTCTCTTGAAATTTAAGTAGTGATCCTGAGACAGCTAAAGCTAAAATAATTTAAATTATCAAGATATACATCTCTTCTTATTGCCCTGAGATATAAAAATTCTTCAAATTAAAATACCAAGGAGAATCAAAAACCCCTTGAGTCAAAAACAAAACTTCAATTGCAACAAATATTTTTATCGGAATGAATTTTGATCCATTCTTTGAACCTCAAGTGATCTTTATAAGAAACTGACAAATGCTATAATCCTTTTCTTGAGTTTTCTGTTGCTCAATACTTGAGGAGAAAGTTCATTTTTCTTATTATTTGAACTAAATTTCATTCTCTGTTTCTCATATGAAAGCTTAGGGATTTTTACAAGGCTCATGCCCTCTGACTAAAATTCTTGCTTTCATTGTTAATTATACTTCTAGCTTCTCAAAAACAGTTCAACCCATTTTTTACTTAGTCAGTTATTCTATTTAAGATTTTTTATAACCTTCAAAAATTCATCATCTATAATTACTCTTCTCACTTTGGGGTCAACTGATGTAGGTGCCATGGTGCTCATAACTCCAAATCTCAGTCTTTTCTCATCCTTTGTATCTGGATGTATTTTAATATATTTTTCTGCTTTTACCAGCTAGATTTTTCTTCCCTGTCTGGATCTTGAATCTTTTTCTAGCAGTTTCTGTCATTCTATAGTTTTTTGGATGCTTCTCCATCTTTCCTTGTTCAATCTTTTTCTGAGATTTCCTTTTGCAATATCTTGAACAGCTCCTTCTAATATATATTGTTTTAATCTTTATTTTTATAATTTTATTCCTAATTTATCATTTTGGAAGTTAAATATATTTTTAACAAAAATAAGAAAATATAATACATTGAAATACACCTATTCAATGATGGGAATTAGAATAAATAGAAAAATTAAAAAAAACACATAAATCAAAAAAATAATAAAAGAAATATCAAACTTTTATTTCTTTAAATAAAAACAAAAAAAAAATTCTTATTTGTCTCAAACTTGAAAAAAGGGCCAGCCTATAATGATGCAATATTTTTTTGCAAAAAAATTCCATTTGTTGTCATAATCAAAACAAAATTGCTAAAATTATGCAAACTGGAGATAACTCCCAAGCCATGGCATGGTATAAAGGTGCCTCCCCTCCCCCCCTTGAAATTCCAGAGAGGGGGGGCCTGGCCCTTTTAGACACCCTGCTTTCAAAAACTCACAGCCTGCGCTGCATATTCTTTACATCCTTTTCCAATCTACACCAGTGCAGCATGTTAACACAGCTTTTTCAAAACTGCCAATACATCCCAGTAATGGTTTAAAAACCTTTGATGAAACCCACAGCAGCGCAGAAGTTTTGAAAAAAATGCAAGGGGTGCCATGGGTTTTGAACTCACCCAGAATGTATTGAGGTGGTGGAAGTCCTTCTCCACCACCCTCCATCCTCATTTTTTTTCTTTATATTATATATATCAAGAGAGAGAGAGAGAGTTATTTATTATTATTAGAAAACAAAATTAAATTTTTTTTCCCCAGTTTTTAACCTAACCTATACTTGGGTCAGGTGGTGGCAGTCCTCCCCCTCAATTTTATCACTTTTTTTATTTTTTTATATCCTTTTTTTCTTTTTTTAACTTTTATTGCTATTATTATTATTTTTTTAAAAAAAATTAAAGATATTAAATCTCTTCATCCCATGTTTAAACCTGGTCTCAACTTTTTTCAGGGTATTTTTGTTTTTCTCCATCGAATTTTCTTTATTTTTTCATTTTTTATATATGGGTGGTGATGATAAATTCACGGCCCAAATGAGCCATTTACAGGAATCATTTGGGTCATGTGGCATGCTACACGGCTCAATTTTATTTTTATAGCCACTGTCTGACTTGATTGTAGCTGTGGGGCCCCCACACAATGGCCTGGCACAAAACTGACTACATCCAAGTTGTGTGGGCTTGTAAACAACTCAAATTAACCTGTGTTCCATGCCAAAAAAAAATCAATTTTTGTGGGCCAAAAAAAATAAATAGATAAATAAAAATAAAACAAATAAAAATCCAAAATAAACTAAATAAAAATACAAATACAAATACAACAGAAATCAACCAAAAGATCAAAAAATGTTTATTTTTTGGTTAAAAAAGACAATAAAATAAAAAATAAAATAAAAATAAGTAAAAATAAACTAAAAATAAAATAAAGAAACAAAATAAAAATGAAGAAAACCAAAACACCAAAAATTAAATAATAAATTAAAGATTCTATGGAGTAGCCCTAAATTATAAGTGCCAAAAAATACAAGTTCAACTTGACTAGCCCTAAATTAAATGTGCCAAAAAATACAAGTTAAACTTGACAAGCCCTAAAGTAAAAACACCAAAAAAGACAAGTAACTTGACAAGCCCTAAAGTAAAAAAAAAAAAAAAGACAAGTAACTTGACAAGCCCTAAGTAATAGCACTAAAAAAACATTTTGAAATTGTGTTAAGCTGATCTCATCACAAGAAGTCAAAATACTCCTTATGATGGGATCATCCCAACAAAATTTGAACTGACTTACCAACAAAATCTCATTCAAAGCACTCAGCATAATTATGTTAACTCAAAACACTCAACATGAAGATGTTCAAAATGTGACAACCCTTTGTATTAATAGAATTACAAGTTAGCCGCATCAGAATTAAAAGTCATATGGAAACACAATGATGATATGATCTTTACAATTGAATTGTATAATATAAAATACACATGAAGTTGATCTTTGAGATGATCAACTCAACCAGAAGCTTTCTTTGAAATAAAAGCAGAGGGTTTTCCTAAAATGGGCAGGATTGGAATAATTTCTCACTCAATTAATAATAGAAACCAGTGGTTATTGTTGACAAAGGAAATATAAATAGGCTCTGATTAATCTGTGATACCTTTTTTCATTGGAGTATAAGAGCAAAATGAACCCAATGAAATGAAACATATAGGTCTGGCATATGTGTCTGCTATTATTTGGCCCATATCTAACTTAGCCAGAAATTTTGAACAGGGAATCTTTCCATTGATCTTTTCAACATCACGTCTTTTTTTAATCTTTTCTACCTCTTTTGCAACACCAAGGATCTTAATGTAGCATTATTTATGTTTCTCCAATCTTTCAATCATTTCCTTTCTCACTTTAAACCAACCATGTTCATCATACCCAAGCAATGGGCAATGATAAATTCATGACTCAAATGAGTCTATTAAATGACTCATTTGAGAAGTGTGGCACAGAAACACAACTACATTGGAGCTGTGTGGGGCCCCACACGACTTGAGTGCAGCCATGTGGCCCTCAAACAGCGGTCTGCTGCCATGTGGCCTACATCCCCACCACATTTGAGCCATGTGGGGCGCGCAGGCAATCACCACTACTCCTATCTAATGAATCTAAAAAAACCATTTATAGAGTTAGCTAAGTTCTTACTCAGGATGGAAGATTATAAAACGGTGATACCCAATTGAGTTGTGGCCTACTACCTGAGTCAGGTTGGATTTGACTCAACCAATCTAAAATTTCAGAGGTTATTGGTCCTAGCCTTTCAAAATTTCATCTCCAATATTTCTCATGATCCCTTCATTTATTCTAGGACTAAGAACAGTCAAGCTCCTGGTAGTCAACAAGTTCCTCTTGCCCCTCTAACTTGACTACCTCATCAATCCAGTATTCTTGATCATCCTAAAATTCAATATTGGGTAATAATATAAAACTTGTTGAAAAGACTGCCATCTTGGCTGTCAGAGATCCTTATGTGTAATAGAAACCTGGTGCTTGGGGTATTGATCATGCTAGAACACTCTTGATCCTCTGAATGTCCCTCTAATCAACCAAGAGGGAGGTGGAAGCTCTTAGGATGAGCCATGAGTTACAAGAGTAGGGTGTCTTGGTGTTAGTGGGTACGTACATCATCCAAGGTGGGGGGGGAGCTCCATTGATCTTTCTTGTGATGTATCTTACTCTGTCCCTTGACCCTCCCTCTCTGTTTGTAAGCTCAAAAACCCTAAACTTGTCAAAGAGAATTGAGTTTGGGGTTACCTACAGGAAGGCTTGTCTTGGGAGGCCCTCCTTTTGACCACTCCTACCCCTCCTCACTACCGCTAGCTATTCTTGGCATATGCTTACCTGTTACCTTGTCATTCCTCCCTCCCCCCTCTTGCACTCCCTGCCCTTCCTCCCTTGTTGTTCCTGAATGGGGGGGAAGATCCTGACTCACAAGCATTCTTGTGAGTGTGTTTGTACAAATTCACTACCACAGAGCGGGTCTGGTTGTGTGGTCTCTCCAACCACCTCCTTGAAGACCATGGTGATTGCCATCCACGCTGGCTTTGGAAACTTGTATGGGCCCCCACGCGTCCATTGGGCTGTGTAAGGCCCCACACAACTTGGAGTTGTTAATTTTTTAAATTTAAGACTAAAAAGAAAACTTAGATTTCACCACGAGAAAATCAGATGGGGAGGCAGATGAGACACACCTATAAAAAAAAGGCTCAAGGCCACACAGGCTGATAGGACAGCAGCACAAACAACACAATAACAATTCTGACGAGTAAAAGAAAAGCAGGAGAGTATCAGTATGAGGAGAAGGATTGAGGAAGTTGAAAGACATGATTTAACTAGCCCAGAATCCAGGATGCGAGTGGTATTGTATTGGAACCGTACAAGGAGAAAGGCATCCTGGTTTTGGGCCGCTGCAAGTAGATAAGTGGAGCGCGCTCATAGCTCCTAGGGCGCTCTGAGGAGAGCAGCCGCACAGAAAAAGAAAATACAAAGAAAATACAACAGAGCACACAGCACACACACGCGGTAGCGTGGTAACTTGGCGTAGTGAGAAGGATGAAGGCACATTAGCAACATCTCCTTATCAAAAAATTTATCATTTCCCCCAAGCAATTTAGCAATGTCTCTAAATCCGCAATTCCCATCCCCAACTGGATCCCAAAACCAACCAAAGAACATATGTAATTTCTCAGTTATTTGATTGAGTTATTTCAATTTGTGTTCCTATAATCAAAACACAAACAGCCAAAAGTCCAATAACATTAATTAATGACATCAATACTCACCAAAGATGAGCTTCTGGTTGATGCTCCCTGCATGTCTTCTTCCTCTGAAGAGCATTCCAAATCCAAATTAACTGAATCTAATTCACTTTCAGCCCCTTCCTGTGAGATATGAAATTAAGATTCTGATCCTGAAGACTTTTACTAACAATTAACATCATATAATCATTGGTTCATTAAACCCAAAATATGAACATTTCACAAAAGAAAAGAGTAACAATCTTTTGTCTTTTCTTATTTGGTGCCCCTCTCATTCTCTTTTCCTGCTGAATTTTCTTCTCAAAGTTTTCAAATAGAGAAGGATCTCTCCAAGTATCTGTCAATTTTGGCCAAACTCTGATTGATTGCAAGACTTTAGTTTCAAGTCTTGGATTTGATTGATAATTCTCAGTCTCCATCATCAAGTTCTTTAATAGCCCATGATGATATTCTTCAGGGTATGCCAAGATTTTTTCATTGGGCTTCTCATGTAACTGTGAATTTCTGAGCATTCCATAAACATAAGCCTTTCAAAATTAATAAGGATCAAATATTATTAAATTATGAATCATCATTCAAAAAACCATTTATCAAAAAGCAATAATTAAAAAGTGATTTGAACAATCCAACTTAAACCAACTTACAGAACTAGAAATTCAAGTTTCATAATCCAACCTCCACTGAGAATGAAAATCCTCAGGAATAATGGATACTCTTGGCTCTATGAGGTCTCCTATCTGGTGGGAACAGGGAAAACCCATATTCTTGGAGTATGACTTGGTGCACACTTCTCCATCATGGTTCTGCTTTCATTTCTCAAATTTTTCCACAACAAGTTTAATTGCCTCTAAATAAAACTTGCATCCCAACAGTAACAGTTCATTGGGAAGAACTATTCCTATCTTAATTCAAGAGTTGTAAAGGGCAGCCTGAACCAATTTAATTTGATTGTAAACTTTTCCCTCTATTTTTTCCAAACTTCCAACATGTTTCCCGAAGAATTTGCAAGGAATTGTTTGAGAGTACCATGAGCCCCTTGAACCCAAGACATTTTTTGATTTCCAAAGTAAGGAGTTTTGAAATTCCAAGCCTTTTAAAATGTCCCTTTGATACAGAAGATTTTATGATGCATATACTCCAACACATCCTCAAGGTCTGCCAAGAAACACTTTATACAAGTCATAATGTAAGCAACCCAAAAATAGGAAGATTAACAGTAGAGGCAGTTATTTGGCACTTACTCTAAGTTGTGCATCATTGAATTCTGCTGCCTCCTTGGTTTTTGAGGGCCCATACATAGCCCACAGAGACATAAAGCTTTTCCATCCTTCAAAGTCATTATTAAAGCACCCATTACAGTTTTTTTATATGTTTTCAGACAAGTAAAACTGAAAACACTGTCTTGTCAACTCAGGGAAACTTTTTTCTACAGCAAAAATCAGAGCTTTTTCACAGTCCTTCACAAATACTTTGGGAAGTCTCTCAGGATCATAAACCAGATCCTTTAGAGAATTTAAAGACCAACTTTAGAGCTCAAATGTTTCCCTTTTTATAAAAACAAGAGCTTTTGTGAAATTTTACAGTTGGCTGTAGTTCCTACAACATGCAATAGTGGGATTTTTTACTTATTTGTTTTTATAACCTCAATTGATGAATGAAACAACAAGCTGTGACAAATAACAGCAAAGATGGAGTTCAGAATGAGGAACAAGATTGATAGATGAAGAGACGTGGAGAGATTAAGAAAACCAACACGACGAGGATGTTACCAAAGTAGCCTATGGCTATATGAGAGGGAATGAAGAAGACATGACTGGGCTGGATTGGGAAAGGGTGTTTTGATGAGTTGCGTTATGTTTTGATGAGTTGCGTTCAGAATGATCTTCAGTCAAAGATGGTCTTACCAATAGAGGACAATGCGTGCTTTGATGACCAAAGTTCAAGTTCTGAGGTTTTTGTAGATGACTGATGGAATGAAAGATTTTGAGAAGAAGAAAGGAAGACAAATGAAAAACAGAAAGAAATAGAAGAAAGAGTAAAAACAAAAAGAGATGGAAGTTGAGTTGTTGAGTTTTGTTGGTGGTTGGTTCAACCTTTGGTGTTCATTCCAAGTAGGGTGCTTTCCAGAGCTAGACTTCAGATCAATATGAGCGCACCCGCGGGAGCGGTGGCCCCGCGGGTACCGCGGCCGTGAGAGCAAGATTTGTCCATGGAATTTATGAATTCATCCTTATGATGCTTATCCCTCAATCATCTTTACACTCCCCTTGACTGGAGATTGGTCTGATTCAAGCTCAAAAATTAAGTTAGTGAATTTCTCCAGTTGGCGCAGGTTGACAGCCTTGGTTAGAGGGTCGGCAATCATTTCTTCAGTATCTATAAGATGAATGAGAAGTGATCCTTCATTTAATCCTTCCCTCAGTCCTTTGGTTTTGAGATCCATGTGGCAAGTCTTAGCGTTAGATCCAAATCTTTTCAGTTTGTCGTCTACAACTTTATTGTTGATGTAGTGTTTTGAAGATGATAGTTTTGACTGGAAGATTTCACTTAGTAGATGTCTGACCCACTTACTTTCAAGGTATGAATCCAGCAGTGAGTTGAGTTCTGCTTCAGTGGACGAGTATGTGATGTTTCTTTGTTTTTAGCTGTTCCATGAGATAAGGCTGCCAAAGGACATACACAAATGACCTGATTGAGACTTTTGGCTGGTCGGGTCCTTGGCCCAGGAGGCATCACTGTAGTATTTGATGGGTTCTTTTGATTCACCGTATGCAAGTTTTAACTTCCAATGTTTGGTGTAATTTAGATATTGCCAGGTTTTCTTTAGTTCCCTCCAGTGCGAGAGACCGGGTTTGTTCTGAAATTGAGCCAGGCTGGAGACTGAGTAGCTGATATCGGGGCAAGTTTGACTAGCAATATAGTTCAGGAGTCCAATTGCAGACTTGTAATTTATGTTAAGTTTTTTGAAGCCTTTGAAGTCTTCATCTGATGCTTCACTCAACTGTCAATGTGGCGTCAAAGGGGTGGTTGATGGTCTGGATTCTAGCAGACCAAGTTCCTCTAGGCCGTGCATGATGTGTCTGGGTTTACTGAGCAGAATGCAGTTGGAGTCTTGTTCAAATTTCATTCCTAGAATTGTGTCCGGTTCGTGGGCTTGAGAGCCCTTGAACTTAGTCCTGAATTTGTTGTCAAAATTGTTGCCATCGCCGACCAAGATCACATTGTCTACATGGAAAAATAGAAATGACTTGCCGTCTTTTGATCTGTACAGACAGGGATCACTTTCTGATTTGTTGAACCCCACAGATTTGATCCACCCTGTAAAGGTGCCGTACCAATTTTTAGGCGACTGTTTGAGTCCATATAGGCTCTTCTTGAGTCTCAGGAATTGACATGTTCTTGGACATCCCTGTGGTGTTCGAATGATGACTTCTTCATCCAAGGGCGCGTGCAGAAATGCTGCCTTTACATCATATTGTTTGATGTTCAGTTTATTCTTCAAGGAGAGTAAAAGAATTGCTCTTAATGAGGCTATCTTACCGGTCGGAGAGAAGTTCTTGTCAAAGTCCAGGCCGTGAATTTGGTTGAACCCCTTGACGCAAATCCATGCCTTGTGTATAACAGTATCGTCGTGAGCATTATCCTTGATCCTGAATATCCACGTTGTGTCCAATGGATTCATTGGAGTTTCACCCTTGTAATCCTCCCATACTTCAAACGATTCACACTGGTCCATTTCTTTCTTTATGGCTGCATCCCATTTAGGTCTGTCCGTGCATTGTCTGGCTTGTTCAAAATTTTTTGGTTCAAAGTAATGATGGAAGCCATATTGTTGAGGGGGTTTGATGGAAGATCTGTTGCAAAGGGATCTTCTGGGTGGTCTTTCAGCTGTTTCTGGAGGTTTGACTGCTTGGCAGGGAGGTTGATGTCTACTTGGATTGTCTTCTGAGCTAGATTCTGACTTGGAGACGCCGCTTGACACTTCTTCTTCTGAAGAATTTACTTCAGCTGGAGGATTAGGGTAGTTCATCAGATCATTGATAGGATCATTGATAGTTTCGACAGGTTCTTCAGTTATTGATGGATTCTTATAGATCATTTCATTTGTGTTGAAATCAAGATCCATGGTGGATTTGATCCCTAGCTGGTCCACCGAGTGCTTGAGAAAACGGATGTGTTTTGATTGTAGAATTAGCCTGTTGGGCATGAGGACTTGGTACAAGAGAAATTCAGGGTTATACCCAATGAGCTTTCCCTCTCTTCCCTTGGGTTCAAATTTTGCGCCCTTTATCCCTTTTTGATTCAACACTACCCTGGTGACTCCGATTGGTTGAAGATAGTTGGGAGGCAATTTATTTTTCTTGATGAGTTCCCAAGGAGATTGGTCCTGACCGTCTTTTGGGATTTGGTTGAGACTGAGACAGCAGGACTTGAGGACTTCCGACCAATACTTTCGAGGTAGGTGGGCGGAGCTCAAGGTTGACCTGACGCTTTCAACGATGGTTTGATTGGCTCTTTCAGCTCTGCCGTTGTGTTTGGGGTCATACGGTTCAGTTACCAGCTGATTAATGAATTTCTCCTTGAAGTATTTTACTAACCTTGTGTTAACAAATTCCGATCCCCCGTCCGAACAAACCGTTGAAGGGTAGTACCCACAAACTTTCTTTTGTTTCCCTATAACTTCAATTAGTACCAGAGTTACATCGTCCTTTCCATGAAGGGGGATGCCAGAGATGTAACCGGAATGGTTGTCCACAACAGTTAGTATATATTTGTCATGTCTATGCGATTCAGGCGTGCTTGGTCCAATGACGTCAAGATGAATTTTTTCAAAAGTTTTGGTGGCAGAGGTGGAGGTTGCTTTGAACGGGCTCTTGGTTATTTTGAAAATTAGGCAGTCCTTGCATTTGAAGTTGCCTTTCTAAGAAAAGTTGAGTTGGATTCCCTTGATTTTAGCGAGGCAACCACGTGAGGAGTGGCCGTAGGAGAGGTGAAGGTCCTTCAGAGTCCTCAAGTCTTCATGGGTGGTCCAGTAGCACTTGTCATTGCCAATCTTACGTGGTTGATCTAGGAAAAAAAGATTGTCAGTGATTGACCCTTGACAAATCTTTTTGCCGGCCTTGTTAAGTTTGAAGTGGCCCGATTTGGCCTTCAGGGTGCAGCCTTGATCCAGAAGTTTGCCCGGGCTTACAAGATTGACTACAATGTCAGGGACAAATAGAAAATTTGACAATGTGATTGTTTGATCCCTCCAAGATAATTTGACTGTTCCAAGACCCAGGATAGGTAAGTTCGCTCCAGCCTTTCCAGTGGTTATGTTTTCTCCAGAGTAATTTTCAAGTGTGATGAAGAATTTTTTGTCGTTGAAAATGTGAGCAGAAGCACCACTTTTGATCAGGATTTTCTCCTCTTCTCCAATTTTGGAGTCGATCCACCTGGTGAAGAATGCGTGGTAGTGAGCTGATTCTTGATTTTTCTTCTGCTTCTCCTTCCATTTGCTTTGATTTTCCCTCCACCACTCGGGAGCTTTCTCCGGATGAAGATGGAAGCATTCAGACTCCAAGTGATATCTGTCTTGCTTTGGATTTTGATACCCTTCTATGCAGTGACTGGATAAGGCGTTTTTTGTCTTGGTTCTCATGGTGGTTAAGGCTGTGTCTGAAGTTCCTCGTGCAGTTCCTTTTTTGGAGCTTTCAGCCTTGAATTCATTATGGTATTTTACAAGATGGTTGCAGACAAACTCCACGGAGATTTGTTTGTCGGAGTTCATGAGTTGACGCTTCAGATCTTGAAGGGTTGACGGGAATTTGAACATAGTTAAGTATGCAAGAATTTCATTGGGTAGATCAATGCCTATATCTATCATTTTTTTGATGGAGGTTTTGACGTTTGTGACAAAGTCCAAGATCTTGTCTTCTTTGAAGGTGAGATGTAGAAAGTCATTGAATATTCTTGCTTGATTAGATGCCTGAGAAGATGAAAATTGTTCCTTGATTGATTTCCAGATGTCCTTGGCGGAGTTGATATTGGCCGCGCTGATGAAATTCTTGTGAGTTATTGAGTCTACCATGGAAATAAGCAGAAGTTGGATTTTGTCATTGTCTAGAGAGGATAGAAATTTGGAGGTTGACTCGAGTGCGTCCAATACTCCTCTGAGCTTGAGCAAGGCTTTCATCTTGTCTTTCCATATCCCATAATTCTCTTACGTCAGTAAGGGCGTTGTCTCAAGAGCCGTTTTGAGCATGGCCTGTTGGAATGAGTCGGTCAAGAATCCCGTTCCTGATTCCATAGTCGTTGTCTTGTTGGTTGAGTGGAGCCTTTGGCTTTTAACCGTATAACTTCAATTGATGAATGAAACAAAAAGCTGTGACAAATAACAGCAAAGATGGACTTCAGAATGAGGAACAAGATTGATAGATGAAGAGACGTGGAGAGATTAAGAAAACCAACACGACAAGGATGTTACCCAAGTAGCCTATGGCTATATGAGAGGGAATGAAGAAGACATGACTGGGCTGGATTGGGAAAGGGTGTTTTGATGAGTTGCGTTATGTTTTGATGAGTTGCGTTCAGAATGATCTTCAGTCAAAGATGGTCTTACCAATAGAGGACAATGCGTGCTTTGATGACCAAAGTTCAAGTGCTGAGGTTTTTGTAGATGACTGATGGAATGAAAGCTTTTGAGAAGAAGAAAGGAAGACAAATGAAAAACAGAAAGAAATAGAAGAAAGAGTAAAAACAAAAAGAGATGGAAGTTGAGTTGTTGAGTTTTGTCGGTGGTTGGTTCAACCTTTGGTGTTCATTCCAAGTAGGGTGCTTTCCAGAGCTAGACTTCAGATCAATATGAGCGCACCTGCGGGAGCGGTGGCCCCGCGGGTACCGCGGCTGTGAGAGCAAGAGTTGTCCTTGGGATTTATGAATTCATCCTTATGATGCTTATCCCTCAATCATCTTTACAGTTTTATAAGTACAATCCAACATAGAATTATGATGTAATTTCTTGCAAAGCCTTGATGAATTGAGGTGAGCTAATAGTAGGCCCTCCAAGTGACCCTCTCCACTGAATTTTTCTCAATGAACCCACCCTGAATCACAAATTTTCTGAAGGAGGACCTCCATACCAGTTCTTTCCTTCAGTTCTGCAAGCGCTACCTTATGCTTAGTGTTATAGATTGTTTGGTCATCAACATATTTGCCGCAATCAATCTTGCACAATCTTCTTTTGAGTTGAATATTATTAAGCCCATCATTCATTCCTTATTTTAAATTCAATAAGTGTTGAGACTGTGAAAATGAAGATCTGTCTGGTGGGAGTCAAACCCACAACCTAAGATAGACTGAGACACATACTGGAGTGCTGCCTTTACCAACTAGGCTACAGACGCTTGTGGCTTACAGGGTTGTTTTGTATTACTGGTCTAGGTTCAACTGCACAGCCTCCATACTGTGGTGATACATCATGTTAGCAGGGTCAACCACATGTTGAGACGGTGAAAATGAAGATGTGTCTGGTGGAAGTCAAACCCACAACCTCAGATAGACCAAGGACACACACTAGAGTTCTGCCTTTACCAAATAGGCTACAGACGGTTGTGGCTGCCAGGGTTTTTTGGTATTACTGGTCTAGGTTCAACTGCACAGCCTCTGACTTGTGGTGATACATCATGTTAGCAGGTTTAACCTCAACACCCCCCCCCCCCCCTCTTTTCTACATGATGTAGAATTAGGTATGTCAATACCCAGGTGAAATTTTGATTGGTGTGGGGATTGAACCTGTGATCATAGGGCAGGCTTACAGGGGATGATGGTCTTACAGAAAGAATTTGCATCTTATTCAAGTCTCTTAAGTAAGCAAGTATACGCTCAGGTAGGCTCTGGGCTCATAACATGTTGAGACTGTGAAAATGAAGATGTGTCTGGTGGGAGTAAAACCCAAAACCTCAGATAGACTCAGAAAAATACTAGAGTTCTGCCTTTACCAACTAGGCTACAGACGCTTGTGGCTGCCAGGGTTGTTTGGTATTACTGCTCTAGGTTCAAGTTCACAGCCTACGTAATGTAGTGATACATCATGTTAGCAGGTTTAACCTCAACACTAAGGCCATCCCAGAGATTCTCCTCAGGTGAGGATGAACTGAGGGGTTTAGAGATGGTTGATTGTTGTGTTGATAATTTCTGTAGGAGATACCCCAAAAGGGGTCTGCCTTTGTGAAACTTGCATGGATTGAAAACTTTCACCCAAGCTTTCTTGCGTGAGTTTGCCTTGAATGTTCAGTGAGCAATTTTCCCAGAGTAAAAACCATGTGTATCACAGGCTAAATCCACATATTTATCATGCTTTGAGTTGAAAACTTTTAAAGCGTAACCATGCTTTATTTCCCATGTTTGAGGATATTTTTGTGCCTCTTCCCTAGTAGCAAAATCTCTCACAGGAGGTGGGTGAAGTGGATCTTTCATAGTTACATAGTTACATATTTACCAGCAACCACTCAGTTTCTATCAAATTAAATGAGGCAAAGACCAGAGTAACATAAAATATTACTCACCACCAGATTTCATGTCAATTTTTGAAAAACTTTGTTCCTCAATCGCCACCCTAGATGAGGATGTAATTGGGGCTTCCAATGATTCATTACCCAAATCCTTTTTTTACACAGCTTTTTTCATGGCACTATTTATCTAGTCCTTCAATGCAGCCATCTTAAAAAAAGGAGGGCTTTCCACTCTTCCCATAATGAAAAAAATGCAACAGTATTTCAGTATTCAATCCAACTTTCAATTGAAAAACTACCAAGTTTGCTCACTTTTGAGTTGATAAAGATAAATTTAAGTGGAATTTTTGCTTTCAGTTGAACTTTATGTTCACTTGAATATCAATTTATTTCACTTTAGAATTCCATTATTTTCACTTGGGGATTGGTATTTGTGGTCCAAAAGTCCCACATAGTATGTGTTGATCCCATATTTGGGTTGATGGAACCCAAATGTGGTCCAGGGGGTCCAAAAAATTTTGGCAAAATCAAGGGGGTTTTATACACCCGGAAACTCCTCAAAACAACAGTTTCCAGTGGTACAAAACTCAAAAATGCCATGTACAGTGGTACACGACTCAAAAATGCTGTGTGCGGGGGGTATAAAGACCCCCAGGGGTCGCGAATGTTTTAAAAAAAACACTGTTCAAGCGTTGTGAAGCGTGTTTTGGCCTGCACACGCGCTTTGGAAGCGTCCATTTGGCTGTTTATGGCCTCACACAACTTCCACACAACTGGAGTTTGTGAATTCATCATCACCGTATTCTTTTCCCAAATGTGGTTGGTCTTTTTTTTGGTTTATTTTTTAATTTATGTTCATTCCCCCAAATTAAATACCAACCTTTTTTGGTTGGGGGTTCAAAATATTTTATTAAACCCTCATCCACTCACCTCCAGGTCAACCCACTGTAAAACCTTCTCCATGTTATCATTCAAACCTCATCCACCCATTCAAAATTCCATCTAATCTAGCCACTCAACCATCCAAACTCTCCAATTCAACCTCCATATCCTCACCTATAAACTCAAACCCATCCTCAGCCCTCTACTGAATTCATCCAAACCTTCACATGAACTTTTTATTTTTTTCAAAGAATCATTTTCTACTAATGACCATGATCAAATTATCTTTCAATTTCCAGTTGATTTCAATAGATTTAAAATTTATTTCAAAACAATTGGGAAGTTTATTTTCTTATTTATTTTGAATCAATTTTCCATTTATTGGTGGATTTATTTGCTCATTTGATTGAAATTTATTCAAAGAGTTATTACGTATGAATTTTCAAATTAATTTCAAATATGTTTCCAATCAACTTCAAAATTAATTCACTTAATTTATGGGGGGGTTGAACTTTTCTTCAAGCAATAAATACTTTTTTTAAGTGGCTTTATAGGTTTTATTCTAATTATTAGGCTTTTTTCCTTTTTTTCTTTTTCTCCTTGGATGAGTGCAATTTTTTTTTTTGGTTTTTAGGTTTCATTGATAAAGGGGGAATTTTATTTCTTCTTTTTATTTACTTCTGATCCCTTTTTTGATCTCAATACTTTTCTGATTTTATTTTCTTTTTTTGTTTTTCATCCCCCTTTGGTGGTGAATGCCAGTTTATCTTTGTTGTGATTATGATACATATTTTTTTCCCTTCTTGATTGGAGCCACTCAAGAAATTTGAGGGCTTATTCAGGACTAGAATGAATTAGGTTGAAAATCATATAAACTGGCAGAATAATCTGAATCATTCACTGCTAGTTTTTTTCTGTTTTTGGGATGGTGCTCACTTTTTTTAAAAAATGCACATCATTTTTGTTAAAATAATTCCAAAAATAATGACATATCATATTTCTGTTTCATTTTTCATTGGAGCCAATTGAAGAATTTGAGGCTCTTATCAAAAATGAAAATTAACCAGGTGAAAAAAGAAAGTTTTTCTTTAAGAAGAGCTTTGGAGTAGTTTCAAAAAGGTTGGAATCTTTTGAGTAAATTTAACTCATGCAGGTCTTCAAAGGGCTCCATTCAAGAAAAACCCAATGAATTTTGAATTTTAGGGGGGATTGAGTTCATTCCTTTGGAGAAAAATTTCAAAAATGAAAATAAAATCATCAAATTATTTTCCACTTACCTTCACTCATTGAAACATCTTTTGAATTTATTGGGTTTTTCTCACAGTTTGGATGGAAATATGGGGCAAAACAGTGTGTGAAATTGTATGAAGATAGAGGAATTGATTTGAAAAATTTATCAAAAATTCTGGTTATTTCTCATTTTTCAATGAATAAAAATTCACATTGATTAACTCCAACCAGATTTGTGTGATTTTGGGCAAACCTCTGGTTTTTCTTTGATTCTGGTTGAAGGAATACAAGGATCAATGACCAATAATACCTTCCTTCCTTCTGATATTTGAATTTTTATCATAAGATTACTCCTTTTTATTTTGATCCCTAAATTACCTCTACCACACATTGCCTTTTAAATTATCCATAAATTTGTCACAGTGAGATTTTTTTCTTCCTTCTGGTGGTATCAATAAAAATATTTTATGCAGGAATTTTTAAAAATTTGGAAAAATTAAATGGAACTTGATGCTAATTTTTTGCACTTAATGTTTTTTAGGAACTCATTCATAGAAAAAATGATTTTTTCAATCCTTTCTCCATTCAAAAAGTAAAAACACTAAAATTGCCAATTCCTAGCTGTCAAAGTTCTACACCCATATGTAAATTTTCATCCAGATTAATAGAAAAACCAGAAACACCAGCAAGTAATTAAAAAATTGCCAGATCTATCTGGAGGAAAAAGATTAAAATGAAAGCAAAAAATATCTTTATGTTTGGGGAATTAGAAATTTTATCATACATTTCTTTTGAAAAATAAAAAAAATTAATTTATTTTTTATTCTCCAAATAATATGAAGCAATATACATAAAACCTAAATATTTGAGCTATTTTTTAATTTTCTACTTACGGAAAACCAATAATAACACAAGAAATGGCTAAGGATAAATTTTAATTTTTCACCAATTTGATAAATCTTCCTCCTTTTACTCTTATTTTAAATCACAATGATTCTCCTTTTAAAAACCACTCTGCATAAATTTTTTTGAGATACCAGATGTTTGTTATTTTTTCCTAAATATTGGTATTTTGCTTCAATTTTTGCCTTTTGAGCACAATTTTATCCCAATCAACCTGGTGATTAAAGAATCAAATACGCCAAAAAATATCAATTTCATTAAAAGAATTTCCCAGTTTTTTTTTTTTTTACTTCAATCTCTCTTTTCAATCATTTATTGAAAGTCCCAAGATCTGGAATTGTGTCTCCTTTTCTTTGATAGTACTTTTGGTTGATTATCTTTTAGTTTTAGTTATCATTTTGAATCTTTCCCTTTTTCTCAAAATGAAATTATTTATTATTATTCCCTATGATTTGAATATTTTTGGGATGCACCAACTGCTTAAGCTTCTTTCCATCCATAAAATTATTGGCCTTCTTGGATGAAATCAGTTTCATTTCACTATTTTTTAGGGCTGTAAAAATTTAATTTTCTTGAATTTTATCCTTTGAATTTAATTCTGAAAAATCATAGTTTTTTTCTTATTTTTAACAGAATTTTTTAGAATTGAAAAAATCTGTTCAGAATCAATAGAATCTGATTTTGGGGAATTAAAATTGACTAGGGGAGTTATTTTTACTTCCCTACAAAATATTTCATCCAATTATTTTCAAAATGAAGGAATTTGGTTCAACTTATCTATCAAAAATTTGATCCCATTGGCTCTATTGGCAGTCTTTTTATCAAAGTCAGTGAAGATGGAAAATAAAAGGGTTTTTTGACTCTTCAAAATAGTTTTTGAAGCACTCCCTCATTTTTTTTATCAAAAACAAATCTTTCACCTTTTTGTTTCTCTAGCTCATTTTTCATCAGGAGATAGCCATTCACCTTAGAAGATGAATTTTTTCCAACCATATTTTCATTTTCAGACCCAAAGCAAGCAGAATAGTTTGAGGAAACCTTGAGTGATTGGATTATTATGAGTTTATATTCTTGCTTTAGTTGACATTTATATTTGGAAGATGAAGGAGTAGGATTGTCTTTTTTTTATTTCCTTGGAAAGGTTTGCTTGAGGTTTTGGGATTTTTTGTTGTAATCTCAGGCTCTGGTTTTTGAAGGGCCATTCTGAAGGATGGGTAAGAGAAATAAATTTATTAGCCTATAGGTTTGAATTAGTAATGAATATAAATGAATAGAAACAGTCATCTCCAACAATTCTTGAGGTGGGAGGTATTTTTGGCAAGATGAAGAAAAATTTATATATTCAATGAGGCTCAAATTTTGAAGTAGCAATGGCAAGATGAAGAGAAAAGCAATTGTATATCAAATGAGGTTTCAGATTAGATTAGGTAGGAAGCTGACACAACTGCTCCTGGCGTGCAAGGGGAATATGAAATGGGCACTACTTCTCACAGGAATCAGGATAGAGATGGCATGTATTGCATGGATTAGATGATGGAATGAGGAAAAGATGAGTTAAAGTAAGGGATGAGATGAATCCACAAGTTGTGCTCTGAAAATAGCTGGTTGACTGAATCCTATAATAGTAAAACAAAAGGCACAGGTGATATGAGTAATGTAGGCTGGTTGGCTTTCTTGCACTGAGATGACACCTATTTCCAGGGAGAAGTAGTATACTAATTCCTTGAAGGGAATTATTCAAGAAAGAAGAGAGAGGAAAGTATACATGAGAGCTGAAGGGAGGCATTGAGGAGGAAGTGACTGGTGCTTGGGCTGAGATGCCCCATGGCATTACATGTTGACCTAGTGGTCTGGAGGCAGTGGCTTCAAAGATTGGGTGATGGGCCTTTCCAGGAAGGTTTGGCATGTACTCAACTGGAAGTATGTGCTGTCCAGCCAGGATTACGTACTATGGCTTTACATTGTGTAATATGTATGTACTTACCATACCAGAAGGATAGATTGAGGATGCAACAAGCCATAGAGAAAGATTCAGAGCATGAATGATTTCCTAGGGCCTGCAAGTGATTCAGGGAGATACCTCAGGAGGTGCAGCTTTTATATCCAGAGGTAGATTTTGATTGTACTGAGGGTTCAGAATGGCTGAGGATACTTTTTATGGAGAGTCAATATGAGGTTATGACAGAAATGAGACATGGATTTTCTGGTCTGATCAATTTTTGATTATTTCACTAAATTTATATAATTGATTTGAAAAACCCCACTCATTTTTCCATCAACTTTGACATGCCTGAGGTGGAATATTTTTTATTATTTTGGTAGTTGTTGGGTTTGGAATAGTTTTTTTTTGATTGAAAACCAAAATTAAAAACTGGAGGTTTTCTTCAATTTGATAGGCCCTATTTATTTAAAATATTTTTACACTTCAATCAAATTTGAAAGTACTCTAGGAAGAAGTGCTACTTCTTGTGAGACTCAGAAGAAATAATTTAAAACATTTCAAAACCCATAATAATTTTTCCATTCCTTGGAGAAAGAGTTTTCCAGTAACTTTGAAATTCCAGATGTGGAAGAATTTTTTATTATTATATTGAATGTTGGTTTTGGAAAATTGGTTTTTGATTGAAACCCAGTGTTACAAAATGGAGGTTTTTTCAGATTTGAAAGAACTTCTTGATTTTAAATCATTTTACATTTAAATCAAATTGTGAATTACTCTAGGAAGAAGTGCTACTTCTTGTGGGACTCAGAAGACACAAGTTGAAACATTGAAAAAAAACCATACTAATTTTTGCATTCCTTGGAGAAAAATTTTAGAAAAAGGAGCTACTCATGAAAATTTTAATGGGTATTGCTAAACAGAATTAGTTTATGGTATGAAATCCTAAAATATACAAAAATCCCCCATTATGACAAATGTTTTTCAATTTTTTGTATAAAAAAAAAGTCACAAACCCCCTATTTACCTTGAGTTACCTAGAATTCAATGAATCAGTAGAAATTTTGAGGTTTATTGAGTTAGTGTATGTAACTGAAGTTCATAACACTTAAAATATCAAATAATATTGATTTATATTTAGATTAATTCATTGGCCTTAACACCTATCATATTTTTATCATTTTCTAGTTATTTTATTTTATCTTTTTATCAAAATTTATTCCAGAAAAAAATTCAAAATTAATTTAATACTTAAATTGAATTAATCATGCTTCCTCACTCATATAAAATGATAATCTTGTTTCAAAACCTTGAAATAGTTAGAGAAGCTTAAAAACCTAGGTGCTACAATTGTTTTCCACCATTATTTAATATGAAAAGAGTTTATGGGGGTTGTTTTACAATTTTTTCTACCACATATGGTGCTGCATCAAGAAAGGATCTTTAATTATGAGTTGGAGGAATGAGAGCTCATTTATTTCAAATTATTTATTTGAAATTTTTGCTGTATTTATAAATTACAAAAACTTGAACAAAACCATTGTTATGATTTTTATCTCTCAATAATTATAAGAAAAAATTATCATCACCCAGAAATCAATTGCACTGTTGATGTGGAAAACAACCAGAAGTTTTTTATTCCTGAACTTCATCTTTAGCCACAGTTGCCTGTGGTTTCTCTTACTTTTAGTATCAAGAATCTGCATAAATTTTCCTTTAAATTGATGAGATAATTAACAGACTCTCATAAGCATTTTATGCATCATTTTTAAATATTCATTCAATCATATAAAATTACAAAATTTCAAGCAATGATTTTTGGAAAAAAAAATTTTTGGCTTGAGTTATCCCTTTGGAGTATTCTTGCTTTAAATCAAAATTTTAAATGGAAACATGGTAAGCATTCTAATTTTTAGAACAATTACTTCTGACATTATTTAACCTCATATAAAATATTTCAACTATCATTTCTCAAAAAAATTGAATAATGAATTTTTTATCAGTTTAAATTAATCTCCATACATTTTCAAATAATAAATTTTATTTGAAATATGTCTCTGTAATCTTTGGGATTCAATTCAAGCATTTAGAATTATTTATAAATCTGGTCAATCTCAAAGAAAGAAAGTAAAGCTGACTTGAATTCCTATTGAGTATATTTTGTATGATTCTATGTTAAATGATCAATCAAAAAAAACTGTAATTTTTATTTTCACTCTGATATTTTGTTTCCTTTTTGGATTTATATTTTCTTCTGAAAATAGTAAATTTTTCTACACTATATTTTCCTCTTTATGATTAAAAGAAGAAACAAAATGTGAATCTAGTATGCTCACAAAAAGAACTTACTCTGAATGGTATTTTTTCAAATTTTTATATTTAAAAAAA
Organism: Puccinia polysora; assembly: GCA_025617555.3. Classification (NCBI taxonomy): domain Eukaryota; kingdom Fungi; phylum Basidiomycota; class Pucciniomycetes; order Pucciniales; family Pucciniaceae; genus Puccinia; species Puccinia polysora. Next base: position 26,679,789 of record CM062614.1, on the reverse strand, counting down.
ACTTTTAATTCAAATTATGGATTCAAAAAACTAGATTGGAAACAAATTTTGTTTAATAATGTAATGAAGACAATCCAATTTCTCCAATATATTCTCATTTTGCATGCTTAAAAATTGTTGATATTTTTGCAAGGTTTTATGTAATTGATCATTCTTTTTTTGGAATTCAACTATCATCAATTTGACTGATAAAATAGAATTTACAGTGCAATTATTGATTATCAAATGAATTTCTTCAAGCAACAGATTCTCTTCCTTTATCCAAATTGACAGGAAATTTGAAAACCTGATACTTTGAACTTTGGAAATTTCTGAATCATTCTCCCCATTTTTTGCAGGGAACTCCAAATTTAAATTCAGCCTTCTGTCATTTGTTTCCACAGAATTATCTGTTTCTGACTTCCATGATAAAATATTTTTGATTATATTTTTCAAAATTTCTTCAGAATCATTCCCATCAATTTTCATTTTTATTTTATCTTGGTTTTCAAATATCCAACAGTTCTTGAGAACTTCAATGTAAGTTTTTAATCTCAAGTGCACAACTTTTGAGAACAGGTATATTGATTTTATAAAATTATCAAGAGGAGATTGAAGCACAGGATCTTTGAAATTTGAGACAAAAATATGTGGGATTAAATTAGAATAATACTTGACCATGAAATCCATCATATCATATAGGAATTTATACTCCACAAGATCTAAGGAAGTTTTTTCAATATTTGTATTGATGTTAACCAATGAAAAAAGTTCTCTTGCTAGTTCTCGCTTCCCTAATGTTTTGTGATCACCATCAGTGGAAGCCTCTTCTAGAAAATTGTCTTTCAATTCTGAAATTCTTTCCGTGAATTTGTATTTATAAAACTGCATCTGGCCACCTAAATATAAATAATTTAGTTTTCTCCAGGTTTTGTCCGAAAAATCTAGAAAAATAAAACAAAATAAATAAATAATTTAGAGGTTTATTCCTTTTTTTTTGGATTTGTTGTCACTGTTAAAATTTCCAGCTCACATTTAAAGATTAGCTTTATTTCATTGTTGAAGGGATTTTCCTGAATGCTTTTCTCAAAGTTAAGGTTCAGATAAAGCCTCATATTGTTATTGACATCCCATGGAAAAATCCCGGTAATGTAATTAAATATTGCTTGTATGCTAGCCTGGTCATTTATCAATCGGTTGAGGCATTCACCACTGACCAAGCTAAAATTTTCACACTCAGCAAGGAACAACAGGAGAATGTCACTCAATTCAAACATAGCGATAACATTGCTTTTTCTTTCCATATCATTCCGATTAACGCATTTCAGTTTCAAAAATTCCCAAGCCTCTTTGATTGCCTCGAGAAAATGCAAAGCTTTCTTATCGGCATCTGTCTGGTTGGTCGGGTTCCAAGAGCAGGACTCGCTTGTGTTTTCTGAGCATTTTATTTTTTCTATTTTGCTGTTAAGAATGCCTTGGATAAGCTGTTTCATGCGCATCGTTTCTTCATCAAGGTATTCCGACGCTTCGCGCCCTAATGAGATTTTTTGATTTTTTGCAAAACCTTGGTCTAACAAAGTAAAGATTCGGTCGCCAAATCGGCATACCTCATGCGAGGGCCCTGGGCGTCTCCGATGTTGTGGTTCTTGATGGTCTACGTTTGGAAACTATCAACGGTTCTCATTTAACCCTTCATGTTGATATTCAAAAGTATCTTCTGATACAATTACTCACCAATATTCCCAGCACACTACAGATAACCCAAGCCATATTTTTTCCGTACGTGCATGCACCCCCAATATCCAATAGGTCAATGTGGGATAGAAAGATCGCCATTTATCATCAATACCACGTATAGAGTTGAAAACAAACAATTTTTGAGGCTACTCTCCGAAGCCTGCCTGGACTGCGACTGGTCTGGCCTGATCTGGATCCTTGTGACCAGCTGGCAATGCCTACAATTGAAGAATTTTCAAGTTTATGCTGTTTCGCTGCGTCAAAACAATTCACAAATTTAGCTTGCCGTACCTTCCTGAATACCTAGTAACGTTTTTTTGGGTTGCATGCTTCTGGTGTCTACATCATAACGAATTTAGTGGGTAGGGTGAATCAGAAATTCATGAATTCCATTTCAAAGATGGACGCAATAGTAAGGTAGGAGTTGAGACTCGCGAGATCTGATATCTTGAAGTGCCTCTATGAGGTGACAATTGGCAATGCTGACATTCTCTGTAGTCAGGAAAAACAAATTCTGTTTTCCCATTCCGTTCAATCGGGAGAATGTGTTTGATGCTAGAAGTACCCAAAACCACACTGTATACATGATAGATGGGGCACCCTGTAACTGTGTAGCTACCAGAAAACACGGATGTACTATTTACAGAGTAACAGTAGAACTGACTCGATAACCGGGAGCAATAACTTTTGGGGAATCCAGACTGGTGGAGGCGTTGAATTTATCCCAAGCAGATGGGTGAGGTTTCGGTGTAAGAAGCGACTAATTGGTGCAGGATTCGGTAACCCTGTTCGGCCAGGTATGGGGGACAACCTACAGGAGGTTCACCAACGAGTAAAGGATTACTTTCAGCCAGGAGGAACGGGTTTCCTATTTGTATTATTATATAACGTATCGGATGCGTTTCGAGATAATACAGATAAGTCTCTTGATACCATAACTCGAATGGCGATGGAGACGAGTACCTACCAATACAGCTGCCAAAGGGAGACGTGTTGACCCTTGCTGATATAACGCAGTCATCAGGAATGTTTACAACGTTAGATCGCGCCCTCATTTTCTGTTGCGATCGGCTTTATAGAATGATCACATACCTATGTACAATATATACGTAAAACTTACACTTATTATCACGTGTCTGCAGCTTTCTGTAAGCCACCATGACATCGACACCCAACGCTTCTGACCAGAATTACTACATCGTGTACCGCTTTTCTCCTCCCACATCAGAAAAACCCAACCCCTTGCCCGCCTTGTTGTGATGTACACCTCGCACCAAGCGGTTATAACTCAATGGTTAGAGCATCCCGCATGCAATGGGCAGATGTGGGTTCAACTCCCACTGACTGCGTTACCTTTTCTCCGTCATTACACGCCTTCCTCCACAGCAAGCCTCTTCCCCCCGCACTCACTCCATCATCAAACCAAGTGTGAAACCTCGATGCCCCTCCCCCTCACGCCCCCCGGATCCGAATCGGAATAACCAGGCCATGGCCACGGACAAAGAACCAGACCTTTGGCCCCTCCCTGCCTCCCCTCGGACTTTGCTCCCTCCTTGCGGCCTGTGCACCGTTGTCAACAAGGAGAATAGAAGGAAAAATTTCGAAAACATAGAGTGGTTAGGAGCCTGTAGGGTTAGGGAATGGGAGCAGCACGACGAACGCGCACCTTGGGAAACCAGAGAGTGGTTAGGAGCCTGCGGGGTTAGGGGATGGGAGCAGCGCAACGAACACGGACCCAGCGAGCATGAAAGGACCAGCAGAAGATGAGGAAAGTAGATAGAGTGCAGGAACACCCAAGAGTATATACATGCTTTGAGATAGGGACTTTTTTTTTTTTTGAAAAAAAGTGCTTATACAGGTGGTAGTCTTTGGGCGCAGTTGGTACTCATATCATGACTCGGTCCCCTCAATGGGGCCATTACAAAGTATCTGATTGAGGTATGATGTAGGGAGTTGGCAACACAAGGTTATTCAGAAAGCGAGGGGGGTGCTTTCGATTTCAAGAGCATGTTTCCGATCCACTCTAATGGGTAACAAGTATTGAAATTGAAAGCTCCATTCACACGTCAAAGGACTGACTAATATTGGGTGTCAAAGGTGTGAAAGGGGTGAGCGTAGCCAGCCAAGGTAGGAGAGGTGACGGCCAGGGGTTGGGTCTGCCAGGATTCAAACACCAGACTTGTAAATTCTCTAGTGTAAATACCGTTTCAGGGAAGGTACCAAGCTTCCATGGGTGGTGTTTAATACTACACCATCTGGTCCCTTAAACAATAGGGACATAGAACAGGGTGCCCATCCCCAAAGATAGCTGAATTTTCCAAAAGAAGACATAGCTTCTATTTGGTGATCATGTATGTGTTAGAAAGAAAAGAACCCATATGAAATTGAGAAAACAACATATGGAAGTGATGAAAAGCACTGGGAGACATATGGAACTTTCTAAATGAAATAGTTAGTTGAAAAAAGAAATGGAATAAATATGCTCCACTATTTTTTATTTTGAATATTTGATGATTATGTATGTATTTGAAAGAAAAGAATGTTGGAATAACAGCCTCAAGAAAATACCAAGAACGGAGGAGCCTTTAAGTTCCATCAACAGTGACAGAAAACAGGCCTTTTCTCTAATGGATATTGTTCAAAACTCAGCCAGACAATCTGGAATAAAAGCACCCCAAGAGGTGAGAGATTTCATAATCAGAAAAGACAGGATTGCAACCACTGATCCTGGTCCATTGAAAATAGAAAGACAAATAAGACACAAGCAGTGACATTAGGTACGTTAGAAAAATAAACAAACAGCCCAGGTAAGAAGACTTTCCCCCGACACCAACTTAGAACAAGGCAGCTTACAAGCCACTCCAATGCAGATTTCAACAAAGCAAGGGCATTGTTGCACCTATAAATAGAAGCACTCAGGACCATTTTCTCTTTTCCCATTATATTTCCATTCATTTTAAAAACAAAAACAAAAAAATTCACAACCCATTTGAATTGTGTACATGACTCAAATGGGCCATGTGGCATGCTACACCACTACAATCTGGTTGTGTAGCATCTACAAAACTTGATTGTAGTTGTGTAGCCCCCACATGCTGGTTTGGCTTTGTGTGGCAACAAACACAACTAAATTCAAGTTGTGTACAACCCCACACTACTCAAATGTAGTCATGTTTTTTCATTTTTTTTTGTTCAACTCAAAATCATTTAAAATTAACACTCAGTCATGTACAACCAAGAGAGCACAATGCCAGGTGAAAGGTGCTCTGCAGCAGTGGACAAAAATGTACAATTTTTTGACATGCAAACAAATTCTCCTGACCATTGATGTTTTGGCCCAGGAAATTTGGTTAGATCTTGGTTTTCACAAAGCTTTGCCCATATGGAGCTTGCTTCATACCTACACTAAACTTTCAAAGGCTGGTACATAAAGCTCTAAGATCAAAACACAAAATGGCCCAATATTGCAAGTCTTGGAGTTGTGTATGGCCCCCCACGCGTCAATTGGGCTGTGTAGGGCCCTACATGACTCCCACACAACTGGGAGTCATGAATTTATCATCTCCCTTTTGTGTGTCTTGTTTCATCAATTAAAAGGAAAAAAGAAAATATGTTTGCTTGAAATTGAGAAATGTCAGCTCTCTGATACCAGGAACCTTGCAGTCCTTTAGCTACAGAGAGTGATAGAAGATACTGGAATAATAATGATAATATTATTCCAATGATAAAAACGTGAAAATCTCAAGAAATGAATATGTTAAGAGCTGGTGCAATGTTTAATTGGTTTGGTTAGAAAAGGGTTTTTAATATTTTTTAAAAGGGGGGCACAGTATTATACTACTGGGGGTCTTTACAGACAAACAAGCTCTCTTCAAGGGGCCTCCTTAGGCAGTTTGAGAACATTGGAATGAAGATGGGTGCCTTAAAAAGGGCTTATTCCACTGATATGGCAGGGAAAAACAGCACAGTGGGCAAGACAGGAAGGGAAAAACTCACTCTGAGCACTTTACCACAAAAATCCTGCAATAATAGGAAGGGTTTCAGAGCAGATGGGGTAGATTTGCTTGACTAACTTCAATGGGTTGATTGGTTTTGAGAAATAAATAATAGTACTACAGAATAAGTAATAAATCACTTGCTTATGTCTTTATAAGAACTTGACAAACAATGAAAAGCAGTTGTTGGAAGCATCCTACGTTATCTTTGAGAGACTGAGAACAGATTGAGATTTCCTTGCCAGACCCCCAGATGTGGAAACTTTAGAGGTTAACCCTCACAAAGCTGTCCCTTGGTTGCAGAGTCGATGATTCTAGCGTCTGTAAGGTCTGAGGATGCTTCCTTCAGAGAGCAAGAAGGGGTGAGATAGAGATAGAGAGATGTTGATGATGATTTTCTTCCTCGTCATTTGTCCTTCCCATGCCTCCCCCCCCAACTTGGGCTGAGGGAGGCAGCCTTTTACGTCCTCTCCCTCAGCCCTAGCCTAGGTACAAGCACAAGAAAAATCTGACAACAATCAAAGAAGAAACCCTAGACCCAGAACCCTAATCCAATCCTAACCCCTACACCCATAACACCCTATCCCTTCAGCCCGCCTGCCATTACACACATCCAATCTGTCCTTCTGTGGCGCGGCCCTCCGCCACGCGCTACTCAAAGTTCACCACGCTTGTCTGTATCTGCCCAATGTGCTGTCTGAATATTGTTGAGATTTTGAGGCAGTGAATCACTGCTGAGATTTCACACCTTTTCATTTCACATCTACAAAGTCTCACCTGGCTCTACAAAGTTTCACCTGACCCGGGGAGCTCTACTCATGTCACTCAACCAAGACACTCACCCCAGAACTGTCACACTCCCGGGTACTCGACACACGTCTCAAATCAGAATGAAGAAGATTGGAAATTCCCTGGACAGCAGGACAAGGATCACTCTTGAACCACATCACTCCTCTTGGACCACATCACCTGGAAGACTCAACTCTGGTCAAACAAAACCAAATCATCATAGACCACACAATCTTCATTCAATCTACCTTTTTTGTCCTGTTACTTCTTTTTCTCCTTTCGTTCCTCTATAAAATTCTCATTTTGTCCTCAACTCCATCACTCCAAATCATTCACTGCCTGAAATCATGCCCGGTGAGATTCATCATGTCTAACTTCTTTGTCTTTTCTCATTTGTCATCTGATCATCTCAAAACTTACCGTCGACACTGTCCTAGCGTGCTCATCTTGAATCTCACCCCAAACTCAAGAATAATTCATTTACTCAATCCTCATCTAGCCCGTTCCTGTCTCTGATAATTACTCTAGCAGTATTAAGCTCCTGTTTGTTCTTCATCTCAATTATGATTACTTCTGTTGTTCTTCACAATCTCATCCTTTTCTTCTGATTTGTCTCTATCTCTCAGCTCTGAAATCAATACAAGTCAATCAAATCTCTCTAAATATCCTGTTCCCTTGACCACCGTGCTTGCGCGCAGTTGTCCACGCACATAGTCCCGCAATTTCCCTGCTCTTTCCTCCTCAAACTAACAGCCCAACAACATGGTTGGGCCGGCCCCATTCCTAAGTCAAATATTCAAGCAGGTTGCGGCCCATCTCCCTATTCAGGCCCAACCTGCAGCTGGGTGCTGGCCCCGCTGCGCCTACTTCTGAGCCTTGCAGCAGCTGCTGATAAGCCCGCAGCATCCATTGCTGAGAAAGCACGCACCTTGACTGCTGAGCCTGGCCTACCAAATGCTGAGTGCGCAGGCCGCAAGGCAGTTCCCAATCTGAGGCTATATAATGACACCACATCCCCCCCCCAACTTGAGTTCTGTCCCCAGAGGTCTTCCCATCACTACCTCAACTGTCTTTGCGCCCTTTCACCTACCAAACACCCTCCTCTTTGCGCCCGCTCATCCACTCCTTGCAACCCCTTCCACTTGCCACCATGATACCCTGCAAGTTCTGCGCCCAAAACGGGTTGCAGTGCTTCCTAATTCCGGGCCGTTGCGCCTGCACCAGCTTCTGTCACTGCCATTGTTGCTGCTTACTCAGCAAGGGTATTCCCAGGGCCCCTCCCCAATCCGGTTCTTGCCCGAGGCCGTGCAAGAGGGCTTGTCCTGACCTGTTTGTGGTCTTGGATGATGATAAAATCTTGTAGGAATTGTGGACTCGGCCGGGTTCACCACTTTTCTGCCCTCCTCCAAGTGAGAGTTGCGACTTGGCTTTTCCTTTCTGCCGCGCTGGGCCTCCCTGCAAGGAGGATTATTTGACCTTTGTGGCCTACAAAGCTGCCATCCTTCACTGGGCCAACTGAGCTTGAGTCAATCAAGGATCAAGGGACCCGCGCGTCAAGTAAATGCAAAGACAGTGCAGCTCCTCCTCTGGCCCCTCCACCGGCCCCTCCTCCGGCTCCTCCTCTGGCTCTGAATCCCAACGCAAGGCCATCACCAGTCCCGGACAAGAGGCCTAAAACCCCAGAGGCCTCTCCTCTGCCGTCCCCAACAATCCTGATCCCATCATCGCCTTCAGCTGGACCCAGCCCCCCAATCAATACCCTGGGGACCCCTCATTGCCTCCACGTTCATTTGGATCAAGCCCTGCTCCGACTCTGGCACCCCCTTGCACGACTACTCCAAAAATTTGGGACATCCCCACTGGGCTAGCGCTAAGGGAAGCACACTTTGAGGACTTTGAGGCTAGATTGGACAACCTTCTCCGGCAATTCCTTTTGGCTCCGGGTGCCCATGGAGCCAAATCCCAACACAAGCTCTTGACAGCCTTCCAAGGACTTGTGAATGTGGGGCGGTCAGAAATGGTGGAGGTTATGGACCTGATCTAAGCGGATCACCCCCCTTTTTCTTTTCTCTCTTTTTGTACCACGCCCCTAATGTTACTCAAAAAAGAAATAAATACACATTTGCGCGCGCGTCCTATTACTAAGTCTTGTGAGAGCAGCCCTAAGTGATTGAGAGAGAGAGAACTGAGATCCAATCCTCCTCAAGTGCAATTGAGCAACTGCGAGTCTTGCCTAGGCGCTTTGCCTTTGTAAGTAACTGGTTGTCCAAAAAGGTACCTGGACCGCCCAAGAAAAACTGCCACACAGTTACCAAAACCCATGCTACAAAAAAAACAAACCCTGAGCCAACAGTGCGCGCGCACAAATGGAGAGAGAGAGAAGCAATGGGAAAACAAACATTCTGGGGTGCCTAGTTGTTCTGGCTGTGAACCAGCTAGGGAACCCCCTTACCAAATCAGGCTTGTCCCACGACCACAACAACTGTATAACCATCCATGAATCATCACACCCATCTGTAGAGAAAGAAACAGATAAAAAGGAAAACAGCCCTGATCAAAAGAAAAAGAAGAAATTCTATTATTGTTTTTTTTTTTTTTGCAGAGCTCATTGTCCGGACTCCTGTCCACGGGGCTTGTCCTGGCGTGAACGTACTTGGAATTGCTCCGCTCCCACATTCCTGCAACAAGTAAACCATAGCCAGTACCAATCAAAGCCAAGTCCAAACCACAAACCAAGAAATAATAAAACAAACATTCTGGGGTGTCTAGTTATTCCAGATGTGAACCGGCTTGAACACCCCCTCACCAAATCAAGCTTTCACCTAGCGTCCCCCCCAACTTGAAAGCTGTCCCCAGCAGTCTGAAACCTCCCACTCCTCCGGGGCTGCGCTTTGTGTCCCGGTTCCTTGTTGTCCAAACAGTCCGCATTTCTGACCAATCCTGGACCCTCCTCCTTTTCCCCAGATCCCGTGCCATCACTTGCCAATTCATTGAATGAATTGAAACTGCGCGCAAAGAAGTGCTTCACGTGCAAGGCCGCGGCTTTCTGCTTAAGCGGCATCCCATCCAATTCTTTGAGCTGGTAACTTCCGCCCAAGAACTTGGAAGCCACACAATATGGACCATTCCACCAGTTTGCAAAGAGCCAAACCCACTGGGATTCCAGACTACAGTTATACAGTAGCACCAAGTCTCCCTTCCGTAGCGGGTCACAGAGCCAATGGAAACAGCGCTTGTCCCAGTAGCAGACAGATGCTGTCCAGGTTTTCTTTAGCCATTCCGCAGTCTTTGCCAAAGTCTCTTTGTGCCTAAGAAGTTTTTTGGCCTGCGCCTTGACAAGATCCGCGGGGGTCTTGACCTTCCACCAGTCTATGCCCAAGAACATGTCCAACTCAACATCCACCGGAAGCACAGGCTGCTTCCCATATAGCAGCTTGTAAGGCAAGTAAACCGTCAAACACTTTACAGAGATCCAATTGGCAAAAAGAGCCGCTGGGAGCACCTCCTGCCACTTCTTGCCATTCTCTCCGCACATCTTAACAAGGGCGTCCTTGATGGGCTGATGTCCCCTTTTGATTGCTCCAGCGCCCTCTGGGTAATATTCCATTACGCGCCCAAACTTTGCCCCACAACTCCGCACCAGCATCATCAGGCGGCCCCAAAAATCCGTGCCCCCATCAATGGTGACCAAGCAAAGAAATTTTGAGCGCGCAAACCAGTCTTCTTCCAGGAACTGAGCAACCTTTTCTGCCAATAATTTCACCAGGGGCCGCGCTTCTACCCATCCTGACAGATCATTGGGCGCGACCAGCAAGTAAGCAAACTTCCCCACCTTAATATGTACTACATCCAGCAAAACGCGCCCAAACAGCGCGTCTTTGCCCATGGGGTGACCAACTTCCTTGGGTAATCTTGAGCTCCGCCCCTGACAGGCCTTGCATAATTTTACCAAATAACGTACCGTGCATACAATCCCAGGCCACCAAAACCTTGCATTTACCCTCCTACACGTCTTTATCACACCCCAGTGACCAAGGTTCTTGTGCAGACCTCTCAGGATGACTTCTTGATCCGCCCTAGAAGTCGCAACAAAAAGAGGCACGGGAACGCTTTGCCGCCACAACTGGCCATCCTGAAGGTAGAAGTTTACTACGTGCCGCTTCACCCACCAGACAACCAAGCCTGCCATGCCCTTGGGGTACCAAAGATCCTTCAAATAATAGAACAAGACCGCGTAATGCCCTGACTGATGTAACAGAAGACAAACCTCTACCTCCACCACTCCCACTCAAATAAAAGGAGATTCCACGTCCAGAGGTTCTGCTCCTTTGTGTGGGTCCTCCCAAGGGTACCGCAACAGCGGGTCCAGCATCTTGAACGCCTTCCCTGGTACGTGCACCACATTAAAAGAGAATAACTGAAGGAATGCCACCCACCTGGTCATGGGTGCGTTTGGCAACGTTGGTGAGTTAATCATTTGCGCTAAAGCCGCTGCATCCACCAAGAGCTCAAAATTCACGCCCCAAAAAAGGTGCTGCAGCCTCCGCAAAATCTTGGTGACACCTCAAAACTCCAGCTTTGGCTGAGAATAGTGGCCCTTGGTTGCGGTAAAGGTGACCAACTTGTAGAGCACCAGCCTATATTTCCCATCCTCCTCCTGCATAAGACCCCCCCAGCACCAAATTTGCTAGATTCAACCACCAAGCATATCCCCCCGGCATTTTAGTCAAGATCCCAAAGAACAATTTTACGCCCCACAATTTCCTTGAGCTTTGCAAACGCAAAGTCACACACCACGGTCCAATTCCACTCTGTACCCTGCCCCGTTAGTGTCTGCATAGGGCTTGCTACTTCTGAAAACCACTTGATGAACATATGGACATAGCTGCACAAAACAAGGAACTGAAGAATATGCAACACCATCCGGGGAGTTGGCCATCCAAGAACCTTGTTCCACTTCTTCTCCGCTATCCGCCTACCGTCAAAAGCTACAATGTGTCCTAGCACCTCAAGCTCTTGAATGCAGAACACTAACTTCTGTCCTGATACAGTAAGGCCTGCCTCCTCAATCCAGAACAGGATCCGCTCCAGGATCAGAATATTCCCAAACAAACCAACAGATTGCAGGAGCGTCCGTCAAAACCTCACCTTCATAGTCTTTTCTGGGGCCTTTGATACCAGCGTCATCAATCTAGATCTGTAGGCCTCCTGGAAGATTGTTGCGTAGTATCCAAGTCATTTGGGCTTGGTACACTGCCACTGAGTTGGTTGCCCCTTGCGGCAGCCGCTTCAGTTGCATCCTTCCTAGTCCTGTTTCAAACGCCATCAGCGGCCGCAATTCCTGGTGAAGTTCTTGCTGATTGTATCCTCCCATGATGTCCACCAGACCGTAAAAAGCGTGCCCAGCCATTGAGTCTAGGAATTCTTCCATGCGTGGAGGAAGCCCCGCATTTCAAATAGTGAACAATTTTAGCCTCTGAAGGTCATGAACAATTCTTAGTGACTTCCCGTCCTGCTTAACAAATGCAAAAATAGGACTAGAATAACTTGACGTGGACTGCTTGTAAATCCCCGCTCTCACACGCTCCCGCACCAGCTCCAGAAATGCTTCTCAAACCGTACAAGGGATTGGGATTGGCTTGATTTTCAATGGTTTATGAGGGACGGTGGGAATCACATAAGGGTCCCCAATCTTGCCTTTCAACAACCCGCGCTTTCCCAGTCCAACAGCAAGAGCCTTCTCCCTTAATACCAACACCAATACCAATAGATCCCTCTCCTCCTTACTCAACCAACGCGCAGGCCCAAATTTAAGGGCGTCCACCTGCTCATCTGTGATTTGCGCTGACCGCATTACCCATCCACTCTTCTTAATGGGGGTCTCCCACAGGTCTTGGGACCACGCGATTGGTTGTAAGGGTCTGTTAAGCCCCTGCGGCATTGGCTTTTTCCATGGCTGGAACTTTTGCGCCACTGGTTTTTTACTTTCCCGCATTGCACCGCGCCATCCAGACCCCCCGTTGCTGTTTTGAGTCCTAGTAATAACCAAACTGGGGCTTTTGCCTTTGCTCACAACTGTGGCATGATGATAGGGTTTTTGAAGCTTAGAACCTTCCGGCAATGCACACTGAGGAATGGAACTTACTTCTGATGCCTGCACCCAAGGCGCGCCCTTCTCCACTTGCTCCTTACTTGTAGGCCGCCTGCCCAAAGCCGGAGCCTGCTCTGCGCAGTAGCCGCAGCCAACTAGGAAAAATCCTCCGTGAGGTGACCCTTACAGTCAGCCCCAATGTTGGAATCATTGTCATTGCCAGCTGCTGGCCGCTGCACCCATTTTCCTCTCCCATGATTGCAGATAGTTGTCTCAAACCACGTGCCAAATGAATCCTCAACCATCAGAGCCTCTGTTCTTTCCTTGGCGTTGAAAGCCATTTGCACTTGGAACCCAAACATGAACGGTCAACCCAATATCACATCACAACATTCTACCAAGAGAAATAATAGGGGCTTAAAAACCTTTGAAACTTTGACCTCCTCCGCCTCCACCACCCCGTCCATGCAGCATTTGCGCCAATCAACACCCAGACACCCATTGCACACTTCCTCCGCACAAAGCCAAGCTTTTCCACCAACCTTGATGGAACCAAGTTGACCATTGAACCGCTATCCACCATTTCCCATACCTTCTGCCCTGCAATAGTCATTGCCACATAAGCAAGCGGGACTGATACCAAATTTGACCGGCATGGCTTGCAATCCACCTCCCCCTCCGCCACATTTACCCATTGAACTTTTGCTAGCACTTGGTTCTGACCACACTCTTTCAACTCCTGAACCATCTCATTTATGACCACTGGGGTCACTGCTGCCAACTCTTGTAGGGTCAGGGGTATTGGTGAGTTGTTTCCCATCACCCTTCAGAAGATATCCGCAGCCTTCTTCTTCCCTGAAGAATGAGTCAAAGGTCCGTCCATTGCCTGTACATGCATGGTTGGCTTTGGGGCTGTTGGCTGCTCCTTGGTGTCAACCTCCATTGCAATCCATTCATTTGCCGCCAATGCTCTGACTTCCCCCTCTACCCTTGGGGCTTCCCAGGTACTGGGCGCAGTGAAGATTCCAAGAGATACCCAAACAGTCTTGGCCTGGGCCTTTTCCCACTCCTGCACTTGCACCATTGGTGGCGGCTGGTCTCTAGTCAAATCCACCGACTCGCCCAACAGAAATATGTACATCATCCTGGATGTGAAAACCAGTCCTTTGTTCATGTCCCAGGTGAGGTTTTTGCATATTTACGTCCAGTGCCCCTTTTCCCTGCAGTACGTACAGGTGCAAACCCCAAATGGCCCAGAGGGTCCGCTGGGAGGCTGGAACCCTTCTGTCATATGAGGCGTTTTTGCGTGCGGTTGAGCGGGAGCCACTGGAGCCATAGTAGCCCCTGGGGCCGTTGAAGCAGTCAAGGACATAGGAGCTGCTGTCCCGTTGAGGAAGACCCTTATGTCACGCAGAATCTCTGTCATCTTGCCAACCGTTGGTCCCAGCCCTTGTGGTGATGGTCCTGCATGATAGGGTGTCAGGGGACGCGTGGTCAAGGTCTGGTTAGGGGCTGGTGCCAAGATTGTAACTGATTTCTTGGAGGCTGCTGGGTACGTTTGTTCTGTGTCTGCAATTAGCTTTTCCAGGTCAAATTTTCTCTCCACCACCAGAAAAATAACCAAGAGATTGGGGAGGATTGCAACACTCCCGTCCAGAAACCTCTTAACCAAGCTGTGATCATACAGGTACCACTGTCCCCTAGAACGGAGCTGAGGCGCAAGACCTCCCAAAAACGCCCTCTTCATATCCCCTGTTTGACCTGCAACAACCTTGTTCTTTGCCAAGTAACCGTAGATACACTTGAACTTCAAAATATATTCCACAAATCCTTTGAGCAATTGCACCCCCCCACACTTGCTTGCTTCCTCTGTGGCTCATTTCAAATTGGTTTCTAGGAACCGGGGTTTGCGCTTTCCCCACCTTGCCAGCATCTTGCTTTTCAACTTCCCCCAATCCTGCCTTTTTTAACCAACCATTTTCTCCCTCCCCGCAGCTTCTCTTCCTTGGTAACAAAGAGCACAATAGTCCAAACCTTTTCCACACCCATCGCGCCCTCTAAATCCGCAATGCCTTTGAACCTGGAAAGGCACCATTCCACATCCAAGGTACTGAACCAAAGATGAGTAAAGTCCCTTGGTCTTAGCCACACACAACAAGGGGCCTCCACTGCCACTTCTGACAACCACTCCAAAGGAGGAGAAAAATTGCTAGCTCTAGGAACATGGGTGGATGGCGGCGGAGGGGGTTGAGTAGCAGAAACTGGAGTCAAGCGCAGAGGATAGGGAGGGAGGAAATTGGATCCTGGAGCAGTTGTTGGCAGCATCCTACGTTATCTTTGAGAGACTGAGAATGGATCAAGAGTTCCTTTCCAGACCCCAAGATGTGGAAACTTTAGAGGTTAACCCTCACAAAGTTGTCCCTTGGTTGCAGAGTCAATGATTCTAGCGTCTTTAAGGTCTGAGGATTCTTCCTTCAGAGAGCAAGAAGTGGAGAGAGAGAGATAGAGAGATGGTGATGATGATTTTCTTCTCCTCCTTTGTCCTTCCCACGCCTCCCCCCCCAACTTGGGCTGAGGGAGTCAGCCTTTTACGTCCTCTCCCTCAGCCCTAGCCTAGGTACAAGCACAAGAACAATCTGACAACAATCAAGGAAGAAACCCTAGACCCAGAACCCTAATCCAATCCTAACCCCTACACCCATAACACCCTCTCCCCTCAGCCCGCCTGCCATTACACACATCCGGTGCTTCCTTATGTGGTGCGGCCCTCTGCTGCGTGCTACTCAAAGTTCACCCCACTTGTCCGTATCTGCCCAAAGAGCCATCTGAATATTCCGGTCCCATGACCAGCTTGCACTTGCGCGCGGCTGTCCACACACATAGCCTCACAATTGCCCCGCTCTTTCCTCCCCAAACTAACGGCCCAAGAACATGGATGGGCCGGCTCCATTCCTAAGTTAAATATCTAAGCAGTTGGCGGCCCATCTCCCTAGTCAGGCCCAAGTTGCAGCCGGATGCTGGGCCCGCAGCGCCTACTGCTGATCCTCGCAGTGGCCACTGCTGAGAAAGCGCAAACCCCAACTGCTGAGCCTGGCCTACCAAATGCTGAGCGCGCAGGCTGGGACACAGTTCCCAATCCAAGGCTATATAATGACACCACAATGGGTACGTAGGATTGTGTAAGGATGCAGGGCTGCGCGCGGGAATTCTGACATAACACATTTCTGTGTGTAACTCCTAAAATATACAAAACACTCCAATTTTGAGTGAAATTTATTTGTAAAACCTATATGTGACAATACACATGAAATATTGAAATGCCCAAAAGGTGCCATATTGGTGTTGTGGATTTTGGTCCCTTTTTTATTTAATTATTTCAAAATAGAAGGAGTTGGATTTAAAGGGTGGAGTCAGTGAGTGACCCTACCCAATTATGGGTGCCAAATCCATTTCTGCAATAATATTTGTGGATTTTGCACACCTTCTTTAGTTAACTTTACTTTTCTTATTTAATTTTTTTTATCATATTTCTTCTGTTACTTTGAAAGGTTGCTCTATGCATAGTAGCAAGCTGACAAGAAAAGCAATTTAAAGCCCCAAAAAGGGGATACAGATCATTTCATTATTCCAAGAGGATCATTACCTTGAGCTACCTTCTCATTATTGAGATGATTGTGGAAGCTTTTCATTGCAGTTAAGGATACAGTAAAGAAGTAAGTTATGCAGGAAAACAGCTTGTATACAAAATTACATTTGTACAAGTTAGTGAGACAGAAATAGACAGCAGGCCATTGATAGATATGAAATATATAAAGAAAGTGTTAAGGTTACCTTTCATGTCCTCAAAAGATGATTCTTACCACCTAGCCTGAATGCAAGAGAGTATTAATAATCCTGAATTGTCATGGATCAATGGTGGAATTTGTACCTTGAGGGATTTTATGAAAAAATGGGGAGGGCTTGAGTGATATTGAGATATGGAATATATGAGTAATGGAGAAAATAAAGAATTATTGATAAAAGGTGATGGAGCTGGTGGATAGGGACAAGACTGGGTGAGATTAGTTGAGATCTGAGTGGTATTTGTGGGTCTTTTATACTGATGGAAGGAAGTCTGGTGGTGCAGCGGAGAAAGATTCCTTGTGGTGTTGTAGGTGAGATTTGTGTGAAGAATCAGGTGTGTGTATAAGGTAGATGTGAAGGTAGTTAAGCAGACAGGTGTGAAGGGTAGAGAGAGATGTGGTCAAGGAGAAGGATGTTAAAGGTAGAAGGAAGGGGTTGTTGAGCCAAGGAGATTGAAGTGTGTGGATGAAAAGTAGTATTAGAATCTAATCATACTCCATAAACTTTCTGCACAAATCTCACCACCTTCCAAATTTATCAAAGAACACATATGAAATTGAGGAAACACCATACAGCAGTGATGAAAATCACCAAGAAACATATTGAACTTTCAAATGAAGCAGGTAGTTCAACAAAGAAATGAAATGGATCATTTCTACAATTCTTTATTGGGTTGTGGTAAATTCACAACCCTACACAACCTGTACATGACTTAAAACGGGTTGTGTGGCATGGTTCACAACCAATTCAAGTTGTGTACAGCTTCCCATGACCCACAGAGTTGTGAATGGCCATTCATGAATCATATGGTTTATGAGCCATGCCACACAACCCTTTGGAGTTGTGGCATGCCATTCACAAATTGTTGAGTTTTTGGAAAAGGAGCCAGAGTTTGAGGTAACACGCTTGGCAGTGCTTAAGAGCTGATGAGAAAGCTCTTCAGGCTGGGATCAAGTTCCAGCTGGAGGACCAATGCTCTATGAATCAATGATTATCATTCAGTGGCATCCAGTCAAGTATAAATAGACTAATTACAGCTTGTCCAACTTGTGGGTCCAAGAGTTGGAAGTGATCAATTGAAATTGAATGAGGGAGTTAGTGAAATTCAGGAGAAATAAGAGGAAAGGCAAAATTGGAGAAATGTGAAACTGAAGAGGTTGCAATCTAGCTTGGGGAAACACCTGTTTTGGACTAGAATTTAAACACCTCCCCCTTGCCTAAAGCTAGAGGGATTCAAAGGACTATAAATGGTGAAAAACTGATGGTAGGGATCAAACCAGGAGGCAGTAATGGTGGTGGATGATCTTGGGGTTGATTGACTTGAAATAGCAACAGTAATAAAGGTGTTGTTGATGACTGTAACACTGCATTCAATGCAGCATCAGGTGGAGGAATTTTGAAGGTAGCAACCAGACCGGAAAATTTACATAAGGAAGCTGGGTGCAATAGGGAGGCCAAGATTGAATATGTATGAAGGGAACAAGCAAGCGCGGAGTTTTTGCTTGAAAATTTGACTGAGAAAAATAACCAGTCAACTTAAGATAGAAAGGTACCAAGCAACAGAAGAAGCAGACAAGAGGTACAATAGGATTCAGTGAATTGGTTATCCCAATTGGGAGAAGTTTATAACAAAGATGGATTGATGCGCAAGAAGCTGAGGTAGAAATATTTAAGAAACTGAAGCTAGAGATTAGAACAGGCAGATGGTAACTGATATGGCGCAGTGTTGATACTCAATGAGTTGAGAGATCAAATTTGATTAAGACACAACCATGCAGTGAGATGTAAGGCCAAGTAAATGGCTTGCAGATTGCAAAGGTGGAGCAAAGATTGGTGTTGAGGATCCAGTGTCAAGCTGATTAGCACCGCATTGTTGCAAGAAAAGAATGGAGGAAAGTTATGTTTAGAAGCTCCAACCAAGCAAACAAATGTCAGGGGAACATTTAGAAATAATGTTTTTTTCAAAGGACATGGTCTAGAAGGGTGGTTGAGGATGAAGCAGTTTGAAGTCAGTTTGAATTTTAATTGTGTTGGTGTTTTGGCAAAGGAGCCAGAGTTTGAGGTAACACCCTTGGAAGGGCTTAAGTGCCACTGAGCAATTTATCCAGGTGGGGCTGAAGTTCCAGCTGGAGGACCAATGCTCTATGAATCAATGATTATCATTCAGTGGAATCCAGTCAAGTTTAAATAAACTAAGTAAAACTTTTCCAACTTGTTTGTCCAAGAGTTGAAAGTGATGAATGGAAATTGAAAGAGGGAGTTAGTGACATTCAGGAGAAATAAGAGGAAAAGAAAAATTTGAGAAAGGTGAAACTGAAAAGTTTGCACTCTAGCTTGAGGCAAAAATAGGTTTGGACACCAATTTCAACAAAAATTGTTCATAATTGTAGGTTTGTGAGCAAAAAAAGTTGAAATTAAAATTAAAATGAATAATAAAGAAACAAAACCAAAGAAACAGAAAAAAAATAAAAAGGAAAGGAAACAAAAACAAAAAAGAGAAGAGGAAAGAACAGGAAAGAAATGAAAATAAAAAGAAGAAAAAAAGAGAAAAAAGAGAAAAAGAGAAAAAAAACAAAAAAAAAGAAAAAGAATAAAAAGAAGAAAGAAGAAAGGAGAAAGAAATAAAGAAAAAAGAAAAAAGAAAAAAGAAAAAAGAAAAGAATAAAAAAAATGAAATACAAAGAAATAAATGGGAAAAAAGGAATAAAAAGGAAAAAGAAAGAAAGAAAAAGAAACATGAAAAGAAAAATAAAAAGAAAAAGAAAAACTAAAAATAAAAAGAAAAAGAAAAAGAAAAAGAAAAAGAAAAAGAAAAAGAAAAATAGAAAGAAAAAGAAAAAGAAAAAGAAAAAGAAAAAGAACAAGGAAAAGAAAAAGAAAAAGAAAAAGAAAAAGAAAAAGGAAAAGAAAAAGAAAAAGAAAAAGAGAAGGAAAAAGAAAAAGAAAAAGAAAAAGAAAAAGAAAAAGAAAAAGAAAAAGAAAAAGAAAAAGAAAAAGAAAAAGAAAAAGAAAAAGAAAAAGAAAAAGAAAAAGAAAAAGAAAAAGAAAAAGAAAAAGAAAAAGAAAAAGAAAAAGAAAAAGAAAAAGAAAAGGAAAAAGAAAAAGAAAAAGAAAAAAAAAAGAAAAAGAAAAAGAAAAAGAAAAAGAAAAAGAAAAAGAAAAAGAAAAAGAAAAAGAAAAAGAAAAAGAAAAAGAAAAAGAAAAAGAAAAAGAAAAAGAAAAAGAAAAAGAAAAAGAAAAAGAAAAAAAAAGAAAAAGAAAAAGAAAAAGAAAAAGAAAAAGAAAAAGAAAAAGAAAAAGAAAAAGAAAAAGAAAAAGAAAAAGAAAAAGAAAAAGAAAAAGAAAAAGAAAAAGAAAAAGAAAAAGAAAAAGAAAAGAAAAAGAAAAAGAAAAAGAAAAAGAAAAAGAAAAAGAAAAAGAAAAAGAAAAAGAAAAAGAAAAAGAAAAAGAAAAAGAAAAAGAAAAAGAAAAAGAAAAAGAAAAAGAAGAAAAAGAAATAAAATGAAAAAAATAAATAAAAATAAAAATAGAAAAATAAAAATAAAAACAAGAGAAGAAAAGAATAGAAAACAAAACAAAAAGAAAGAAAGAAAGAAGAAAGAAAACAAAAGAAAGAAAAATAGAAAGAAAATAAAGAAAAAAGAAAGATGAAAAAAATAAAAAAAATAAAAAAATAAACAAATAAACAAATAAAAAAATAAAAAAATGAAAAAATGAAAAAATGAAAAAATGAAAAAAGAAAAAAGAAAAAAATAAAAAATAAAAATAAAAATTGAAGAAATTGAAAAAAGGCAAATAAAAAAATCAAAATAAAAGAAAAAGAAAATAAAAACAAAATAAAAATAAATACAAAAGAAAAAAAAGGGGTGTGATAAATACGTAACACTGGGTCAAGCATTTTTTGAACAAAACCCTGTTTTTGCAACCCAGCTTTGTGAATTTATCACTTCCCTTTTTTATTTCCAATATACACCTTCAATTGGCACAAGTAGTACCATTTTTGGTTGGATTAATAATGAAATTGAGGTTCTGCTTGATGTTTGGGATGGTGAAATTGTTAGTTAGAAAATTTGCAGGTAATTGGTGATTGGGAAGGTATTTTAGTTTGATTTTTGAAGATAGGAAAATTTCCCAGACGGAATATAGTCAAAATTTGCTGTATTGGGTACTGTGGTGGTACATTAGGTTTGAAGCTAGGGCTTGGGATTTTTTTATTTTGGTCAGTAGGAAGATTTGGGGACCAACATCAAGAGTCTATTCTCTGAGAGTTTCCACCCAGAGAAGATCTTGAAAACCCTCTCTGGGAGCCATGAGGTTTAACTTGGAAGAAGAGGGGAAGACAAAATCTTTTTTGTAGCTCCTCCACTCAACAGTGCCATTTTAGTAAAGCAAAAAATCCTGAAAATAATTTCCATTCACTGGCACCCTCCTTATTAGCATTACAGAAACCCATTGTATTTTCTGGTGGTTGGAGGGCTGATGCTTTTCCTAGGGAAATTTACACAGTCTTGGTTTGACTAAGTCATTGAAGGATGTGTTCAGTGGCTTGGTAGTAAGGGTTTTTTTTGGATTTTCAAGGGATTGGGAGGGGAAAGTACACGTTGCGGTTTAATAAGTCTAAATATTGGATTTCTCCAAAGTTCATCTCTAACTGAAGAAGGTTGTGGGAGGTGGATCAGAGATTCCAGACCCAAGAAATTTTTTTTTTTTTGTTGGGTTGGGGATTTTTGGTGGTTGATGGTGTTTAAATTATGCAGAATACCTTCAATGTATTCCTCTTGGAGGACTTTAATATGGCCATCACGTTGATTGATGTGGATTCCTCAGGCGTACCTTGCTTCACCCAGGTCTTTCATGTTAAAGTGCAACACAATTTTTTTTTTGAATTTGCCAGCCAAAAATCCACCAAACATAATTTTAACAACATTAGCTTGCAGCCAGAAAGGGACATCCCAATTGGATAAAAATTAGATCCACAGGTAGGTCTTTGAAAAAATCATTAAAATTGACTTGAGAGCTACAGTGAGAGACAATTTCCAGCACCAAGAACTTTGATTAAGTCTCTACAGAAACTTGTGGGGAAGGAGGGTATTGGTGTCTGTCAAAAAGAATAATTTTTGGAAGGTGATGAAAATTCAATCCTCTGGTAATCCATTCATGAAGAATATTTGAAATCCATATTTTGGACTGGTAAATGATTCATGGCACAAATTTTAAAGAGAATCTGCAGAGAGGTGACTCAGCCAGCAGTTGAGAAGTTTTTAGAGTAGTAAATTCCTTCTAATTTATTGAAACCCTGGTTTCACAGAGGTGATTTGAGTTTTTTTAGTTCCCATTGTTTATTCTTTTTCATTTGGAAAGCCCAGATTCTTTACCTGGTGAGAAAATTTACAGCAAGAAAATATTAGGCTGCATTTGGAAACCCTGGAATTGTATGTGTATGTATATATGGCCAAGGAAAAGGCCCAAACCATATACATGGTAGACCCTTTATGTCCAGCCCCAGCAGAAATGTGGGCTGCAAGATACAGTGTGCATGGCAAATGCACATGCACACATAAAATTTGTGAAACAGCCATGTATGTCACATCTACAACATACAGGGTGTAACTTCCTTTTGGCATGGCAGCGCAAGTCACACCCAAGTTGCAAAAAAGAGCCTTATTCTTACTGATTTTGGCTAGTTTATTTTTGATTTAGTTCATCCAGATGGCTCCTTTGGAGATTTTTACAGCTTCATTGTATGTTTTGGGGGGTGGTATGGGTTAGATCATTGATTTTTTTCAGTATTTCTGTTTTGGTGAGTTGATGATATTTTTCAGATCAAGTTCACCTGTGTATTGATAAGTGGGAGGCAGGTTCAATTGTCCATGTGTAAAACTTTCTGGAAGTGGGTAGAGAGTGGTAACCAATTTTTTCATTTATCTAGGGAAGTTCTGTATTTTATGAATAGTTGGAAGGGGGCTATTAATTTGAGAATTGATACCATTCCTAGTTTCCATGATAGCTATTTTGCTGCAGAAACTTTATATTTTCAATAGAGTTTGACCAAGAGTTCCACCATAATTTTTGAGAAAGATTGCTTGGATTTTTTTTATCAATGGGAAGAAATGATGTCTCATAACCTTTTCAAATGTAAAATGGAAGGAATATTTTGAAACAAGAAATTAGTTAGGATCCTCTGGGGTTGGGAAATGGGAGAAGAAAGAAAAAAAAATTAATTTTTGGAACCCAGAGAGTGGTTGTGACCTAGGGAACGGGCGCAGCACAACAAAAGAAGACCTGGAAAGTATGTAAGTATAATCAAAGTTCTATTGAAATTAATGTCCCAATTGAGTCAAGTTGAAGAAATAAAATATTTAAAAAAACCTTTCAGAAAAATTCAAACAAAAGAATTTTCAGGATTAAGAGGAGAAATTGAATGGGGGAATATAAAAAAAACATACCTTGTGAGTATGAAATGAAAAAAGGTGATCAAATCCAATAGAACAGAGAAAAAACTAACAGTATATATATTCTTTGAGATAGGGACATAGAGCATGGTTCATGTTCCCAAATTTGGCAAATTTTCCAAAAGAAGGAATGGCTTGCAATTGATGATTGGATGTATCTGAAAGAAACCAAAACATAATAAACTGAGGGAAAAACTTAAGGAGTTTATTCAAATCACTGAGAAACATATGGAACTTTAAAAAAAGTAATTGGTTGAGAAAACAAATGACTTAGTCTATTCCCAATATCTGTTCTTGATGGGGTGTAAAATCATCAAAAAATGACCACAAAAAATGGTTTGGTATCAATCATTTTCTAAATTCTCATAATCTTACAGTTCCTGTTAATTGAGGCTCATGATAGCTGTAAATATTTGGAAACTAAAATTAATATTCTCAATTCAAATATTGGACTTAAAGTATTGTATCTGAGGTAAACAATCAACTACTTTTACTGACACTTAACACCAACACTATCCCAATTAAATCAGATATAAAAAGTGAAATTTAAGCCAAATATGGGAATGGATTTACAGAAATCTGCCCCAATTGGCCCTAATCCCCCATCAAAGATCTATTTTGGAAGCTTCCAGGTTTTAAAGGAAAGAAATTCATTCAAATCTGGATAAAATGATACTCCAAGATATTCCCCAATATGACCTGATTCCAAAAACAAAAAAATAGCTTTAAAATATGGAGTTTATGGAATATGGGACCTTGGTGGAAATAAAATTTACAAGCCTCCTTCTTTCCATTGGTTTATCTTTCTATTCCCACAACAAACCTCATCAAAGGTGGTTAATAGAAAATTAAAAATTATGAAAAAATAATTTTCATCCAGAATCAGAGGCCATGCCCGTAAAATAGTTAATGATGAGATATGGTCTCCCTTGCATTCTTAAACCAACCAAAAGGTAAATTAGAAAAACCTGTTTTCAGAGGAAAAAATTCAACCTACTGATTTGGTCAAGTTCAGTTGGATGGGGTCAAACAATAAATGTACTAAGAAGGCAAGTAGTGTTTTAATTCCCTTCATAAACAAGGATCTTGAAATATTTATAGAGAAGTCTGGTTTATCCTCAACTAAAATTTTCATTGAAAATAAAAGTAAATCTACCTTGCCCTAGTGTTGAAATTTTTTAAACATGGGCAATTTGGGAGTATAAGAAAAAGAAAACCTGCCCTTTCTTTTTGACCAAACCCACCCTTTGGATTGCAGGTTCCTGAAATAAACATACCCCCTAACTGGTGTGTTCAATGGAAATGGCCAATTTCAAACATCAAATGAGCCATTAATGCATCATCATTCATCCACCATCCATCACATGCAAAAAGCCCATCCACACCTCAATCGCATCTCCATTGCCTCAAACACATTCACCAAACCGCCTCAATAACCACCAATGCCTTCCAAACCTCACCTAATCACATACCACCTTCACCTTACCAACATCACCAAATCACCATCCCCTTACAACTCATCAATCCCACCCACCCATGCACCCATCCTCACCCATCCACCAATTATCATCTACCATCACCCACCCGCCCATCCTCACCCATCCTCACCCACCCACCCATCCTCAACCACCCCCCATTCTCACCCACCCTCACCCACAGGCCTCCACCTCCCCTCTCTTGCACCTCAGGTGAGCCCCGCTCCCTTGCAATTGATTTAAAATTAATTAATTGATTGATTGATTCACAATCAATTTTTTGCTTGATTTAAAATCAACAAAGCAATTGATTCACAATCAATTGTTTGCTTGATTGAAAATCAAACAAGAAATTGATTCACAATCAATTGTTGTCTTGATTTAAAATAAATCAAGAAATTGATTCAGAATCAATTTTTTGCTTGATTTCAAATCAATCAAGATTGATTCACAATAAATTGTTTTCTTGATTTCAAGTCAAACAATCAATTGGTTCAAAATTGATTGCTTGATTGATCTCAAATCAATTTCTTGCTGAATTTGCAATGAATTTTTCGCTCAATTGGCAATTGATTTTGTGCTCAATTTCAAGTCAATTGCAAATTGGTTTATTGATAAATTGCAAATCTATCAAGCAATATATTTGCCCCACCTCCACCTCCACCTCCCCCTTTTGATTGTACAGATTTTTTTTGCTTTTTTCTTTAGGGGTTGCTTTGGATTTCAAGTAAGTTTTTTTGTTGATTGTTTGGTAGGTATCTATTGTAAGAATGTGAAAATAACATGTGTCCTCTGGGAATTGAACCCAGGTCTCTTATGTGCATGGCAAGTGTACTACCAACTATACTAAGGATGCTTGCTTCCAAGTGATCAAGATATGCTTGTAGAGGTCAATGACAATGTCACTTTTTGAGGACATATGATGAATGAGTAACCAACTACAAGCATGCAGGGACTGAGGTCCTGAAGACTGCATGAAAGCATAGATCATATCTCAACATCTATGTGTGGTTGACCCATGATTTTTTTTCATTTTTGTTAGGATAACCACAAATTTTTATCATTCCATCATGTTTCAACAATGATAATTGCATGATTGACCTTTTTTTTGTTACAATTATCCACTGGTATAACTTTTTTCAATTTTCTTTCATTCATCCATCTTGACTATAAAATGACGACTATTTTTTTTTATTTTTAACCCTTCATGTATTTGGGCTTGATTAAAGATTTTCTGAAAATTGTTTTCAGACCTTTCTTCTTATTCTAAAAAATGAAACACACTCTTTGAACCCTTGTTCATTCTAAACCCATCATTTTTATTGACTTCCAATTCTGCTACCAAAAACCTCAAAACTTTACACAATGATTGAATCCCTTCTTGATTGTCACCACATTCAAAGTATGTGGATGGGAGGAGATTATTTGAAAAACATATAGAGAGGTGGCAAGAATAGGGCTTGTCAGCAAAAGAGGGCTCAAAAGAAAGATTTGGGAATATTTTTCAAAGTGGCAGAGGAGGGGATTGATGAAAAGGTTGTGTGGTCTGGAAAAAAACTACCGCTTTTTGATCTGTATCCCGCAATTTTGGCCCAAAAAACAAAGACCAGCCAAAAGCCCTTGTCCAAAGAGGTATTGGTTCAAACAGAAAGGCGTTCTTGAATGATTTGGGAAGAAATTAAGTACAAGCACTTCACCTTTGCTGCTATGGACACTTCCAATCATACCAGAATGAAAATGTCTCTGCAAATCAAAAAACCACTCCTAAAAAATTCAGTGACTTGAACATTGGCAAAAGATAATCTAGTAAAAAAGAGTGGTGTTAAATTCACGCCTCAGGTCGTGTGGGAGCCATACGCACGTCTCCAGGCGTGTGAGAGCCGTGTACACGTCTGCAGGCATGTGAGCCGTGTAGGGCCCCTCAAAGCCTGTGGGAGTTGTGTAGGGCCCCTCAAAGTGTGAGGGCCAACACACTACTCCATATAATTTATAATCTATTATTGTTTATTTATTTTTATTTATTATTTCTGTTATTTATTATTTATTATTTATTATTTATTATTTATTATTTATTATTTATTATTTATTATTTATTATTTATTATTTATTATTTATTATTTATTATTTATTATTTATTATTTATTATTTATTATTTATTATTTATTATTTATTATTTATTATTTATTATTTATTATTTATTATTTATTATTTATTATTTATTATTTATTATTTATTATTTATTATTTATTATTTATTATTTATTATTTATTATTTATTATTTATTATTTATTATTTATTATTTATTATTTATTATTTATTATTTATTATTTATTATTTATTATTTATTATTTATTATTTATTATTTATTATTTATTATTTATTATTTATTATTTATTATTTATTATTTATTATTTATTATTTATTATTTATTATTTATTATTTATTATTTATTATTTATTATTTATTATTTATTATTTATTATTTATTATTTATTATTTATTATTTATTATTTATTATTTATTATTTATTATTTATTATTTATTATTTATTATTTATTATTTATTATTTATTATTTATTATTTATTATTTATTATTTATTATTTATTATTTATTATTTATTATTTATTATTTATTATTTATTATTTATTATTTATTATTTATTATTTATTATTTATTATTTATTATTTATTATTTATTATTTATTATTTATTATTTATTATCTATTATTGAGTATTTATTATTTATTATTTATTATTTATTATTTATTATTTATTATTTATTATTTATTACTTATTACTTATTATTTATTATTTATTATTTATTATTTATTATTTATTATTTATTATTTATTATTTATTATTTATTATTTATTATTTATTATTTATTATTTATTATTTATTATTTATTATTTATTATTTATTATTTATTATTTATTATTTATTATTTATTATTTATTATTTATTATTTATTATTTATTATTTATTATTTATTATTTATTATTTATTATTTATTATTTATTATTTATTATTTATTATTTATTATTTATTATTTATTATTTATTATTTATTATTTATTATTTATTATTTATTATTTATTATTTATTATTTATTATTTATTATTTATTATTTATTATTTATTATTTATTATTTATTATTTATTATTTATTATTTATTATTTATTATTTATTATTTATTATTTATTATTTATTATTTATTATTTATTATTTATTATTTATTATTTATTATTTATTATTTATTATTTATTATTTATTATTTATTATTTATTATTTATTATTTATTATTTATTATTTATTATTTATTATTTATTATTTATTATTTATTATTTATTATTTATTATTTATTATTTATTATTTATTATTTATTATTTATTATTTATTATTTATTATTTATTATTTATTATTTATTATTTATTATTTATTATTTATTATTTATTATTTATTATTTATTATTTATTATTTATTATTTATTATTTATTATTTATTATTTATTATTATTATTTATTATTTATTATTTATTATTTATTATTTATTATTTATTATTTATTATTTATTATTTATTACTTATTACTTATTATTTATTATTTATTATTTATTATTTATTATTTATTATTTATTATTTATTATTTATTATTTATTATTTATTATTTATTATTTATTATTTATTATTTATTATTTATTATTTATTATTTATTATTTATTATTTATTATTTATTATTTATTATTTATTATTTATTATTTATTATTTATTATTTATTATTTATTATTTATTATTTATTATTTATTATTTATTATTTATTATTTATTATTTATTATTTATTATTTATTATTTATTATTTATTATTTAGTATTTAGTATTTAGTATTTAGTATTTATTATTTATTATTTATTATTTATTATTTATTATTTATTATTTATCATTTATTATTTATCATTTACTATTTATTATTTATTATTTATTATTTATTATTTATTATTTATTATTTATTATTTATTATTTATTATTTATTATTTATTATTTATTATTTATTATTTATTATTTATTATTTATTATTTATTA
The DNA here is from genome assembly GCA_025617555.3 of Puccinia polysora. Classification (NCBI taxonomy): domain Eukaryota; kingdom Fungi; phylum Basidiomycota; class Pucciniomycetes; order Pucciniales; family Pucciniaceae; genus Puccinia; species Puccinia polysora. The sequence goes on along the minus strand of CM062614.1, from coordinate 26,651,352 downwards.
TTTATTATTTATTATTTATTATTTATTATTTATTATTTATTATTTATTATTTATTATTTATTATTTATTATTTTTTATTTATTATTTATTATTTATTATTTATTATTTATTATTTATTATTTATTATTTATTATTTATTATTTATTATTTATTATTTATTATTTATTATTTATTATTTATTATTTATTATTTATTATTTATTATTTATTATTTATTATTTATTATTTATTATTTATTATTTATTATTTATTATTTATTATTTATTATTTATTATTTATTATTTATTATTTCTTATTTCTTATTTATTATTTATTATTTATTATTTATTATTTATTATTTATTATTTATTATTTATTATTTATTATTTATTATTTATTATTTATTGTTTATTATTTATTATTTATTATTTATTATTTATTATTTATTATTTATTATTTATTATTTATTATTTATTATTTATTATTTATTATTTATTATTTATTATTTATTATTTATTATTTATTATTTATTATTTATCATTTATTATTTATTATTTATTATTTATTATTTATTATTTATTATTTATTATTTATTATTTATTATTTATTATTTATTATTTATTATTTATTATTTATTATTTATTATTTATAATTTATAATTTATAATTTATTATTTATTATTTATAATTTATAATTTATTATTCATTATTTATTATTTAGTGGAGGCTACACAACTTTATTTTAGTTGGTTAGCATGCCGTAAAACTCAAATGTGACGTTTAGCATGCCACACAGCCCATTTGAGGAGTGTAGCATGCCATACAGCCCATAGTGGCATGCCACACGGCTAATTTGAGCTGAGTAGGGTGCCACACAGCCCATTGAGCCGGGTAAACAACTCAAAGAGCTGTGTACAGAGCCGTGAATTCAACATTACCCAGAAAAAAAATATGAATAAAAATAAAAAAGATTTGTTTATTAGTGGGGTTGAAAATAGTCTCAGATGTTGTTATAATCAAAAATATTTTCTTCTTTTTCTTTTTATAATTTTTATCCAAGTAAATTCATTTAAAAGAAAAGAAATTGAGTAACCCACTGTATTTCTTCCACTTTTCTACTTCTACCAATTCATGTCATGGCTAAAGATAACCTATCTTTTTCCTCCATGGACAGTCACCTCTCCTTTTTTGGTCAATATACCATTTGATCCTTCTCCTTTTCCTCTGTTTGAAACTCCAACTCAGCATGTTTCCATATCCATTCTGCATCCAAATTATCTTTGATGAGCCATACTCTCAACTTCCTGCTTTTTAACATCAATAGTATTCTACCTTTGCTTTTCAAATTCAATTTGTAATTTCACCATTTTTTGTGGAAAAATATCAATGATCTGGATTTTAAAAGCAAGGAGATTCCATTAATGCACTTATTTGAATGTTCCTTCTCCATGATATCTTCAAAGCCAGAAAAATTGCGAGTGTTTCTACTCTTTTGAAAGCTATTTGGTTGATGTTCATGGTATTGGAGGCCTTTTGATTTCTCTTTGCATAGGAGTTTTTTTTGGTAGCCTCATCAAAATTATTTGAAATTGATGTGAGAGGACCCATTGGATTGAGTTTTTTGCCATTTAGAAATAGATGAGGCTTTATTTTACATTCTAAATCAGTCAGGATTTACCATAAAAGAAAGGAAATTGCTTCCTTACTTCAACAGATGTTGTTTGTAATGGAAATACTGGAATATGATGCTCCCCATTGGCCAAGTTGTCTAGTTCTTCTACTCCAGGAAGGAAAAATCAAATTAAGTATGAGAGGGACCCAAGCAAGGTTTGGAAGGTTTGATTGATGCCAATGTGGACATGATTGAGCTGTTCTATTGGAATTGAAGAAACAATTCCAAAAACTATAATAAATACTCAATTTTAATGCAAAAAAGTGGGGAAGGATATTCTCTCCTGAAAAAACAGAATGTCTTTTTGAATAATGAGAAGAAGCAGAAGGAAAAATAAATTTTGAAGGAAAACTTGAAAACCAGAAATCTTTAACCAAAAATAAAAAAGGGAAGATGTATCCAAAAAAATTTAAACAAACAGCCTTATTCCCTGTGATAATTGAAATAATCCCTCTGAAGGATGCAAAGAAAAATAAATGGGATTTATGGTATTTGGTAAATCCATAATCCACTACTTGTGGGTATTTTTCTTTTTCAATCAAAAGCTATTGTATACATCATGGGTAGTGCACTGTTTAGTATAATTTTACATCAGGATGTATTTTTGAAATGTAAAATCTAGCCAGTCCCTTTGGTACTACCTGCAGATAGAAAATTTATATTTTATGAATTTAGTGACTATTCCTGTGGTCACATACTTATCATTTCATTTGATTACCAGATTTCCATATGGGAAATGTTAAATTTTGAACCATACACAACCCATTAATGACTCAAAATGGGTTTTGTGGCGCACTTTGAAAACCATCAGAGCCATGAGGGGCCATCTGTGATTGATCCCTTTGTGAACAGCCATCCACAACACAGATGGGTTGCAAACAGCCAGTCAAAACCTGTTTGTGGTGAGAAAAAAAAATAAACTAAAAATAAAAATAAAAATAAAATAAAATAAAAAAACATTAAACAGCAATTCTAAGATTTAACAACTCTGGACCCATGAATGCACAGCCCATAAAAATTAAAAGTATATTGACCAGCCCTAAATTGAAAACACCAAAAAATAAAAGTTCAACTTGTGTCAAGCTGATCCCATCACAAGAAGTAAAAATAATCCATATGAAGGGATCTACTTCTTATGATGGGATCAACTAGCCCAAAACCAGCTAAAAATATTTCATTGGAATAACATAAAACTAAATCAACCCCCAAAGAAATAGGGCTGGTCCAATGAGGTGGACTTGTATCAAGCCCACCTCACTAGACTAGCCCTAAATTAAAAGCACCATAAAATGATTCTTTCAAGCACACCTCAATGGATTAGCCCTAAATTAAAAAAAGGGCTTCTATCAATCCCACCTCAATAGACTAGCCCTGAAGTAAAAACACCAAAAAACACTTCTATGAAGTCCACCTTAATGGACTAGCCCTAAATTGAAAATACCAAAAAAACCAAGTTTGAGTTGTGTTAAGCTGATCCCATAACAAGAAGTAAAAATACTGCTTATGATGGGACCATACCAAAACAAGTTGAACCAACTTAACAATAAAATCTCATTCAAAACACTCAACATAATGATGTTAACCCAAAATGCTCAAAAGTGATGTTCAAAATTTGACAAAACTTTATATTAATAGAGTAACAAGATCAGCATCAGAAAACCAAACCCAAATGATGAAATAAATATGATGCATATAACTTAGAATACCACTCAAGTTGATCTTTCAGATGATTGACCTAACCAGAAGCTTTTTTAGCATTAAAGGAAGCAGGTTATGAAACAATGGGCAAGATTGAAATCATTTCACCTCAAGCAAAAGATAAACCACAGTGATTTTTCTTAAAAAATGAAATTAAGACAGCCTTGATTGTTATTTTACACCCATTATCATGGGAGTATAAGTAAAAGATGATGGCAATGAAATCAAAAATATTTTTCTTCCGGTAGTGTCAGGTATTAATTGGCCCATGTCTATCTTTGCAAGCAATTTTGGAGATGGAATATTTTCATTAATTTAATGAACCTCAAGTCTTTTTTCTATCTTTTCAGCGTCTTTACTTCCCCCAAGGATCTTAGAATAGCATTTCTTATTTTTACTTGAAATTTCAATCATTTACTTTTGTACTTTAAGCCATCCATGGTCATTGTATCCAAGTGATTTTGCAATGACTCTAAATACACAATAATTCCCATCACCAACACACTCATTTCAGTTCTCAGGCATTTGATTGCGGTATTTCAATTTTGGTTCCCAAGATCAAAACCAACTTAGTATTCAGTTTTGGTTTTGATCACATCAATGAAATGAATACTAACCAAAGATCTGCTTCTGGCTGAATTCTCCCCTTCTTCTTCTTCCTCAAAAAAGGAAGAAGATTCCAGTACAAGGGAGCCTAATTCACTTTCAGAATCTTCCTTTGAACTATGAAATTTAGATTCTGAGCCCCAGGAATTCTGATAGAATCATCATTTCCAATCAGTTCATCAAAAAAAAAAAAAAAAACTACTCAAAATAAAATACTTACTATCTTTGGTCTTTTTGATTCCCTTCTAATTCATTTCTCCCTCTTTATTTTCCTTCCCACATGCTCAAACCTTGAAAGTTCACGTGAGGTGTTTTTCAATTTGTGTTTAACGCGGCTGGAAATCAAGAAATTTGGCTCAAGCCTTGGATTGGCAATCAAATTGGCTGTATACCTGACCCTGGACTTTGAAATATTCAATATAAATACTTGAGGCTGCCCCATAACAATGAAATTGAAATGGTTAAAAAATGGAGATTTTTCATGCACTTCATCTTTGTCAATCTTTACAAAAGAAAAAAGATAATTAATCTTTCAATCCAATAATTGGTAACTTTCAAAAAAACCCAAAAAACCAACTGACTGAAACAGAATTATTTTCTAACCTCCACTGAGGATGAAAATCCTCATGCCCAACACATCCTCTTGATGCTAGTATTTCTGCTAAGATGTGGGAAAAAATCAAACCCATTTTTTTTAAATATGAATTTGAGCACAAATTGCCATCATGGTTGCGCTTTAACTCTTCAAATTGTTCCACAATTAGTTAAATTGACTCAGTTGACAGTTTTTAACCCAAAGGTGAAATTTCATCTGAAAGAATGGTTCCTAACTTTATTTGAGAGTTTTCAAGAAATGCATGCACTGATTTGATTTGGCTTTCAATTTTTCCTTCAAGGTGTTTCAACACATCAAAAATGTTCCCCAAAGATCCCACAAGGAATTGTTTAAACGTAGCATGGGCACCTTCTTCCCAAAATTTTGTTTCATTTCCAAATTCAGGGTTGGCAAAAGTTCATTCCTTTAAAAATGTCTATTTGACAGGGAAAATGTTCTTTTCTATATACTTGAGTGCAACCGCACAGTATTTCAAGAAAAACTGTACAAAAGTTTCAGCAAAAGCATTCCCGGCAGAGATGAACAGAAGAAGCAATAAATTGGCTTACTCTGAGTTTGGCATCATTGACTTCTGCCTCCCCCTTGGTTTTAGAGGCCCCATATTTTTCTTCCAAAGTCATAAAAATTTGATCCTTCATCCTTTTTACTGAAGAAAACTTGAATATTTTCTGGAATATTTTTAGACAAGTTCCAGGAGCACAAATTTCTGGATGACTTGGGGAAACTATGTTCAATTTCACAAACCCAAGATTTTTCATGGCCCATCAAAAAGATTTTGGAAGCCTCTTGGGATCATAAGCCAACTCCTTTAGTGCATTTGCTACCCAAATGTAGAACTCACACATTTCTTTTGTTATAAAAACAAGATCCTTTGTAAAGGTTTTCCTGTTTGAATTAATTCCTACAACATGAAATAGAGGAATGTTGTACCTATTTGCTTTATAATTACAATTCAATAAAGCAATATGACAGAATGTTTTACAAATTTTCATAGACTCAGTATGAGCCAAGAAAAGGGCCTTGAATTGAACCTCTATGTCAAATTTGTTGAGTTTAGTCATGTGTTCCATGCTATTTTTACTGTAGTCTCTGCTTCCACTTTCCTTTGTATTGTCTTGTATTGCAATCATCCACCAGGAGTGCAATTGCTCCAAGTCTGGAGAGAGATCCAGCCTTCAGTTGGTAGCTCGCTTTGCTCCAATTGTGTTGGAGTTGCATCTGTTGGAGTTGCATCCAATTATTTTATTTATTATTTTATTTTATCTCTGAAATTATTTTGTTTCATTTATTACTTTTATTTTATTTTATTTCTGTTATTCTCTCAAAGACGCACGCGGCGTTCAGATAACCATGCATATTCATTCTGTTATTCTCTCAAAGACGCACGCGGCGTTCAGATAACCATGCATATTCATCTGGGTATCTCTAGCTCTCCTGATGCTGGGTAAAGAGACTAAATTTTCCCGGATTCCTTTGCCCTCTTCTCTCACCGGACTTTCACTTTTTAATTTCTTCTGATTTGGAAAATCATCAATCAAGATCAAGAAGCAAGTGAACAAGTCAGGTCATCAAAGGGGCCTTCAAATAATTTGGTGCAATTGCTCATTCTCTTGTCTTCTTCTTTCTCAATTCTTTCTAATTTAATTGCCATGAATCTCAGATATATCAGCCCAAGCCGTGTGCTAAGTCTTGCTAGTTTCACTTTTGAAGTATCTCATTCCTGGTCATTTCTACTGCTTGGGTAGGACCTGTTTTGGCTGTTTCCTTTCATTCTTTTGATACTCCTTCTCTGACTTAATGAAACAGTTTCTGGTTGTGATACCTCTGAATAAATTCCAGAGATATTAAGAATATTAGTTTTTCACAATTGACAGTCAAAAACAGGAACGCTTTGATCTATTTTAAATCAAAAACTAGAAACCAAGATGACCGACTCCTTAACAGAAACCATACTCAAGATGGCCATTGAGGCAATTCCCTTGCTCACCTCCAATAATTTTTCAATATGGCATAATTGAGTCGTAAATATGATGGATTTACAAGAGGATTTGTTTGATAAACTCACCAAGAAAAGTAATAATCCCGCTGGGAATCCAATCGGACTCAATCACATGGAGAACGTAAGGATTAGAACAATACTAACTTCCAATCTTGAAACCACTATACAGGCCAATATCATAACCGCTGAAAATGAGAAGGATGCGCATCAAATATGGGCAGACATCAACAAATATTTTGCCTCTAATCATGCCTCAAATCGTGCCAGAGTTTTTGAAGAATTTCTGAGAGCTCCCTTTTCTCCATCAGAAATTCCTGGTTTCATCACCAACACAAAAACTTCCATATAACGATTACATGATGTAGGGATTGACTTGCCATCCAACATTATAGCCTATCTCATCCTTGAAAAACTTCCCTCTACCATGGGCACCATAGTTCAAAAAATCAGGCACTTGGACAAGAAAATTACCCTGGGACAAGTGCTTGATCACCTCCAAATTTTCAACAATAATAGATTCTTGAATCAAGATCTGGTTACGAGCAAAATTGAGGAGAACATGACCTCAGTCTCCTTTCTGAACTCCAGTGTGAAGGCATGTGATGATAAATGGCATAATCCAAAAGCTTCTCATCCAGAGGGCAGATGTTGGAAATTGTACCCACATCTCAGACCATCCTTTCCAAGGAAGAAGAAAACTGGAATCTCCAAGTCCAATAATGAAACTACCTCAGTTAGCTCATTTCATACAAGCTCTCTGTTTCTTTCAAATGTGTTTGTAGTGGATTCAGGTTCATCAAGGCACATTTTTTCTGACTCTAAGCACTTCTCTCACTTAGACCAATCAGTGACTGGTCACATCTCAACAAGCTTGGGACAGGATTCTCTTAAGTATGATGAAGTTGGGACTGTGAAACTGCTGGATACTGAAGGACAAGAAATTTTTCTCTCAGATGTCCTATACTCACCGCAATAAACTGAAAACCTATTGTCCATGAGTTCTCTTGTAGTAGATGGTTTTGATGTCAGCTTTGGCATAGATGACTTCCCAATTCAGAAGAGGAACTGGAACAAAAACTGGGATTTATGACTGTAATATTCCCTTTCTTCATTTTGACAATGCTGAAGTCAATGAAATTTCCTATCTCACCCACAATGAAATAATTCACAAGGCTCTGGGACATGCGAGTTACAGAAGGATACATCAAAAACTAGGGATCCCCGTAAAGAAAGTGTCAATGTGTGAGGCTCGTGCAATCAGCAAAATATTGAAGACCCCTTTCAAAAACAAGCTTATTCAAGCTGAAAGGACTTTTCAATACTTGAATTGCAATCTTGTTGGGCCTATCTATCCTCTGAGTACCAATGGAGATGGTTACTTTCTTACTGTAGTCAATAGCTGCACCAGATTCTTCAATGGGATTCCAATCAAAAGCAAGAGCAATGTGGCGAGTGTGCTTCCTTTCCTTATCAATGTTCAGTTGAAGAGCTTTGACTACAGTCCTGTGATCCTGCACTCTGATTGTGGCACAGAATTCTGGAAATAAACTCTCTCTAAGTATTGCGCCAAGAATAATATTAGACAGACCTTCTCCAATGGCCATTCAACGCAACAAAATGGACTTGCAGAAAGCTTTAATTGTCTCATCCTGGAATCTCTTTGTACAGTTCTTTACGACTCTCAGCTGAATAAGAATTGCTGGCATATAGTTATCAAATCTTGTGCTCTGGCACTTAACCAAATACCGTTGCATAAATCAAAAAAAACCTCATATGAGCTTTTTAAAGGAAGGAGACTGAATGTGAATTACCTTCAACCCATAGGCAATCCGGTGACTTACATCTACAAGGACAGAGCGTCATTCTCCAAATTTGAACCTTGAGGTCTCTGTGGAATGCTGATTGGGTATGATGATGACTTGCTGTCATATAAAATTCTGACAACCAATCACAAGATAATTGATACTAAGCACATTACTTTCCTTGAATTCCATTCCAACATCAAGAAGTTATCCGGTGACACTGGGATTGAAGTTGGAGATTGGTGCAATGATCCAGTCACGTTGAATGCTGTGTCACCTGATTCAGCTATTGATCTCAACTCGAGTCTCTCACAAACACTGAACAAGAACAACGTTTCTTCTGTTGAGAACATTCCCAACTCAACCCCAACTCCCACAGAAGTGTCTACAGAGGTTGAGGCAAGGCACACACCGGCTCCTGTTGATTAAAATCTGCAAACGCAAACGGCATCAATCAAACCTCAGAAATATTCTTATGGCTTGTTTGAGGATAAGGGTAAAGAATGGGTGATCAAAAGGAAAGTTGAATTGGCCAAAATTGAATTGCAGGAAGTATAGGAGGACTCTGATATTGAACCTGCTCATTATCTTAGGACCATGTGGGTGGAAAAAATCAAGCCGGCCACAAGTCTCTCTCCTGAAAAATGGAAGTCTCAACTCTGCATTATAGGTAACCTTCAAACTCCAGGGATAGATTTTGGAGAGACATACAAGCTGACAGGCAAATTCACAACACTTCTTCTTCTCCTGCTGTGTGGTTTTGACAATGACCTTGCCTTACAACAATTTGACATCAAGGCCGCTTTTCTTTTTTCTCCTTTAGAAGAAGACATTTACATTCTCACGCCATAGGAAAGCTCCCGCTCCTCAAAATTTCTTAAGTTAAAGAAATCTCTATACAGTTTGTGTCAGGCTCCTTCAAACTGGTACAAAACTTTGACTACTTGGCTGGAAGATATTGGACTGGCTCAGTCCAACGCTGATCCTTGTCTGTACATTCATACAGTTCGACGTCTGTTTGGTTTCTTTCATGTGGACAATTTAATTGTTGCTGGGGAGGTAGACTGGTTTGAAGAAGCATTTCTGCTCAAATTTCCTCAATTGTCAGCCCACCAACCTGATACCATTCTAGGAATGGAATACACGCATAAAGGCAATTCTATCTCTTTGAATCAATCAAAGCTTATTCAAGAAAACTTTGAGGAGTTACAGCTCTCCAATGTCAAGCCAGTTCTTACCCCCTTGACGCCAGGGGTTCAATTGGTTCCGGCCTTGCACAATGAACTCGTTGAATTTAGCAAGCTACGAGTAAACTTCAGGAAATTTACTGGCCTGCTTAACTATCTAGGCTGCTGCACTCAACCAGATATCTCAGCAGCGGCTTCAATCCTGTCCCAGTTTAATAAGAATCCAAGAATCTTGCACTGGAGAGAGGTAATGCATGTCTGGAAATATCTGGCGGGTACTGTAGAATGTTGCCTGACGCTACGTCCTTGAGGGAACAAACCCTTGAGCATTTACAGCGACTTCACCTGGGCGGACAATCCACATACTCGGAGGTCTCAAACAGGATAAATTGTTTTCTGGAGATCCACGCCCATTTCCTGGAAGAGCAGGAAGCAGAGCAACATCGCTCTCTCATCCACAGAGGTGGAGCTGAATGAGTTGAGCAATGGGGCGCAGGAATCACTTTGGATTGATTTGGTCATCAGCAACTTATGGCAAGACTCAGTCAAACTTCTGGCCAGCTTTCTAGTGGATAACAAGGGCCTGATTGACAAGTTAAAACACTTTGGTTCCAACTCAAAGACAAAGTACATTGACATGAAACTTAAGTGGCTCTGCAACCAATTTTCCTCTGACAAAATTCGCGTCAGCCTCATTACCATGGACTTAATGGTCGCAGACTTGCTAACTAAAGCCTGCAGTAGGCACAGTTTGGGGCTTCTAACGTCTAGATGTTTTGATTCAGGATTGCACTGAATTATGGGGGTTGTTGGAGTTGCATCTGTTGGAGTTGCATCTGTTGGAGTTGCATCCAATTATTTTATTTATTATTTTGTTTTATCTCTGAAATTATTTTGTTTCATTTATTAATTTTATTTTATTTTATTTCTGTTATTCTCTCAAAGACGCACGTGGCTTTCAGATAACCATGCATATTCATCTGGTTAGCTCTAGCTCTCCTGATGTTGGGTAAAGAGACAAAATTTTAACGTACTCCTTTGCCCTCTTCTCTCACCGGACTTTCACTTTTTAATTTCTTCTGATTTGGAAAATCATCAATCAAGATCAAGAAGCAAGTGAACAAGTCAGGTCATCAAAGGGGCCTTCAAATAATTTGGTGCAATCACTCATTATCTTTTCTTCTTCTTTCTCAATTATTTCTAATTTAATCACCATGACTCTCAGATATATCAGCCCAAGCCATGTGCTAAGTCTTGCTAGTTTCACTGTCAAAGTATCTCATTCCTGGTCATTTCTACTGCTTGGGTAGGACCTTTTTTGGCTGTTTCCTTTCATTCTTTTGATACTCCTTCTCTGACTTAATGAAACAGTTTCTGGTTTTGATACCTCTGAATAAATTCCAGAGATATTAAGAATATTATTTTTTCAAATTGTGAACCCACTGAACGATTGGCAAAAGACTCAGACAACTTCCAAACCAACTACTCACCATATGCACGCAAGCAGCCAAGAAAATCAACCTTCAGAAGCCAGCTTGACTATAGTAAGAATCCTACCTACTCTGTTGGCTCCTCACTTTACTGATGAGCTTCTACCAGTTTGTTCAAGGCGCTCTTTTGGTCCCTCAAGTATCAAACTCCATTGCTGGCCCTGCTTGTTGTAACAATCTTACCATGAATAGTTACCTCTACAAGTCTTTTACCTATCACAGTCAACTGACCACACTTATGATCTTTCCAACCCTGTTTCCATCTCTTTTTTTTACTGTCTGTTACTCTTCTGCCTGTTGATATCTGCAGAAGTCTCCTGTTTTTTTCTCTTTTATTACTCCTAGTTGTAAACATTGTCAAACCAGCTTTCTGACTATTCTTAGTTGAAATACAGCTTGGTTCTGGTTTTCCAATCCTCTCCTTGACACGGTTAATAGCCAAAAATGCCAGAGCCTGGATCAGCATCAACCCAGGACCAGGGGGAGATTCCATGAACTTCAATTCACAAGATATAAAAGTACTCATTGGATAAATATCACTTCTTAACAAGGACAACTGTAGCATGTGGCGCAAGAAGATGGAAAAACTTTTCAGGAAGTTTGAATAGAACTTCCAACTGAAATCATTGCGTACCTAGTCCTCTTCAAGTTTCCTGCCTCCATGCAGAAAATGAAGACACAAATCATGCACTCAAGTGGAAACATGAGGATAGAAATGGTCTTGGATAACCTTACCCAACATAAACACAAGATCTGCGCCCAAGAAACCCAACTGGAGCCTGTCAACACAGCGCTGTATAACGGCACAAGATGTGAAAATGGAAAACACAATCCCGCTGTCACAAAAAATACAGCCAACTCTTTTTGGGTTGAATTCCCCAATCTGAAACCTCCTAATTTCTACAACACACGCAAAAATTTGAAGAAGAAAACAGCAGAAGAAGACCATTATCATCAATTCTCCTTCTTCTGCGGAACAAACTGTCTTAACGGAGGTGGATCTCAAAGGAGGCAATTCATCCTTGATTCTGGATGCTCTATACATATTATCAACAACAATAGAATCTTCCAGTCAATCTTCACGCTAGACGGACTGGGTAAGATTCAAACTGGAAAAATGGGTGCTGATATTGAAAACCAAGGAACCAGAAATTCCATTGTTCCATTTCTAAGCTCCTTGGTATGCCTCAGCAACTCTGCCTGGGTCACAGACTCAAGTCAACCTCATCTCCCTTGGTTCTCTGGTCAAAAAGGGTGCTTACCTCAGAGTTAACTCCTCAAACAATCCATCTACCTTCTTGTTGAAACTGCATGGAAAAACCGTCCTCTCTGGAAAAATCTCCAAAACCTATTCTTCATCAACATGTCCCCAAAGTTCAACCAGGTGTTATACTCAAGTGATAAGCTCACTGAAATTCATCAAACCTTAGGACATGCCAGTATTCCACGGATGGAAAAATACCTCAACAAGTCAATCTCCAAAAAGGAAAATTACAGCTTTAAAAGCAATGACTGCTAAAAAAGCAAGATATACAAATCTCCATTCTCTCAAGCTTAAACAACAGCTTCACGAGTCTTTGAGCGCATCCAAATAGACTTAATGAGTCCAATAAATCTGACCTCTAAAGGTGGAAGGGGCTATGTCCTTACTCTGATTGACTCCTTCTCAGGGTATATTGCTTGCTTTTCTCTCAAGACCAAGGATGAGGTTGCAAGTACTCTGATCTTCATACTGGAAAGCAAGAAAAGAAAGAACCAGAGGTATCCCACAGAAGTTTGCTCAGACGGAGGGGGTGAGTTTGTGAACAACAAATTGTCCTTATACTACTGAGAAAAGCACATTAACCAGGTTTTTACTGAACCCTATCACTCTCAACACAACAGTCCAATACAAAGAGCTAATAGAACCTTCATGGAGTCAACCAGGGCCATATTCTCTGAGACTCAAATCCCCAAAACTTACTGGCACAAGATTGTCCAAGGGTGCTGCGTTATGCTTAACCAGATTCCTAAAGAGAGAGGAGGAGACTCTCTGTGGGCCCTGGTACATCACAAAAAGCTTCCTTTTGAGTAAATCAAACCCCTTGGATTGTGATTAGTCTATTGATTGAACAAGATACAGCTCAAATAAAAGCTTGATGAAAAGGGGGAAGAAGGTATACTCATAGGGCTCAATACACCTCTCCTCTCACATAAGGTGCTGACCCAATCAGGGAAAGTGATAGATACAAAAAATTTTATTTTCAAAAAAGGGTCAAACCTTGTTTCCTTCTCCTTGGACAACCTTGCCAAGGAAAGCGGAATTCCAGTGACCCCCTTGACAAACTCAGCCTCTTTGAATGAAACAAAGATATTCTTTGACAACACTGCAAGTTTGTTTTATCCAATCATAGTTAAAGAGGAAGAAGTCTCCAACACAGTCAGTAGTGAATAGGAAGATGAACTGGTATCTGCTAACCTAAGAGCAAACCTGAGAAACAGGGAGAACCTGAAGAAACCAGACCGCTGCGGCTATCTCTCAGAGAAGATAACCTCACCCATCAAAGAAGCCTTATCCATTCCAGCTTTGAGGAATCCCACCTTGAAGGAATTCAAAGCAATTGAGGATCAAAACATCTGGGAAGAAGTTGACAACAAGATTGTCACTAATCCCCTAGAAACTTTTGCCATTTTCAAAGTGAATGAAAAAACTCAAATAGAACCACCCACCTACAAAACCCAACTCTGCATCCAAGGCTTCAGTCAAAAGTATGGAATGGATTATCTTGACACGTATGCTCCCACGGGGAGAATTGCCTCACTTAGAACGCTAATGAAATTTTCAATGGACAAGAAAATCAACTTACTTCAACTTGAAATCAAAGGAGCTATTCTCCATGCTCAACTTGACAAGGATGTTTTCATCTTTAACCCACCAGGATCAAGTAGAAAGGGTAAATTCATTAAACTGAAGAAATCCCTGTATGGACTCAAGCAAGCTCCCCAAAACTGGTACAAAACACTTACAGCGTGGATTGAAAGCAAAGGCTATCTGAAATCCGCCAGAAACCCCTGCCTGTTCAAAAGTAAGAACAGCATGTCAGCCATTTTCTTCCATGTGGATGACTTAATAGTTGCAGGTGACACTGAAGATTTCAAGACTTGATTTCTAAAAAAATTCAAAAAATTGATGTCTCAGGAGCCCAACACCCTACTGGGGATGAAGTTCACAAAAGAAGGAGGACTGTTCCATCTCAGTGTGCCTCTACACATTGAAAAGGGTCTGAATGAAATGAGTTTAGAGGATTGCAAACCGGTTTCAACTCCAAGAACCACTGGTCTGCACCTGACACCCGCCACTGACAAGGATCATCAAAATTTTCTGACACTTGGTGTAAACTACCAATCTCCCATTTGTTTGCTCAACTAAATAGCTGATCTTGCAAGGCCAAACATCAGCTTTGCTTTGTCAAGGCTGTTGCAATTCTCAAAAAAAACCTGGATACTCCCACTGGATAGGGGTTTTTCATGTGTGGAGATATCTGTTGGCAACAAAAGATTTCTGCCTTACTCTTGGACCACAATCAATCTCCAACCAACTGGTATGTTTCAGTGACGGAACTTGGGGTGATAATCCTCAAAACAGAATCTCCCAAAGTCAAATGATCTGCTCCTTCAAAGGAAGCCCTCTTTTCTGGAATAGCTGCCGCCAATGCTGCATCCCTCACTCATCCACTGAATCAAAATGCGTAGCCTTATCCAGCTGTCATCTTGAGGGGAGATGGCTTCACTATCTCCTTTGCAAAATATACCGTAAAAGATTCCATTTCCCCCTTCACCTCATTGACAAAAAAGTTCTTGATGACAAGGTTAAGAAATTTGGATTCAACTCCAAAGCCAAACACATTGACATTGAGATGAAAAGCTTTCAAAAAAACTATGGGAAAAAACCTATGATTAGGTTGCAATCCATGACAGCCAATGCCTTAACTAAAGCAACCAACAAAGAATACAATCAAATACTTGTTAATTCTTTTTTTCACTCCTACTATTAGCCTCAGAGTCAAGGAGGAGTGTTGATTTTAGTCATGTGTTCTGTGCTATGTTTACTGTAGTCTCTGCTTCCACTGTCCTTTTTATTGTCTTGTATCGCGTGCATCCACCAGGAGTGCAAGCGCTCCAAGTCTGGAGAGAGATCCACCCTCCAGTTGGTAGCTCCCTTTGCTCCAAGGGTGAACCAACTGAACCATTGGCAAAAGACTCAGACAACTTCCAAACCAACTACTCACCGTATGCATGCAAGCAGCCAAGACAATCAACCTTCAGCAGCCAGCTTGAATATAGTAAGAATACTACTGACTCTTTTGGCTCCCCACTTTAGTGACAAGATTCTACCAGTTTGCTCAAGGTGCTCTTTTGGTCCCTCAAGTATCAAACTCTGTTTCTGGCCCTGCTTATTGTAACCATCTTACCTCTACAAGTCTTTTCACTATCACAGTCAACTGACCACACTTATCATCTTTCTAGCCCTGTCTCCATATCTTTTGTTAATGTCTGTTACTCTTCTGCCTGTTGATATCTGCAGAAGTCTCCTTTGGTTTGCTCTTTTCTTCCTTCTAGTTTTTACTGTGGTCAAACCAGCTTTCATACTATTCTTTGTTGAAATACAGCTTTTTTCTGGTTTTCCAATCCTCTCCTTGAAAAAATTTTTACCTGGAAACCCACTGAGTTTCTTGGAGCATTTCAAATAGAATGTCCATAACACTTTTCCCCTTGATTTAACCTTCCCTGAATTTGCGCTTAGTGTTATAATGTGTTCTATTTTCAATGTATTCTCCACCATAAATCTTGCTACATTTCCTGTTAAGTTTCAATTTATTGAGCCAATATCTCATGCCTTATTTAAGTTGATCCAAGTATCCACCAGAGATTCTCCTCATTTGAGGATGCACTGAGGGGCTTTCAGATGGTTGATGATTTTGTTTGTCATTCCTGATGGAGAGAAGCCATGTTGGATCTGCTACGGTGAAACTTGCACAGATCAAAAATTTACACCCAATTTTCCTTGTGTGAGTTTTCTGTTCCATTTAGTGAGGCATGGCCCCTCATATACTCCAAATTTATTTCATTCTAGGTTGACATATCTATCCTTTTTTAACTTAAATGTTTTCAATGCATAGCCATGCATGGCTGCCAATGTTTGAAAATAATTCTAGGCTTCTTTCCTACTAGGAAAGGCTCTTAAAGGAGGAGGGTCAAGGTGTTCTAGAATATCTTAGTTACATAGTTGCATGGTTATGTTAGTATTGATCAATCCAAATCAAATTAGTCAAATGGTGTATGAAATGTGACCCACCACCTTTAGTAAATTCCAGTTGTGAAGAAACATCTTGTTCCCCTATTTTAATCCTAGATGAGGATGAAATTGGGGCTTCAAATTTTTCTTTTCCAACTCCCTACCCAAGTCCAAAGAATCCAAAGCCTTGTTAACAAAACTTTCAATTGAGTCCTTCAACACAGCCATGTTTAAACCAGGGGGGCTTGGGCTTGCCACTCTTCACAAAATCCAAAAAAGCACAAGTCAATTTATTATTCAATCCAAATTTTTTCAAGAATGCCAAAGTGTACTGACTTTTGGGTTGAGAAAAAAAATTATCCAATGTGTGAGTATTGTTTTGTGAGTAGACTTTGTTTTTCCAATAGGAAGAATGTTTGATTTCCTAGTTTATTTTTATGGTAAAATGGTCCAAAACAGTATTCCACATCCCCAAATTTGGGTTGAAGGTACTCAAATGTGGTCAAGGGGTGCCTAGGTAACCCAATTCCCCCTTAAATTGCCCATTTGGGGATATTCTGCACCTAATGGGCCAGGAAAACACGCCCATCTGCTGGGGGGTTGCAGATCCCCATTTGCAAATCCCTGGGGTATGCATGAGTCATTTGCACGTTTGCTTGCTGATAAATGGGTTGTGAATTGCTGTTCATAACACATATGGGCTGCAAATTGCAATTCAGGCCTGTTTAAAACCCCTGGGTTGCAAATTTAACACTCCCCTTTTTTAATGATGATAAAAGAAGATATATACATATATATAGGGTGATGATAAATTAAAAAATCATTTGAGTTATGTGGCATGCTAAATGACTAGATTTGAGCTGTTTAGCCTCCAGAAAACTTGAGTGTAGTTGTGTGGCCCCCACATGGCAATCTGGTGTTGTGTGGCACACATCCCAACCACACTTGAGACATGTGGGGCTCTACATAACTCAAATGTAGTCTTGTGGGCCAAACAATAATAATGATACTAAACTAAATAAAAATACAATAAAAACAGAAAACACTCAAAAAATCAAAAAATGTTGATTTTTTGATTAAAAAAAATAAGAAATTAAATAAAAATAAGTAAAAATAAGTAAATAAAAATAAAAAAATAAAGACTGAAGACAACAAACCAAAAAAATACAAGTGCAACTTGAATAGCCCTAAAGTAACAACACAAAAGAAAATAAAATTTCAACTTGACTAGCCCTAAATGAAAAATGCCAAAAAAATACAAGTTAAACTTGAATAGTCCTAAATTAAAAAAAGTTCAACTTGTGTTAAGCTGATCCTATCACAAGAAGTAAAAATACTCCTTATGGTGGGAACAGCCCAACACAAGGTGAACTGAATTATCAATAAAATATCATTCAAAACACTCATCATAATGATGTTGACTCAAAACACTTAACATAATAATTTTCAAAATGTGATAACCCTTTATATTAATAGAATTAAAAGATCAGCATCAGAACTCAAACCCAAATGATGAAATAAAACTAAAAATAAGAATAAAACTCAAGTTGATCTTTGAGGTAATTAACCCAACCAGTGGCTTTTTTAGAAATCATGGAATGTGGTTTGGAAACTATGGGCAGGATTGAAATCACATCTCCCTTAAGTACAAGCTGGACCCAATGGTTATTTTTAAAAAAGCAAATGAACATAGGATCTGATTGTTCTTTTCCGCCTATTTTTCATAGGAGTAAAAGTATAAGATGAATCCAATGAAATGAAAAAATCCTGTTCTTCCATAATCATCAGCTTTCATTTGAACCATATCCAACTTTGAAAGGTGATTTGAAGATGGAATCTTTTCATTGATGTCATTAAAATCAATTCTTTTTTCAATCTTCTCAAAGTCTTGTCTTCCACCAAGGATCTCAGAATAGCACCCCCTATTTTTCCTCAATGTTTCAAGAATTTCTTTTTCTACTTTAAAACATCCATGCTCATCATACCCAAGTGATTTGGAAATTACTCTAAATCCACAATTTCCATCACCAACCAGATCTCAAACCTCACCCAAGAATTTATGCAAGTTCTCAGGTATTTTATTAGGGTGTTTCAAAGTTAGCAAAATGGCCATAAGAAGCCCACCATTTTTAATGGCAGGTTTCTGAAATACACATACCCCTTAACTGTTGAATTTCTGAAGAAGAAATAAATTGATCAAGAACAAAAAGGGACCAAGCAACAGGACAGGAGATGTCGTAGGACAAGAACGAGTCTTGGATCGAAGAAGAAATTTGAGATCAGATTCAGAAAATTTGATGTAGCTGTTATGAGTGCCAGTCTTACCCGACAAGTTTTGGATGAGTTTGATTAGATTGAGTAGTCATTTGAGTATGAGTGATTTGGATTGAGATAAGTAAAAGAAGAAAGGAAGAAATTAAGAAAATATATAAAAAAAGAAATAAGATGGGAGTGAGTTGAATTTGAGAGGTGTTCTTGTCAAGTGATTGAGGTTGATGATTAACAATGAGTTGATTAAGAGCTTGATGAGTAAGATTGAGTGATTGAGTGGTTGGTCTGAAGTTGTTGCGTACTCCTTCATGTGAGTTTACTCTCGCAGGGGTTAGATTCTATTACAAGCAGAAGAAGGAAAACACAAGAATGAAATGGAAGTGAAATAGAAGGAGAATGTGTGACATAGATAGAAGGTGCGCGGATGAGGTGCAAGAGAGACTTGTGACAGAGGATCTGAGATGATCGTGGACACATAATTATGCATGAGGATAGAATGAATTATTCTACATTAACTAGTGTATTTCAAAATTGCGGGTTTCATGAAAATGCCAGATTTCAAACATCAAACCCGCCATTATGCACCATCATCCATCCAACATCCATCCCATGCAAAACACCCATCCACACCTCCACCTCAGCAAATCCATACCAATCCCATCTCCATTGCATCACACACATCTCATCTCCATTGCTTCACATCTCTATTGCTTCACACAAATATTATCATCATCTAATCACCCCACATTACATCACCATCCTTCTCATCATTTCCAATCAAACCACCCAGCAGCAATTTGAAAACAAAAAAAAGCTGACTGAACTTTTAACCACTGGTCCACTCCTTCCTCCTGCTCACCAAACATTCTCACCCACCACCTCCCCTCCTCCTTTGGTCAGTACCCACAGTAAGCCAATAAAGAGCCATTGACCCATCCCAGACACCCTATCCCTTCATCCCAAGTCCTTGTGGTCTTCCTCCCCCACTCCATCCTCCTGTCATCCTGTCCACCACTCTCCATCCATCCTAGTCCCCACATCCATCCATTCTCTATGAGAAAAAAGAATTAAATAGACTCACTCTTGGTCCCAGCAGAAACTACTTCCATTTCAAATTCATGATCTGTTCACTTCAAAACTAAAAAACTACCTGAAACAACCAAATCATCTTTACATCCCTTTCTCTCCATCTCAACTTGAGCTATCCTCAGCACACATGACTTATCCATCATTCATAATCATGACTTTGACTGCTGCCACCCTCAAGAAACTTCAAATCCCTGTGATGCTGTGGCCAACTCCAAAAACCCAGTGACCGGATCGCAAAAGTTGGCCGTGTGTTTAACAGATTTGGAAGAGGGTCGGTCGACTAGGCTTCGCGACTCAATACCTAGATGCCTCAGCGGCTGTTCATCCTCACTTAATGAGGATATCAACAATACAGTTATGATGGCTCTGGGCTTGGAGCAAGTGGAATCTAATGGCTTCTCTTCCGGATCGAGCGGTGATCAAACTTCCCAAAACCCTCCAACTACTTCCAGTCAATTCAAAAATGCACTTTCTTCCGCATCAAAATAAGAAGGCAGTATCCGTTCATTTGAGGTTGATGGGACTCAAGCGTTGTCTTCGCATCTAAATAACAATTTGGTTTGTTGGTCCAGTAGAAGAAAGCCTTTCCTTTTTTTCGTGTTTGGGGGCCAAACAGCCAACTAA
Organism: Puccinia polysora; assembly: GCA_025617555.3. Classification (NCBI taxonomy): domain Eukaryota; kingdom Fungi; phylum Basidiomycota; class Pucciniomycetes; order Pucciniales; family Pucciniaceae; genus Puccinia; species Puccinia polysora. Next base: position 26,631,046 of record CM062614.1, on the reverse strand, counting down.
TCCTAATTTTGTATTTCTATAGAAGCCAAAGTCAGTTCCCCCTGAATCTGAAGCGTCAGTGAAAAAACTAGGCAATGATTCATTGAAAGGGATTCATCCATCAACTCGAACAATCAACGCCTTTGACCCGCGGGCAAAATCATCTTTTACTCCATTGATTGTCGGTTCTATTTCAAGCAATTGAAATGATCATGATCTACCAGCCCAGCTGCGGTCATCAGAATATGGTCATACTTCTCGTCATAATGAATCCGAAGAATCTGATGCAGCTTTGACCGACCCGCCAGAACGACTTTGAAAAATCAGCCGTCCTTATCAAATCCCGATTCTTGGAGAAGGAAGCCCCAAGAGAAACCACCGACCTCTAAGGTTGCCCCATCATGCTCCTTACCTGAGTCCCTATCGTCGACCAGATCAAGTGATTTATTAAACAAATATTCTAAAATTCCAATTTTTTCATCCGCCCATGCATCTAATTCCCAAAAAAATCGAATGACTGATATCGCTCCAGCTCAGCAAGAAGCATATGAGTCCTCTGATTCATCCTGTGACGATGAATCAGAAATATCAGAAGAAGATTCAACTGGCCAAGCAGAAACCACTTTGACTCATCAACCCGCTTGCCTTCCGAAAGAAAGCCAAGCGTTTTCCACTCCTGAAGACCCTCAGGAATCAGCTCACCCCGTAAAGCAACCCAAGAAGGTATCATCTACTTTTAAAAACAAATCAGCTAACATTTCAGCAGCTGCCCCCGCTTCATCCATTACCATGCCAAATTTGGCCAATCTAACACCCAAGACCATGTTGGGATCTGAGGATACGCAGATTGAGAGTCAGAATGAAAGATAGTAGATTTCATATGAGAGACAGAGGAATTGGGAAAGACAAAGAGGAAACAGGTGATAATGATGAGAGAAGCAGAAAAGTCATAGAGATATTTTACTCACCTGAGGATACGCAGATTGAGAGTCAGAATGAAGGATGAGGAAAGAATCCTTCAAACTGACTCAACTATCTGTCCTCAGGTAGTGACAACGTGATTGAGACAAGTGACATGTAAGTGTGCGCGCCTGTGATTGGTGAGGGGAAGATGGTTGGGCGGGCGCACTTGACAGGTAAAAGTGAGGGAGACCAGATGGGACGTAAGGAGAACACATAAAGGAAAAATGATAAGAAATGAGAAGGAAAGATGGAACATGACCAGATGAAAAAGGAATACAGGAGAGATAAAATAAGGATGATCCAGTATTCCAACACCCCCCCTTGCTAACCACAGCCCAAAAGCCAAACATGTGCTGATGATCTTTGAGCAGAACACAAGACAGAGGCTTGGCTAGCATATCCGCTAGCATGTTGCTAGTAGCAACGTGACACACCGTGAAGGCTCCCTTATTGATGCACTCACGAATGAAGTAGTGGCGGGAATCAATGTGTTTGGTTTGAGAGTGGTGCTCCGGATTTTTGGCAAGCGCTTCAGCCCCCTTGTTTTCGACTAGCAAGGGAACAGGCAATTTGTCCCAGAGATGCAGCTCAACCAGTATGTTGCAGAGCCAGAGGCCCTCTTTGCAGCAGTCTGAGAGAGCCTTGTATTCCGCCTTGGTGCTTGAGAGCAATACCATAGGTTGCTTCTTGGACTTCCATGAGATGGCCCCACTACCCAAAAAAAAGGTGTAGCCCAAGGTGGAGCAACAATCACACTTGTCTTTGGCCCAGTCCAAGTCACTGTATACTGAGAGCGTAATGGAGGAGCTACCCAAAGTAAGATGGTAGTCGTGGGTGGTGTGAAGGAAGAAAAGAACCCTGAGTGCGGCGGTCCATTGATCAAGGGAAGGATCCATGAGGAATTGGGAGAGTCTGTTCACCGCGAATTCAACATCCGGTTGAGTGCACTGGGAGACCCATAGAAGGGAGCTGATGAGCTGATTGTATTGGGGAGGAGAAGGGGGGGAGGAGGCCGCGCGCGGAGAGAGATTTTTGAAGTGGACATCCGTGGGGGTTCAAGTCGTCACAGAGTCGCCAGGGAGATAGGATTCCATGATGGAAGAGATTTAGTGAGACTGACAGATGGAAACAGACCTACGGTGCATGTCACAGCTGATGGAGATTGAGAGGAAAAGAGAGAGGTATTTGTTGGATCCAACCTTGAAGCGCTTGCTGATCACCTTTGTGAAGGAGGTGACAAAGGAAGACGTTCCAACAATGGCAAGATTGTACACGTGAGCGGTGACAGCTCCTATCAGGTTGCCGCCATCAAGCCTGTAGTACAGGGAGGGATCGTAGGCAGAGCGGGAAAGATCCAGAGATAGAAGTGCAGAATTGAGATCTAGGTTCCATTGGTGGGGCGACTGCTTGAGACCGTAGATTGCCCTGGTGAAGCAGCAGACCCAGTCTGGATGTTGGGGATCTTTGAAGCCGGGGGGCTGAGCCATAAAGATGGGTTCATCTAGGCGGCTGTTGTAGAGACTCCTGTGGGATTATATAAATAAAAGTAGCAAATAGATTTCTGGCAGTCCTTGAAGGGGAATTTAGTATTACTTCTACTCCTTTTGAGTATTAGTATATAATAAGAGTGGTTTTGAATTGCCTGCCCTTCTAGTACTATAGTAAGTCTGCACAATAATTTATTTAAATTAATGGCTGGTTTCTTTGAGACTTAAAATAGGTCTCAGATCAGACCTAGATTAGTTATTGATTGTTATTGGTAGTTTTGTTGAAGAATGGACCAGATGTATTGGACTATTGGTTATTTATTGATCAGATATATTTGATATTAACCAATATCCCAATATGAAAGGGTTCAAGGTTTTATCAAAGGGGCAGTGATTCAGGAGAGGACCCAAGGATGGGTTTACCCACAGGGGGCCCCGTAGAGGAAAAAGGTTGGTGGTTGCTTTTGTTGTGCTCTCTTTCTTTGTAAGGGTTATTTATTGACTGAAGGGTGGTGCTTCTTTAATTTGGTGCTGAATATTTATGTCACAGAAGAACCCTTATTCGAGCACCTGTTGGGTGGTTCAATTGGCTAAAGATGGGTAATAACTTGGTTTCTGATTTCTTGTTTCCTTTGTAACTGGTTCACTGATAATATTTATCTGAGTAGGTACCACAGATGGATGGGCCAAGAGGGCCTGATAGGTGGAGGTGAGCTGGGGTGGGTGATGGATGATGTGCCAGATGGCATGAGATGGGATGAGTGATACAACTTGGATAGGGCAGAGAGGCCCTCCTTAAATAGACAAATCCTTCCCCCAGGGGTGCTGAAGGCTGCCCCTGAGGGTTCCCCCTGTTCTGGTGATGAACAGTGAGATACAGTCACATGAGGCATTTCCGCTGCTTGGAAAAAGCTTTTACAGTTACATGAGGCATTTCTGCTGGTTGGGAAAAGCTTGTACAGTTTCATGAGGCATTTCTGCTGGTTGGGAAAAGCTTGTACAGGGGTTTCATGCATGCACAGCCCTGCATAAACTGCTGTGAAGTGCAGATACAATAAATTCCTGTGCAGTACTGGTGGTTTGTTTGGTGCTACTTGCTTCTACCTTCATATATTTCTTGTGCATTACTGGTGGTCTGTTTGTTGCTGCATGGTCTTGGCTGCCTGCATATATTGCTGGGTAGCCCTGTGGTACTTGTACTGGTGAGTTGTTTGGTATCACATGCTTCTGAATACATAATTTTCTGTGTGGTGCTGAGGGTTGTTGGTACTGGTAGTTTATTTGGTATCACATGCTACTGGCTGCATAAATTGCTGTGTGGTGCTGGGGGTTGTTGTTACTGGTAGTTTTTGACTGCTTGCATATATTGCTGGGTAGCCCTGTGGTACTTGTACTGGTGGGTTGTTTAGTATCACATGCCTCTGCCTACATAGATTTCTGTGAGGTGCTGAGTTTGTTTGGTACTGCATAGTTCTGGCTGAGACTGGATTCACTTCATCCTGCCTATACTGTCCTGTATACTTCTGCATAGTCTTGTGTATGTGTATTTGCTTGTTTTTTTGGATCTGGTTGAGACTGGTTTCACTTCCTCCTTCCTATACTGTCCTGTATAATTCTGCATAGTCTAGTGTATGTGTGTTTGCTTGTTTGTTTGGATCTGGTTGAGACTGGTTTCACTTCCTCCTGCCTATACTGTCCTGTATACTTCTGCATAGTCTTGTGTATGTGTATTTGAATGCATCCTGGGTGAGGTGACAGGAGCTGAACTAGTTTCACTACCTCCTGTATCTGTATTGCTGTATTCTGGCTGAGGTGACAGGGTTGGTGTATGGTTCTGGTGTTGAGGGTAAGCTGTTACTGGTATGTACTTGAGGGTTTGCAATTTATGTCTTTATTCCTTCCACAGAGCTGTGACACCTGGTTGGGTATGAGTTTGCCACAATTGAAGGGTTCTTGGGCTGTATCTTCTAATCCATGAGGGATAGGGTGGTACTTTGGCTGAGTGACTATAGGTTATTTTAAATTTATAATCCATTTCTGAGGTTTATTTGAGGGTTTGAGCTTTTGTTATAGTACAAAAGTGAGTCTGATGGCTATAGGACAGGTTTGGTCTACCACACCGTTCAGGAAAGCCATCTTGAAGTCCAACTGGCGACCAACCCACCCCTTGTGACCCAGGAGAACAAGTAGTAGACAAAGCATTTTGAGCCAGAGAGTGGGGGTGAATACTTCAGAGAAATCCAGACCCTAAACCTGGGAAAATCCCATGGCAACAAGCCTGGCCTTCAGCTTAATGACGGAGCCGTTGGGACGTCTCTTTACCTTGAAAACCCACTTGAAGCAAATTATCTTGCGCCTTTTGGGGGGCGGCAAAAGGGTCCACGTCTTCATTCCCTGGAGAGACAAAATCTCTTCCTGCGCCAAGGCAATCCAGCAACAATGGTGGGAAGAGTGTAATAGCTGCTTCCAAGTCTTGGGGGCAGTCAAATTGTCCTTAACTGAAGCGTGCCAGGAAAAACTGCCAAAATGGAACGGGGGTGAGATGTGCAAGAGGATCAAAGCGGGGAGGGGGGGCGCAGAGGAGCGCAAACAGGAGGTTGAGAGGGGGGAGGGTTGGATAGGTTGAGGACGTGGGAGGAAGAGGAGTGTTGGGGGAAGGCGGGCAGGAAGAGGGGGGTGTGAGATTGAAAGGAGGGAGAAAATTGGAGTCATTGGATGGTGCAGGGCTGCAGGACCGGAAAGGCTGAGCATCTGGAGGTGAAGGCCAGGGAACCCAGGACAGCAAGGACGAGGTATTGGATGGGGGAAAGGAACTAAAGTGAGTGGGAGCAGCAGAACAGCACAGAGGGGGGGCAAGGGAGAGATGAGTGTGGGTTGGAGAGTGAGGTGGGACCAGGCTTAGTTGGGTTTGACGGAAGATCAAGCCATGGTAGCTCTACAGGAACGGGAGTGTGGTTGTCTTTGGGAATGAGTGAGCAACTGTAAGGGAATGAGGAGTTGTTGAAGAGGCAGTCACGAGACTTGATGGTTTTTTTGGCGGTTAAATCATACAGGCGGAAACCAGAATGACCAAGGAGATAGGATAAGAGAATTGCGGGATGTCCTTTTTTATCTAGTTTATTCCTGTTGGCTTGGGGAATTTTGTACCACACTACGCAACCAAACGGGTGAAGGTGCCTTGGATCAATGTCAGTTGACTGGAGAATGGAGTTTAGTGATAAAAAGCCTTGAGGAGTTTTTCAGGGATAGGAGTTGAAGTAGAATAGGCAGTGGTTCAGAGCATCTGACCAGAAGGATTTTGGTAAATTCAAAAAGATGAGAGAGCATCTGATCATATTGAAGATGGTCCGATTTGATTGTTTGGAAACCCCGTTTAGTTGTGGTGTGTGAGGAGGCCCCGGTTTGTGAGATATTCCTTTCAGATTTAGGTAGTCTTTCATGGGCTGGTTCAGATACTTGCCTTTGTTTTCCCATTTTAAGGAGTTAACCTTTAAGTTGTATTTATTTTCGAAAAATGAGATGAAATTTTGAGTGGTCTTCAGAACATCGGATTTGAGACAAATTGGATAGGCAAAGAGAGCTTTTGAGCAGTTGTCAATAAAGGTGACAAAATACTTATATCCTTCTCTAGAGATGGTTTTAAAACTGCATACGTCCGTGTGAACAAGTTCACCAGGTTTAGTTGATCAATAACTTAATTGGGTGTGAAAGGGCTTTCTCGTCATTTTCAATTGTATGCAAGTAGTACATTGCTGAACCTCTTTTTCAATCTTTGGGTGTGCCGCTATACCGTGGGATTTGAGGTATTTCTGGAGTGATTTCAAGTTTAAATGAGACAACCTACAGTGATAACCAAAAAGACTATTGTCAGAGGTTTGAATGATCCTTGATTGATTTGATTCTTTATTGCTTACGTTATCTTGTGAGAGATAGTACAGATTGTCTTTTCTATATCCAGTTTGCAATGGTTGTTGATTTATGTTCAATATTGATTTGTCAATTATTTTACAGCTGTCCTTTTGGAAAACTACAGTCATACCAGAATCGCAGATGTTGGAGATGGAGAGCAGTGGATTGTGAAGATTTGGAGCTACAAGAGACTTGAGACAACCAAAAGGAAATGGAATTATTCCCTTTTCAATTGATCTGATTTTTGATGCATCGGCGAGACAAATGAAAGTATTGTTGGGGCTTTTGTAATTGACTTGATCACCATATGGTGTCATTGAAATTGAGCATCCGGAGTCAAGATTCAAATCTCTTTGATGATCAGGGTTGATGTTTGTGGAGTTGCTCACTGCCACTGATCCTGAGTGGACAATGATTTGCCAGTTGGAAAAATAATCCAACTCTGAATCAATGTTGTTTGTATCAACCTTACTAAGATTTGCGTCAGCGGTTTTTGAATTGTTTACTCCAGGTCTGTTTTTGGTCTTGATTTTTGTCTTCTTCAGTTGACTCAGGGCTTTCCTCACTTCTGTGAATTGGGAGAAGGAATTTCCTTCAAAATTGCAGTGCGTGCAGAAATAGGTCTTTGGTGGTCTGTGTTCAGTGGTTTGATTGTAGGAGGTACCGGCCTTTGATTGCTGCAATCTTGCTGAGTTCACCAGAGCATCTTCATCTTGAGTTTGGCAACAGAGGTTTTCTTGCTTCAGAGCTGCTATAAGTCTGGCAGAAGGAACTGATTACTTGTTCATCATAATGGAGACATGGCTTAACAAGTCGTTGGGTAAGGAGAGAAGAATGGCATTTCATAGAAGATTGTTGGCGGTGAGAGGATTATTGGTGGTGATCAGTGAGGACAGCTTTTCTCTGTATGAGACGATTTGGGACAGATGCCTGGTCATTTCTTTGTTTTTTAGTCTGGTGAGAAGTAGTTTTTGCAACCAGTAAATCCTTCCACCCAACAAGTTATCCTGATGGGAATCTCTTAGGGTGTTCCACATGCCTACAGCACTTTCTTTGTGTCTGCATATGAACTGAAAATTCGATGAGGTGATCAATCTGGAGATAACTGAGAAGACCACAAGGTTATTGCGTGACCATGATTCTTGATTTGGTTTTTGTTGAGCCTCGCTTATTAGATATCCAACACCTGATGCTCGGAAGTGTATTTGAAGTATCATGGCCCAATCAGGATAGTTTGATCCGGATCCTGGGGCACTGAGAGGAATGATCAAAGGGGTTTTAAGAACTTGGTGAGACGTTTTTAGTTCTTCCATGATAGATTTGTTAACATTGCTAGGTGTGACGGATCCTGCAAGTTGAGTGGGTGCGCTTATTTAATTGCTAACAACCCTGGGCTCATAACCTGTTGGGATCTGAGGATACGCAGATTGAGAGTCAGAATGAAGGATAGTAGATTTTATATGAGAGACAGAGGAATTGGGAAAGACAAAGAGGAAACAGGTGATAATGATGAGAGAAGCAGAAAAGTCATAGAGATATTTTACTCACATGAGGATACGCAGATTGAGAGTCAGAATGAAGGATGAGGAAAGAATCCTTCAAACTGACTCAACTATCTGTCCTCAGGTAGTGACAACGTGATTGAGACAAGTGACATGTAAGTGTGCGCGCCTGTGATTGGTGAGAGGAAGATTGTTGGGCAGGCGCACTTGACAGGTAAAAGTGAGGGAGACCAGATAGGACGTAAGGAGAAAAAATAAAGGAAAAATGATGAGAAATGAGGAGGAAAGATGGAACATGACCAGATGAAAGAGGAATACAGGAGAGATAAAATAAAGATGATCCAGTATTCCAACAGACCAAACCGTCCCAATCTTCTGATACTTCTAGCAAGGGGGAGTCCAAAACATCTTATGAGGATTTGATTGGTTTTCCAAATATGACGGCGACCCAAACATTCACTCTCAATCAAAGCGCATTAACACCCAAGGAGTTGAAACAGGGGGCCCCCAACAAAACACAAACTCGGCAGGAATAAAGCTCCCAAATCCAATCTATCAGCATTTTCAGAGCGGCGCCTACATCTCAAGCCATGCAAAATCCCCCAGCTGTTGTTAATGATTTGGAAAATCGACCAAGCAAAGAAAAGTTGTTGCAATCTTCCAAGCTTTCCAGTTTCAAGGTGCCAGAGAAATCTGGCCAAGGCTCTGTAGATGCCCCTGAGGTGCCCCTCACAAACAAGTTCACTGCCCCAAACTGTGACCTTTTACTGTCTTGACCCAAGCATGGTTTACCTACTGCAAAGATTGTACAGCAAAAATTCCCATAAGAAACATGCCCTCCAATTGGATCTGGGTCAAGTAGTAAAACTTTCCATATTACAACGCCTTCATCTTCTGTATCAACTGTTACAATGGGCGTTTCCAAAGACAGAGTTGATGGTGCAATTTTATTAGAATGCTTTGATGGCTCTAGCAAAGACAAATCTCTCCAACGTTTGGCTGACCATGACATAACCTGCCTTCCTCCTGACCAGACAAATACAAACCAATCACCAGGGGGCTCACATCTTATTAAAAACATCTTGCAAAGCTAGAAACCCAGTAGTTCATCTCACATCTCTTCTTTTACCTGTTTCCCAATGGTCATTAGCCTAACCCCCCCCCTTCCCCCTCCATTCTTCCTTTGACCCAGTGCCGCTACCAAGCTCCAAAAGATTGGAGGTCATCTTCCAGTTTGGTGGTTATTTATAGACACGGAGGCAAGTAGGCTCAGCACTGGAAATTTGACTGGGAGCATCTCAGCAGTGGTTGGAAGTCTGCAGCAAAATAGGCTCAGAGAAGCGCGTTAATAGACTTTCTATTCTGGAGTGCATTAGCTAAGGGTTGGTGCGGCGCGCGCTTTTTGCAGGCACAATGACAAGAATGCGCTGGAGTTTTTTCCTTTTTCGGACATTGCGTGGTCAAACATAACTTTCCCTCTGCGGCTGTGGGTTTACTAATGTGTAAGAAAGTGATCAAAGCTAAGTAGTATGGATTAGGCCAATTATGGGATATGCACTGAGATTGCAGAACACTATGGGGTAATGAACGCCAACATTGAGGAGGCGGCATGCGGGTTTTTGGGGATTTGTAGTCATGCCGCATGCAGGATTGGGAGTGATCCACTAGGGAAGATCAACAAGGATCTGTTGTTAGTTATGAATTGGCGCGACTCAACTGTTAGGGGGAATCAGCAACAGGATCATTGAATCTACTGCAAATAATGGGATTGGTTAAGGATCAGACTATTAGTAAGGAGGATCAGTGCAAAGGCATGGAGGAGGTGGGAAAAAGAGTGTTTCTTTAACAGTTTACATTCCTTTTTCAGAGTAGCTAAGGAGGTCAGTGTGGAATTCACAGAGACGATAGGGGTCTTTCATTTGTTGTTTGCATTCTTTTGTTATTTTTTGTATATATAAGGAAGCTTTTCTATCATTGGAGATGAGGAGGGGGAGATAGAAAAGAGGGGATTATTGAGTCATCATAGCTTTATTGCAGTATTGCAGTATATTTTTAAAGCAAGTTATAGTTAGATTCTTTTTCTTCTGTTAATTTGGAGTTTAATTTCCAGCAAGAGTTCTCGGAGTTCATATTTAGGGAAATAGTTCAAGTGCGGAGCTTGTTGGGGAGTCCATCTTGTTTATTTACTATTATTTCATTGCAAGTTAGCTTTAGTGGTTTCCAGCTCAGGTGTGGAAGCCAAGTTTGATTAGAAATTGCAGAGGTACAGGAGTGTGACTCAAGGGCTAGTGGGATTTCCAGAACTTGGAGCAAGATTGTTGCAGAGAATTTAAAAAACAAAAAATCTCTTTCCACACCTGTCCCCTTCACAAAGGCAATCAGTTCCTTCCTGAAGGCAGTTGGAAGTCACTCCTCTACAACACCCGCAAACAGACTTGAGCCATGGCACATCATCACACTTCCTTTGTTCACTCCATCACCCATTCCATTATTCATAACCTCAATCATGTCAAGGTTGACATTAAGAACGTCAGCCCCCCTCCCCCTTCTATAAATTGTTTCTTCTAATCATTCCCTGCACTCAATTTGAACCAACTGATTCCCTCCTATCCCCCGCCCTAGTTCCTCACTGACTTGGAGGGTGAACCAAGTAGCTCGGCCAATCAGGTTGGAAAACATTGCAATGAATCAACCTGTCTGATCTCCCATCTTGCGCAGGGAATTGCCCACTCCAAGAGTAATCCTCACACCTTGACCGCCAAGGATGATCCTTTACTTGTACACTGTCAATTCAAAGTTTAGTTGAAGGATCAGCTGAACTTTGCGAACTCTTTGAGGTGGATCATGATTGGTTAGTCACCTCAAACAATTTTTTGTTACACTCAAAAGAATGCATCAGCTACCCGGATCACTCAAATTTTTTCTCATCACATACCTCCCTTTTACAGAGTACCAGAAGAAAGCATTCAATGTTGAGAAGAAAATCAATATCAAAATTCAAACTGCCTTCAAGGAATTTGAAAGTCCATGGATCAAGGCCAAAGAGGTAACCAATAAGGAGGGGGAAAAATTCACAATCTTATTACACAACTCAAGCCCAACCTGAAATGGAATGAATTTTCTCAGAGAATTGGGAATCTCATCCCTGAAGACATTTCAATGCATGACCCAACTAAGATTTCATTTCCTGGCCAAAATGATGAGACTACAAAGCCCCAAGGTACACTTGTTGGGACAGGTACATTGGCCCATCTGGAAATGGCACACTTTGCTTAGTGGTGAAAGAATCACTCATTGATGTTGAGGCATGGGTTCAAATCCCATAGTGTGTACAATTTTGGATTTTAGATCTGCCACTACCCTCAAAATTTTATACAATAAATTTAATTCATTGTTGATTCTCATTCCAATCAAAGTATATGGTTAAGAGGGAACAACATGGGAAGAGATGATTTGAAAAACATACTGAGACATGGAATTTAAAATCAATCTCCAATCAATTATTCAATCATGAATTGATTGAGCAATTGATTGGCAATTGATTTCTTGATTCATTTCCAATCAATCAAACAATCTCAAAATATTATACAAAAAATTTAATTCCTTGTTCATCCTCACGCCAATCAAAGTATAGGGTTGGGAGGGAACAAGATGGAAGGAGATGATTTGAAAAACATATAGAGACTTTGAATTGCTAATACATTGCCAATTGATATCTCAATAAATCTCTGATCAATCTCTCAATCAATCATGAATCAATTGAGCAATTGATTGGAAATTGATTTCTGGATCAATAATCATTAACCCTAGAGGATGGAGGTTGGCAAAATTGTGTTTCATTCTCAGATACAAAGAAAGCATTTTAGTTGGATGAAATTTTGAGCCATTTTACCAGGATGATGTGATCAGCTCTCTTGAGATGACTTGAGCCTTTGGAAGCTGATGGGGGAGGATTGTTGGATGTTGAGTTCCTGGGGGATATTTGCTTTAGTTGAGTTGACTTGCAGGGGGGAGTGTTGCTGAGGGGCCATTTAAAAAGAGTAAGTGGGATGAAGTGATGAAGCAATAAAGCAATGACAGTTAGGATGTGATGAAAGGGGGAAGAAGTGATGAATCAATGAAGCAATTAGAGGATGGATTTAATGAAAGAAATAAAATGATGACAGTGATAAAGCAAGGTGAGAGTGATGAAGTGATGAAGCCCAGGAAGCAATGAGAGTGATGAATTGATGAGGATAGCAATGAAGAAATGAGATTGATGAGGTGATGAGGATAGCAATGAAGCAATGAGTTTGATGAAGTGTTCCAATAAGGTTGGAGGATGAAACCAGGAGTGATGATGTGCAATGACGCGTGGTTGAGCTTTTGAAGTCCTTTATATACTTTAGTTGAAAAAACCCATTTATTTTCAGGTAACTTTGACACTTCTGATGTGAAATAGGTGATTTTTTTTGATTTTTAATGGCTGGTTTGAAATGGAAGATTTGGGTTGAAACCCGTCATTAAAAAATGGCGGTTTGACTTAACTTTGATACGCCCTATTGATGTAATTCACTTCCTGAAATCAAAAAATTAATTAGCCACAGTTCGCCTCTCATAAAGGAATCAACACTCACCACTGATTAGCTTCTTTTTAAATCCTCCATTTCTTGTTCTTCATCCTTCAAAAAGGAATCTCATTCAAACAGAAGGAAACCTGATGAACTCTCAGTCTTATCAACTTAATTATGAAATTCAGATGAAGAGGCATCCTTGCACTAAAAAAATAATTTTCCCATAAATTCATTAAAACCAAAAAATGAACCTTTCACAAAAGAAAAGACTTAAAATCCTTTGTCTTTTCTTCTTTGGGTCCCTTCTAAGTCTATTTTCCAAATTAAGTTCCTTTTGAAAATTTTAAAATCAAGGAGTATCTCTCTGGGTATCTGTAAATTTTGGAAGGCCTCTGCTTGATTGCAAGACTTCATATTCAAGTCTTGGAATTGGTCAAAATTTTGAGGTCTCCCAAATCAAGTAATTAAACAGTCCCCAATAATTGTTTTCAGAATTCTCCAAGATAATTGCATTGAGCCTCTCATATACCTGAGAATTGTTGAGAATTTCATCAAAATCAACATTTAAAAATTAAAAAGGATCAAATATTAGTCAAGTAGGAATCATCATTCAAAAAGCATTAATCACAAATTGATTTGATAAATCCAACTATCCAACTTAAACCAACTTACAGAACTAGAACTGCAAGGTTCATAATCCAAACTCCACTGAAAATGAACATTCTAAGGCACAACAAATACTCTTGACACTAGGAGGTCTTCTATCAGGTGGGAACAGGGAAAACCCATAGTCTTGGAGTATGACTTGGTGCACACTGCCCCATCATGTTTCTTCTTCAATTTCTTGAATGTTTCCACAGCAAGTTTGATTGCCTTTAAAGACAACTTGTATTCCAATGGTAACAGTTAAATAGTAATAACTACTCCTATCTTTATTCAAGAGTTTTAAAGGGAAGCCTGAAACAATTTAACTTGATTGGAAACTGTTCCCTCTAGTTTTTTTCCAAACATCCAACTTTTTTCCCAGAGAATTTTCAAGGAATTCTTTGAGACTAGAATGGGCCCCTTCAATCCAAGATATTTTTTTATTTCCAAAGCAATATTTTTCAATAGTCCAAGCTGTTACAAAAGTATCTATGATATGGAAGATTTTATGATCCATATACTCCAGCACATCCTCATGGTCTACCAAGAAACAATTTATACAAGCCATAATGTAAGCAACCCAAAACTAGGGAGATTAACAGTGGAGGCAGTTATTCTCAACTTAGTCTAAGTTCTCAATCATTTACCTCTGCCTCTTCCTTGGTTTTTGAGGCCCCATCTTAGGCCCACAGAGACATAAAGCTTTGCCATACTTCAACATTTTTATTAAAGCAAATTTAACAGTTTGTTTGTATGTTTCCAGACAATTGCCATTGAAAAAACTGTCTTTTAGACTCAGGGAAACTTTCTTCTATAGCACAAATCAAAGACTTTTCATGTTCTTTCACAAGGAATTTGGGAAGTCTCTCAGGATCATAATACAGCTCCTTTAGTGAATTTACCAACCAACTGTAGAACCCAAACGTTTGCATTTACAGACCAACTGTAGAACCCAAATGTTTATCTTGTTATAAAAACAAGAGCTTTTGTGAAAGTTTTTTTTTTGGCTGTAATTCCTAAAACATGCAATGGGGGGATATTGTACTTATTTTTTTTATAATTACAATCCAACATAGAAATATGATGGAATTTTTTGCAAAGCTTTAGTGAATTGGGGTGAGCTCCAATATAGAAATATGATGCAATTGTTTGAAAAGATTTATTGAATTGGGGTGAGACAAGAATAGTGCCTCCAAGTGACCCTCTCCACTAAATTTTGCTTGATAAAACCAAACTTAATCACAAAGTTTTTCAAAGAGGACCTCCATAAAAAGTTTTCCCTTAAGTTCTGCAAGTGCTGCCTTTTGCTTAGTGTTATAGATTGTTTGTTCATAAAGACATTTGGTGCCATCACTCTTGCTCAATTTTCTTTTCAGTTGAATATTATTGAGCCCATCTTTCATTCCTTCTCTTAAATTCTCTGAGGTCACCCCAGAGATTCACCTCAGGTGAGGATGCACTGAGGGGTGTGGAGATGTTTGATGGTTATATTGATAATTTCTGTAGGAGACTTGCCTCAACAGTTTTTCCTTTTTGTGACTTGCACTGATTAAAAACTTGCACCCAACCTTCCTTGTGTGATTTTGCCTTGACCATTTTGTGAGAAATTACCCAGAGTACAAACTATGTCTATCACAGGCTAAATCCACATATTTATTGCAATTTGGGTTGAAAACTGTTAAAGCTTAACCATGCTTCATTGCTCATGTTTGAAAATAGTTTTGTGCCTCTTACCCAGTAAAATAAGATCTCACAGGAGGTGGGTCAAGTGGATCTGTCATAGTTAAATAGTCATAGTTACAAGCCCCCAATCAGTTTCCATCACATTATATCTGGAAAAGGCCAGATTAACATAAACGTTTTCTCACCATCAGAGGTCATATCTATTCGTAAAACAATTTTTTCCTCAATTGTAACCCTAGATGAGGATGCAATTGGGGCTTCCAATGTTTCATTACCAGAAGCCTTTTTTACGCAGCTTTGTTCATGGCACTATCAATTTAGTCCTTCAATGCAGCCATGGTAAAAAAATGAGGGCTTGCCACTGTTCCCATAATGAAAAAAAATGCAATGGTATTTCAGTATTCAATTCAACATTCAATTGAAAAACTACCAAATTCACTCACTTTTGAATTGAGAAAGATCAACTTTTTTTGGATGTTTGTTTGCATTTTCACTTTACTTTCACCTTTTTTTCAATGATTTGGTTTGCAGTTTCACATTATTTAATTTTGGATTCACTATAGTTTCACTTTGGAATTGCTAGATGTGGTATGAAAGTCCCACATAGTATGTTTTGGCTCCAAATTTGGGTTGATGCAACCCAAATTTGGTGCAGGGGGTCCCAAAAAATTCTGGCACAACCCCAGTGGTTATATTCTCCCAAACATGCATTAAAAGTTCTATTTCTGGGGGTAAAAAACCAAAAAGAGCCATTTATGGGGGGTATACGGCCCCCTGGGGCTCACGTGTTTTTAAAACAACATGTTTTTTGCATTAAGACGCGTGTATGGGCCCCCAGGGGCACTTTGGATGTGTGTATGGGCACCCACATGTATATGGGGACGTGTGGGGCCCTACACAACTCCCACACAACTGGGAGTTGTGAATTTATCATCACCCTTATACATATATAGAGAGAGAGGGATAGAATTAATCAGCTTTATCACAGGTGCTATCATTTAACTGAAGGATATGGCTTTTCTGCGCGTGCTCCCTCCCACATGGGAAAAACATTTATTTCACGGATTTTTCAAGAATTTATTTTTTCTCCACACCAACCCACATCAAACCACACCAAACCACAACAGATCATACCAAACCACACCAGACCACACCAGACCACACCAGACCACACCAGACCACACCAGACCACACCAGACCACACCAGACCACACCAGACCACACCAGACCACACCAAGCCACACAAAAACACACCAAACCACACCAAAATGCACCAAAAAACACCAGACCATATCAAAAAAAACCAGACCACAACAAAACACAACACAACACACAAACCAAAGACCAAAAAGTCAACAAACCTATCTTGTTGGACAATCTCCCATGGAAGTGTTCATACTTGAACTTCAAAATACTTCTATTTTATATAAAATTAACAATATGGATGGTCACATAAACTCTTTGTTTATTTTACACCGTTATTCCATCAAACCTCTAAAAGCTTTCACTACTGTTCTCATGATATAATGAACAGATAAAAAAATAAGTCTGAAGTGCCCCTTCTTCATAATGTTGGTGTAAAAAATCTTTCAATAAGTTTTTCATTGGCTTTCTCTTTTGTATCTGAATATAAAATATAGAACTATTAATGAGCCCTCACTCCAGTTCAGGAATTATTCAAACATGAAGAGCCCATTTTTATTCTCACCAAAAAAGAACAAGCTCTAATTAGTTATATTGAAAAAATTTTCCCATCTGGTAATAATCTTTGGTGTCTCTGGAACATTTTTCAAAATATTCAAACACATTGCAGGAAGAAATTAAAATCAAAAGAGGAATGGAAGTTTTTCCAGAACCAATAGCATCATTTGGTCAATTCAGAATCTGAATCAATCTATCATAATAATTTTACAAAGCTTTCTATAATCTGGAATCCCCCTAAATCAGAATACCTGCTTTAAAACTGGATACCCAAAAAAATAGATATTTATGCTTCCTGGACAACAAACACTCCCACCTTGGGAATAGAAGTACCCAAAAAAAGAGCCTACATTAATACATTAAAATTTTCATGATTTCATCTAATTTCTCTTTTTATAATTAATTTCATAAGATTCAAAATTTAATTAATATTCCAATCCATAAGAGAGCTATTGAAGTCTCTCAGAAAGATTTGAAGCATCTCATTGATTTTCACCACTGTGTAAATATTCTTTCTGGAAAATCAGCCACTTTTCCCCCAAAATAATTCATTAAGTTCATCAATTTCCCAAATCTTCTACCTCTTGCATCAACTGTGATCACTTCTCTTATATGGGTATAACATGTATTCACAAATTCAAATCAGCTATCAGCAAAATTGAAATCTTTCAAATTTAGGGTTTTCATTCTCAATTGAATTCTAGACCCTGATTTTAACTAATTGTTTGATTTTATTTATATTAGGTTGTATCAGAGTTAGCAAACCCGCCATTAGAAACCTGCCATTTTTTTTTGACCAAACCCGCCATTTTTAATGGCGGGTTTGTGAAATACACATACCCCCTAACTTGTGTATTTCAAAATGGTAGGATTCATGAATATGGCGGATTTAAAACATCAAAACCGCCATCAAACCCACCATTTATGCATCATAATCCATCCACCATCCATCACATCTAAAAAACTCATCCACAGTGGCAAATCCATACCAATCCCATCTCCATTGCTTCAGGCACATCTCATCTCCGTTGCTTCACATCTCCACCCCTTCACATCACTATTGATTCAAATCTGAATTGCTACACATCTCTATTGATTCAGATCTCTATTGCTTCACATCTTCATCTTCACACAAACCCCATCATCATCTCATCACCCCACATCAAATCACCATCTTTCTCAACATGTTCAACCAAACTTCCTGCCAGCAAGTTGAAAATGCAAAAAAGCTGACTGAAATTTTGTTAGTATTTGACTCCAAGTTTTTTTTTTGCTTTGGTTTTTCAACCCAGAAACCTAGGCTGACTCACTCTGTTTTTTTTTCTTTTTTTTTCTTAGACAAAACTGACCCAAAACCTCACCCCACCACAGCACCCACCTCACCCCACCAAACCACTGGTCCACTCTCCTCCTCACCCACCCCCTCCTCCTCACCCACCACCTCATCCTCACCCATCACCACCACCTCACCCACCACCTTTGGCACCCCTGGTAAGCTCTCCTCATCCTCCTCATCATCCTCCCCATCATCAGAAGCTAACCAAATGTTCCATCCCCCTCCAGGCAACTTCAGGTCCTCAGGTAAGCTTCCCCCCCCCCTCCTCCTCATCCTCCTCTCCCCTCCATCCTAGCTGACTCCTCCCTCTTGCTTGCTCCTTCACCACCCCCTCTCCTTGCTTGCCCGCAGGCCCCACTACCTCCCCCCCTCCTTGCTTTCCGGCCCCACCACCGCCTCCCCTCCTGGCTTTCCGGCCCCACCACTGCCCCCCCCTCCTCGCTTGCTTGCTCCTTCACCACTCCCCCCTCCTTGCTTGCTTGCCGGCCCCACCACCCCTGCCAGCCCCAACTGGGCCCCCGCTCATCGCTTGCCCACCATCCCCACCTCAGCCCCCCCACCTTGCTTGCTGGGCCCACCACCGCCCTGCCCTCCTTGCTTGCCGGGCCCACCTTGCCCCCCCCTCCTTGCTTGCCCGCCGGCGCCACCTCCGCCCCCCCTCTTGATCCATTGGCCTCACCTTGGCCCCCCCGCCTCTTTGCTTGCCCGCCGGCCCCACCTTGCCCCCCCCCCTCCTTGCTTGCCTACCAGTGCCACCTTTGCCCCCCCTGCTTGCTTGCCCGTCAGTGCCACCTTGGCCCCCCCTCCTTGCTTGCCCTCCAGCGCCACCTTGGCCCCCCCCTCCTTGCTTGCCCAAGGGCGCCACCTTGGCCCCCCCTCTTGATTGCGGTGGCTGCCCCCCCCCTTTGGATGCCCACACCTGCCTGCCCGGCTGACCAACCTCCACCCCCTCCCTGGTTCCCAGGCCCTGCGTACCTGGTCCCAGGCCCTGCGTACCTGGCCCCAGGCCCAACCCAAACCCAACCAAAAGGCCTGGCCCGATTCCCTCACACCCCAGTAAGTTTCTTTTTCTCTTTTTTTTTGGGTGCTGATGTAATTTTTTTTTTTTTTTTTTTTGGTACAGTTTTTTTTTTTTTGTTTTTTTGGTTATCATGTTTCTGGTGAACTTGAGATCAATTCCAGGTTTGGTTTCATTTTTTTGATCCAATCTTGTTTCAGGGATGATGTCCATTTGACTGAATGTTTTTTTGGTTGTTTTCTTTTCAATCCCTCAACTGCTATTGGTGAATGTCCAATTCTTCTCCCACACCCCTCAAAATGTTACACAAAAAATCAAATCCCTTCTTGTTCCTCACCCAAATCTAAGTATAGGATTTGGAGGAAACAAGATGGAAGGAGATGGATTAAAAAGCACACAGAGAGGTGGGAAGATTAGCGCTGCTTGTCAAAAGAGGCTTCAATCCCCCTCAAAATGTTACAAAAACAATCAAATCCCGTCTGTTTCCTCACCCCAATCTAAGTATAGGATTGGGAGGGAACACAATGGAAGGAGATGGCTTGAAAAACACACAAAGAGGTGGGAAGAGTAGGGCTGCTTGCCAAAAGAGGCTTCAATCTTTGGATTCAGAGATGTCTTTGGAAGTTTCTGAGGAAGGTATTAATGAAACGGTTGTCTGATCTTGTTGAAAACCAAGTCCTTTGAATCTGTACACTTACACTGTTTCCAAAAAGAAAATGAATAGACAAAACCCACCCAGGAAGAGTTTGAACAAGCCAAACAAACAATCAAAGCCTTCCATTTCTTCCACCATTGGAAAGTAATTCCTTCTGTGGAGACTGCCACTCATAAAAAAATGGAAATGTCAATGAAAATCAACAAAAAGACTAGAAACACTTGCAGGGACTTGGGGAGTGGGAAAATATACTCCAGGAAAAAAAATATTTTTTATTGGTTGGGTTAAAAATGGTCTTAAGCATTGTTGTAATCAAAAATGTGTTTTTTTTTCTTTTTAAGTTTTTCATCAATGCAAATATATTTACCAGCCCAGCATTTGAGTAATCTGCTTTAATTAAGCTACTGTTCTGCAGCTACCAATGTATGCTGCAGCCATTGACCACTTATACTTCTTTTCTGTTGCCAGTTGTTCCCTCTCCATTTGCAGTTGTGCTTGCTGTCAATCCTTGTCCTTTTCCTCTTTTTGAAATTCTAGCTCAGCCTTTTTCAACTTCCACTCAGAATCCCATGTTTTCTGATGAGCCAAACTCTCAGATTTCTGCTTTTTAAAATCAATAGCCAGTTGACAATCCCACTTCTCCTTTTCAAACTGAAGTTTTTCTGATTCAATTTGAAATTTGACTTTTTTTCAGAGGGGAATAGGAATGAGCTTGATTTTGAGAGTACAGAGAATCCAATGGGCTTACTTGAATCTTGCTTCTCCATTATCTCCTCAAAGCCCTAAAAATTTGAAGTGTTTCTCCTCTTTTGAATGTTATTGGGGTTGATGTTGATGGAATTTGAGGCCTTTTGCTTTCCCTTTGCAGAGGAGGTTTGTGTGGGAACATCATTGCTCTCATTTGAAGGGAGGTTGGAGGCCCCAGTGGATTGAGTTTTTGGCCATTCAGGAATGGATGAGCCTGTTTATTTTGAATATAAATCAGTAAAAATTAATGACCAAAGATAAAAGAACTTGGTTCCTTACTTGAGCAGATGTTTATGGGAATGGTGATATGGGAATGACATGCTCCTCATCAGCCAAGTTCTCCAGTTCTTCCACGCCAGGAAGAGAGCAATCCAAACAATGAGGGGAGGGTTTCAAGGTTGGGTTTGACTCCTCAATCAATGCAGAAGTAGACATGATTGGAGCTGATTGCGTTTTAATATCCTCCTTGGAATTGGATGGGGGCCACTCATAGGTTTCTTCCGGATCACAATTGCTAGGCTGAGCATCCCCAGCCAAGTACTCAGCATCAAGTGAATTGTATTTTTGGGAATCAACAGAAGCTAGGGGGGTTATGTTGGCCTTGTTTCCAAAGATTTCATCCATTTGAATATAAAAAGGACAAATGAATTACAACTTATCAACAACCAAGTTGATTCCTTTGGCTTTGTCAGAGTTGGTGATAACAAAGCCGGTGGAGATTGGGATGGAGTGGGCCTTTTTGTACTTAAATCAATAATTCTTGAATCTCTCCCTCATCTGTTTTGATGACAGATCCAGCCAACCTTTTTTTTTATTCTTGATTTCACTGGCCATCAGGAGATTTCTCGAATCTCTCCCTCATCTGTTTGGATGGCAGATCCAGCCTACCTTTTGTTTTATTCTTGAGTTCATTGGCAATCCGGAGATAACCATTGACCTTAGAGAATGGAGGTTGTCCAACACTTGTTTCATTTTCCAATCCAAAGCAAGCATTGTAGTTGGACAGAATTTTGAGCCAGTTTACCAGGATGATGCAATCAGCTCTCTTGAGCTGACTTGAGACTTTGGAAGCTGATGGGGGAGGATTTTTAAATGTTGAGTTCCTGGGGGATGTTTTCTATGAGTGGTGAGAGTGATGATTTGATGAGAGGATGAGAGTGATGGAGCAAAGAGAATAGGAAGAGATGAGAGTGATGAAGTGAGCAGAGGGATAAAGCAATGAGAGTTATGATGTGATGAAAGCAATAAAGTGATCAGAGTTATGAAGTGATGAGGATAGTTATCCAATGAGAGTTAGCTGGATGTGCTGAAAGCAATAAACAGATGAGACCAATGAAGTGATAAGGATAGTGATCCAATGAGAGTTAGCTGGATGTGATGAAAGGAATAAACAGTTAAGAGTGATGAACTAATCAGGATAGTGATCCAATGATAGTTAGCTGGATGTGATGAAAGAAATGAATTGATGAGAGTGATGAAGTGATGAGGATATTGATGAAGAGATGAAGAGCAATGAATCAAATTTTTTTCCTATGAGGTTAAAGTTAGAGGGAGGTGGGAAGCCAGGGGTGGATGACGTGGACAGGTAGTGGAAGCCTTTGAATACTTTACTTGAAAAATCCCACTCATTTTGAGGTAACTCTGACACGTCTGATGTGAAATAAGTGGGTTTTTTTATATTTAATGGCGGGTTTGAAATGGCAGATTTGGTTTTAAAGCCGCCATTAAAAAATGGTAGGTTTACTTAACTCTGATACGCCCTATTCAACCCTAAATAAACAAAATTGTAATTGATTTATATTTTGCTTTCTCCAGTTAAATTTTTACTCTCATTCAACCAAAGAATAAACAAAGCTTGGAGTTCCATTCAAAAGCACTAATTAAAATCTATTTCATACTGAATTATTTGAATAATTCCATAAGTTTCCACCTGGAGAAGAAAAATATTTTATGAGAGAAACATACAAGATTTATAGTGGGAAATATCAACTTGTTCTGATTCAAGAGTCAAGTTCTACACATGTATCTAAAGAATAAGGAATACCCAAAGAAGCAGGAAATATTCTCAAGAAAATCTATCAGTCCCAAAGTAAAAGAGATAAATAAGTTTTTAAATATTTAGAAAACCCCAAGAGCAGAGGAAGGCCAAAGAATATATTGACAGAAAATTAAAGATTCATTAACCATTTTTTGGAGAAAAAGTTTCATAATTAATATTTTTTTTATGTATTCATTTAGGTTTAAAAGAATTAAAGGGAAAAGAAGGAAAATGGAAAGGGAAAAAAGAAGGAGGAATTGGAGAAAAAGGTGATTTATATATATAAATATTTTTTATAAATATGGAAACAAAATTTCATAGTTCCTTTTCATTTTCTTTGATAAGTTTAAGAAATTGAGAGAATTGCAGACTAAAAATAACCTGAATTTGGAAACAAGACAAAGAACAATATGATGGATACTCAGCAAGAGAAAGCTGGGATAAACACCCAAAAAGAACCAGATAGCATGAGACACAACCAGGAACTATGAGAAGGAAAAGATAGACTTTGTAGGGCACTGATCGTAGTCAATTGGCTTGAGAGGTGGAGGTGATTGTCTCCTTGAAGATGAGGGGTTGATTGAATAGCTTGATGGGAGGAGGTGATTGGCTCCTTGAGGATGCGCGGTTGGTCAAGTAGCTTGGTGAATGGTTTGATTGAGTAGCTTCATGAATGGAGGTGATTGGCTCCCTGAGGGTTGGCCAATGATAGATGATTTCTGTTGAGAGGAATAGTCGGAATTGGTCCTTGATTGGAGCACCAGGCAAGTGTGAGAGCGCAAGACGCAAGTGTGAGCATGCAAGTGCTCAATTTTGAGAGGCGGAGCCACGTGACCAGTCAACAAAATATGAATGAGGCAAAGAGACAGAGGAGCATCAAAAAGATAAAGCAACATGAAAGAAAATGAGAAAAAGAAATAGAAGACAGAGCACCAAGTAAATAAATAAGAGTCTGAATGAAATGGAGGTAGAACAGAGACAAGTTGTGAAGAATAATTTGAGCATTAATTCTTTACTTCCAACAGCCTCCCATGCTCAGACTATTCTGAGATATTTAGTGCCTTGAGAGTTTGGCAAAGTGCAATATGGGCCACCGGCTTTTTAAGAAAATCTGCAAGGTTTCTCTTGGAGGATACCTTTTGAAGTTTGATCGCGTTTTTGAGGATTTCACTCCAAACATAGGGGAATTGCAATTCCATGTGTTTGGTGTGAAAGGAGGCGTGGTTTGCTTGGTTGAGAGACAGCTTGATGTATCCCTCATTTTCCTTGTGAACGGTGGCTGGCTTAATTGCTCTGTGTGGCTGGATTTCACATAGGATGGATTTAATCCAACTGATTTCTTTTATTAAATCACCCAGAGCCTTATATTCTGCTTTGGTGGTGGAAAGAGACAATGTGGGTTGCTTTCTGCTTTTCCAGGTTATCAAACTTCCCAACCAGCGGATGGCCATACCAGAGATAGACCGTTTGGTGGTAGGACATGTTGCCCAATTGGCATCAATTTAAGCTTCCAGGTCAGTTGCAGCGCCAGCAGGATTGAAGAAAATTCAATGTTTGGAGCTGTCTTAAAGATATTGCGGGACTTGGAGCGCAGCTTGAAAGTGATTGAGATTGGGTCTTACCAGAAACTGGGCCAGATAGTTGAAGGTAAAGTTTATTTTGGGTCTGGTGCATAGGCTGATGTGATTGAGTTCACCCACAATCTTCCAATGGTTGGCGCCAGATCAAAGGAATTCCTCATGGTCTTCCTTGCTTGATGGGTAGAGCTTCCCTTTGGGCTTGAAGGGGGTGGAGTAAGATTTGTGTGAGGAAAGCAAATATTGAGCGCAGACCTGTTTGATGTAGGAGCTATGGGACAACTTGAAGCCGGAGGACAGATGGCTGACTTTCATTCCAAGAAACAGAGAGGTGGGACCAAGTTCCTTGATTTTGAATTTGGCGCTGAGCTGGGAGATGAAGATCTCCGGTTGATCACTGAAGATATCAATGTCATCAACATTCAAATATAGATAAGTTGCTTGCTTCCAGAACCCTCACTGATCAGCCTTGCTTCTAGTGTATCTGCAATTGATAAGCCAGCTGCTAAGCATATTGTACCATGCAACTGGAGCCTGCTTGAGACTGTATAGAGCTTTCTTCAGCCTGAGATGAAGGGCAGGATTCATGTTGATGTACGGAGGAGGGATGAGATATACTTCTTTGCGCAAGGAAGCATTGAGGAAGGCGGCATTGACATCTACTTGATGGAATTTCAGCTTGAGATGGGCAGCTAGGGAAATCAGCATTTGAAGAGAAGTTTTTTCACTGGTGGGAAAGAAAGTTGAAGTGAATTCAACTCTCTATTTCTGATTGAAACCCTGAACGCATAGTTGGGCTTTGAATTCAACAATTTGGTTTTTTTCATCAAATTTGGTCCCGAATACCCAGACGCATTTTAGAACCATCTTGCCATCAGGGAGAGGAAATTCCTCCCAAAATTCAGAATCAACTAGATTTAGTTCTGCGTGCCTCATAGCCTCAAGAAATTCCTTGAGATTCTTAGATTTCAGCGCCTCTTGAACTTTATTAGGATCAGAGTAGCTGCTTTCAACAATGAGGTAGACTGCAGGAAGGCCAATTTAGAAGTTGTGGTGTCAAGGGTGTAGTATGATTTTTTTGGGAGGGAGAAAATCATGTGCCGGTGGAGTGGGTTGGTTAGGCAGGGCAACGGAGGAAGAGGAAACAGATTTTGCCAAAGTAAAAGGATCAGCAAGAGTGGCAGGTGTAGCGGTGGCAAGAGCAGAGGTAGTTGCAGAGGATGGTAATTACAGAAGGTTGTCACGGCATGGAGCAAAGTGGGGTCAGCGTGAAGTCCACATTGGGAGAGGAAGAGTGGCATGCCCCAGAAGGAGAGGGAAAAGAAGATCAGTCAAAAGTGACTTTGGAAGAGATGAAGATTTTGGAAGAATCTAGATCAAGCAGTCTAAATGACAAGAAGTCATTTATGTACCCAAGCAAAATGGCTCTTTTGCTGGTGGGAAGGAGGTTGAAGATCCAGTTGGCTCTAGGGATGACTGAAAAGGCAGCGCATACAAAGGTTTGTAGGCAATTGTAGTTGAATTTTTGTTTGTGCCAGGTTTTTTATGGAACAGAGTTGTTGCGCAAGCTTGAAGGAAGTACATTCAATGTATGGACTGCGGTGTTGATGGCCTTGTCCCAGAACTTCAGTGGTAGGTGGCTTTGATTCAGAATACATCTAGCTTTCCCCAGGATGAGGCGGTTTGATCTCTTGGCCAGACCGTTTTTTTGAGGAGTGTAGGGAGGTGAGAAATGCTAACTAATCCCCTTCTTGAGGCAATAGGAGTGAAGTATGGATGTGAAAAATTCACCGCAGTTGTCAGAGATCAGAAGTTTGACTGACAGGCTAGTTTGGCTTTCCGCTTGAGCTATGAAGTCCTTGATTTCTGGAGTGGCATTGTTTGTTTTCTTGAGGAGGGCCACAGACCGGAAGCCTGAGAATCAATCCGTGAGCAATAAAAAGTATGAGAACCCGGAGTTGGAGATGACTGAGAAAGGCCCTAAAAGGTCCAAGTGGAGAGCTTCAAGGGGTTTGGAGACCGTCTTGAAATGATGATTGAAGGGACTCAAGACCTGCTTACAAGTTTTGCAGACCTGACACACCAAATTGTGAGAGCAGGAAGAGTTGTGAGAGGGAAGTTTCAATGCCTTAAGAGGTTGAGGGCTGGCATGACCCAGACGGAGGTGCCAAAGTTTTTCTGCAGCCTTGAGGAGAAGCGTGGAGTTTTCAGAGGACAAAAATTTTGTTCCGCAGAGTTTGGTTAGCTTGTTAACGGTAGTAACAATGAAGTTGAAGTTGTCCAACGTTACTTTGAATCCTCAGTAACCCACCTTGGAGAAGTTGGCCTTGGAAGAGTTCAATTGGGTGAGTGAGATCAGACATCAATTGATTCTTTGGATAAGGAACATATCTTGTAGAACAACAGTTGCACCGGAGTGATTGATGAGCTTGGCTGAGCCCAAGTGGGTAGCAGCAAGGGAGTTGTTTAGAGATCCAGTTCCAACTTCAAGATGGACAGGCGTGGAGTTGAACAGGAATTTGGGATTGTTAACAATATGGTGGCTGGCACCAGAGTCAAGAAAAGGAAGGAGAGACCCTTCTTTGCTTGAGGACAGGTAAATTTGAGCATTGAAGTGGAGTTTGGCACTCTTAGAGTTTCCTTGGTTGTTGGAGCTTGATTTTTTGTCAACTGTGTGAATATTTGATGAGGGAGTCCTGTTCCAGTTGGGTCTGAGATGGGGGTGTACAAACCAGCACTTTCTTTCAGGGTGCTTGGCCAGAGGATTGTGGTGTCCTTTTGAGCAAGGTTTCTTGGGTTTTTTATTAGCTGCAGATTTGCGGAGTGAGATGGAGGAAGGAGTCTTTGAGAATAATTTGGAGTCAGGCAGTAAAGAAGTTTCTAGATGCAGGACTTCACAGAGCTTTTTCATGATTCCAGTTGAATTTTGGAGAAGGTCATTGTTGAGAATTAGAGTGCCTAAAATGTGATACAAAGAACTGGGAAGTTTGCCAAGGATTGTGTAACTTAGAATTTCAGGGGGTACTTGAAGTCTACAATGGACAGTTAATTCATGAGCTTCCTGCAGTCCCTGATGTAAATTGTCAGATCACCTTTGAAGAGGTACCAAATGAAGCTCAGCCAAATTAAACCTTGATTGTTTGAGGACTGAGAGCTGCAGCTTTTGAGGATGGCTCTCCAGATGGCATACAGGTCTCCATTTTTTTCTTGGTTGATGATGGCTTCAAAGGCCAATTTGCCAAGGTGTTGGATGATGATATTTGCAGCTTCAAAGACATTCTTCTTGAGAGGACCATTCAACGGAGAATGGGGAGGTTTCACTGTGAGTTCCAGGAGTCCTTTTTGATGGAGGTAGCTCTTGATCCTGAGCCTCCAGGAAAGGAAGTTTGAATTTTTTGGGAGGGGTATGTTGATCTTGGAAGAGTTGAGATCCCCTGAGTTGGACATTGAGCCTATCTGGTTAGGAGAGAGTTTGGTACTGTAGATCTGAGAGAATTGCAGACTAAAAATAACCTGAATTTCAGCAACAAGACAAAGAACAATATGAAGGAGACTAAGCAAGAAAAATCTGGGATAAACACCTAAAAATAACCAGATAGCATGAGACACAAGAAGGAACTATGAGAAGGAAAAGATAGACTTGGTAGGGCACTGATTGTGGTCAATTAGCTTGAGAGTTGGAGGTGATTGTCTCCTTGAAGATGAGGGGTTGATTGAATAGCTTGATGGGAGGAGGTGATTGGCTCCTTGAGGATGGGCGTTTTGTTGATTAGCTTGGTGAATGGGTTGATTGAGTAGCTTGATGAATGGAGGTTATTGGCTCCTTGAGGGTTGGCAAATGATTGATGATTTCTGTTGAGAGGAATAGTCGGAATTGGTCCTTGATTGGAGCACCAGGCAAGTGTGAGCGCGCAAGTCCGCGAGTGTGAGCATGCAAGTGCTCAATTTTGAGAGGCGGAGCCGCGTTACCAGTCAACAAAATATGAACAAGGCAAAGAGAAAGCGGAGCATCAAACAGATAAAGAAACAGGAAATCAAATGAGAAAAAGAAATAGAAGACAGAGCAGCAAGGAAATAAACAAGAGTCTGAAGGAAATGGAGGCAGAAAAGAGACAAGTTGAGCAGAATAATTTGAGCAGAAATTCTTGACTTCCAACAGAAACAATCTGATTTCATTTAAAAAAAAGACCAATGGTCTGGCAATCACAAGAGGGAAAAAGGTTTGAGGAAGATTGATTTGACAGCTGAGAGAAAAAGTAAAATCTCATCCAGGATCCTCTGAATTGAAACAATGGATGGTAGGTTAAATGGGAAAGAGGAATAAGAAAGGAAGTAATGAAAGAAAAGAAAGGTCCAAAATGACAAGAGTGGATTTGGTGAGAAAATGAGGCTGAGCAGGACTGCAAAGGAGAAACTCACTTCTGATCAACTTTGATAGGAACGTTGCTGGTCTTGGTGAGGCTGGAGGCAAAGTTAAGCAAGTTTATGGTTTTTTAATCAAGTTGAATGGGTTGAGGCAACATTAATGGTAGGGAGTTGATGGTTTTAATTTGAGGGTAGGCAAGGTAGCAATGACATGGTTGAGAAAGGGAACGGAGAGATGATGATTGGTAGAAGAAATATATAGAAATGGATTGAAAGAAGGGAAGATAGAAGCCAATTAGTGGATGAGGGAATGATTTGAAGGAAGTGAAGAGGGAAGCAGAGACATAGAATGGAGCAGCAGAAATCAATAGATTGAGGAAAGGGAGGATCTGAGCCAAGATGTGAGGATGCAATGACAGTGGATGAGCTGGATGGGTTCAGATGGGAGCCGGTAATTCAATTTGGGAGATTCTGAACTGGGAGACTGATTTGAGGGACCCAGATTTCAGTTGATCACAAGAGAAATCACAAAATTGTTAACAAGGGATAATTTGATGAGTGAAGGAGAATCTTCAGAGTATGAAGAATTCCCGGTTTTTTATTTTATAGAAATGATCAGATTTTCTATTCTTTTATTTTTCATGAATTTTTTGGTATTATTGTTTAAAATGTTTTATCTTTTCTTGGATGTCTGAAACCATTGTAAATAAGTGGGTTAACTCTCCTAAATATAATTCGTGCCCAAGAATAAAGAGAAAAAATAAACCAAATGAGATGATGAAGCTCCTTGAGTTGCTCCTGGAAAGCATGTAATAGCACAA
Source organism: Puccinia polysora (assembly GCA_025617555.3). Taxonomy (NCBI): domain Eukaryota; kingdom Fungi; phylum Basidiomycota; class Pucciniomycetes; order Pucciniales; family Pucciniaceae; genus Puccinia; species Puccinia polysora. The sequence continues at coordinate 26,602,067 of CM062614.1, read as the reverse complement.
ACAGTGACAGCAGTAAGTGAGAAAGTAAGCACATTTTGTAATTTCTCTTTTTTCATTTTTTCCAATTGTTTTTAATTTTTCCTATAGGTTTTCTTTAAATCATATTTCTGAAATGTTTGACCAAGTTTGAATTGGAAAAGTGGGTGTTATCTTCAAAAAATAATTTATTTTATAAAAAATTCTGATTCTTGCTTTTAGTTCAAATACAAAGACTTTATTTCCCCTGCAACAGCTATTCCAAATGCATCCCATGCTCAAGATTTTATATGGCATGGAAGCTGTAAATTCAGGGAAGAAGCCATTGGTTTGGGGAGGAAATCAGAAGATTGGATTTAAATAAGAAGAATTTTTGAAATTGTTGGATTTAAACTCTATTTTCAAGGAACCAAGATTAATGCATGGAATCTTGTGTGAATATTTGTAAGAGGAAAGAAGGCAACTGAAAAACCTTTCTGGTGAAGTTTCAAAAAAATCAGTGTGAAAAATTTCCATTCAATTTTTTCCTTCTTTCTGAAACACATAAATTTCCAATTTTTTTATTTTCTTCTTAAAACCTTTCACTTATTTTCCTCTTGATTCCACATAAACTCCAAATTGCCAATCTTCTCCTATTTTCTTTGATCTTTTGAAAAAATTCAAGCATATAGTTCAATTCAAGTTTAATTCTGATCATTAGCCAGCTCCAAAATTAGATACACTTTGGAAAATTTTTGTGAACCAGAATTTAAAATTTTGGAAAACAATTTTTCAGAAAGCTGAAGCACTTGGTAATGATGTTTTTTTCCATCAAAGAAAATCTAGCAGTAAAATGGAACCAAAAACAGTTCAATATTATCAAAGAAAGATATTTGAATAATATTTGTAAAAGTATATGTTTTTTATGTATGAAAGAATGACAAAAAGTAGAATGAAAAATGTGCAAAACCCATTTTATTTCTAATTATTTTCACTGTGACAAATATCTTGTGGCTTAAAGCCTGTAATAAGAAGTAAGATTTTTTTCATCTGTTTATGCTTTTATAGATTTCTTTTGAGAAATTTGAGATAAACTTTGATTCCAGATGTGAAAAAAACATTGAAATGTATGTTTTATTCCAAAGTGTTTTTACATTGGATTCAATTTTTGAAGGCCAAGAATTTTTTATTTTTTATTTATTTTTAATTGAATTATTAATTCATTTAGTTTATCTTTTTTCATTTTATTTATTTGGCTAATTACTTTTTTTATTAATTTTTTTTGAGACTTGTTGATTTGTGAATGGAAGTTCAACTTGTATTGAGCTGATCCAATAATAAGAAGTAGAAAGACTTCTTATGATAGGATCATCCTGAAACAAGTTGAAATTATTTTATTGAAATAGGAAAAAAATAAATCAACCCCCCAAAATAACAAGGCTAGTCTCTAGAGGTGGACTTGATACCAGGCCAGCTCAATGGACTAGCCCCAAAGAAAAAAACACCAAAAAAACAACAACACCAAGTTCAACTTTTGTTAAGCTGATCCCAAAAAGCAACATTGGTTGAGCTGATAACATCATAAGAAGTATTAAAGCAACCTAATTGGATTCCCCTAAATTAAATAAATTCTAATGAATAAAAATCACCTTGTGTTAAGCTGATCCCATCATAAGAAGTGAAAAATACTCCTTATTATTGGGGATCAGCCCAACACAAGTTGAACCAACTTACAAATAAAATCTTGTTCAAACCACTCAACACAATTGTGTTAAGCCATACTAATCAACATAATGATTTTAAAGATTTGATAACCGTTTATATGAATAGAACTACAAGATCAGAATCAGAAGTACATGTTAGAAAAAACCAAACCCAAAAGATGACATAAAAACCCAAATAGTGAAATGAAATGATGATTATGAATTAGAATACAAATGTACTTTATTTTTGAGATGGTCAACCAAAACAGATGCTTTATTTGAAGTCAAAAAAGAAGGTTTTGCTACAATGGGAGGGATTTCAATCATATCTCCCTCAAGTATCAAATGGACCCAGTGGTTATTATTAAAAAAGAAAACAAACATGGCATATGAGGTTTCTTTTACACCCATTTTAATAGGATTAAAAGAACAAAATGAAGCCAAGGATATGAGAAAAATTGGCCTTCCATAATTATCTGATATTATTTGGCCCATTTCGAATTTTCAAGCCATTTTGAAGAGGGAATCTGTTCATTTATGTCTTTAAAATCAAGTCTCTTTTCAATCTTTTCAACCTCATTGATAACCCCATGTATCTTAGCATAGCATGCCTTATGCTTCCTCAATGTTTCTATAATTTCCCTTTGAAATTTAAACCATCCATTGTCATTGCACCCAAGTGATTTCTCAATGACTCTAAATCCGCAATTGCCATTGCCAACTGGATCCCAAACCTTGCCCAAGAACGTATGTAATTTCTCAGATATTTGATTGGGGTATTTCACTTTTTTTTCCTATGATTGAAACCTACTTATCCAAAAATCTAATGTAATTAATGAAATCAAGGCTCACCTTGATAAACTTCTTTTTGAATTCCCCACTCCTTCCACTTCCTGAGAAAAGTATTCTGATTCCAAATGAAGGGAGCCTAAGTCACTTTCAGTCTCTTCCTTTGAGCTATGAAATTCAGATTCTGATCCTAAGGACTTGTTATATGATCATCATTTCGCATCAGTTCAGTAAACCAAAAATAATTAACACTTATCAAAAGAAAAGACTTACAATTTTTGGGCTTTTTGACTCCCTTCTAACCCTTCCTTCCAAAATTTTCAAATCTTTAAATTTCACAACAGGTGCCTTCTGATTTGGGTTGACTGTGGCTGGACCATAAGACCTTTGGCTTAAGCCTGGACTAAGCAAGCTTAGCCAAAAAAGTGGTTGTATACTTGACCATGGACTTTTTAAGCTTGACTTTAAATTCTTCAGGATTAATCATAACATTCAAACTGGAATTTCCATAAAATTGAGATGAGAAAAGCACTGGATCAGTTTCAAACTTTCAAAAAGCAAAAAAAAATTGTCATTAGTAAATCCATTCTGAAATCATCAATCAAATTCATTCATCAAAAATCAATTGAAACAATCCAAACTACTGAACTGAAAGGGTTATAGTCTAACCTCCACTGAGGATGAATATCCCCAGGCACAAAGGATCCTCTTGATCCTAGTATTTCACCTAAAATGTGGGAACACAGGGAGACCATTGTTTTTGAATATTAATTTGAGAACATCTTGAAATAATGGTTGTGCTTTAACTCCTCAAATTTTTCCCCAATGGGATTTATTACCTCAATTGACAATTTTTAACCCAAAGGTAAAATTTCTTTTGGAAGAATGGTTCCTAACTTTATTTTGGCGTTTTTAAGCAAGGTATTCAATGATTTGATTTGGCTATAAATGGCTCCTTCCAGGTGTTTCAAAAAATCCAAAATTTTCACCAAAGATCCCACAAGTAACTGTTTGAAATTAGTATGGGCCCCTTCTCCCCAAGAAATTTTTTTATTTCCAAAGTCAGGGTTTACAGAATTACATTACATTGAAAATTTCTATTTGATACATAAAATGTTCTTTTCCATATACTCAAGTACATCCTCATGGTATTCCAAGGAACACTGTATAAAAGTTTCAACATAAGAAATACCAGCCAAGATTTAAAGGAGGAGCAATAAATTGTCCCACTCTGAGTTCTGCATCATTGAATTGTGCCTCCCTGTTTGTTTGAGAGTCCCAAAATCTTTTCCCACAGAGTCATAAAACATTTCCATCCTTCATTTTCATTACTGAATCAAACTTGACAATTTTCTTGAATAATTTGAGAAAGTTTCCAGGAGAACAACTGTCTGGATGACTCAGGGAACCTATGTTCAATGGGAAAAATCAGTGCTTTTTCAAAGTCTGTCAAAAAGAACTTTGGGGGCCTCTCTAGATCATAAGCCAAATAATTTAGTGCATTCACTGTTGAGCTCTAGAACTCAAATGGTTTTTTTTTTGTAAAAAAAAGCCTTTTAAAAATTTTTCCTGTTTGGGGTCATTCCTACAACATGCAATAGAGGTATGCTGTACATGTTTTTTTTATAACTATAATTCAAAAAAGAAAGATGATGGAATTTTTTACAAATTTTTATAGAATCAGGATGAGCAAAGAACAGGGCCTCTAATTGACCCTCTCCGCTGAATTTTGACCAGGAGACCCACTGCTCTTATTGGAGCATTTCAAATGGCACATCAATAATACTTTTTCCTTTGAGTTCCACTTTCCTAAACTTTCACTTAGTGTTATAGATTGTTCTATTTCCAATTTATTCCATGCCATTAATCTTGCCTGATTTCCTTTTCATTTGGATTTAGTGATCCCATTTTTCATACCTTCCTTCAGTTGATCTGAGGCCACACCAGAGATTCTATTCATTAGAGGATGCACTGAGGGGTTTCCAGATGGTTGATGATATTATTGGCCATTCAAAATGGAGAGGTGCATGTGGGATCTGCCACTGTGCAACTTGCAGGAATCATGAATCAACACACAACCTTACTTGTGTGATTTTTCCTTTTCCTTTTTGTGAGAAATAGCCCTTTGTACACAACATATCTGTCACAGGATATGTAAACATATTTATTCCTTTTTGAATGGAACTTCCTCAATGCTTAGCCATGGATTGCTTCCAATTTTTAGAAATAGTTCTTGGCTTATTTCCTACTAGAAAAGGCTCCCACAGGACAAGGGTCAAGGGTTTCTGGCACCTCATAGCTGCATAGTTACAACTGCCATGGTTAAATTATTATTTATCAAGCCAAATTAGTCTCAGTTAAATGGTATATGAAATTTGACCCACCAGCTTGTGTCAATTCCCATTGTGAAACATTTTCTTCCTCAATTGTAACCCTAGATGAGGAGGAAATTGGGGCTTCCAATGTTTTATTTGCCAAACCTCCAACCAAATCACTAGATCCTGCCAAACATTTGTTAAAAAAAATTTCAATTTAGGCCTTCAATGCAGCCTTGTTGAAAGCAGGGGGGATTTGGCTTGCCACTTTTCCCATAATTCAAAAAAATGCCAAGTCAATTTATTATTCAATCCAACTGTTTCAAAAACTCCAAAGTCTGCTCAGTGATCCAAAGTTCTTTTTTTGGGCCAATCATAGTCCCAAAATGCATGCTAAATCCCCAAATTTGCGTTGGCAGCACTCAAATGTGGTCCAGCGGTGCATAGTTACCTCTATTTCCACCCTGAAATGGCGCATTTGGGGCGATTTTGGCCTAAATGGGTTAGGAAGACATGGCAATCCCCCAGGGGGTTGAGAACCCCACTCTTTGCAACCCATTGAGGTCGAAAATCCCCGTTTTCAACCCACTTTAAGTTGAAAATGGTTATTTGCAACCCCCCGGGGGTAGCGCAAGTTGTAAACAACTTTTCTTCTGGTTTTTTGAGTTTTGAACTGGCCTAAACAAATATGGGTCTCAAACGGTTTTTCATGCCTATTTGCAAACCTGGGGTCACAAATTTCACAAGCCCCTTAAAAAAATTCCAAAAAATTTGAAAAAATTTAATAATATTGAAAATAATTTTGAAAAATTTACAAAAATTTATCAAAATTTATGAAAAAATATAAAATATATAAAATATATAAAAATATATCAATTTATATAAAAAATATATGAAAATATATGAAAATATATGAAAATATATAAAAATATATAAAAATATATAAAAATATATAAAAATATATAAAAATATATAAAAATATATAAAAATATATAAAAATATATAAAAATATATAAAAATATATAAAAATATATAAAAATATATAAAAATATATAAAAATATATAAAAATATATAAAAATATATAAAAATATATAAAAATATATAAAAATATATAAAAATATATAAAAATATATAAAAATATATATAAATATATATAAATATATAAAAATATATAAAAATATATAAAAATATATAAAAATATATAAAAATATATAAAAATACTTCAAAATATATAAAAATATCTTAATAAAAAAAATAAATAAATAAAGTTTGAGTAGGGCCACCACCACCTCACTCAACTCTGGGTGAGGTCAAAACCCCCAGTGCTCCTGACTGTTTTGTCAAAACTGCCCTGTTGCAGTCTGCAAAAATTTGGTGACGGGGCCACCAGAAAGTTCAGCTCTTTCTTCCCTTCTGGTTTGTTGAGGAAGGGAGGAACCTGTATACCACACCTTGGTTTGGCAAGGCGTGGGATAATAGGCCATCACTCCATATTATGGGATACACACACCATCCGGGAGTGGGGAGGAAGGCCAGTTGAAATCAAAATAGCCAATAAATTTATATAATGACACCAATGACACCTTTTGGAATGATTTTAGCCATTTCTTTGCTAATTTAAATCCTTTTCCATGTGTTTACCAATCTTCTGGGTGTGATGACATCCTTTCGCAATAAACTTTCAAAAGTATGAGATTGAAATAACTTTGCGTGAATGCTTCATTAAGAACACAAAGGAATCATTGATTTTCAAATTTATATATCTCATATCTTCAATATCTAGATATGAGGAAGCCTTGATTTCCACAGTATCATTTTGTATAAATAAATTAGTGAAATGGGAAGCTGTTAAACTTGATTTAAACTTTTTCCTACAGTGCACATGTGATGGATGCAGTTCAATATTGAATCAAAAATTTAATTTGGTGAATTTTTATTCTTCTTTTAAATAAACTATCTATTAAAATGATAATAACCAAATATTTAACAGAATTTATGTTTTAATCTTTAAAAATTACGTTTTATTGAATACCAAAAATATAAATTACCCTAAAAATTTTCTTTAACTTTTTATTTGAATTCTTCATTTCCTCAAATTTTTAAGGGTTCTTGGTAAAGTTCATCTGACAAGGCTTCCTGGAAAAATTCTGTTTTTGGTAAATAAATTTTGAAGAAGTAAGCACCAAATTTTAAACCACCAGAGGTAAAATTGGATAACTAGCTTTAACACTTCTAGGTAAAATATTTATCAAAAACCCCCAGAAGTCCACACCCCTCCCCCCCCTCATGAGATGTTTCTATAGATCTCTGTCCAAACAAATACCTTCATGATACTGCATTTTCAAATAAAATTGGTTCAAAATCAAGAAAACAAAATTTCCATGCCCATTCTTTATTGAAGATTGGATCTTCAAAAATTTCATGGATCAATACCAAGAATAAGTTTTACAAAAAAAAAATGTTACTCCAACAGCTGCAACAGCTTGTGGAAAGAATTCATGAAAATTCAAAATTTCTTTTGTTTTTTTTATTGATGAACACCTGCTCAGCATGATAAAATGAAGAAAGGGTGGTTCGGAGGTCACAGAGCAAGAGACAAAAGTTCTGAATTTCAAAATTCCCATGGAAAGAGGAAGTGTAAGGCCTGAAAAAAAAATAATGGATTGTAAAGAAAAGTGCAAAACACATTGGAAATAAACTTCTGTGTATAGTGCTGGCCCAAGAAGGTAAAATTTAATAACTGTATATCATTAGTGAGAGAATAAATAATTTACTTCAAAATTTCCAAAAAAAAGGGGGATCAGGATATAAAAATGAATTTATGTATTTCAAAATCAGAAAAAAATCCAGTCGGAAAGTAAATAATGTTATTTTCAAGGCTTGAAAAAATTATGGTGAGATAAACAGAGAGGAGAGAGTTATGCTAGGAATGTTAAATGCTGAATCAAGGGGTCCATAAGGGCTTCAGTGATTTGGCACGCATGAAAAGGGGGTGAATCCATTGGATTTCAATGAAGGACTCGGAAAATAAATGGTATTTATAGAAAACTCAGGAACCACAAGTTGGAACTTTTAGCAGCAAGAATCATTAAAAAGATAAGTTAAGATGAAATTCTTGAGTTAAAAGATGTAACAGGAAGTAACACAACAGTTATGATGGATGAAATTTATGAGTCATGTTTAAGTGGCATGTAGGAGACATGGTGTCTGTCATACTAAAATTAACAGACATATAATAATAGCTTGGGCAGAGCAGAAACAGGTATCCAAGCACACAAATGCGTTAGAGACATCTCAAAGCATCCCTAACATGCAACAATTTAGGTAGAACATAAGTACCTCAAACATAGAAGTTAGATAATTAAGTAAAAGAGTGCTGAGAAAGAGGCAGGGAGTGGAAAGAAGATGAGGTCCAACACTCAACACGTTAAGGATCTTTAGTCACATTGGCAAATTAAGAAAAAGAATCCTTAATCCAATTGGCCAAGTAAGAAAAAGGCTCTTCAGGCCTCTTGGCCAAGCAAGACAATTCACAGGTAGCATATGCAGGCCTGATATAGGAATATTTTGAAATCTGCGAAGGGAGTTTTGGAGATTACATGTGCAAACGTTTGGCCTGCCTGAGGGTTATGGTGGTTAGAACAGTGCAAAAAGTTAGGACAAAGAATTTTCTGGAAGAGATGAAAGATTAGTGAAAGATTCAGGAAAGGAACAATTCAATTGCAGCATCAACAATTTTCACCAAGAGGAGCTGTTCAAGGAGGAGAGACTTTGGGGATTTGCACTAATTTATTTTGATTTTTTTTTCCTATGATATATTCATGCTTGGGACTTTACTGTTTATCTATATATATATATTATGGTCTTCCCATTATTTTTCAAAGATCATGCCTATTGGCATGCACCCCTCCCCTCCTCACAACTCCAAAAAAGGAAAAAGGAAAAAGAAAAAAGAAAATATAAAAAAGAAAAAAGAAAAAAGAAAAAAGAAAAAAGAAAAAAGAAAAAAGAAAAAAGAAAAAAGAAAAAAGAAAAAAGAAAAAAGAAAAAAGAAAAAAGAAAAAAGAAAAAAGAAAAAAGAAAAAAGAAAAAAGAAAAAAGAAAAAAGAAAAAAGAAAAAAGAAAAAAGAAAAAAGAAAAAAGAAAAAAGAAAAAAGAAAAAAGAAAAAAGAAAAAAGAAAAAAAGAAATTAACTCCCAGGGCACGAACTTAGAATCTTTTTTAATGAAATGATGAATTTTGGAATCTTCACAAGTTAAAGTATCAAACCTTAATTTAAATTTTTGAATACTTTCCCTTTTTTAGGAAGGTTTTTTCCCTCCCTTAAAAAGCAGATGGGGTCGAAGGACTGGCCCTTTTTTTTGTCCCTGCTGCTTCTCTGGAAGTTTCAACAGCCCTTGAATGCTGCTTCTGTGGAAGTTTCAACAACCCTAAAGCATAACATAAAATCATGCTTTGTTTAAAAAAGTTCTAACCCCATAAAGCCTACTTCCCCCCCCCCGTTTGTGAATGTTTGAGGCAATTTAAAAAGAAAATTCTGCATCTTTTACTTCCTTATTAGGGAAAATCAGAATAAGATTTTCCAAAAATTTGAATGGCTGATTTCATGCTTATCCTTTTGTTTTTGCCTTTTTCATTTTAACCCTTTAGTTTTTTTGTTTATTTTTCTAAAAAAAATTATATGAAAAATTGATATTTTTCCTAAAAAAAGTGAATTCAATTTTCAAAATTTAAACGATGATATAAACTAATTAAACTTCATTGGGGCCTGGTTTGTTGTTTTAGGAACCCAGGCAAGAAAAAAAGGAGCTGAATTCAAACTCAAAAAATTCAAATAATTGGTTTAAAAATTATGGAGGGCCATCGACATCAGCCCACTTTGGTGTCTTATTTTTTCTTTTTTCTTTTTTGTGTCTTATTTTCCTCATATTTTTTTTGCTTTGATTTTGTTTAATTATTTACTTTTTTCTTTTTCTGGAAAGAAGAACCATTACCCCATCAATTTTGAGGGTAATATTAAATTCACGGCTGATTGGGCCGTGTACGCGACTCTGTACATGGCTCTTAGAGTTGTGTACACGGCTCAATGGGCCGTGTGGCACCCTACACTGGTCAAAAGAGCTGTGTGGCATGCTATAGAGCTCAAATGGGCCGTGTGGCATGCTACACAGCGCAAATAGGCCGTGTGGAATGCTTCACGCCTCAAATGGGCTCTGTGGAATGCTAAACGTCCCATTTGAGTTGTATGGCATGCTAAACAACTAAAATCAAGTTGTGTAGCATCCACTCAATAATAAATAATGAATAATAAATTTTAAATTCTAAATTATTAATTATGAATTTTAAATTATCAATTATAAATAATAAATAATAAATAATAAATAATAAATAATAAATAATAAATAATAAATAATAAATAATAAATAATAAATCATAAATAATAAATAATAAATAATAAATAATAAATAATAAATAATAAATAATAAATAATAAATAATAAATAATAAATAATAAATAATAAATAATAAATAATAAATAATAAATAATAAATAATAAATAATAAATAATAAATAATAAATAATAAATAATAAATAATAAATAATAAATAATAAATAATAAATAATAAATAATAAATAATAAATAATAAATAATAAATAATAAATAATAAATAATAAATAATAAATAATAAATAATAAATAATAAATAATAAATAATAAATAATAAATAATAAATAATAAATAATAAATAATAAATAATAAATAATAAATAATAAATAATAAATGATAAATAATAAATAATAAATAATAAATAATAAATAATAAATAATAAATAATAAATGATAAATAATAAATAATAAATAATAAATAATAAATAATAAATAATAAATAATAAATAATAAATAATAAATAATAAATAATAAATAATAAATGATAAATAATAAATAATAGATAATAAATAATAAATAATAAATAATAAATAATAAATAATAAATAATAAATAATAAATAATAAATAATAAATAATAAATAATAAATAATAAATAATAAATAATAAATAATAAATAATAAATAATAAATAATAAATAATAAATAATAAATAATAAATAATAAATAATAAATAATAAATAATAAATAATAAATAATAAATAATAAATAATAAATAATAAATAATAAATAATAAATAATAAATAATAAATAATAAATAATAAATAATAAATAATAAATAATAAATAATAAATAATAAATAATAAATAATAAATAATAAATAATGAATAATAAATAATAAATAATAAATAATAAATAATAAATAATAAAAAATAAAAAATAAAAAATAAATAATAAATAATAAATAATAAATAATGAATAATAAATAATAAATAATAAATAATAAATAATAAATAATAAATAATAAATAATAAATAATAAATAATAAATAATAAATAATAAATAATAAATAATAAATAATAAATAATAAATAATAAATAATAAATAATAAATAATAAATAATAAATAATAAATAATAAATAATAAATAATAAATAATAAATAATAAATAATAAATAATAAATAATAAATAATAAATAATAAATAATAAATAATAAATAATAAATAATTTTTTTACCTCCAGCCTCATCATAAAAAGAATCACCACTATCATCACTTTATCACTCTCATCATCACTCATCACCCTCATCACTTGATCACTCACCACTTTATTGCTCTCATTGCTTCATTTCTCTCATCACTTCATTGACCTCATTTCTTCAGCGCTCTCATCAATCTACCTACAACCTCATGCAAAGAATCCAATCATTTTTTTATTGCTCCTGTCACTTTATTGAAATCATCACTTCACATCTCTCATCACTTTATCTTGCTTGTCACTTTATCCATGTCATCACGTTATTTCCCTTAAACTTTCCAAATGGCCCCTCAGTGAGCCTCCCCCTGCAATTCCACACAAACATACAACACACCAAAGGAAACATTGCAAAGTAACTTCACAACAAATAATCCTCCCCTATCAGCTTTCAAGGGCTCAAAAAATCCTCCCCAATCAGCTTCCAAGGGCTCAAATAATCCTCCCCATCAGCTTCCAAGGGCTCAGGTCAGCTTGAGAGAGCTGATCACATCATCCTGGTCAACTTGCTCGAAATTCCCTCCAACTATGTTGCCTTCTTTATATCCAACAGTGAAACAGGTGTAGGCAGACCTCCATCCTCTAAGGTCAATGGTTTTCTCCTCATGGCCAATGAACTCAAGAATAAAACAAAAAGGAAGGCGGGATCTTACATCCAAAAAGATTAGGGAGCAATTCAAGAATTATTGGGCCAAGTAAAAAACAGCCCACTCTATGTCAATCTCCACTGGCTTTTGTATCACCAACTCTGAAAAAGCCAAGGGAATCAACTTGGTGGTTGATAAGTTGGACTCCATTTGTCCTTTTTATATTCAAATGAAAGAAATCTTTGGAAATAAGGTCAACATCACCCCTTTAGCTGCTTTTGATGCCCAAAAATCCAATTCAGTACACACTGAGGACTTGGCTGGTGATCCTCACCCTAGCAATGGTGATCCTGAATAAATCTTTTTCTTGGAGTGGCCCCCATCCAATGCCGAGTAGAATATTCAAATGCAATCAGCTCCAATCACGTCTACCTCTGTGTTTATTGATGTGTCAAACCATACCTTGGACCCCTCCCCTCCTTCTTTGAATTGCTCTCTTCCTGGTTTAGCAGATCACATCAACCTTGCTGATGCAGAACAAGATACTCCTCAGTCTCCATTAACCTCAACATACAAATTATAAATAATAAATTATATGGAGTAGAGTATGGGCCCCCACGCTTTGAGGGGCCCTACACAACTCCCACAGGCCGTGTGGGGCCCTACACTGCTCCCACACGCCTGGATCCGTTTACAAGGCTCCCACACAACTAGAGCCATGAATTTAACATAACCCCAATTTTCTATTGTTTTTGAATATTTTATTACCTGAATTCTTATCAATTTTAAATTCATTGTTTTATGAATTTATGGATTTATGAATTTATGGATTTATTAATTTACGGTATTTATGAATTTTCTTTATTCCTTAGTTTACTTTATTGATTAATCCAGGACGGTATCAATACTTAGAATTACAAAAATTCATTTTCTGATATCCCATGATAAATTTGTGCCTTGAGAAATTGATAAATCAACATCCTTTTTTTTTTTTTTTGTTTTTTTTTTAAAAAAAAAAGGAAGTAAAAGGCATGAATATGAGAATCTTTTAGTAAATTCACATATTTTCTTTATGGTTTATGATATATTCACAACTCCCAGTCGTGTGGGAGTCGTGTAGGGCCCCACACAACCTGTGGGAGTTTTGTAGGGCCCCCCACAACCTTTGGGAGTCATCTAGGGCCCCACACAACCTGTTGGAGTCTTTTAGGGCCCCCAAGACCTGTGGGAGTCTTTTAGGGCCCCCACAACCTGTGGGGGTTGTGTAGGGCCCCACATTACCCAATCAACGCGTGGGGGCCCATACACTAGTCCAAAGGGTTGCTCCAAACAAGCCCAACCCCGGGGGGGCATATACCCCCCATCATGAAAATTTTATATTTTTGTACCCCCGTACACAACCATTTAGACCTGTGTACAGGCGTATACAACCCCCTGGGGTTTTTAAATAATTTAGTTATTTTCATCAATGCTTTTAGTTGTATGGCACGGAACCCAACTACATTTGAGTTATGTACAACCCCACACAACTTGATTGTATTTGTTTAGCGTTCCACACACCTCAAATGGGCTGCGTAGCATGCCACACGGCCCATTTGAACCGTGTAGCATGCCAAACAGCCCATTTTAGTCGTCTAGCGTGCCACATGGCCCATTTTATTTATGAATTTGAAATTACCCTTTCTTTATTTCAAAAAAAGAGAGAAAAAGAATAAAAATGCCAATATAGAAAATTCATGAATAAATTCACACCTTTGGCATTTTTTGCACTGCAGGAGGGACTTTAAATTGGAAAATCTTTTTCAATTTAAAAAATGACCAAGTATATGAAACCAAGGTGTTCCAGGCTTTTTTTGGTTTTTAAGAAATTCCAAGGTTAGGAAAGCATTTGATTTGAGGATGCTTTGGGCTGAGGGAAAAACTTTTCAATATTTTCAAAGCATTTTGGGATTTTAAAAATGCATTTTGAGAATTTTTTGGTCTATTTGCTTAAATGTTGAAGTTTTAACAGACTTTCTGGTGTTGTAAAACACTTTTTTGAGGACCTTATAGGCTGAGGGGGCCATCAAAAATTATTCCAGGCCTTGTGAAGATAAAATAAGGCCTTCAGACCCCCTGAGGGGTCTGTCTGCGGTAGAAAACTCTGCGTAATCAAAGGCCAATGTTAAATTTGCAACCTTGCAACCCCCATTCACCATCCAAAACGGGTTGCGTGGTGTGATTTTCAACCCATTTTGGGTTGCCAATGGCAATTCACAACCCATTTGAGTGAGGAACAAGATGTTTCTTTACAACCAGAATTGACTCAAGCATCTGGGTCACGTTTCATATTTCATTTGACAAGAATCATTTGGCTTGATCAATACTAATGTATCCATGGGAGCTGTAACTATGTAACTATGAGGTGCCAGAACTGCTTGACCCTCATCCTGTGAGAGAATTTGCTGAAATAATCCAATATTTTTTGTCATAAATGGAAAGCCATGCATTTCTACGCATTAACAACATTCAATTCAAAGAAGGATAAATATGTGCATCTAGCATGTGACATATTTGAGGTATATGAAGGGCCATGCCTTACCAATAGGCAAAGTCAAAATCACAAAAGGAAGGTTGGTGTTCAATTCATGATCGGCGCTAGTTTTACAGTAGAAGATCTTATGTGGCATCACTCCATCAGAAATGGCCTACACAATCATCAACCATCTCAAAACCCCTCAGTGAATCCTCAACTGAGGAAAATCTCTGGTCAAGCCTTGGATCCACTTAAATGAGGCATGAAATATGGGATCAATATGGTTCAAATTAAAATTAAATTGAGGAAGATTTATGTTGGAGAATACATTGATGATAGAAAATTCTATAACACTAAGTGGAAGGTAAAGGTAGCAGAACTGGATGGTAAAGTTTTTTGAATGTTCTGTTTGAAATTCTTCAGGAAGCCCAGTGGGCTTCCAGGTCAAACTTTGGTTGAAAGGGTCACTTAGAGGGCCTTCTCTTGACTCATCCTGAGTCTATAAAAATTTTCAGAAAATTCCATCATATTGCCTTGTTGGATTGTACTTGTAAAAAAACAGGCACAACATAGCTCTATTTCATGTTGTAGGAACAAAATACAAGAGAAAAACATTCACAAAGTTTTTTTTATGCCAAAAGAAAGATATGAGCTCTAGATTTGGGCATTGAATTAATTAAAGGATTTGGCTTATGATCCCAAGAGGCTTCCCAAAGCCTTTGTGAGGTTTTGTTGTAAGTATCTGATTTTTGCTATAGAAAACAGTTGCCCTGAGTCATCCAGAAAGTTTTGCTCCTGGAACTTTTCTAAAAATATTAAAGCAAATTTTCAAGTTTGCTTCAGTAATGAATATGAAGGATGGAAAGGTTTTATGAATCTGTGGGCCAAGTATGGGGCCTCTAACGCCAAGTGTGAGCATAAGTCAATGATGTGGAACTCAGAGTAAGCCAAGTTATTGCTTCTGCTGTTCATCTCTGCTGGGAATGCTGATGTTGAAACTTTAATTAAGTTTTTCTTGAAAGACAGTGAGGACGTTCTCAAGTATATGGAAAAGAAAATTTTCCCTTTCAAAGAGACATTTGTAGCAGTTTGGACTTGTGTCAACCCTGACTTTGGAAATAAAAAAATGTCTTTGTTAGAGGAGGCCCATGCTAATTTCAAAAAATTACCTGTGGAATCTTTGGGAAAATTTTGGATGTGTGGAAACACCCGGAAGAAACAATTGTAATCCCAATCGAATCAGTGCATGCGTAACTTAGAAAATCTCAAATAAAGTTAGGAACTTTTCTTCCAAAAGAACCTATCCCTTTGGGTTACAAATTGTCCATTGAGACAATTAAACTCATTGGGTAACAATTAAAAAAGTTAAAGCGCAACAATGATTGAAATGTTTGCCGAAATTCTTCTTCAATCTGGCTTTGTTCCCACATTTTAGGTGAAATACCAGCATCAAGAGGAATGTTGTGCCTGAGGATGTTCATCCTCAGTGGAAATTAGATTATGACCCTTCCAGTGAAGTAAGTGGTCTTTTTGGGTTTTTTGAAGGGTACCAATTATAGGATTAACAGCAATTCTAGGATTGAAAGCAATGATAGGATTGACAGCAATTATAGGATTTTGAGATTAATTATTTCTTTCATTTTTGAAAGATTGAAACCAATCCAGTGCTTGAAGAATCCAAATTTTTCAACAACTTGAATTCCATGCTTATGGGACAACCTCAAAAATTTAGATTGGATATTTTAAATTCTGTGGTCAATTATACATAAACTTTGATTTCCAAGTTTTGATCCAAAGTTCTTACATTCCAGCCATGGTTGACCAAAATTGAAATCTACTTTTTGTTAACTTTCAAGATTTGAAAACTTTAAAAAAAATAAGAGTGAAAAAAGGGTTGAAAGGGAACCCAAAAGAAAAATGATAGTAAGTCTTGTGTTTTGAGCGTTCTTCTTATGGTTTAATGAAATGATGGGAAAATGGTTTCTGTAGTACAAACAAGGCTCTTCATCTGAATTCCATGATTCAGAGGAAGAGAATGAAAGTGAATTAGGCTCCCTTCATTTGAAATTGGAATCCTTTTCCAGGGAAGAAGAAGTAATGGAGGATTCAAAAAGAAGCTCATCTTGGTGAGTATAAATTTCTTCAATGAGATTGAAATTTTGACTAAGTAATTTTTTATTGTAGAAACAAAAGTGAATTACCTCAATCAAATAAGTGAGAACTTATATAGTTTCTTTAGGGAGGTTTGGAATTATGTTGGTAATGAGAATTGTGGATTTAGAGTGATTGAAAAATTTACCTGGGTACATTGAACATGGATGCTTTAAAGTAGAAAAGGAAATTATTGAAACCTTGAGAAAAAAGAAGGCATGCTATTTTAAGATGCTTGGGGGAAGTGAAGATGCTGAAAAGATAGAACAAAGACTTGATTTTAATGAAATCAGTGAAAAGATTCCCACTTCAAAATTGATTGGAAATCTTGAAATGGGCTAATTAATAGCTGATACCTATGGAAAACCAATATTTTTCATTTCATTGGATTCATTTTTTACTTATACTTCTATGAAAATGGGTGTAAAAGAAAAATCAGATTCTATCTTCATTTTATTTGTCAACAATAATCACCAGGTTCATCTTGTACTTGAGGGAGAAATGATTCCAATCCTGCCCATTGTTTACAAACATTCCTCTTTGATTCCTGAAGAAGCTTCTGTTTTTGGTTGATCATCTAAAAGATCAACTTGAGTTGCATTCCAAGTTATAAACATCATTTCAATTTCATCATTTGGTTTTTGATTCTAATTTGGATCTTTCAATTAGATTCATATAAAGGGTTATCACATTTTGAAAATCAATATTTTGAGTTTTTTGAGTTAAAATCATTATTTTGAGTGTTTTTAATGAAATTTTATTGGTAAGTCAGTTCAACTTGTGATGGGATGATCCCATTATAAGGAGTATTTTTACTTCTGGTGATGGGCTGATCAAATTATAAGGATTATTATTACTTCTTGTGATGGGATCAGCCTAACACAAGTTGAACTTGTTTTTTGGTGTTTTTACTTTAGTTCCTGTAGTAAAAAAACCAAAAAAATGACCATATAGAATAATGTTTTTTTTTTCATTTTAGAGATAGTCAGTTGAGATGGGCTTCATACAAGTCATAAGTTGAATGTGTTTTTTTTCACTTTAGGGAATTTCCAATAAGGTGGACTTGATAGAAGTCTTTCTTGGTGATTTTACTCTAGGGCTAGTACATTTAGGTGGGATTGATTCTGGTCTAACTCATTTGATCAGCTTGTTGCAAGTTGACCTTGTATTTTTTGGAATTTTTAAATTAGGGCTGGTCCATATACTTTCATTTTTTTAGCTAATTTTTGGTGTTTTTACTTGAGGGCTGGTCAATAGAATTTTCAGTTTTCTATTTACATGGACTGAGCGTTCATGGCCCCAGAGTGGTGAAAAATTTAGAATTTCCATTATTTTTTTAAAGTTTTTTCAATTGTTTTCCTTTTTTTGGTGTTTTTGTTTTTTTTGTTTTGTTTTTGTTTGTTCACTTCTTTATTTAATTTTATTTGTTTTGAATTATTTTATTTTGAATTTTTCGTCATTTTTTGTTCTTTTTTTTTGATCACCATAAATGGGTTGTGGGCGGCCTTTCTGGCCAAAAGAGTCATGAGCCACTTTCCACAACTGAAATGGGTTAGGAGCAGCTATTCACAAAAAAAATTGGTTGTGAAACGGGCCACACAACCGAATTTGGTTTTTGATTGAGTTTAACAGGGTTGTGAATTTAACAAGGCCCCCCAAAAAATTCAATCAAAAATGCAAATTACCTTTATCTATTTCATGAGAAAAACTCAAATATGCCTTAATATTCCAAGAAAATTGAAAAAAGATAATAATAAAACAGATTCAATCTTGGAAATTTCTCTTTTTGAATAGGAATTGGTGTTTTAAATTCCCCATACCAAAATTTAAAAGATAAAGATTAATTCTACATATAGATATTCTATCAGCAGAATGAGGATATTTCAAAAAAATTCAACTAATAATTTATTGAGTAACATACAACATAAAAATGACAATGATGAAAAAATTGAAAATGGATTTCTATGAAAAGAAATAAATATTTCTGATGGAAGGTAATTATATTTCTATTATAAAATACTTGAAGCATTGTAACTAAACAAAGTTGATGAGAGTAATTGAGAAATTACAAAATATTTCTGCAAAAAATCCACCAAGTGCAAAAATAATTAAATAAATATAAAAATCAATCCTTCTTTGATTACTCTTGCAATTGATACAGTTGCTTTTTTAATTTTTAATGAGATTTGAATTCCTCTCATTCAATATTTATATACTTAGTTTTTCAACTTTGCTTTATTTTTTGCAAAAATGTATTTTTATGTCATGAAATATCAGTTCTTATTCAAAAAAATCAATTTTGATTTTGTCATTAGGGCGTATCAGAGTTAAAATTTTGAAGAATTTAGAATTTGTATTCCTCTCATTCAATATTTATATACTTAGTTTTTCAACTTTGCTTTATTTTTTGCAAAAATGTATTTTGATGTCATGAAATATCAGTTCTTATTCAAAAAAATCAATTTTGATTTTGTCATTAGGGCGTATCAGAGTTAAAATTTTGAAGAATTTAAAATTTGTATTCCCAGGAAAATATCCATTCTTAAAAAAATTTTTTTCTCAAAAAAAAAACAAAACAATGGGCTTGTCTGAGAAAAATCGAATTTTGAAAAGAAGAATGAATAAGCGTGAAATCAGCCATTTAATTTTTTGAAAATCTTAAATCTGATACGCCCTATTATTATCATGCTACTAAATGAATTATTTGTTGGAATTTTTTAAAATATCTGCATTTTGATAATCAAATAGGTGTAATCAGTGGTTTTATGTCTTTCATTTTTGGTAGAGGGTATTTCCATCCTATTAAAATGTTCAAAGCTTATTCAAATAATCCAATTTTCAATATTTGAGGTTATTTTTTTACTTGATGAATCTTATATTTTAATCTTTTGAAATATCAGAATTCCCATCATGAAATATAAATATTTAGTATTTTCTTATTTTGTCAATTTTTGGTAAAGATTTATCTACATTCAATCAAAAATCTTCAATTTTCTTCAACTAAACCTTTTTTCATATACCTTTTTACAATAATTTATGCATTTTATGTTATTTTTTTAAAATTGAAAAATAGTTTAGTTTTCAAGTTGAAATAGCTATCTGTAGCATTTTTTTTTATTTTCCTCTCATCACATCATTACTTTCACCACTTAAACACTCTCATAGCCCTTCATCCCTTTGACCCTCTTACTATTTTTAAATGGCCCTTCAGCAATCCTCCCCATGCAAGTCCACTAAAAAGTTGAATGGACCAAAGCAAACATCCTTCAGGAACTCAACATCCAACAATCCTCCCCCATCAGCTTCCAAAGGCTCCAGTCAGCTCAAGAGAGCTGATCACATCATAGTGGTAAACTGGCTCAAAATACTGTCCAACTACAATGCTTGCTTTGGATCCAACAATGAAACAGGTGTTGGCCAACCTCCATCCTCTAAGGTCAATGGCTATCTCCTGATGGCCAATGAACTCATGGATAAAACAAAAGATATGCTGGATCTGTCATGCAAACAGATGAGGGAGAAATTCAATAATTATTGAGCCACGTACAAAAAGGCCCACTCCATGTCAATCTCCAGGGGCTTTGGTATCACCAAGTCTGACAAAGCCAAGGGAATAAACTTGGTGGTTGATACGTTGGACTCCATTTTTCCTTTTTACATTCAAATGGATGAAATATTTGGAAAGAAGGCTAACATCACCCACCTAGCTGCTTTTGATTCCCAACAATCCAATTCAGTTGACGCTGAAGACTTGGCCAGGGATGCTCAGCTTAGCAATGGTGATTCTGAAGAAACATATGAGTGGTCCCCATCTGATGCGGAGGAGGATATTCAAATTCAATCAGCTCCAATCATGTCTTCTTCTGCGTTGGTTGAGGAGTCAAACCCAACCTTTGACCCCTCCCCTCCTTCTTT
Source organism: Puccinia polysora (assembly GCA_025617555.3). Taxonomy (NCBI): domain Eukaryota; kingdom Fungi; phylum Basidiomycota; class Pucciniomycetes; order Pucciniales; family Pucciniaceae; genus Puccinia; species Puccinia polysora. Next base: position 26,581,499 of record CM062614.1, on the reverse strand, counting down.
GGATTTCTCTCTTCCTGGGGTGGAAGAACTGGAGAACTTGGCTAATGAGGAGGATTTCATTCCTGCATCACCATTGCCATCAACATCTGCTCAAGTGAGGAACCAATTACTTTTCTCTTCTGTCCATTTAATCCTGACTAATTTAGATTTGAAATAAACAGGCTCATCAATTCATGAATGGCCAAAAACTCAAGCCAATGGGGCCTCAAACATCCCCTTCAAATGAGAGCAATGATGTTTGCACACAAACCTCCTCTGCAAAGGGAAAGGGAAAGGCCTCCAATTCCATCAACATCAACCCCAATAGCATTCAAAAGAGGAGAAACACTTCAAATTCTTTGGGCTTTGAGGATATCATGGCAAAGCAAGATGCAAGTAAGCCAATTGGATTATCCTTGCTTTCAAAATTAACCTCATTCCTATTCCCCTCTGCAAAACAGTGAAATTGCAAATGGAATCTGAAAAACTTCAGTTTTAAAGGAGAAGTGGTATTTTCAACTGGCTATTGATTTTAAAAAGAAGAAAGCCAACATTTTTTCTCATCAGCAAAAAAGGGATGCTGAGTGGAAGTTGAAACAGGCTGAGCTAGGATTTCAAAAAGAGGGAAAGGAGAAGGATCAACAGCAAGTGCAACTTCAAATGCAGATGGAACAACTGGAAACAGAAAAAAAGAATAAGTGGTCCATTGCTGCAGAATACATTGGTAGCAGTAGAAAAGTAGATGAATTAAAGCAGATTACTCAAATTCTGGGCTTTTAAATACATTTGCTTTGATGAAAAAACAAATCATTTTTGATTAAAAAAATGCTTAAGACTATTTTTAACCCCACCAATAAAAAATAATTTTCTTTTTATTTATATTTCATTTCCTGGAGTATATTTTCCCACTCCCCAAGTCCCTGCAAGGTTTTCTAGTTATTTTGTTGATTTTCATTGACATTGCCATTCTTGTGTGGGTGGCAGTCTCCACAGCAGGAGAAGTACAGTGCTTGTCTTTATTGGATGCCCCAATCATTTTGACCACACCTTTTTTCTCAAAGCCAATTCCAAATCCAAGGTCAGAAAAAATAAAGTGGCCATCTGGTACTTTATATCTGTCTGTGTATTCAATAAATTGTCCATTTGATTTCCTGGTTGGAACTGCAAGTAAAAAGGAATACTCGGAGATGTCACCTTTGTCAATGTGAGGTGAGTTGTAAAAAGAGTTGGATGTGAAGGGGACATGGTGAGAAAAGTCAAAGGGAGTAGTCCAAGATCCAAATTTGATTGATGAGAAGGAGGGGATGCCATTTTCCTTCATTATTTCACGGTTTGATTCAAAGGGAAGCCTGGCCAAATGGCAAAAACATTTTCCTAAATTTGACAGACTTTGTCTGCCTTAAGATTGATAAAAGCATACTCTTGAGGGGAAGATTGAATAGATTATTCCTTCACATAGATTCCAAATAACTCAAAGGGGTCCATCAATTTTTGCCATCCAATTGCGCACATTTTTCCACCCAAAGCTCTTGAAGGACCAACTGGGTTGACAAATATTTTAGAACGGTGAAGGAAAGTGGTGACAAAGTTGACGTCCTTCTTATCTTGATCAGAGATTTCATCCAAGGGCACAAATTTGATTATTGCAACCAGGGCTTGGTGATCAGATCAATCAAGGACAATTAATTTTCCACAGTGGAAGAAATGGAATTATTTGATTGTTTGTTTGGCTTGTTCAAACTCTTCCTGGGTGGGCTTTCAACTATTATTTTTCTTTTCCGCAAAAATGGAAGGGTACAGATCCAAACGATGTGTTTTTTGACCTTACCAGACAACCTTTTCATTAATACCTTCTTCAGCAACTTCCAAAGACATTTCTGAATCCCATGATTGAAGCCTCTTTTGGAAAGCAGCCCTACTATTCCCACCTCTGTGTATGTTTTTCAACCCATCTTGTTTCATCTTGTTCCCTCCCAATCCTATACTTAGATTGGGGTCAGGAACAAGACAAGATTTTATTGTTTGCGTAAAATTTTGAGGGGGGTGGGAGAAGAATTGGACATTCATCAATAGCAGTTGAGGGATGAAAAGCCCCCCCCCCAAAAAAAAACAGTCATTCAAATGGAAATCATCAGTGAAACAAGATTGGATCAAAAAAAATGAAACCAAACCTGAACTTGATCCCAAGTTCACCAGAAAAGTAATCACCAAAAAAAAAAAAAAAAAAAAAAAAAAAAAAAAAAAAAAAAAAAAAAAAAAAAAAAAAAAAAAAAAAAAAATCACATCAGAACCCAAAAAAAAAAAGAAAAAAAAAAACTCACCGGGGTGTGGTGAAATTGGGCTGTTCCTTTGTGTTGGGTTTGGGTTGGTGTCAGGCCTGGGGCCAGGTAGACAGGGCCCGGGAACCAGGGAAGGGGTGAGGTTGGTTGGCTGGGAAGGCATCAAAGGGGGGGGGGCAGGGCCAAGGCAAGGGGGAGGGGGGCCGGACGCAGCAATGGCACTTCCAGGCAAGCGAGGGAGGGGTGGGAGAGGTGGGGCCATCAGGCAAGGAGGGGGGGTGGTGGGGTTGGCGGGCAAGGAGGCGGGAGGGCCAAGGTGGCTCTGGCGGCCAAGCAAGGAGGGGGGGGCAAGGTGGGGCCAGCGGGCAAGGAGGGTGCCAGCAAGGAGCATGGGCAAGCAGATTGAGAGGGGGGGCCACGGTGGCGCTTGCTTGCAAGGAGGGGGAGAGCAAGGAGGTGGGGGCCAGTGGATTGAGAGGGGGGGGGCAAGGTGGGGCCAAGGTGGGGCTGGCAGGCAAGTGAGGGAAAGGGGGGCTGAGTTGGGGCCAGTGGGCGAGCAAGGAGGGGGGGGCCAAGGTGGGGCCGGCGGGAAAGTGAGGAAAGGGGGGGCCAAGTTGGGGCCGGCGGGTGAACAAGGAAAGGGGGGGCCAAGGTGGGGCTGGCAGGCAAGCAAGGAAAGGGGTGGCCAAGGTGGGGCCAGCGGGCAATCGCGGAAAGGGGGGGCCAAGGTGGGGCCAGCGGGAAAGCAAGGAGGGGGGCCAAGGTGGAGCCAGCGGGAAAGCAAGGAAAGGGGCGGGTGGTGAAGGAGAGAGCAAGCAAGGTGTTTTTCTTCTGATGATGGGTAGGATGAGGAGGATGATGAGGAGAGCTAACCAGTGGTGCCAAAGGTGTTGGATGAGCAGGTGGTGGTGGTTGAGGAGGAGGTGAGGTGGTGGGTGAGGAGGTGGTGGTGATTGAGGAGGAGGTGGTGGGTGAGGAGGAGAGTGGACCAGTGGTTTGGTGGGGTGAGGTGGGTGGTGGGGTGGGCTGAGTTTTTGAGTTATTTTTGTCTAAGAAAAAAAAAGAGAAAAAAAAAAGAAAAAAAAAAAAACGGAGTGAGTCAGCCTAGGATTCTTGGTTGAACAACCAAACCAAAAAAATTTTTTTTTCCCTATTTCAAAACAAAATCTTACTCATCAAAGTGGGAAAGGGTGAGTGGTAAAATCCTCTCTCTCATAGAAGAAGATGAGGGACAAGATGAGACAGGGATGACTTGAGGCGGATAAGGAATATCATCTTCAAATATTTCTGTCATAACCGTAGTTCTGACACTCCTTCAACTAAACAAATCCAATCTCTTCATCAAACTCACCCTCATATCAAACCCAACTTCACTACTCCCGTACCTTCCACCAGATAGTACTACCTCTGCATTTCTTGCAGTCTCCATCCTCTTCCACCAGATTCACCCTCTCCCTGTATGGTATAAGCTCTATGTCCATGTACACCTCACCTGTCATATGATTCAGCCAACCTTCTCAGGACCTCTCACTCTCTCCATGGCTTGGTACAACCTTCATCACTCCTCAACCCAATTGGTATATGAGTCAGTACATACTACACTTAGTATATACACAGTACATACTCTCCACTGTCTGTTCAGCCCATACTCCCAGGACTCCAGATCAGTACATGTCAAACCTTACTGGATAGGCCCATCACCCAATTAGTCAACTGCAGCCTCCAGCCCAATCAGTCAACATGTAATACCATGGGAACTCCAACCTGCAACACCAGCCACTCATCTGTCAAGGCCAACTTCTCAGTTCTCACATATACTGGCCTCTCCTTCCCTCCTGGACTAATTCCCCCCATGGAATTAGTATACTACTTCTTACTGGTTAGTCCCTCTGCCAGTAGGTGTCATCTCAGCACAAGAAAACCTTCACCAATCCTGCTTAACTCATATCACCTTTCCCCTTCCTGGTGTTACTCTTATAGGATTCAACAACTCTCTCTTCAAAAACCTCCTGGACTGTTCTTCTCATCCTTCCCCTTCTCATCACTTGTGATCCTCCTTTCATCTCCTTCATTGAAATCCAATCAATCATCCTTGAGTTCTATGAGTAGTAGTGCCTGTGCCTTCAGCCCCTTGCACGCCAGGGGCAGTCGTGACAATTTCTCCCATTCATCTTTGATGTTGGCCAACAGATGGTGAAGGATTACACAATTGATAATTCATTGGATGAGGAAATTTGTTTCTTTGGGATTTTGAATCTGGTTTTGCATTTCCTTTAAGCTGGCCCATCTTCCTTTCAGGACTCCTATGGCATGCTCAATCCAAATTCTTTTTTGGGAAAGATGATAGTTGAAATTGGTTTTTCCTTGATTTTTGGAAAAAAAATTCCTATAAGATGGAACCACATATTTCCCACTAGCATAAGCTGAATTGGCCAGAAGGTATCAATCTTGGTCAAAGTAGCTCTCTGGTTGTTGGAAAATCCACATCTGATTGAACACGTATGAATCATGACAAGAACCTGGAAGGCCAGCATGGAGGGATATGAAATCTTGTTGTTCTTGCAAACAAGTGTTACTGCCACAGAGTATCTAAACAAATAGAAAGAACATATTTGGCCAGTGTGTGATCAAAGGTGTTATCAAAGTCATTGGAAAAGAAATGAATGAGTTGCCTTTTTTTCAATCAAAATAGTGGTTGCCCCTTTTGACTCAAGGGGATGGTGGTTCCGTCAACAAACCCAATGCAACCAGGAAAGCCTTCATTCTCCATTACTTGATCTATCTCCTTGCCTTCTTCTTTGGTTGGCCAAGAAAGGACTGAGCCCCGGAAAGATAGGATAGCAATCATGACTATTTTGGTTTATGAGTCAATGGTTCCATAACCGACTGAGAATAGATTTTATAATTGATGAATTGCTGCTCCATTTCCATTGGATCCCAATCCACAAAGAGCAACAGCCAGTTGGATAGCTGGATTGCGTTGAGGATTCCAAGAACTTTTCTGGAAGATGTAGTGGTCTTCAATCATCTCCAAAATTTTTATGAATGAAGCCAATAGAGTTCAGAAAAGTTGCTGGAAGCTTAAGTTGGGGAGGAGAGGAATCTTTTGCCTTTCATACATAGGGTTGTGGAGATTTTGTCTTCTTGAAACCATGTATTGCTTTTGTAATAGAGAATTCAAAGCCAACCAAGTCAATTCCTAATTGTAGTCTGAATTGGATTCTGAATAGGAGTAAAAGAACAACAAAAGTTCAGTCAGCTTTTTTGCATTTTCAACTTGCTGGCAGGAAGTTTGATTGGAAATGTTGAGAAAGATGCTGATTTGATGTGGGGTGATGAGATGATGATGGGTTTTGTGTGAAGATGGAGATGTGAAGAAATAGATATGTGAATCAATAGAGGTGTGAAGAAATGCAGATGTGAAGCAATGGAGATGTGAAGCATTGGAGATGAGATGTGCCTGAAGCAATGGAGATGGTATTGGTATGGATTTGCTGATGTGGATGGGTGTTTTAGATGAGATGGATGGTGGATGGATGATGATGCATAAATGGTGGGTTTAATGGCGGTTTTGATGTTTGAAATCCGCCATTTGCATGAAAACTGCCATTTTGAAATACACCAGTTAGGGGGTATGTGTATTTCAGAAACCCGCCATCAAAAATGGCGGGTTTGGTCAAAAAAAATGGCGGGTTTTTAATGGAAGGTTTTCTAACTCTGATACACCCTAATGTTTACAGGCCTTTTGGGGAGTAAACAGTCATCAAAAGGCATGTTCTCCCATCATAGGCACTTCTTCAAAACATGAAAAACAATGTCTTTCTTCATGGGTTTGGAAAGCAATACAGTTGGCATGATTGTACTGATTTATTTACTATAATCATGCCAATGACACCTTTTGGCCTCATTTTAGCAACAAGAAATTGCTAAATTCACACCAATTTAAATAATTAGCACTATTTTGGCAATGTTAGTTTAGACTGTCCCAAAAGATAATATAGATGAATATTTAAAAAAAATAAGAATGAAAAAAGAAAAAAAAGCAATGGTGAATTCAATTGCCAAAGCTGGAATGAATTTTTATACCATGCAAAAGGCAGTAAAACTGTGCTTTTGATGTTTTTGCATATTTAAAGAAAGCTTCAACACTTCTGCTTGAAATTTTTGAAAATCTGAGCTCATTTCAAAACACTTAAAAAATCAGCTCCACAGATTTTTTGACATGTTCAAGGTTGTTCAAGTGGCTGCAGCCCCTCTAGGATGTGCAAAAGGGGCCAGCCCCCCCTCTTGCTTTTTCAAGAGGGGGAGGGACACAAATTTCCAATTCCACGGAAGGTTTTTGAAATTGAAATTTTTACTTGGATTTCTTATGCCTTTGAGCATGTTTTTTGTTTTTGGAAAACACTCAAGAAGGTGTGTCTTCATCAATTTTTAATTCATTAATTTCAAATTGGACTTAATATTCAACTAATTTCTTTCTGATTTTGTTTATCATGGACCATATCAATCATTTTTTTGTATTATTTATTGTGGTTTTATCACTTTCATTTATTACCATTTATTATATTCCTGGAAAAGAATTTGAGTGATTTCTTGGTATCCTTATTAAGTCCTAAAAAGGGGAAAGATTATGTTTTCATAAAGATTGAAAGCCTTGTTGATTTGAAATCTATCTGAAAATTTTCAATTTCATCAATTATCTGAGCAGTTAATTTTGGAAATTAGATCAGATCTAAAATTCTGAAACACAACTTTTCTCAACAAAATTGAAGCCAGGATTTCCTTTTGAAACCAAATTACTCACACAATTTGCTTTCAATATAACTCAAAGCTTGAATCTCCAAATTTTCTTTTGCTTTCTCTCTTTTTATATGTACTCTCTCTAATTTCCCTCTTCATCTTTTCATTCTATTCCTCAATCATTTTTCTATAAATCTATCCACAGCTTCAAAATGATCAAACTCATACCAATTATAACAGTTATTTTCACTATTGCAATGTTCTGCTTTAGCTGAAGGCATTTTAAGTTTGAAATCTCCATTTTCATATTTCAAAATCAATTGATTTAAATTTAAATTGAAAAAAATGAAAACCCCATTCTCCCAATAAATTCAAAACATACCACCTACACCACCCTAGAAATGGCTAAGCTCCTTGAACCCCTCCAATCCACCCCCTCCCCCTTCTTGCCTCATTTACAAACAAAATTTCCTCCTGATCCTTACAGTCTGAAGAACAGGATCCTTATGAAAGATACTTTGTAATTTTTTGAATTTCAATACCACAAAACCCCCCAGAGGCACTCGCCCCAACCTTCCTATATTTTCTGTTTCACCAATCAATTTTGGATTGGGCCACCAGGTCTACAGATGAATTTATTCACACTAGTATGGATTTTATTTTTGCCATTATGAAAGCTTAGAAGAAGCTGATATTCTTAAAAAAAAGGCCAAAATATAGGGCCATCAATTTTCATTCATGCCCCTGGATTTGTGAAACTATAAAAATTTTATTTCAATTTATTTTTTCAATTTTTTCAATTTTTTCGGTTTTCTTTTTTACTTTTTCTGATGTATTCATTCTATGGTTTTTTTTGTTCAATTTTTTATTTATTTTTATTTTCATTTTTTTTTCTCAAAACCCTGGAGTTCTGAAAAAGTTGTAAACAGAACACCACAATTAAAAATGGGTTTTGTGACCCAGATCACAACCAATCAAATTGTGAACAAATGTTCAAAACTCTGTGGGTTTTGGGGGACCCTCAATTACTCCAAAGGTTTGTGAACCATGCCACACAACCCATTTTGGTTTTTATATGAGTTTTGAATGGTTGTGAATTTATCATGGCCCATATTCTTAATAGTCTCAAAGACTGTGAAATTTGTTTCTGCATGTTCTAATCTTCTTCAATTTCAATTAGAAATTAATAAAACACAAAATCCCCCCATCCCACACACTTGAAGATAATCCTATGTAGAAGAAAAAAAAAATAAAACCACACTTGAAAATGCTTGAATTCTCATGTTTTTGGCACACTTGAATGATTGCTTTTGGCCCAAAGCTATAAAAATGGGTTCAGACTTGAAAAATTTTCTGCAATCCAGTTGAATTAAAGAAAAAAAACCTTATCCAGATTTCAGATTTCTCCTTCAATTCCTTCATGCCTTTTAGCTCTCCACTATGAAACACCAGTTCAATTCTCATGCGCTCTCTCCTTTTGGGAATGTTGATCCTACTAGCCATCAAAAGAAATTTATTTTTAATTTTTAAGAGAAATTATTGATATTCAAGGTAATCTAATTCTTGTGGTTTGAATTAATTTCTTTGGGAAGCCACTCAAAGTTGCACTAGCACTCAAGAATTGAGTATTTTATTAAAGTAATTTTTTATTTAATTTAAATCATGAGGACTGTGTTATTCCACCTATTTGGTGTTACAAGGCAATATTTTTATGAAAGCAAGTATCTTCATCCACTACTCCAATGATTTTCTGGTGGTTTTAAAATATTACAAAACATTTTTCATTATGGATTTTGTCCCAGAAGAAGTTGAAAAATCTCACCAGAGTGATTGGTGAGTGCATCTGATTTCAAATTAAATTTTAAATATTTCGACATTTTTGATGAAAACAGAAGCTTTTTTGGTTGAGGTTTCTGGGATCTTCAATTCCTATGTTTCAATTAATGTATGGAATAATTTAACTTGGAAATTCCAAATAAATTTTTTTTAGTCCAGGAAAATACTATTTTTTGGACATATTTTTCTTAAATCCCATTTAAGAATTGTTTTCAAAGTGGCAAATTTTTCAAAAGCAGTTGCATCATTCTATTTTTTTTTGACGGAATTCTGATTCTAATTCTTTCCATTCATCATTTCTGGAGCCAAAGATCATTTATGTACCATAGAGCCAATTGGTTTTCTTTGAATGATTCCCAGATGGTTTATATTTTCCAAACAGTCATGCCATGAAATTTACCATTTCATGTATGCATCACTATTCTTACTTGTAAATTCTCTGAATCTCTGTCAACTACCATAACCTGATGCCTTCAATAAAAACTTTGACATTCACTGGAGGATATTTTATAAATTTACCTTTCCCATTCTTTGGATAAGATTTGATTTCAGATTGGAACTCATTTCCATGATTAATTGGCAAATTCTTGGTTTTTTTTCAAAATGGTCAAAATCATCAATATTAGCCACAAGCAATAATTTTGGATTTATACCGTTTTTATATGCATTTATTTGAAGAATAAAACAAGCTTAAATTGGATTCATTCCAAGAAAGCATACATTTTAACTCATTGGGAAACTAATTAAGCAAGAGATATATTGATATCATTGATTTTTCAGTTAATTTAAACCAACATCTGAGCAAGTTTTCTATTTTCCCTTTGAACTAGAGGAAAAATCTCCAAAGCTACTCCAATCTTTTACAATTTGTAAGATATTCAATTTTGGATATTTTAAAGTCCTTTTTGGATGAAAAAACCATAGTTTCTTTGAATACAGGTTTTTCCATTGTATTTTGCAGAGGAATTTTTCTAATTGAAGTTTTGGTGTTTCTGAATCAGAATTATCTCCTTTCCTTAATCTTTTCAAGCATGACTTTTTCTTTCTGCGTTCACTATTTCTCTTTTTTTTCATAAGAAATCTTTCAGAATTTATATTCCTTAATCTTCAAAAATCCTGTTAATTTTAAAATTAAAATCCAACCCTGATTTTCAAATTTTCTATTCTTGAAGTCAAGCCTGGATCCTCAAAATTGGAAAACACAGAAGAGGGTAGTAGGAAGTTGTTTTTCTTGGGTTAAGAAAGTGTACAAAATAATTTTGGAAAAATTTGGTAATGTATTTTCAAGTTTGAAATCTATTTATCATTCAATTTTTTTTACATATCTCTCAAAAAATATTAGTTTAAAAAAAATTTTTTTTGTGAATTTTTGGTTTTTTTATTCTCAAGGTAAAAAAGTATTTAAGAAGCTAGAAAATCACTTTATTTATGACTGATTACAATCAAATTAATCAACCCACTCTCATCTGTTTGTTTTTCTTTCTATTCCCAAAATGAATCACATTAAAATTGGTTTATCTATATCAATAGACCTGGCAAAAACAGTTAAATCCAGATTTTGTTGTAACATAGTGTAATTTTCTTGCCATTGCCCATGGCATTCCAAACATTTTTTATTTCAAAATAAATAAAAAACTATCCATAGTGGCATGCTAAAATTATTTCCAAGTTATGTGTTGAAGTTTTAATTTCTGCTAAGGGAAATTCAATTAATAAAACAAACTTATTTTATTACCAAAAGAACAAAATATTTTTGGATCATGATAGGAAAAAGAATCATCTCAATAAGATGAATAATAATAAATTTATGAAAGATTCAGTTTCTGTAGAACACAACATAAGAATTTCACTAAAACATTTAATAACATCATTTACCCAAACAGAGAAAGATACTGTTAAAAGTGATAAAGAAAAGAGAACAAAGCCTGAGATTCATCAAGAAAAAAATGAAAAAAATATTTATCTATTTAATTCTGAAATGTTCCATAAAGATATGAAAAGAAATTGAGATCAAAATTTGATGCAAAATAAAATAGAAAGGATTAGAAGATAAAATTAACATTTCAAGTTCATTTCACTCAATATTAAAACAAAGGAATCAAGGAGAAAATCATGTGTCAATGTGCCCCCCTTAGCTTTTATATATTCATAATTTTGAGGGAGCTCTTTTCTATGAAGAAATCCCTAATTCTACCTACTTTGATTTACATTAAATTCATCCTTTTTAATTAATTATTCTGTTCAATCCATCAAATTAGTTCATTTGTTCATTCCATTTTGATTATTGATAAATATTAACATTTTCAATCATTATAAATAAAGTCAGATATTAGTCATCTTATTTACCAACTTTAATTGTATTTCAAATATAATGGACCTTTTAAAAATATAATCAATGAGATTAAATGAACCCCTTACCAAAAAGCAAGCATCTCACCATTATATTCTTCCAAAAATGAGTTGAAAAATAATTGTGAGAACAGAAATCTTTGCAAATTTTCAATATCACATGAAAAATAATTTCAAGCCTCCCCGAAAGTGCTAAAAATCCTTGAATATATTTCATTTGGTGATACAAATGCTTCAATGAAGGTCATTTTGGTAATTACATTCAAGATTCTTATTTTTTTTTCAAGTGAAAGGCAAATAAACTTACCGAAAATTCCCTTCATGGATTTTTATTCTATTCTTGGGTGTATTACATAATTAAGGCCTTAAAAATAAAATGAGTAAATATTTGAAATTTTCCATACCCCTTTCAGAATTATTTTCTCTTGAAAGAGGGTTTTTTTAAAGATCGCTCTGCAGATATCATTTTAAAATGAAACTTACTTTAGACTTATATAGACTATCAATTAAGTTTAAAGAAGGAAATGGAATTCCCACAACTTGATCAAGCAACCTCTTCAGATTTGAAACTGAACTTTAATATTTTGAAGGCATTAACTCATCATAAAATAAGGGCAGCATTTTTTTATAATGATTTAATTTTCCAAGAAACCTTATTGACGCCATATGGATTCAGCATATTATCTCACTCAGCAGTGAGGTATGTGGAATCATTCAAGGATTGGCTGATTGAATTCAAGATTAAAAATAAGTCCATATTTGAAATCAACAGTTTCATGCCGTCCTTGGACCTGAATTTAATTCCTGGAAGTTTTCCATTCTTGAATTCTATGAAAATCTTTACCAGACTGTGTCCTGTTTTAATGATAATCCTGCAAAATATACACCAGATTATAAAGTGATACAAAACCTGAAATATTGACTGAAATAACAGAATGGAAAACAAACTCATTTTACCTGCTTAGAATCATACCTGCATCACCCTCATCAGAACCCCTCAAGATGAAACTACTAGCAAACCTTTTCCACCTCCCTTTCAAGTCCTCTCTGTGAATTTTGTTGCATTTTTTCCTCCCCCAAAAATATTTTTACCTTTTCTTCCAAAGAGGTAGAAAAACTGATATTTCCCAGGTGCATCATAATCTAATGGATAAAAGATGACAAAGATCATTGTAGTAGCCAATTATTAACAATGCTTAGACTACTAAAAAACAATCACAGAACTATTCTTTAAGTCCCCTTGGATATTCAAGCGAATCTTCCCCCTTTTGTTGGAGCTACAAAATTCAAAGACAAGCTCAAAATACAAATTAAAATAAATAATGGAAGCCATACAAAATTATGACCTTTTACTTCAAGACTTTATACACCTCTCTCAAATGAATGCAAGGAATATGTTGAAAGTGGAAGGGGTTATTCAAAAAAATCTGAATGGTAATGGGAGTTACTTTGGGAATGCGATGGTGTACAGACTGGGATTGGTGTTAGGGATGTATTCTGCATAAAAGCAGAAGAATCATGCCTCTTTATATTCAAGTCTTGAAATTTGGAAACATATCTTTTATAATTAACTAGAGAAAACCAACGTGAAGATTGGAACACCATTGATTTATAATCTTCAGAAAAAAGAGAACCTTCTAATAATAATTCCACAGAAATATCCAGAAAGCAATATCAAAATCCAGATGAGGCAGCAATGAGTGAAAAATAGAAGTTACAGGTGCACCAAGGCATTATTACATGTTGAAACCAAGAATTTGAGGGTAAAAATGGATGATTATTAATTTCAGCGGGACTTTATCCACTAAAATAGAATAAAATATCAAAAAGTAGTTAATTAAAGCAAGAATAATGAATGATATGAAATTTTATATGAAACAATAAGGTCTGCAAAATTTCATGATGTCTCTGACACAATTGACAGCCGAGACATTAAACAAATTCACAATTAATTTGAATAAAATAAGTATCATTCAGAAATATCACTGCATAAAACCTTGTTTTGATGAATATAATTAAACACTTATTCATTTAATAATAAAAGTCAGATTTAAAAATATATAACTATGGAATGATACTCAAACATTAATCTTAAATACATACAGGAAAAAGCTCCAGGAGTAACATTTAAAAAAAATTTACTATTGAATTTCACTTGAAGAAGTAAGGAGATATTTCAAGTAGTAGAGGAAAGTGCATTGAAAGAGTTTCAAACACACAAAAGCACATTCCAAGATGATATTTTACACACTAGCATGGTTATTTGATTTATTTTTTTTTTTAAAAAAAATAAAAAATTGGAGAAGTTGGATTAACAACAAGGAAGAGTAGTCAATGGAGAGTTTGGGTTTCATTGAAGGATCATAATAAACTTAATAAGAATATTTAATTTGATTTAATAAAGAAAAAAAATTCAATTGGAATATATAAACCAAGCACATTTTAAGTAAGAAGAATTGACTGAGCCAACTATCTTTCAGAAAGGCAAGAATTCAGATGGGGAATTTTAGTGAAAAAATAAACTATGATTTTCACCATATTAGAAATTTGGATCAATTAAATATTTCTTTTTTATTTATGGATTTAACCTCTTCATCAGATGTTACTTGTCACATTTTCCAGGGTAAAAGATTGTTAAAATCCTATCTGAGTATTTTATTTCCCCATTCAATCATCACCAACCAGTGCATTGCTATAACTGATATTATTGATACTCATTAATTTATTATCAGTGCTGGATATCATTATATATTCAAATACTTCTATCACCATATTCAATTCCTCAACCATCCCAAGTTTAATCAAGGTTTTTATCCAGAACTTCAAGTTTCTCACTTGCTCTAGTAAAGTTCAGTTCCAGATATTTATATAAGTGGATTCAATTGCCAATTTTGGGACAAGGAAAGTTTTAATACTGAAATTTTTGTTGGGTTCCCTACATTTTCTTTGCATCTGTCAGTGGATTATTTTAGTTTATTCTCCAAGACAAGACCATGTTTGACCAATAGATTTGTTGGAGAATGTTACAAACGTAAAAATAAATTAAAATTAATATTTAGTTATTATTATTGCTTATTTAGCAATGGTATCCTCATTTAGTTCCTTAGGAAAAGAAATTAGGAAGCAATTTTAAGGAAGTTATTGAATTTCACTGTAAAAATTTATACTACTTTAAGGATGCACACTAAGATTGAATGGGAATGAATGAAGGTTTGAGGAAGCTAGGAAGGACTTAAAGAAATATTTAGGAAGCTTTTAAATGCTTTGGGGAATTCTTTTTTTCTCAGTCTTGGAATGTGCTCAAACAACTGAACAAAAACCTTAATTGAATTGTGTAATTTTGAAAACAATTCAATTTTGGAAGACTTTCAAAATCTCAGAAAATTTTATAATTAATTTCTAAGGAATTGAAGATCAAAAGCAAAAGGAGGCTTTTAAATATTTGGAAAATTGGAGGATTAAAAGGTAGAGTTCTATGGATAATTTAGTATCAAATGAGTGACTGTGACCAAGGGAACATTCACTAAATTTATAAAATTGAACTCTACTAGTGGAATTTGACTGAAAATTGATGTTAAATGACACCATTACCAAAGGGGATTTCCTAGATTGTACATGTATTGAGTGAATGGGTGCCTGAGGGAGAAGTATACTAACTAGTGCAATATTCAGTATGTTTTTTCTAGGTTATGATTGAATTAATCTGGAATATCAATGAAAAATCATTCCAGATGTTAGTATAGTTTAATGTGAATTACCATAGTATACTAGTGCAGAAAATTTCATTCAATATTACTGAGTCCAAAAGTAGGAGGTTGTAACAGGAAGAGGAATGGGAAATGGTGGGTATTAGCAAATATGAAGAATGATCATTCTTCAAGGAAAGTATGCAGAGTGATAGAGACTTTTTAGATGAAAATAATCACTGAGGATATTAGTGTGCATTTTGATAGACAGAGTTTTATTTTTTTTTCTTGATGAGGGCGTGATACCCCCAGGGTTTTGTCATAGTTAAGTGGGCTGGGGGGTGGTCAAATCCCCTCAGCGCCATCGCTCCTCCCCCTTGGTAAAGGGGGGGGGACAGCACCCCTATTTTTTGATGGTGGGAGGGTGATCAAGTCCCCCCCCACGGCTGGTTGCCTTGTTGCGGCCAGCCTAGCCATCCTCCTGGGCAAGGGGGTGATGAAATCCCCCAACAGAGTTTTATTTTTTTTCTTGATGAGGGCGTTAGCTGGATTGCTAGGGGTTACTTTTCCCAGATTCCTGGATATAAAAAATGAAAATTCTCCTGGAAGTTATTTCCTTTTCCCATCATCACTCTTTTATTCACCAAACCACTATACTATATTCCTTATTTCAATTCATAATCAGAACTTGTCACAACTGCCCCTGGCATGCAAGGGGCCAAAGGCACAGGCACTACTCCTTGTAGAACTCAAGGATGATTTGTGAGAATTGCAATGAAGAAGATGTGAGGAGGAGTAAAGTTGATGAGAAGATTGAAGGATTGAATGGAGAAGTCCAGGAGGGGTTGTTAACTAAGGGTTTGTTGAATCCTATAAGAGCAACCCTAGGAAGGGAAAAGGTGATATAGGCTAAGCAGGCTGGGTGAAGGATTTCTTGTGCTGAGATCACACCTACTTGCAGAGTGACTAACCGGTAAGAATTAGTATACTAATTTTTTGAGGGGGATCAGTCCAGGTGGAAGGAGTGGCCAGAATATGTGAGAACTTAGAAGGAGGCCTTGAGGGATGAGTGATCCATCATGTAATACCATGGGAATTCCAACATGCAACACCAGCCACTCATCTCTCAAGGCCGTCTCCATATTCTTCCACCAAGTTCAGCATCTCCCTGTATGTTATATGCTCTGTGTCCAAGTACACCTCACCATTGTTTGATGAAATGCAGTTAATCTTCCTATGCTCTCTCCCCTCTCTCTATGGCTTGGTACATCCTGAATTTCTCCTCAACCCAATTGGTATAAGAGTTAGTAAATATTACACTTGGTATATACATAGTACATACTCTCCACTTTCTGTTCAGCCCACACCACCAGGACTCCAGATCAGTACATTTCAAAACTTCCTGGACAGGCCCATCACCCAATCAGTCAACTAAAGGCCTAAGCTCAATGATCCAACATTTAATACCATGGGAATTCTAACATGCAACACCAGCCATTGACCTGACGGCTTTAGTTGACTGATTGGGTGATGGTCCTGTCCAGGAAGGTTTGAAATGTACTGATCTGGAGTCCTGGGGGTGTGTGCTGAACAGAAAGTGGAGAGTATGTAATATTTATATAATAAGTGTAATATTTACTAACTCATATACCAATTGGGTTGAGGAGAAATTCAGGATGTACCAAGCCATATCATTGCACTTGTACTTAGGTTAGGGTTGAGAATGAGGACGTAAATTCTATGCTCTCAGCACCAGCTGAGGGGAATATATTGTATCATTGGACCACAAAAGCGGGAAAAAAGGAAGGAAATACATCTCTTTTAATCTCTCTTTCTCTCTCTCTCTTTGAAGGACACATCCTGATGCTTACAGACGCTAGTACCATTGATTCTGGAACTTGGAACTAACCAGGGCAGTATCTTCTTTCTTTTTTCCGCAATGTATTTGGGGCCAGAAATATTTTCCCCCCACCAATGGCAAGAATTTTGGTGTGAGGATCCACCAGGTTCAGCAGGATGGGGGAGGAGAAAGGGTTTTAGGCGTTGAATGAGGCAAAGCAACCACTTACCTTTGAAGTTGCCCCAGAGTCAACTACCAGAGTATGTGGGGTCACCACTAATTGCATAGCAGATTGCTCAGGGCAAGCAAAGGGCACACCAAGGCCAAATTTGGGTCTCTGGTTGACCAGTGACATGAAGTCACTATATGTGGCCAATGCTGTCTCAAATATATTCAAACTTTTCACCATGAAAACACAATGATGTATTCTTTGATTCACCTTAAAATATTGAGGGTTCATTGTTTATTTCACCTTGATGGATAATAAAATTCAACTGGTTTTCACCTTGGTTGAAAATGAAAGTCAGTCTGGTTTCACCTTTGTGGAAAATGAGGGTCAAACTGATTTACCAACAAGGTCAAAATGGGATCCTTTGCTGACCAGTAAATTGATCAGAACAAAAAAATGAAGAATGACCGCAAGATGGCTCAAATATGAATATGGTGTGACCAACCTTGAACCTATTTATTTCCAGAAAAACAAGAAGTTCAATAACACTGTAACTAGAGACAGTCCAACATCCACTGATCAATAGATTATCCTAGGCCAGGTTCAACCTGTTCACATGAAAAGAACTCCAAGAAACATTCATACTAAGTATGTAAATACTGTTGAGTTGACAGTAATTCAGCAGTTCAAAACCTCTCCGTTCCCCTCCGCTTGAGCTCAACTTTCCAACTTCCCCCCTGGGGGCTGGCTTCTTGTCCGCATCCTTCCTCCTCAAATCTTCCACCTCAATCCTGATCATCTCATTGACTCCCCATCTCCATTCACTTCTTTTCCTTCCCACTTCTGGTCTTTCCCCGCTCCTCACCTCCTTTCTTTAACTTCCTCCTCTGCTCCCCATTTACTCCAATAACCACCTCAACCACCTCAATTTTCCTTCATCCGTTCTCCCGATTCCCGTCCTTCTCCTGTCAACCACTCTTCATCTTACCACTCTCAACTACTTCATCACTCAACCCAGTTGTTGCCTCAATCATACCTATCCAACAACCTCTGCAACCACAACCACCATCTATTTCAACACCTGTCAACTTTTCATTCTTGTCCAGCTGTGAGGAAACCTTTCCATTTTGAGACCTGTGAAATATGTCCTAACTTTGTTGTCCAGTTCTTCTGTGTTTCCTTTTTCCTCCACTTTACTATTCTGCGCTCCTGGTTCTTGTCCTTTCATCTCTCCAGTTCTCTCCTGGTAATACCTTCTCATCCTACTCAAACTGCTGTTCCCTGCATCTTATGTGTTCTCTTGTCATTCCTTCAAAAGTCTCTGTTGGTCTCAGTTTGAAATACATGGTCCTCATCTTTCAAATACTACTTAAAGGGTTCATGAAAATTGTCAATCCCATCTTCATCAAATTTAACCATAATAAAAATATGAAAAATATCTCAAAGAAGTTATTTTCTCAGAAATATATTTTCCTTTTAATAAAATTGCAATCAATAAACTTTATAAAAGTCATCTTGAAACATAAGGCATTGATAAACTGCTTCAATGGTTGCTAAAATACATAGTCACTTTCATGCGTGCCACATATGAGTGTATTGCACATTGTATGCAAATATGGGTCTCTATGGTCCATTTGACAATAACATGGACCATACAGGCCTGTGTGGATGTCACTGATCTGGGGAAACTGGCCTCAAAAGATGTGAAATAATTCA